>OZ014523.1:325350417-325950417 GCA_963966055.1 Lathyrus aphaca
CGGTTAATCAGAACGACAAAATCAATGGAAAAACCTCCTGTATTAAATGGTGACAACTTTGACCATTGTGAAGAATGTTCATGGAGAGTTTCTTTCTAGCTCTGGATGGAATTCAGAAATCATCATAAGGCCAAAAATATAGTTATGAGTGATATCTCATTCATAGAGTATGAAAAGATCATAAACAGAGAATCAACCAAATATATGTTCGACTCTCTAAAGATAACACATGAAGGAAACACTCAAGTCAAAGAGACAAAAGCTCTGGCACTCATCCAGAAGTATTAGGCATTCAAGATGGAAGAAGATGAAACGATTGACAAAATGTTCTCAAGGTTTCAAATTCTGGTTGCTGGACTGAAAGTTCTAGACAAAGGCTACTCAACAATAGATCATGTGAAGAAGATAATCAGAAGCATACCAAAGACTTGGAGACCAATGGTCACTGCTCTTAAGCTGCCAAAGAATCTGAATGAAATATCTCTTGAAGAACTAATCAGCTCACTGAGGAGTCACGAGATAGAACTAGATTAATATGAATCCCAGAAGAAAGGCAAGTTCGTTTCTCTTAAATCTAACAAATTTGAATCTAAATCTTTTCAGGAAGAAGAAAGCTCTAGAGGCTCATTAGAGGAAGATGAACTATCACTTCTTTCTAGAAGAGTTCAACAACTCTGGAAGCATCGTCAGAAGAAATTCAGGAATCCCAGAAGATCAAGCAATCACTATGAATCATCCTCTGGTTACAAGAAGTACAGAAGCAAGGAAGTAGTATTCTATGAATGCAAGGAACCTGGACATTACAAGAGTGACTGCCCCAAACTTCAGAAAGAGAAGCTTAGAAAGAAGTTCAACAGAGAGAAAAAGAAAAGTCTCATGGCCATATAGGATGAATCAGAATCTTCTAAAGCTGAATTAGAATCAGAAGATGAACACGCCAACATTGCGTTGATGACAAAAATACCAGATGATGTGAACTCATCATAATCAGAATCAGATTTTGATACAGAAGAGGTATTCTCTAAAATTTCTGGAACTCAATTAGAAGATAGCCTCTCAGAAATCATTGAAAAATATCAGAACCTTCAAGTCAAATACAAAGACCTGAAACAAAGTCTAGTATCTGAATCGGAGGAGACTAAAAAACTGAAGGCAGAAAATTCTGAGCTAAAAGAAAACATTTTAAAACTCGAAAATTCTTTTGAAAAACATAAAGCTCAGAAAGAATCTGAATCAGAAGTTTCATCTAGTTCTGATAGTATCTTAAAGCAATATGACTACAATTTTCAAAAATTTCTAGCTAAAAACATAGATAGAAGTAAAATTGCTTCAATAATCTACGGAGTTAGCAGAAATGGTAGAAGAGGTATATGATACGTAAAACCTACAAGAGAGTCACCACTAAAGTTTAAACAAGTTGATGATATGATTATAAAAGTTAACACATTGTTAAGTTCTCACTTCACATATGGTCATAATCATGATTTAAAATATACCAGTGAGTCATCTTGTTCTACAAGTTATGATGAGAAACTCAAACTCAATCAGAAGTATGTAAATTCTAACAAACAATGACCCATAAAGATATGGGTACCCAAAGATAAAATTGTGTATGTTGCAGATGTCTTTAATAGCAAGATTGAAACACCAATCTTGGTACTTGGACTCTGGATGCTCGCGATATATGACAGGAAGAAAGCATATGTTCTAAAGTCTTGAGCTGAAAGTTTGAGGCTACATAGGTTTCGGAGGCAATAAAAAAGGAAAGATTATTGGCTCTAGAACTATTGGTAATGGTACTCTTCCCTATATATCTAATGTTCTATTAATAGAAGGATTGATGCATAACTTGTTATCCATAAGCCAATTAAGTGATAACGGTTATGATATAATCTTCAATCAAAAGTTCTATAAAGTTGTTAGTCAGAAAGAAGGAACAATCATATTTAATGGAAAGAGAAAGAACAACATATATAAAATAAAACTTTTTGAATTAAAAAATCAGAATGTAAAATGTTTTATGTATGTGAACACTGAGCAATGGGTCTGGCATAGAAGATTGGGAAATGTTAATATGAGAAGATTATCTTAGATTAACAAACTCAATCTGGTCAGAGGACTTCCATATTTGAAGTTCAACTCAGAAGCTCTTTGTGAAGCATGTCAAAAAGGAAAATTTGCTAAACCTGCTTTCAAATCTAAAAATGTTGTTTCTTCCTCTAGACTATTCGAACTTATGCACATTGATTTGTTTGGACCAGTGAAAACTACCTCAATCAGTGGCAATAAGTACGGATTGGTGATCGTAGATGACTATAGCAAATGGACATGGGTAAAGTTTCTCAGACACAAGGATGAGTCAATTGTTGTATTTTTTAACTTTTGTAAACAAGTTCAAAATGAAAGAGTTTAGAATTGTCAAAGTCAGAAGTGATCATGGTGGAGAATTTGAAAACAAAAAATTGGAATTATTTTTTAATGAAAATGGCATCTCTCACAATTTCTCTTGCCCTAGAACTCCACAACAAAATGGAGTTGTAGAACGTAAGAACAAAACATTACAAGAGATGGCCAGAACCATGATCAATGAGACTAACATGGCTAAACACTTTTGGGAAAAAGCAGTAAATACAACATGCTATATTTAGAATAAAATCTCTATAAGACATATTATGGAGAAGACTCCTTATGAATTGTGGAAGAACAGAAAGCCCAACATTTCTTACTTTCATCCTTTTGGATGCACTTGTTTTATTCTGAACACTAACGATCCTCTGAACAAGTTTGATTCTAAGGCACAAAAGTGTTATATGTTAGGTGTAACACAGTGGGAGAACTGGCTTTTAGCTTTTTGTCGCAAAATATGTTGCGATAAGAAAGAGTCGCCACCGGCTTTTATTTCATCCAATTAGGAAAGATATAAAAGAACAGGAAAGACCTTTAAAAAAAGATTTTGAGTTCGGGGGGTAAGTAATACAAAGGGAAGGTGTTAGCACCCTTTGTATCCATGGTTATCCATGGGCTCTTAAATACTTAGCTCACTTTTTACTTGCTTTGTTTGAAAAGTGTAGTGTGTGTTTAAAATATTTTAGTAAAGATTTAACTTTGTAATTATTCTCGTATGAATGTATACAAAGCGTTTACTTGTTTGAAAGTATTTTAAAAAAGAGGGTGGGTGTAAAAAGTATTTGTTTTGAAAGTTGTGAGCAAGCGTTTAAGAGTTACCTACCCTAAGTTGTAAGGTCTTTCTTGTCATTTTCCTTTCCTTAGGGATAGAACTATCCTTACTATTAATTAGTAAGTAGTCTTATCCTTGTATTTGGAGGGACAAGCGTAGGGTCATTGAATGGTCATAGAAGGCAACATGTAAGGATACCTTAGCAATTCAAAGGGACTTTCATCATTTGTCCATCGGGTCATCGAGGGATGAGATCATCTTTTCGTAGGCAACTCAAAGGGTCATCGAGGGACTATGATCTTTTTTCGTAGGAAACTATGATGATTTATTCGTAAGCGTCTTTTGCTAAGATACCCCTACGTTCGAGGGACATGACTATTATTCGTAAGGCAACAGAAGAGGTTACCCTAGAGGTGTAAATGTGCAAGTGTGTTAGTTACAGTTATTTTTATCTTGAGAATTAGGTTATTCTAGCATTTTGTTTTGTTATCTTGCCATACAAACCTAATTACTAGCAATTATATATACAAATATAGGTGCGAGAAAAAAAGTGCGAGGAAATAAAAAACCTATGACTATTACATGGCCTTGTGACAGTTACATAATTGAAAATGCGAGAAAGTAAATTACGACTATTACAAAAATATAACCGTGTGAACTATACATTTGTTCTAGAATTTAAATAAATAAAAGATAGACAAAAGAGAAACCTAAAAAATCTAAGTTAATTTTTTTATTATATTTTTTAGAAAAAAGATGTGTTAAAATAAAATGATATTTATTTATAGGCCAATTAGAAAAGAAAAAAAAACGAATTTAATTAATTAAATAATTAAAAATTAAGTATAAGGTATTAAATTAATGGATTAAAACGTAATACTATTTTCTTTTTGATTTTATGTAAATTAAAAGAATTAGAAGAAGTTAATTAACACAAAAAAATGGTTAGAAAAGAGAAAAAACAAAAATGTATAGGGTGGGTGTGGCTATGATATTTTACGATCTGAATTGCATGTGATCATTATGATGATCCAAACCTGTGGAAACACATCTCAGAAACATATTAGTGGCATTAATATGGCTTAAAACAAAACTAAAATTAAAATAAGAATATTGTAAAAATTATGAAACTAATGATAGGTGCATGCATGTTTAGAGACACCTTTAATCATCAAAATTACCTTGAAAAGAGGTTGAAAAAAAAGAAAAGAAAAAGAATGTGAATTTAGAAATTGTGGAAATTTGTGGTGTGAGAGAGTAGACTCTTATGTGTAAAATAACATGTATTTATAGATTTATAAAATTAGTTTAAAAATCTTAAAAGAAAAAAATCAGTCTTAATTCCTATTGATCAAAAAATATTTGAACAAAATCAAACAATATCTTATTTTTACTTGGTCACAGAGTAGACCAGTTAAAAACTAAGTATGACACAAAAATGACATAAACTGATCAATAGAAAACGGGTATACAAGAAAAGAAATGTTTTTGGTATCTATTATGATTTTATTTTTTATTTTTTTTCATAAAATAATGATTGTAATGAAAAAAAATCATATTTTAAAAAATGCATTAAATGCAAATACGAAAATTAAAAATTAAAAAATAAAAAAAATGCTATTTTTATGATTTTTTTGAGATTTTTTTTTTCATAAAATGATTTTAATGAAAATATCATATTTTTAAAAATGCATTAAATGCAAATACGAAAATTAAAAATTAAATAACAAAAAATGCTTTTTTATGATTTTTTTAATAAAAAAAATAAAAATAGAAAAAATTATTAGTAAAGGAAAATAAAATAAAATAAAAAGAGTGGAAGGTGGGATTTGAACTCACAACCTCTTACATTTATATCCCTTATACCCATCGTTCTACCAATTGTGCTATTTTATTTATTCAAAATAAAAAGGAACCGGAAAGCATATGAAGCGGGTCAAAATTTGGGATACGACAAGTGTGAGGAGACCTTTTGAATCAGTCTGTCTCAAATATGTGAGGGCAAATTTTGGGGTGCAACAGCTGCCCCTATTCAATCTTCTTAGACCTGAGGAGTTAGATTGGTATGCGTGCCAATCGCGATCTGATGGTGGAGGAGGATTGAACATATAAGTGTCTAGAAATTTACACTCACGAGTGCACGGAGTGAACCATTGGTTGACTGCATTGCTTGAATGAGCTTAAAGATGTCATTCGGAGTAATTGGAGATGGGCTTATAGATGCCATCCAAAGTGTCTGTTGATATGAGTATCAGAATGTGTCTATGATTGATTATATCTGAATGTTATTCTGGAATGAATATCAGAACTAAATATTTGTCTTGATTGTCTCTGAACTATCTCTGGAAAATATCCTCTAAGTATCAGAACTAGATCTTTGTCTTGTCCGTCTCTGAACTATCTCTGGAAAATATCCTGAACTAAGTATCAGAACTAGATATTTGTCTTGATCATCTCTGAATTGTCTTTGGATAATATCCTGAACTAAATATCAGAACTAGATCCTTGTCTTGATCGTTTCTGAACTGTCTCTGGAAAATATCCCGAACTAAGTATCATAACTAGATCTTTATCTTGATCGTTTCTAAACTATCTCTGGAAAATATCCTGAACTAAGTATCAGAACTAGATTTTTGTCTTGATCTTCTCTGATCTGTCTCTGGAAAATATCCTGAACTAAGTATCAAAACTAGATTTTTGTTTTGATTGCCTTTGAACTGTCTCTGGAAAATATCCTGAACTAAGTATCAGAACTAGATCTTTGTCTTGATCGTTTCTGAACTGTCTCTGGAAAATATCCTGAACTAAGTATCAGAACTAGATCTTTGTCTTGATCGTCTCTGAATTGTCTCTGGAAAATATCCTGAACTAAGTATCAGAACTAGATCTTTGTCTTGATCGTTTTTGAACTGTCTCTGGAAAATATCTTGAACTATGTATTAAAACTAGATCTTTGTCTTTATTGAGTGTCATAATTAAATCATTGTCTCGATTATCCCTGCAACGTATCTAGGAGACGACAATGTTTATCTGATCGCGAACTATCCTGAAATGGCAAAGTTAGTTTTATGCGAGGTCATTGATGTATGTAATGCATTGCGTGACGTTTTTAATGTAAATGAGAATGTTACATGTGTTTTGTATGCGTATGTTATGATATGTTGTAGAAGATGTATGGAAAAATTATATAGTTGAAGCACATTAGTAGCTTCATGTAACAACTGCTAGCTGGGGAAAATAGATCCCTGTTCATTGTTGGGGATGATGAAAACATTACTTCAAATCTCAGTCGAGGAGAGTCGATCATTCGTCATACTTTTTATCGAAGGATTAAGTTCCTAAATACCATGACTGAGGATAAAAGAGATGGACATTCCTTTGATGTACTATCTAACCAGATGCCAACCCTTCTGCGGATATTAGACTTAATTGAATATGTTGGAAAAGAGAATCTTTCTGGGGCTTTGTAGTGTTAGGAATACAATTTTTGTTGGGGAAGAGACTGCTTGAAATGATTTGCTGGAACGACTCTGTAGAGATTACTCTGCAGGGATGAGCATGTGGAGATCTGTTGGACATGAGCTCTACTAGGGATTCCAACCTCCAAGAGTCCTTAGTAAATGCTATTATTGTAATTTTATATGTACATATTTTTTCATAAACATCAATCATATTCAAAAGCATACATTCATTCAAAATGACCAATGGATTCAAAACTTCTGATATTCTCGACTTCCCCAAGTAATTTTCTAGGAATTATCATGACTGAATCTGAAGACTTGATACTGACACCATTTGATACTATTAACGTAGACAATTAATTTCCATAATGGATTTTGCTGAAACCCATTATCAAGTCAATGTAATGAGAGGAATGTGTTTTCAGACTGTGGTGGATCGTGTACGTCCCGGGTAATGGTTAAGGAGCTCGCAACTGAATTTGATCTGATTAGCTTTGAAAAGAGAGCGTTGCCCCTAACTGAGGATGATTTGTCCCAGAATGGAATTATTTGAAAGGAGATGCCTCAAGATAAATAAACGAGATGACCCATAATAATATGCCCCTGGAATTGTGAACTCGATAATGTTACCTCTGGAAATTCAGATGAGGAGACATGCCCCTAGCTATTAAGCATCGTTGAATCTTGACCTGACTGCCCCAGATGAATTGGAAAATAACATAGCATTCCCCTTGATTGGAAGATAGTGACCATGCCCCTTGTATACATTGGCTTTGATCCAACTGAGTCAGGATCATGAAGCAACTTTGTCTGTCGGGAGGACTTTGGTTTATTGAATGTTCATCATGTAAGCTTATCTGTTGTCAAACACTTAGTTATATGCAAACAATGATATTCAAAATGAAACTCTTATGCCTGTCTTGATGTTTTGAAAAAGAATTATTTTAGTAAAACAATGTTTGTAAAAACTGTAATATTAACTCAAGATTTATAATAAGACATAAAGGAGTCAGGATACCTTTTTGTAGCAGTACACTTTCAAACTAACCATGCTTAAGTTAGGACTTTTAAAAGGTTGTAACATGGCCTAGTTCACGGTTTAAGAAACAAAGTCTAAAGGCTCAAATTTTATTTGTACCCAACCTATCCTTCGTGATGTTCTTCACCTATGTTCAATTAACTTATGCATTGAAGCTCCAAAAGAGTTTAGAATTGTAACACTGACATGATTTTATTTGAAAAGCCATTCATCTTTTTTTAGTTGAGGATTTGTAGTGACCTCTTTTTCTTTTGACTTTGTTATCCCTTCCTTTTGCCTGAACTGTTTGTTTCAAGATTATAGTCAGCGGGATGTCTCAATTTTTACTAAGTCAGCTTCATAGTTTTTGATTTAATGAGCTTTTCTTTTGCTAGATATTGATTTTCATACTTAATGATTATAGGGAATCATCATTAGTTGTGTACAAAAAGGACAACTAGCATAATTGAGTTAACCGAGGAACTACCCTACCTCATGTTATGATTAAGGGTTTTAATTTGCTTGAGAATGAAAACTCCTACTTCATAGGCTCAAAAGGGTTGACTAGGGATTAATTTCCTTATATCTCCACTATTTAGGAATCGAAACAATGCCTGCACATCGTCAGCATAGTCTGTTCCAAAGCATACTATATGAAATTATGGTATCATCTTTGTCAGCCTCCCTTTAAAGGCTTACGACTTTATCAAGAGTTTAATATCACAAAATAGAAGTAAGAATCATAGTTTAAATATAGTGAAACGAATGGATTAATCTAAAACAAACACATGCAATGCATTAACATGAAAACGAAAGTTTGACATAATAGTAAGTGTTTAAGCCAATAAAAAAAATTACAAATGAAAATTCAAATGTTCTCAAATCCTCCTCTAAAATTGTCACTCCGGATGTTTGGAAACTTCGATATTTGATGGACGATAGAAGAATTCAATCTGGTCTTCTGGTGTAACCTCGAGGACTCTTTGTCAATCAGGTCTTGAATCTTATTCTTCAATGCTAACCAATTATTAGTGTCATGTCTAGGAATATTAGAATGGTATGCACACCTTGCATTAGTATCGTAGCGAGAGAGGAAGTAATGGGTCTCTGAGGAGGTTCCCTTAACGCAACCAGATCCATCTCCAATAGGAATTGCAAAGTTTGCGACATTGGCATGTTGATTTTGGTAAACTGTCTTTTATGTTCCTTGCGTTGAGGAGGATTAACCATATAAGACCTTCTTCCTTTAATTGAAATACTATCAGTAGTAACCCGTCTCTTTATTTCTCTTATCCCCATCTTTCTTTCAACCAAGTCAGCTTGTTTCATCGGAGGTTGATTGATGATTAGATTCCCGACTCCATTGTCTTGAAGTTTATTAACGAAGACTCTCAGCTCTTCTTTCCCCTAGGCTAAGTTTTGGATAAGAGCCACCTGACCATTCATTTGGATTCTCATTTCTGCCATCTCGGCTTGTAGTTGTTCCAACTAATCATCCTTGTTGTCTTTAGGATTCTTCTTTTTCTTGTCCTTATTGAGGAGGGCTTTTAACTATTCTTTCCCCTTGGAAAAATTCAGGATGACTTCTTGAAATTGAGCATTCTGGGTTTGGATATCTTTCACAGTCTACTCAAGATCCTTCTCAACTGAAATAAACAGCGAGAAGATAAGAAACCTGTTATGGAAACCCGTTACATAATGGTATGGCATGTGAATGCATATGCAATGTTTTCAAGGATCTTGTAGGATTTACATTTGTTAAAGAAAAACAGAAACAAAACTTTTATCAGTAAGCTCAAAATATAACTCCCCCTTGGGCTTACAATGAAGGAAAAAACAAGAAAAAGTTACAAGGAAATAAATTGTAAAGCATTTGAGACTTAAGACTCAAGTCTCTCATGGAAGTTTCCTCTTCGTGTTGAGATATGTATTGAGGTTCCACTCTTCGTGAAGTCGCCTTGTCAGCTCTAACACTTTCTCCTTGCTAGCATAGAACTGAGCCTTAAAGGTATCCATTTCCTCCTTCAATTAGATTTAAGATTTATGTAGCTCTTCCAGGTTAGTAAGGAACATCTCCTTCAACAATAGGCTCAACGATCACCGGTAGAATAGTAGGATATGGCATCATAAGAGTTGAGCACGAGACCGCACCCATCTGAGGTAAGGCTCCATAGGGTTGGAGTATTTTGGTTCCAGAGTGTTGCTATTAATCTTATTCACCATTCCCCAAACATGTATAAACCTTTGACGGTAACCTTGAGGATCATTGTCATAATCGAGCATAATACCTTGAATAATCATATCATAAGGACCGTCACTCCGAGCATAACCAAATTGGCATAGTTCTAAAGAAGGATTATAAGTAATGCCTCCCCTTATGCCAAGGAGTGGAACATAAGGGAACTCCCCACAATGGTCAATGATAGTGATGTTTTGCATGGATCAGGAACACCAATGGATAGCTGAATGAGAGAGTGACAATATCCTTCTAGACCACCTCAAACGTCGTTCATTCTTCATCATGGGTCAAGGAAGGTGTGAAATAAACCACCTTGGTAGTGTCGCTCCCTGGATTTGCATCCTGGTACAAACACGAAAGTGGCACATAAAAGGTAGAGTCTCCAGCCAGGAATTTTTATCCCGAAGGAACAGAAAGGTAATGTTGCACAAACCGAATAAACAAAAGGAAGGACAAAGGTCATGCAAACCAAAGAACTGGGTTCGGGAGTCGGTTACAACCTGGGAAGGTATTAGCACCCCAGATCGTCCGCCGTACTCGACGGGATCCACGCTTGCAAAGAAACTGTTTAAAAGGGTGAAGAAATGAAAGCTGCTGCAAAAGAAAGAATGAAATTGGCTAAGAAAAGAAAAGAAAAGGGGAAGATGTAGGGAAAATAAAAGAGTGCTTGAACGGGCCCTACTCCGCTGCATACGTATCTCATATGGACATGAGGATCAAAGACGTCGTAGTTCCCTTAACTAGGGAGGAAAATGGCTTGTGTTTTGAAGCTTGAATTGCTTATGCATATCCTCAGGTGTTGCAGGCTCGTCTGGCACGAATGCGTTACCGTCTTGCAAAGTGACAAGTAAGAGCAAGTTCTTATGTCATGAGTGAAGGTGATGAGAAAAGAAGTCCCGAAGGAGATACGTTTATTGTTTGTTCAAGTCTTTTAAAGAAGTGTTCTTGTTGTTTTTGTTTGTGGTATTTATTAAGTATTTTTTAAGTTTTTGTATGAAGATGAGAAAGAGAAAGCACCAAAAGGATCTCAAAGGCAAAATACTAGGGGGACTAACAAATCCTAATGTTATCATGCATAGAAGTCCTAGGTTAGTGTGGTTTGAACTCTTTCCTAATGAAGAAGAAGGAAAGAAGAAAGAAAGAAGAAGAAGAGGAGAAGAAGATGTTAGAAGACAAATTACTTCTCTAAAGAAGCTAAGTTGTTTCTAAGAGGGAGTAATGAAATTAAGCAAGCATAGCATAAGGCTAAGGCTAACACAATTTGAAAGTAGAAAGAGATGAAGGAAGAGGTTGTATGTGGGATACCCTGCCACACACATGACTTACCAAAACCCCCTACAAACAAAGGTCAGTGAACCACATAAGCATAAGGTGAAAATAAGAAAATTCAAATAATACACAAACCAAAGATGAAGGTCACAAACCATCCACAATAAAAAAAGTCAGAACCTAAACCCTAGAGGTGATCTATAACATCTACCAAACAAACCTAATAGGATGGAATAAATGCCTTTCTCAAACTATGTTAGAAAGAGGGGAGAAAGAAATACCAAAGGTTACTTAAGAAGCAAGACACCAAACAAATAGAAATAACCATGAGAAAAATATAAAATTAAGTCCCTAACGACCACAACTAAAAGCAAACAAAATGTCCAAATGGCTCTACAAAATTCACAATTAAATTCCTACAAATGGTCACACAAAGTCGCTTAAGAACAATTAAAGAACTCGCACAAATGTGGCTCTTAAAACTATGGAAAAATGAGTTTAAAAATATGACAAAAATATTTTTATGTTCTTTCCTGAGTCCTTAAAAAGATGCAAAAAGAATGGTGTGAAAATATTGCTTGAGGTGGAAGAAATAAAATCTATAAGCTAAGGTGTTAATGTAGAAACTAAATTGGACACTATTCCATGAGTCCATGTTCAAGTATATTAATTTTCATATTGTTGCTTATTAGTGATGCTAATCGATAACACAAAAATAACTCTATATTAATTCTTATTTGTTTGTCTATGTGTAGTGTCCTCAACAAAGAAACGACATAGACTGCGGGTATTACGTGTTGAGGTTTATGAGAGAAATCATTCAAATGAATCAATTAGAGGTTCCTATCATGGTATGCATGGATTTATAACTTAGGATTTAATTTAATATTTATCGGATATGTCATAATTTATTATTTTAAACTAACTAATGCATATTTTGTTATGTTATGTAGTACTTCGATGAATTTGATGTTTCTCATTAAACGCCCTCAAAATTGCATGAATTAAGGAGGAATTGTGCGAATACATGATTGAAAGAAGGGTCTTCTAGGTATAGGATAAATGGGCTTATATGTGAATGTATAGTTTTGTGAATGGTTTATTTTACATACAGTTTTGTGAATGATATTAATGTAAATGACTTAATTTATATAAATAGTTTTGGATTGAAATGGAATTAGTGTGGTATATTAGTGAAATGGTATTAATTTTGAGATGTAAATGATCATTTGTGGATTATGTGATTTAGTGGAAATGGTCTCTGATTAATATGAATTCTGACTGAAAATGTGAATTATAACAGGTTTATGCAAAAAAAAGGTAAAATTGGATTTTTAAAAATATCCAATTAAATCATAGGTATAGAAAAGACAACGCTTTCTGGAAAAAGCGCTGTCTAATGTTAAAATTATAGGAAAACATTAGAAAGCGCTTTAAAAAGCGTTGTGTAAAGGGGAACAAAAGAGAGCGCTTTTTCAGACAAAAGCGCTCTCTAAAGGTGTATAAAAAAATTTATTTAAATATTATACGCATACTTTAGACAGCGCTTTTTAAGGAAAAGTGCCTTCTAAAATCCCACATTAGACAACGCTTTTTCCCAAAAAGCGTTGTCTAAAGATATATACAAAAACTAATTAAAATTTTATATTTATATGTTAGACAACACTTTTAAGGAAAAAATGCTTTTAAAGGGATACATTAGACATCGCTTCCTACCTAAAAGAGCTGTCTAAAGGTATATAAAAAAATTAATTAAAATGTTATATTTATTCATTAGACAGCGGTTTATAAAGCGCTGTCTAAAGACCCATTTAGAAAGCGCTTTCTAAAATAGGCCTTTAAAAGCGCTTTTTCCTTAAATAAAAGCGATATCTTTACATACGATAGCGCAAGCTTAGACAGTTCTTTTAAGCGCTTTTAAAGGCAAAAAAAAGCGTTGTCGTAGGTCTTGTTTGGCATAGTGTCCTTCTTTAATATCTTAAATAAAATGAAACTTAAAAGAACAAAAACACAGCAACACATATCTCCCTCATCACGCTCTTCATCATCTTCTTCTTCTAACCTAACGGTGTCGGTCACCTCGTCGGAGAACCACCCCAAACGTAAAACACCAAACAGAAAGCCTACTCAAATTCCCGCCTTCAGTCCAAATCCGAAACTAAAACCCTAAAAAACATAACCAAATGAACGAATCGAAGGAAAATAAATACGAACTCAAAAACAAACCGATTGCAATATCAATACAGTAATCAAGTACGGAAATAGAAGGTTCACCAACCAACGACGTTGTGGCTTGCGTCAGTCACACGTTGGAGATGAATACATTGGCAAAATGCAATGAAGATTGACGTTGAAATTGGCTTCCGACGATTGACGACGACGTTGATGCGATGATGATGATGACTATGTGCGATGAAGAGTGATGACGAATTCAGCTTTTCATGAAGGTGAGTGATGAAATTTGATTATCTGTTTTTTTGTGAAGAGTGATCAATTTGATTTGTTGATAAAGAGGAGTGAGATTCCATTTATGGTTTTGTGATGAAGAAGAGATTGAATCTGGTTTTGATGATGCAGGATTCTGAGAGTTTTATGATCTTGATGAAGAAGAGTGTTCAGTTTTTTTGATGAAGATGGTGAAGAATTCCCTTTTGTTTTGATTTTGGTGAAGAATATTGATGAATTATATGATGATGGTGATAAAGAAGAGTCATATTCGTTTGTTATTGGTGAGGATACAATGAAGAGGCTGATGAATTTCTCCAAAGAATTTTGGTGGTGATTTCATGAAAGGTGAAAACCGAATTCGGTTATGGTGTCCTCTCCAAAGTTATTTAGAGTTCTTCTCCTTTTTATTATCAGATGTAAATCAACGCATTGTGTGCTTGATTTTTTTCGTGCGTGTAAACTGGTTTTTTTCACATGGCCTTGTGGCTGAGCTTTTTGGCTGTGTTTTGTTCATTCCTCAATGCGTTTTGGCTGGTGTATGGGTTTGACTTCAAAACAATGTATGATGAACATATGTGATGACACGTGTGTGGGGCTGGCTGAATTGTGACGTGTATGGGAAGGGTTTCATGTATTGTGGCTGAAGCTTGTTTTCTTTTCTTTGTTTTTTCAACATTTTGTTACATTAAAAAACAAATGGTCCAATAATAAGTAGAGAGTGGGCTTGATAGAAAGAAAAGAAAAATTTATTTAGAACAAATGGATTGTTGGATAAATTGGAAAAAAATGGAGATAAAATAATTTATGGGAATTGGATAATAAAATTGGTTTATGAACTATAGAATTTAGAAATTGGATAAAAAGGAATTTGACTAAAATAAATGAATGTTGAATGAAAAATTGGGAATTGTAACACGGTGGGAGAACTGACTTTTAGTCATGTTGCGGATAGCAAGAGTCGTCACCTAATTTTATTTTATCCATAAGGAAGGGACATAAAAGAACAAGAAAGACCGTTTTGAAAAGACTTGGGTTCGGGGGGTAGGTTATATAAAGGGAAGGTGTTAGCACCCTTTATATCCATGGTTATCCATGGGCTCTTAGTTACTTAGCTCACTTTAGTTGTTTCTGAAAAGAAAGTGTAGTGTATGTTTAGAAATTTTTCCAAGTACTTTGTAATGATCCTCGTATGGATGTATACAAAGCCTTGTTTTGAAAAATGTTTAAGAAAAATGAGGTGTGAAAAGTATTTTTAAAGTGTGAGCAAGTAACTATGAGGTACCTACCCTAAGCTAAGTCATTCAAGTTCTTTTATGTTTCTTCAAGAGTAAGACTATCCCAATTATTAAGGAATAGGTAGTCATTACCTTGGATTTTATTAAGGGACGAGTGTAGGGTCATCGTATGGTCAATGAAGGCAACATATAGGGGTGTCTTTAGCAATTTGAAGGGACTATCATCATATTTACCGAAGGGACAAGATCAGTATATCGTAGGCAACCTCGTAGGGACTTGATCTTTTAAGTTTATAGGGACTTGATGATTTTTCTGTTTGAAGGGACTTTGCTTAAGATACCCCTATTTTCGAGGGACTTGACCATTGAAAATAAAGGCAACCAAGAGGAATACCCTAGGAAGTGGAGATGGCGGTCAAAGATCGACTTACGTATGTGAGTATTATTTTTCAGATATTTGTCTTGAATTTAATTTTATAAGTTCAATTATTTACAGTTAGTTTTGCACTCCTTAAATTACTAACCACGCAGTTAAATATTCACAAAGAAAATAAAGATGGAAAAAATAAATCTCTAAGCTATTACAAAGCTTTAGGATAGATACAATATAATCGGATGAAAATAAAATAATAATAATAATAATAATAATAATAATAATAATAATAATAATAGCAAGAATAATAAAGCAATAGTAACAAGATTAAAGCAAAATAAATAATAAACAAGATTAGAAGTTATTAGAATTAGTAAAAAAAAGAAATTAGATTTAGAAGAAAAAGAATAAACAATTACAGTTTATTAGGAAAATACAACTTAAATTAATTTTAATTATTTACATTATTTAATTTATAAAAATAACTAATTATGTACAACTTTAGAATTTTTAATAAAATTATTAATTAAGTTTCTTTTTATTATTTACAAAATATATAAAAAATTTATTATTATAAGTAAGTAATAAAAAAATAAAGTTATAAAAATAATTAGTATTTATTTACCAAATATGATTATTACTATTATTATTATAAGAAAAAGTTTATTGATTAATTAGTCTTTTTTTAAATTAATGATCTAAGTCCATATTGATTTTCATTCCGTTCTTGACACGCCATAAATTACTAACCACGCAGGGAATAATAAAAAAAAATAAAGGCAGAAATTTAAAGGCAGAAAATAAAAATGCTCACACTATTACATGACTTCAGGACAATTACATAATAATTAGGCAGAAAATAACACTAAATTATTACATCAAGGAGACAGTTACATAATTATAGGGCGAAAAATCAAAACTAAATTATTACAAATATGAAACAGTTACATAATATGATAAACAATAAATGAATAACATAAAAATGAGTTAGAGTTAGAGTGAAAATTAGAGTTCAAGGTTTATAGAGAAAATTATTAGGATTAAAAAAAAATATTTTTTGAGTTAGTGAAAAAAGTTAAGGTTTAAGACGTCAAAATTCATAAAGAAAATATATAACCAGTTTTAGAGAAGCAATTAAGGTTTATATAAAAAAATTTAGGTTTAGGAAAAAAGCAGGGTTAAAAGTTTAATGAAAAAAAAAGTTTATGGTTTAAAGAAAATAACACGGTTAAAGTTTATAAGAAATTTGTAAGGTTTACACAAAAAAAATTAAGGTTTATGAAAATGAAAAATTTTTAGGGTTTAGAGAAAGTTTAAGGGTTCGAGGCAAGAAATCAGGGTAGTTAGTTATCTAAAATGTGCATATATAAATTTATCAAGAATAAAACAAAAGATTAAAAAATAATGTTAATGTAAAATTGCGATCATCGCAACTAGACCGGATCAACACAAATGTCACGCCTCATGCACATAAATATGCAAACAACGTATCGACACAATCCAATCCAAACAAAGTAATTAAAAAAAATAAGAATTGACAATATCAAAGCAAAACTATAAAAATAAAACTATATATATATATATATATATATATATATATATATATATATATATATATATATATATATATATATATATATATATATATATATATATATATAAGCGAAAGAAGAAAAAACCTGTAGAAAGAAAAAAAGTATGGTTAGACACTTCATGTAGAAAGAAGAATAAAACATATAACGTGTAGTTCATGTAGTACACAAGAAGAAAAAAAGAGAGTATATATTAACAAAACAAAAGAAGAATATATTTTGGCACATGTATGATCAGCCTTTTTCATCCTCTTATTTTTTTTTCGGTTCTCCTTTTTATAGTGATTCTTGGAGTATTGAGAATGTAAAAAAATTAAAACATCATGATTTGTTTCTATTTGGATTTGGGAAAGAAAATAAATGGGTTGATTTGGTGGTACCAATTTGGGAAGGATGTTGATGAACCGAGGGAACATGTTCTTTTATTTTGGGAATGCTTGTATTTCACACTAATAATAATGTTTATTCCTTTTTGTTATATTTTTTTGTATTTATTATTATTTGATTATTTTTTGAATGAAAAGTGAAAAAAATGAAAATTAATTATTTTTAAAAAATGCCTAATTTTAAAATACGAAAATTAATTAAAAAAATAAAAGAAAAATAAGATTTTTATTTATTTATTTTTTTTTATTTGAAAGTAATGTAAAAAAAAAGGTTAAAAATAAATGTCAAACAAATGAAAGAGAAGAGAAAAAAACCATAAAAGTGAGGAAGGTGGGATTCGAACTCATGACCTCTTGCATTCATAAATCCTTGAACATGCTCTCTTGCCAATTGTGCCATGTCATCTATTTGAAATAAATTGGCACAAGGAAAACTATGAAGGTAAAATGCCTGGACGAAATTGGGGTGTGACAATGAAACACCGTGAAGTCCATTTGAGGCCTTGGAAATCCCAATTTCTTTAAAGAAAGCAAAACCATAATTGGAGGACCATTGTGATCATTTTTTGATTTGCCTTGAACTTTTGAGATTCCCATGAGTGTGAGAAGACCTTTTGAATCAATTTGTCTCAAATATGTGAGGGCAAATTTTGGGGTATAACAGCTGCCCCTGTTCAATTTTCTGAAATCTGATGAGTTAGATTGGCATGTACGCCATTCGTCACTTGAAGGTAGAAGAGGATTGAACACATAAGCCCAAATATTTGCACTCGTCGGTGCGTAGAATGATACTGTTGGTTTGTTGTATTGCTTGAATGGGTTTAAAGATGTCATTCGGAGAAAAATTCTTCAGATATATTTCTTTGAGAGGAAAGCAATCCCAAATATGAAGATCTAGCCTTTAGGTGGATAAACAACGGCCCAAGGTAATGATATGGCTTTTGAGAAGATAAAGAACGTCCCAAAATAGCCTTCGGGAAGATAAACAACGTCCCAAGATAATGAGATAACCTTCGGGTAGATAAGCGACATCCCAAAATAATGAGATAACCTTCGAGTAGATAAACGATGGCAAAAGGTAACAATATGGCTTTTGAGAAGATAAACGACGTCTCAAAATAGCCTTCGGGAAGAATAAACGACGTCCCAAAATAATGAGATAACCTTCGGGTGGATAAACGACGGCCCAAGGTAACAATATGGCTTTTGACAAGAATAAACGACGTCTCAAAATAGCCTTCGGGAAGAATAAACGATGTCCCAAGATAATGAGATAACCTTCGGGTGGATAAACAACGGCCCAAGGTAACAATATGGCTTTTGAGAAGAATAAATAACGTCTCAAAATAGCCTTCGAGAAGAATAAACGACGTCCCAAAATAATGAGATAACCTTCGGGTGGATAAACGACGACCCAAGTTAACAATATAGCTTTTGAGAAGAATAAACGACGTTTCAAAATAGCCTTTGGGAAGAATAAACGACGTCCCAAAATAATGAGATAACCTTCGGGTGGATAAACGATGGCCCAAGGTAACAATATGGCTTTTGAGAAGAATAAACGACGTCTCAAAATAGCCTACGGGAAGAATAAATGACGTCCCAAAATAATGAGATAACCTTCAGGTGGATAAACGACGACCCAAGGTAGCAATATGGCTTTTGAGAAGAATAAATGACGTCTCAAAATAGCCTTCGGGAAGAATAAACGAAGTCCAAATTAATGAGATAACCTTCGGGTGGATAAACGACGGCCCAAGGTAACAATATGGCTTTTGAGAAAAATAAATGACGTCTCAAAATAGCCTTTGGGAAGAATAAACGACGTCCAAAAATAATGAGATAACCTTCGGGTGGATAAATGACGGCCCAAGGTAACAATATGGCTTTTGAGAAGAATAAATGACGTCTCAAAATAGCCTTTGGGAAGAATAAACGACGTCCCAAAATAATGAGATAACCTTCGGGTGGATAAACGACGCCCCAAGGTAACAATATGGCTTTTGAGATGAATAAACGACGTCTCAAAATAGCCTTCGGGAAGAATAAACGACGTCCCAAAATAATGAGATAACCTTCGGATGGATAAACGACGACCCAAGGTAAAAATATGGCTTTTGAGAAGAATAAACGACGTCTCAAAATAGCCTTCGGGAAGATAAACGACATCCCAAGATATTGAGATAACCTTCGGGTGGATAAACAACGGCCCAAGGTAACAATATGGCTTTTGAGAAGAATAAACGACGTCTCAAAATAGCCTTCGGGAAGAATAAACGACGTCCCAAAATAATGAGATAACTTTCGGGTGGATAAACGACGACCCAAGGTAACAATATGGCTTTTGAGAAGAATAAACGACGTCTCAAAATAACCTTTGGGAAGAATAAACGACGTCCCAAAATAATGAGATAACCTTCGGGTGGATAAACGACGACCCATGGTAACAATATGGCTTTTGAGAAGAATAAACGACGTCTCAAAATAGCCTTCGGGAAGATAAACGACATCCCAAGATATTGAGATAACCTTTGGGTGGATAAACGACGGCCCAAGGTAACAATTTGTTGATGAAGTTTGTTTGCTGGAGAATTAATCCTGAAAAACAAGGTTAGTTCGGTGCAAATATCATGATGTATATAACATTCTACAAGATAATATTTTATGAGAATGCGTATAATATGATATGATATGATATGATATGATATGATATGATATGATATGATATGATATGATATGATATGATATGATATGATATGATATGATATGATATGATATGATATGATATGATATGATATGATATGATATGATATGATATGATATGATATGATATATGAATTATGTAGTTGAAGCCCATGAATAACTTCGTAGAACAACTGCTGGATGAGGAAAATAAATCCCGATTCGTTGTTAAGGAATATGAAGACTTCGTTCCTGTCTTGTTTAAGAACATCGTACTTAGAAACTCCCGTTTTTCGTTATTCGTACTTCTTATTGAAGGATTTAGTTCCTGGATATCCTGACTGAGGATAAAAAAGTTGGACATAGATCCAGGAGACTTATTCGGTTAAGTATAAACTCTTCGGAGGATATGAAACTTCTTGAAAACTTCGTCGAGTTGGAAGTATAAGATATTACTTGAAGTACTCTGTAAGAATATCCGTAAAGATTAATCTGTGGGGTATGAACCGGCGAAGATTTGTTGAACTCCTACCTCCGTTTGTTCTTAGTAAATGCTATTATTGTGTTTTATGCATTTATGGTAAACATAAATCATATTCAAAAGCATATATACCTTCCAACATAACCAACGTACATTTCTCGCTTTAGTAAAAGGGGAAAAGTAAACCTGAATTCGGAAAGCATTTCCTACTTGAATAAAGAGGGAAAAGTAAAACTGAATCCGAAAATAGGATTATATCAATTTTGAAAGTATATAACCAATTGGATTTAGAACTTCTGAGGTTCTTAATTTTCTTGAATAATTTCCCAAAAATTCTCATGGGTGGATCCGAAGACATGATATTGACACCATCTGATACTACTGGCGTAGACAGTTAATTTCCACAATGGCTTCTGCTGAGAATCCAATATCAAGGTAATACAATGAGAGGAACGTGCTTTCAAATTGTGATGGACCATATACGCTCTGGGTATTAGATTTGGAAAGAGAGTGTTGCCCCTTGGGTTAAGGATGAGTTGTCCCATAATGGAAGTATCTGAATGGAGTTACCTCAAGAGAAATATGCATAATGCCCCACAATAATATGCCCCTGGCATCGTAAACTCTATAATGTTACCTTTGGTAATTCAGATAAATGAGAAGATCTGCCCCTGACAACTTAAGTATGGTTGAATCTTGACTTGATTGCCCCAAATGAATTAGGCAGTATCATGGCATGCCCCTTGATCGGGAGATAATGACTATGCCCCTTTGTATACATGGGCTTTGATCCAGGAAGCAACTTTATCTATCAGAAGGACTTTGGTTTTTTGAATATTCATCCTGTAAATTTCTCTGTTTGTCAAACACTCAGTTATATGCAAACAATGATATTCAAAAATGCAATGCTTATATCTGTCTTGAAGTTTTGAAAGAGTTATTTTAGTAAAACAATGTTTGTAAAAACTGTGATATTAACTCAAGATTTATAATAATCCCTAAAGGAGTCATGATACCTTTTTGTAACAATACGCTTTTAAACTAACCATGCTTCAATTAGGACTTTTGAGGGTTGTAACGTGGTTTGGTTCACAGTTTAAGAAACAAAGGATAAAGGCTCAAATTTTATTTGTATCTAACCCATTCTTCATGATGTTCTTCAGTCCTATGTTCGGTTAACTTATGCATTGAAGCTCCAGAGGAGTTTGGAATTGTAACACTTATATTTGTGATGGTTCAGAAACCAAAAATTCATTCGAACATTCAGTCATCTTTCTTTTTTGAGGATTTATAATGACCTTTTTTTTTTCTCTTTTGACTTTATTATCCCTTCTTTTTGCCTGAACTGTTTATTTCAAGGTTACAGTCAGCGGGATGTCTTAATTTTTTACTAAGTCTCCTTCATAGGTTTTGACTTAGTGAGCTTTTCTTTTACTAGATATTGACTTGCAGACTTTAGTGATTACATGGAACCATCATTAGTTGTGTACAACACAAACAATTAGCATAGTTGAGTTAACCGAGTAACTACCCTGCCCCAGGTTATGAATAAGGGTTTTAATTTGCGTGAGAATGAAAACTCCTACCTCATAGGCTCAAAAGGGTTGACTAGGGATTAACTTCCTTATATCTCCACTGTTTAGGAATTGAAACAATGCATGTACATCGTCAGCATAGTCTGTTCAAAAGCATACTGCCTAAGATTATGGTATTGTTTTCGTCATCCTCCCTCTATAGGCTTATAGCTTTATCAGGAGTTAAATATCACAAAATAGAAATATGAAGCATAGTTCAAAATATAGTGAAACGAATGGATTAATTCAAGACAAACATATGCAATGCATTAATGAAAACAAAAATTTGACATAATAGTAAGTGTTTAAACAAACAAAAGAA
Organism: Lathyrus aphaca; assembly: GCA_963966055.1. Taxonomy (NCBI): domain Eukaryota; kingdom Viridiplantae; phylum Streptophyta; class Magnoliopsida; order Fabales; family Fabaceae; genus Lathyrus; species Lathyrus aphaca. The sequence continues at coordinate 325,372,676 of OZ014523.1, forward strand.
ATTACAAATGAAAATTCAAATGTTCTCAAAGCCTCTCCCTCTAAACTGGTTACTCCAGATGTCTGGGCGCTTTAATGTTTGATAGGCAATAGAAAAACTCAATCTGGCCTTCTGGCATAACCTCGAGGATTCCTTCATCAATTAGGTCTTGAATCATTTTCTTTAATGCCCAACAACTATTAGTATCGTGTCTGGGACAGTTAGAGTGATACATACACATTGCCTTGGGATGATAGCGAGAAGAGGAAATATTAGGATTTCGAGGAGGATTTTCCAAGGAAATTAGCTTCATCTCCAACAAGCATTGCAAAACTTGCGACATTGGAGTGCTGAATTTGATAAATTTTCTTTTATATTCCTTGTGTCGAAGTGGATTAATCTTACAAGGTCTTTTTTCTTCAACTGAAGAACAATCAATGGTAGCCTATCTCTTTCCTTCTCTTATTCTTATCTTTTTTCCGACCAAGTTAGCTTGTTTTATTGGAAGTTGACTGACGATTAGATTCTCGACTCCATTACTTTGAAGTTTGTGGACAAAGGTTCTCAGATCTTCTTGCCCTTGAGCTAAACTTTGGATAATAGCTACCTGGCCATTCATCTAGATCCTCATTTCTGCCATCTCAACTTGCAATTGTTCCAACTGACCATTCTTGTTATCTTCATGATTTTCAAAGAGAGTGTTTTCAACTCTTCTCGTCCCTTGGACAAATTTAGGATCACTTCTTGAAACTGAGCATTCTGATTTTGGAGGTCTTTGACAGATTGTTCGAGAGTCATTTCTGCTGAAATAAACAGCGAGAAGATTGAGAAACCTGCTATGGAAACTTGTCATGCAATGATATGGTATGTAGATGCATATGCAATGTTTTCAAGGACCACAGGATTTAAATTTGTTTAAAGGAAACAAAAACAAAATTTTATTAGTAAGTGTTTAATATAAATTTTCCCCTTGGGCTTATAATGAAAGGAAATAACAATAAAGTACAAAAATAAATATATTGGGTTTTAATTCTCCCATGGACGCTTCCTCTTTGGGTTGAGGTATGTGTTGAGGTTCCTCTCCTCGTGAAGTTGCCTTGTTAGCTCCAGAATTCTTTCTTGACCAGCTCTGAAATGAGTCTCAAAAGTTTCCCTCTGCTCCTTCAACTGAATCCAGGACTTCTTCAATTCTTCCAAATCAGTGGGCATGTCTGGATGCAGGATGGTATAAGGAACATCTCCTTCAGCAACAGGCTCCATAGTGATTGGTAGAACAACAGGATATGGCATCATAAGATTCTGAGCACGAGATCACACCCATCTGAGATAAGGCTCCATAGGAATAAAATACTTTGGCTCCAATGTCTTGCTATCAATCATATTCACCTTGTTCCAAGCTCGTATAAACCTTTGACGGTAACCCTGAAGATCATTGTCGTAGTCGAACATAATAACCTGAATAAGCATGTCATGATGACCATTACTCTGAGCATAACCAAACTGACGTAGAGCTAAAGAAGGGTTGTAGGTAATGCCCCCTCTTATTCCAAGGAGTGGCACATTAGGGAACTCCCCACAACGGTTAATGATATTAACATTCTCCATAGATCAAGAGCACCAATGAATGTCTGAATGAGAAAGTGACATGATCCTCTTAGACCACCTTAACCCTTGGTCATTCTTCATCACTGATCGAGGAAGGTGAGAAATAAACCACCTAGATAGTAGAGGTACGCAACACATCAGAGTTCCTCTCACCTTAGTAGTACGAGTGTGAAGAGAGTGTAGGATATATCCAAGTAATGTAGGCATTGGATTATGAGTCAGAAATATATTGATGGCGTGTACGTCTATGAATTGGTCTGGATTAGGGAATAGTACCAAGCCATAAATTAATAGGGCTAGGATCTTCTCAAAAGCATCATAGCTCATAGCCTTCAAGAACACTTGAGCTTTCTCCATCAATACCTTGGCAAGAATACCCTTAACTCCGCTTCTCGTTTCCAGGACAATGTCTGACTTCTTCAGATGTAGGGCTGTAGCAATGACTTCAGGTTTAGGCTATTTCTCTAAGCCTGTGAAGGGTCTCTGATCAAGGATAGATATACTCAATAATTTGGAGAACTCTTCTATTGTAGGAACCAGCTGATAGTCGTGGAATGTGAAGCAATGATGTTTAGGATCAAAGAACTGGAATAGAACACTCATCATGTCTTCATTGAACCCTGAAGTAATTAGATCCAGTAGGTGACCATGCTTCTTGATGAACTGGGAGCTTTCAGAAACTTGAGAGACCAATTCCTTAAGCTTAGGAGGTATCCCTACAAAGTTGATCCAGATAGTATTCCTACGAGAAGAAGCCATGACCTGCAACAAAGAACAAAGATAAATCCTTTGGTCCTTAAAATGGTTAGTGAAAATTCTATGCTTATGATGTCATGCTCAATCACAAACATGTGGCACACACAAACAAGTCACACAATAGCCCTAGGTTTGAAGGCTTACATGAGGTTTAAAGGTAAGTACCCTCCCTTGAAGTTTAGTTGGTTCATCCTGTCCTACAAAAGTAGCCAGGTTCTAAGGGATCTCAATATCACTGATCCTTCCCAAGGGTGGTTGTTCAGTAGGCAACTTACTTGCCAACCAAAACCCTCCAAGTTTAGGATCTCAATGAGTGTAGTATCGAGTATCAACCAACTTTAGACTTCTCCAAAGCCGGCTATCTCACTACTTTCTAAAGGCCAAGATGGGATGACTAGGGTTCTAAAGGCCAGTTAGTGTCTTGACAACATATGGCAGCCCCATATTATCCTTAACTTACTTAAGGAACATAAGCACCAACCAAAAGTCACACTAACTATGGCCACCAGATCAACCATATCGGTATACCCTGTACAGTTTCCTTGGTCTATTGCCATTTACCTAGGGTACACTAGATCCGGGTTAGGATCCTTCACACAAAAAGCCCAACAAGTAATATAAAGCAAACAAAGAAAACAATTAAGTGATCTAATTCTTAAGGGTACCCCTATTTTACTTAGTAACTCCCCATCAGAGTCGCCAGTTCTGTAACACGGTGGGAGAACTGACTTTTAGTCATGTTGCAGATAGCAAGAGTCACCATCGACTTTTATTTTATCCATAAGGAAAGGACATAAAAGAAGAGGAAATACCGTTTTGAAAAGACTTGGGTTCGGAGGATAGGTTATATAAAGGGAAGGTGTTATCACCCTTTATATCCATGGTTATCCATGGGCTCTTAGTTACTTAGCTCACTTTAGTTGTTTCTGAAAAGAAAGTGTAGTGTGTGTTTAGAAATTTTTCTAAGTACTTTGTAATGATCCTCGTATGGATGTATACAAAGCCTTGTTTTGAAAAATGTTTAAGAAAAATGAGTGGTGAAAAGTAGTTTTAAAGTGTGAGCAAGTAACTATGAGGTACCTACCCTAAGTTAAGTCATTCAAGTTCTTTTATGTTTCTTCAAGAGTAAGACTATCCCTATTATTAAGGAATAGGTAGTCATTACTTTGGATTTTATTAAGGGATGGGCGTAGGGTCATCATATGGTCAATGAAGGCAACATATAGGGGTGTCTTTAGCAATTTGAAGGGACTATTGTCGCTCCCCGGATTTCCATCCTGGTACAAACTCGAAAGTGGCGCAGAAAGAGGTTAGAGTCGCCAGCCAGGCATTTTTATCCCGAAGGAACGAGAATGGTAATGCTGCACAAACCAGAAGAAAGGAAAAGGAAGGACACGGGTCCTGCGAACCAAAGAGACTGGGTTCGGGAGTCGGTTTATGACCTGGGAAGGTATTAGCACCCCAGATCGTCCACCGTACCCGACGGGATCCACACTTACAAAGAAACTATTTCAACGGGTGAAAGAATGAAAAATGTTGCAAAAAGAAAGGACTGAAACTGGAAAAAAGAAAAGAAAGGGGAAAATGTAGGGAAAATAAAAGAGTGCTGGAATGGGCTCTACCCCGCTTTCTACGTACCTCATCTGGACATGAGGATCAGAGTTGCCGTAGTTCCCCTAACTAGGGGTGGAAAGATTGCTTGTGAATTAAGGCTTGAACTGCCTATGCCAATGCTCAGGTGTTGCAGACTCGGACGACGAGTGCATAACCGTCTTGAATAATGACAAGAAGAAGCAAGTTCGCGGACGGAACGAAGGAGATGAGAAAAGAATTCTCGAAGGAAAGACGATTATTTTTTGTTTGTGTTTTTTATGAGCTTTTTAGTGGTGTGGCACAAGAGAATGAACTCAAGCTCTCTTCCATGGAATGTGTACTTGCTACTACATTCCAAGATGGAATAATAGAACAAGCACACCAAGCAAGGAGAACTTATCCAAGACTTGTTTCCAAAGGCAAGGGCCTAAATTCATTGACTTGTTGAATTTATTAGGTGTTTTTGGTGATTAAAAATGAAGAAGTATTTTTTTTGGGTTTTTCTTGATGAAGATGACTTCATGATCCGACTTGTGCATCATGCTAGACAAATGCACTATTCCAAGATGGAATGAATACATATTCCCCATGGAATAAGGCTATTACACAAGAAGTCACTTCTTTCTTTATTAATGTTTTTTAGGTTTTGTTTTGAGATGAGAAGAGAAAGGACCAAAGGAGCAAAAGGCAAAAGTCTAAAGTGGGGAAAGACTAAACCTAAAGTTGTCATGCAAAAGGTGGTCCTAAGGTTAGTGAGGTTTCAACTATCCTAATGAAGAAGAAAGAAGCAACAAAGAGGAGCAAGAAGAAGAGGAAGCAAGAGCTAGCAAGCAACTTACTCCTCTAAAGGAGATACGTTGCTCCTAAAGGGGAAGAAAAGAGTTGAATTACATGATGGCATAAGGCACATCAAAAGAAAACACAAGTAGAAAGCAACTTAAAAGAAGAAAAGGTGAAGAATTGAAATGTTGATGAACATCCACACTTTACTTACCATAAGCCCATGCAAGTGTTAGCAAAATCCAGCACATGTTCATCATTAAAACTCATGGGAGTGGCATGTTCAAAGCTCATATCAACAAAGATCAAACAACATGTCACATTTACGCATACAAGCATTTACGTGTCAAGAACATGGAAGCATGCATCAAACAACAAGAAAATCACCCCAAACAATCATATTCAATGATCATATATTGATCCATGGCATTTAAAACGAGTAAGGGGATCAAACATGCTGGAAATAGCCCAAAAATGGCTCACTGCATCAGTGTTAACCGGTTAACCAGTCCAGACCTTCAGAAAATCAGCATAAAAACAGGTGCGTTAACCGGTTAACCAATCCGTTAACCGGTTAACGTTGTTAGGATAACAACAAATCTTGCAGAAAAAATCAGTTCAAACCAGCTTTTCTGATTAATCTCGCACCAGACCAGCAAGCAATTGAGCATGAAAATAGTGTATCAATTCACATTAAATGGCATCATCAAGCTCATGAACATTAATACATAGATTCGATCATAAATCAACCAATCAAATCAAGCAACACAAGCAAATATGCAAACACATGGTGGATCTAAAGCATAAGCATGCAAATAAGCTAAAACAGAGCTAGATCTGAATTTAACCAACCTACAAAGCTGAGGTATGCTTTGGTAGTTGTTGATTGAGCTGGAAACAAGAGATCTCGCGGAAAACTTTGAAGATCCGGTGCTAAGCTTCACACTCCGTGCAAAATAAATGCAAGAACAAGATCTTGATGCAGAATTTTGGATCCAAAAGCACTTCTAGATCCCAAACCAGATCTGAATCACCAATTAAACCAACAAAAAGATGCAAAAAAGCTATGGATAGAGGTCTAGTTCCAAGATCTACACACCTCAAGGCAAGGTTATGTGAGCTTCAAAGAGGAACTTTGAGTGATTTGGATAATTGGGAGAGAAAAATGAGAGAATTGTGAGAGAGAAGAGTGAAAATTCAGAATGAGAATGAAAATTGTGAGAGAGAGTTTTTTTTTTGGTTTGGAGAGAAATAGATTAAATATGGTTTAGGTTTGGGGCCCAAAAATTAGGCTTGGGATCCAAAATTATGGTTTGGCAAAGAGATTAGGATTTAGCAATGGAATGAGACTTGGATAAATGCTCTAGATCCTTCTTTTTAATTTCCAATTAATTCAAAATGAATAAAAATCAGAAAATGGAAATTGGAACCAAATCACACATGCTGAATTTGATGCTGGAAATTCAAAATTTGTAGCTGTTAACCGGTTAACGCCAGTGAATTTTGAATTTTCCCTCCTTTTGGTGGGAAACCTCAGGAATCACCCGGCGCCAACCGTTCTGACCTGATTTTGATCCTCAATCCTTTCTCTAGGCTTTGACCCTGATGTCAACCTTGTAACATGCCTTGTGAGCTGATGATTTTCTTGATGATTGATCGTATGCCTTATGCTGGAACATGCAAGTGCTATGCCTCATTTTTCTATGCAATATGTTAAAGACATTACATGCTGATGATGAATATGATATGATGATGATGCTAAACAGGAGAGGGAAAATTTGCAGTATTACAATTATCATCATATTTATCGAAGGGACAAGATCATTATATCGTAGGCAACCTCGTAGGGACTTGATCTTTTAAGTTTATAGGGACTTGATGATTTTTCTGTTTGAAGGAACTTTGCTTAAGACACCCCTATTTTTGAGGGACTTGACCATTGAAAATAAAGGCAACCAAGAGGAATACCCTAGGAAGTGCAGATGGCGATCAAAGATCGACTTACGTATGTGAGTATTATTTTTCAGATATTTGTCTTGAATTTAATTTTCTAAGTTCAATTATTTACAGTTAGTTTTGCACTCCTTAAATTACTAACCACGCAGTTAAATATTCACAAAGAAAATAAAGATGGAAAAATAAATCTCTAAGCTATTACAAAGCTTTCAGATAGATACAATATAATCGGATGAAAATAAAACAATAATATAGATATAATAATAATAATAATAATAATAATAATAATAATAATAGCAAGAATAATAAAGCAATAGTAACAAGATAAAAGCAAAATAAATAATAAACAAGATTAGAAGTTATTAGAATTAGTAAAAAAGAAATTAGATTTAGAAGAAAAAGAATAAACAATTACAATTTATTAGGAAAATACAAGCTAAATTAATTTTAATTATTTACATTATTTAATTTATAAAAATAAATAACTATGTACAACATTAGAATTTTTAATAAAATTATTAATTAAGTTTCTTTTTATTATTTACAAAATATATAAAAAATCATTATTATAAGTAAGTAATAAAAAAAATAAAGTTATAAAAATAATTAGTATTTATTTACAAAATATGATTATTACTATTATTATTATAAGAAAAAGTTTATTGATTAATTAGTCTTTTTTTTAATTAATGATCTAAGTCCATATTAATTTTTATTCAGCTCTCGGCACGCTCTAAATTACTAACCACGCAGGGAATAATAAAAAAATAAAGGCAGAAAATAAAAATTACTACACTATTAAATGAATTCGGGACAATTACATAATAATTAGGCGGAAAATAACACTAAATTATTTCATCAAAGAGACAATTATATAATTATAGGGCGAAAAATAAAAACTAAATTATTACAAATATGAAACAGTTACATAATATGATAAACAGTAAATGAATAACATAAAAATGAGTTAGAGTTAGAGTGAAAATTAGAGTTCAAGGTTTATAGAGAAAATTATAAGGATTAAAAAAAAATTTTTTTTTTGGGTTAGTGAAAAAAGTTAAGGTTGAAGACGTCAAAATTCATAAAGAAAATATATAATCAGTTTTAGAGAAGCAATTAAGGTTTATATAAAAAAATTTAAGGTTTAGGAAACAAACAGGGTTAAAAGTTTAATGAAAATAAAAAAAAGTTTATGGTTTAGAGAAAATAACACGGTTAAAGTTTATAAGAAATTTGTAAGGTTTACACAAATAATTAAGGTTTATGAAAATGAATTTTTTTTAGGGTTTAGAGAAAGTTTAAGGGTTCGAGACAAGAAATCAGGGTAGTTAGTTATCTAAAATGTGCAGATATAACTTTATCAAGAATAAAACAAAAGATTAAAAAATAATGTTGCTAACGCAAAATTGCGATCATCGCAACTTGACCGGATCAACACAAATGTCACGCCTCATGCACATAAATATGCGAACAGCGTATCGACATGATCCAATTCAAACAAAGTAATTAAAAAAAATAAGAATTGACAATATCAAAGCAAAAACTAAATATATATATATATATATATATATATATATATATATATATATATATATATATATATATATATATATATATATATATATATATATATATATATATATATATATATATATATATATATATATATATAAGCGAAAGAAGAAAAAACCTGTAGAAAGAAAAAAAGTATGGTTAGACACTTCATGTAGAAAGAAGAATAAAACATGTAACGTGTAGTTCATGTAGTACACAAGAAGAAGAAAAAAAGAGAGTATATATTAACAAAACAAAAGAAGAATATAATTTGCCACATGTATGATCCGCCTTTTTCATCCTCTTATTTTTGTTCGGTTCTCCTTTTTATAGTGATTCTTGGAGTATTGAGAATGGAAAAAAAAATTAAAACATCATGATTTGTTTCTATTTGGATTTGGGAAAGAAAATAAATCGGTTGATTTGGTGGTACCAATTTGGGAAGGATGTTGATGAACCGAGGGAACTTGTTCTGTTATTTTGGAAATGTTTGTATTTCACACTAATAAGAATGTTTATTCCTTTTTGTTATATTTTTTTTGTATTTATTATTATTTGGTTATTTTTTGAATGAAAAGTGAAAAAAATGAAAATTAATTATTTTAAAAAAATGCCTAATGTTAAAATACGAAAATTAATTAAAAATAAAAGAAAAATACGATTTTTATTTATTTATTTATTTATTATTAGAAAGTAATGTTAAAAAAAGGTTAGAAATAAATGACAAACAAATGAAAGAGAAGAGAAAAAAACCATAAAAGTGAGGAAGGTGGGATTCGAACTCATGACCTCTTGCATCCATAAATCCTTGAACACGCTCTCTTTCCAATTGTGTCATGTCATCTATTTGAAATAAATTGGCACAAGGAAAAATATGAATGTAAAATGCCTGGACGAAATTGGAGTGTCACAATGAAACATCATGAAGTCCATTTGAGGCCTTGGAAATCCCAATTTTTTTAAAGAAAGCAAAACCATAATTGGAGGACCCTTGTGATCATTTTTTGAATTGCCTTGAACTTTTGAGATTCCCATGAGTGTGAGAAGATCTTTTGAATCAATTTGTCTCAAATATGTGAGGGCAAATTTTGGGGTATAACAGGAATCGTTAGAAAAATGATAACTAGAAAAACGGTTTATGGATCGAATAACAAAATGGATAAAAATGGATATGGAACTTGATATTTTTCTGTGAAATGAATCGATTAGCAACAAGCACGCATGCGGTCATGAAACCTCAATTTTTCAACCCAACCAAACTGGAACCTCTTAGTCTCTGATAATACAATTGATTTTGAACCATTGGATAATTTGCAACTTAAGCCACAACCACTTGAATCATCTGAAATTTGCCCTGATTACTTAAACTCGTCTGAATCGAATCCCCATGAAAACAAATCCACATAGATAGACCACTAATGAGCGAATGACCACTTAATTAAGACACATTGAACCAAAACTTCTTACATACCACCGTTCGATAAACCAGAGAACTTTGTCACACAACACATCTTGAATACACATTGTTTGAGAAATAACTACTAGCACTAATAAATTGCAATTTAAGCAATCCCTTGATAGTTTGACCAAGATTAGATCAAACATCCATCTGAATCGGATCCTAACCGAACAATCGTAATTGAGGTAAAATCATTGCTAGCTTATGTTATGCTTCAACAATGAATGTTATGATTAATCTTTTTATGCAGATTCAGTGCGAAGTATGCTATATGACATTCTAAATGTTATGAAAAAGAGAGGGCAGATTTTGGGGTGTTACAAATAGTAGAGGTATGCAACACATTATAGTCTGTCACGCCTTCGTGGTACGAGTGTGAAGAGAGTGCAAAATATCTCCAAGCAAAGTAGGCACAAGATTATGAGTCAAAAATATTTTAGTTTCCTGCACATCTATGAATTGGTCTCCTTTTCCCATTCAACATGATCATCTTCCTCCGTACCCTCCTTTTCTTTGAGGTGTGCTGCGACGTTTCTGCACAAACACAACATTTTCATTTTTAAAATAAAAGGTTTGTATTCACAAAAAATGAAAGGCACCATTAAATTCTTGCTCAATTAAATTCTCAACACATGCAACAAAAAATTATCTTTTTCTATACCTTTGTTCCTCTCGCGGATTTTGTTGCCGACATCCCTTTCCTTTCGCCGTCTCTCCCCTACTTTGTAAAACATCATCAACCATCTTCTGAACAACAGCTACAACTTCAGTATCGTCTATCTTTCCTATACAATATATCAAAACAAACTCTATTAATCCATCCATGCACAGAACATAACATATATAACAAACTTTCATTTCTCACATTTATGTCATCTACATAATCTACTTCTACAACAATGTAAACTATATATAAAAAGAGCTTAAACTAATGTAAATTATATATAAAAAGAGCTTAAACTAATAAACACTTCTACAATAATGTAAAAAATGTCATATACAAAAAGATATTAAATTAATAAGAACTTCTAAAAAGAATGTAAACTATATAAAAAAAGAACTATATTAAAAAAGAAATAAGCTATTTTCTTCTTTATACTCTTCTGATATCATCAATGTCATCTACATAATCTACTTCTATCATCATGTATCCTATTTTCGTGCCCTAAACTTAGACTTGCACTAAACAGAGACAAAAAATAAACTTACGAAAAATGAGTGTACAGTGGATGGAGGAAGGAGCAAGGCGGCAACAGTAATGGTCACAGAGGAGCACGGTGGTGGACAGTTGTGGCGATTGAAGCTTCTATTAGGGTGAAAATGGTGTTCGCAAGTTTCGTTCGCTTCAGAATATAAAATGAAATGAAAATAGTAACTGCGTATGAAGCATCAGAATATTTGTACCAAAACCAAAAGACAACGCTTTTGTAATAAAGCGCTCTTATAGGTCTTTTGTAAAATAATTTAAATAAAGTGATTTCTTATGTTACACTTTAGAAAGCGCTCTCTAAAGTGGTCACCTTAGAAAGCATTGTCTAATGTGCCCTTTAGAGAGCGTTTTTTTAGCGAATTTCCAACTGGCCTATAGCAGCGCTTTGCAATAAAAGCGCTGTCTTTTGTGCGCTGCGAAAGACAGTTTTTGGCGTAGTGCACATTGGAGGACGCCTAGGAGCTCTTACTTTCTTAAGATCTTCAAAAGGGCTTCATAACAGGTTTGTTTGCTCAATCTGATTTGCTTTGAACTTGGTGTATTATTGCTTGTTTTGAGTTGCTGATGCTTGATCTGAGATGTTTGAATGGATCTGAAGCTTATAAGTGCATTAAATCTTAAATTTCAGTTTTGATACTTGATCTTATTTCGTTCAATTTGAGTTGTACGTTGTGTTTTAATAATTTTGGTTAGTGGATTTGAGATCCTCATAGCTTCAGCTTCATTTTGATATGTGGATTGCTTATTTCTGGAACTTTTTTAATTGATCCTCGTCGGAGTCACGTCGGAGAAGATGATCAGAACTTCTCCGGTCGACCTTGTTCTTGTGTTTTGTGTGATTTTCTAGAACATGTCGTAGCCATGCGATGGAATTGATCTTATGACCTCAGAGTTGCCAACGCATTAATGAAATGCATGCAAGTCACATGTTTCTCTTGGTGCTATGTGTTTACGTCCTAGGGTTAGTAGCATGTACAAGATGCGCTAGGAACCACTATATCTAGAGGGAGTTTTTATTTTTAACGTGATCCATCAGATGGGTGTACTTTGGTTTTCATTGATTGCGCGTATTAGCCTTCAGATCTGTGGAATGATTGACTCTATTTGTGAGCCCTTAGATGGGAAGACTTGATGTGTTGACTGGGTTTTATAAAAGGCACATAGGCCTGAAGTGTTATCCCCAACCCTCATGTGAGCCTTTTCCTGATCATAACATGTTTCACATGCTAATTGAACCCCTCTCATGTTCTTTTCTTTTTTATTCCCATTTTTATTTTCTGTTTGCTTTTTAATTTTTAAAAAAAGTTAATCAATTCTAAAAAAATACCAAAAAATTCATGTTGATTAATTTTAGTTTTCTTTAATTTGATATGATTTTATTTTTCATTTATTTTTATTTTTTATTGACTGATTAATTGTTGACTTTATTTTCTTTTATTTTAATTGCTTTTATGCATGATATGCCTTGTTTATTTTATAACTTGAACATGAAAATAGATATGAATGTGATTCTTTTTGATAATGATTCATAACATATTGAAGTTTACTTGAGATTTTATTCATGATTTTTAGGAATTATTTTCTTAGGTTTTATCATGTTACTTTGTGTTGAAAAGTATGTAATCCTAATTGATCTTTGGATAATTATTTAACATAGTTTTCTTCTGGTGTGTGTCTTGTGCTTTTGGTATATTGATCTTACATGTTTCATTAGTCTTTGTGCTTAATTGGTGAATTTTAGAAGCTGGTTTCCATTTTATGTGGATTTTGTATTAAGCATGACCTATTTTGGATGCTTTCTTGATTGTTGCTTGCTCATTAGGTTAGGAGGGCACTTGTGCTAACTCCTAGGGGTTGGTCTAAGGTCTTATAGCATGTTAATACATCTCTAGTCCTTGTATGTAGTTTGTTTCTTGATTTGTTATGAGTTTCTTGTTCTTTAAGCTTCACACTTGTATATGTTTCTAACCTTGTAGGTGTACATGGTAAGTGAAGTGTAGATACTATCCACATTTTAAATCTTCTTCTATTCTCTTTTTAATGATTTCTTACTTTTCTTTGTGATGTATCTTATGCCATCATTTGTATAATTTCTTTCCACCCCCTTAGTAAACAACTTAACTTCTTTAGATGAAGTAAGTCGATTTTCTATCTCTTTCTTCTTCTTTTCTTCTTTTTTCCTTCCTTTAGGATATACTTCAAACCTCACTGACCTAGGAATTCCATGCATGATAACACTTAGGATTATTCGTCCCCCTTTGTGTTTACCTTAGATCCCTTTGGTTTCTTCTCTTTCTCATCTTCATACAAAAACCTAAAAAACACTTAATAATGGTTGAAATAGTCTTATGTTTAGGGACTTATGCCATTGGGAATTTGTATTCATTCCATCTTGGAATAGTACACTTGTCTAGCATGGTGTACAAGTATAATCATGGGACTACTTTCATAAAGAAACCTTAAAAGGTACTTCTTCATCAAAAAACCCAAAAACATCTAATAAGTTTAACAAGTTAGTGAGCTTAGGCCCTAACCCTTGGAAACAAGTCTTGGATAAATTCTCCTTACTTGGTGTGCTTGTTCTATTATTCCATCTTGTAATATAGTAGCAAGTACACATTCCATGGAAACAGACTTGAATTCACTTCCTTGTGCCACACTTATAAAAAACTCCTAAAAAACACTAGACAAAGAATAAGCGACTTTCCTTCGGGAATTCTCTTCTCACCTCACTCACTCATTACATAAGAACTTTCTCCTACTTGTCACTTTGTAAGACAGCAACGTACTCATACCAGACGAGCCTGCAACACCTGCGTATTGACATAAGCAGTTCAAGCTTTTAAAACACAAGCAATCTTTTCCACCCTAGTTAGGGGAACTACGACGACTCTGATCCTCATGTCCAGATGAGGTACGTAGGCAGCGGGGTAGGGCCCGTTCAATCGCAATCTTTATTTTTCTACATTTTTCCTTTCCATTTCTTTTTCAGTTTCCTTTTCTTTTCTAGTTCCAGTTCCTTTTTTCAGCAACTTCATTTCTTCACCCTTTGAAACAGTTTTTTTGTAAGCGTGGATCCCGTCGGGTACGACAGACGATCTGGGATGCTAATACCTACCCAGGTCATAACCGACTCTCGAACCCAGTCTCTTTGGTTCGCAGGACCATTGTCCTCCCTCTCTTTTCTTCGGTTTGTGCAACATTACTATTCCCGTTCCTTCGGGATAAAAATGCATGGCTGGCAACTCTACCCTCTTCTGCGTCACTCTCACGTTTGTACCAGGATGGAAATCCAGGGAGCGACACTATGATGTCTTGATGTTATGAGGTTATGTTCATATTTAAAGCAAGTAAATGGAAAGCACACACAAGTAATACAAGAGCCTTAGGTTTAAGTGCTTGCATGAAGTTCATAGGTAAGTACCCTCCCCACTGAAGTTTAGTTGGTTCAACCTGTCCTAGCAATAGTAACCGGGTTCTAAGGAATCTCAATATCACTGATTCTTCTCAAAGGCTTTATTTTAGTATGGCAACTATCTCACCAACCAAAACAGCCCAAGATTAGAATCTAAATGAGTGTAGCATCGAGTATCAACCAAATTTAGACTGCACCAAAGTCGGCTATCTCACTACTTTCTACTGGCGAAGATGGGTCAATTAAGGTTCTAAAGGGAAGTTAGTGTAAATGACACCATATGGCAGCCTGCTATTATCCTCAACTGACTTGAAGAATATCATTACTAACCAAAGTGTCACACTAACTGTAGCTACCATATCTACAATAGCGGTATATGTCGTACAGTTTCCTTGGTCTATTTCCACTTCCCTAAGGTACACTAGATTCAGGTATAGAATCTTTCACACGAGTATCTCCCAAGACAAATACCCTTTAAAAGTAAAGCATACAATTTAAACCAGTTAAAGCAAGTAGTAAAGTGATCTAACTCTAAGGTAACCCCTCTTTTTAAGAGATAAACTCTCCCCAACAGAGTCGCCAATTATGTAACACGGTGGTGTAAACACCCCAAATTTGCCCTCACCCATTCACACCATGGCTTGTGATCATTTCATATGCATAAACACAATCATACCATCTCATAGTACATTTTTGATTCACTGCATTGGTTCAAAGTCATCTGCATCTAGGGTTTGTGATCTGAGCAATCCAAGAGCCACTTGAGCCATTCCAAAGATCATCAATCACTTCAAAGGGTTCTATGTGTGTTCAAGTATCATATTATATCCTCTCAAAGTTAAGGATGTCAAAGAATCACAAGAACTGGGTTTGGTATGGAAGCAGAGCCAGGCTTGACTGCACAGATGACCTAAAATTAGGGTTTTGGTTTCAAAGGCCATAACTCCAATTTTTTTGGTCATTCTTGTTTCTATTGGTCTCTATATGGTATAGGGAGTATGCATATCAAGTTTCATGAAGAAATTCCATGGGGAAGTCATCTGATCAAGAGTTGACTTTTCAGGCAAGTCAGTGAAAAATCAGGGCATCTGAGGTCCCCAGTGACCCAACCAAAGGTTGTTCTTCATCATTTTGATTGTATATGATATTTATTTTATCATAGAAGAAGTTGGAAGTTCACAAAATCCAAGAATTTCAAGTCTTTTGCAAAGTTGACTTTTTGGGCAAGGTTGACTTTTAATGAAAAGGTCATTTTAGGCAACTTTTTCAACCCTTACTTTTTGATTCAAAAAAGCTTCAAATGGAAAAACTTTGGTCATGAAAGTTGTAGAATAGATCTTTCCCTTTTCAAAAATTACAAGAACATGACCTAATTCATTTTGGATCAAAAGTTATGGTTTGTCAAAGTTGGCAAAAATCACTAAATTTCAAGTCATGCACCAAAGAGGCAAAGTTGAAAATTCACTTCTCAAGGCCAATTAAGTCATCAAATGGACTTCTAATCCATACAACATGATCACACAACATCTAAAGTTCAGAATGCACCCAAGGAATCACATGTTTTATGGCCCATGGATCAAGTTTCTTTCATAAGAACCAAAGGCAAGCCAAGTTGCAAAAGTCATGATAGCTTCTCATCCACTTGCTGGCTAGTTGGCTGATCAATCCTAGGCCCTTCCTCACATCATGCTGCGCAGCATACCCTCCATGTACTTGGTTAGAAAGTGACCCATGCTTCTCTTACACAAAAGTTGACATTTTGCAAAAGCACCCATACCAATCAATAAAGCACATGTCATGTCATCTGACCAATGGGGTTTGTTTATGTTAATGAAATGCAAGCCAAACATAAGCACAAGCAAGCTTGAAACCAGCCACAACACAACATTCTCATTTTCACCCTCTTGAGCAAAACCCTTCGAAACTCATCACACAAGCCTAAAACACACAAACCAACTTCACCAATCATCTCACCATGCTTCACTGAACCCAAAACCATCCTTCAAAGCAGCCTGAAACTCAAAGAATCAGAAATACGATTTCCTCACTCCATTGAACAGAACCTCTGCAAACTCTCAAACTAGCCCAAATAAATTTGTTCTAAGCCTTTCAGAAGCACAAGGGAGGTCACAGGAGTGGTTTTGCACAAGAGAGGAGGTCAGAAAGTGCCAGACTGAAATGCTTCAAACTCAGGTAGCTTCATGAACTTTTTTTTCAGAAATGGATTTTTAAGTTCCTAAGTTGTTCTTCATGATTCACTGATCACTCTGATGTTCTTGGTTTTGAAAATGGTTGAGAAATAAGCATTTAATCTTACTCTGAAACTTTTCTGACCTAAAAATGTTTGCTTTCGATTCATGCGATTGATGAAAGATAAATGAGTTTTGAGTTAGGGTTTTGATTCAGGGGGATGTGGGGATGCTTTCTGGGTTCTTAGTTTTCGTTTTAGTGAGGTTTTGAAGATTTTAGGGATTTTCAGGTGGGGTTCCCACCGGAGAAGACGACCGGAGGTCTTCTCCGGCCACCTGAAAATAATTAGGGTTTAATCCTGTCATTAATGAGAGTTTGAATTGTGAGCGTAGGATGGGTTGACTGGCATTGACTCCCGCGTGAATGAACGCACCAGATTTCACATTAAAACCCTAATCATAATTATTTAATTTAATTAAGTCAGATTAGGTTAATTGGGGAAGTTTGAATCTCAGCCCTAGGATCACGCGCGAAGTCTTTCCCTCCTTCTCCAGTTTGAATGCAGGCCATTGGATGCGCTGACTTTTCTTTTAATTCATTTTTATTCTCATTTTATTTCATTTATTTTGTACATTTATTTTAAAATAGCAAAAAATATGCAAAAATTCTGAAAATTTTTATACACACTTTTATTAATTTTCAGAAACCAAAAATATTTTTATTTTTATTTTTTGCATTCAAAAATATTTTTAAATTATTTAAAAGTTTATTTTTAATTAGTTAATGAGAATTAATTAATTAAAAATACTTTTAAGTATTTAAAAATCACCAAAAAATTCATGAAACATTTAAAACCATTTAGAAACATTGTCCAACCCTCAAACCAAATTTCTTTTTTGATCTTGATGCATTTTGAGAATTTTTCATGGAATTAAAATCATTTTAATGCATTATTTTGATCCAAACTTCCAAAAATCATTTCTGCCTAACCATTGAGAGTTGGACCTTGATTCTTTTTGCATTGCATTTTGTTTAGCATGTAGTATCTGAGATTAAATTGGCATGATTTGATCTTTCATTTTCAATTTGTTTGGCATTTCTCTTGTTAAGGAACCCTAAAACCCTAGAAAACTTAGGAAAATCATAACTTGAATTAGGTTAAGAGTTGGAACTTCTCCTTTGGGCAGTGAGTAAGTATAGGTTTAGGGATCCTTTGAGGGCATTTTCAATTTTTTATCTTGATGTTTGCTTCTGATTTTGGTTTTTGTTTGATGCATTGATCATAAACCCTAATTTGGGTTCTCTTTTGCATTCATCTTGCATTCATACCTTGACTTGACATAGCATTTTTGCATCCATTTGATTCATTTGACATCTTAAGACATATTGAAAGCATGTTTGATCATTGCATCTTGCATTTGCCATGTTGTATGCCATTTGCATTTCATAACTTTTCATGTATGTTCATGGTTCTTAACTTGTTTCATCTGCATCCATGGATTCATATGATCATTCTCATACCTTGATTCATGTTTGCATCATCTCATAACATCATTATCATCTCATATGTGCTTCTGGTTTTGATTTACATCATGCCATTTCATTTCATTTTGCATTGCATTGCATTCCTTTCACTAACTTTTCAGGTGGTAAGTAACTTTGAGAAGTGAATTTGCCTTCACTTATCACATTTTCTTTTCATATCCTTCATACATCCTTGATGCATTTTGATATGTGTTTGAGTTTGAGCTTGCTCATTCTTCTTCTTCTTACTTTCTTTCCTCAAGTGACTTGTCTTCTTAGATGAAGCAAGTTACTTTGCTTCTCTTTGCTCCTTTCATCTGCTTCCTGGTGGTTCCTCTGAAGATCTTTCTTGTAAACCTCACAAACCTTAGGAACAACCAAGCATGACAATAATTAGGGTTTTGATTAGTCCCCCCATTTAGATTTTACCTTTGTGTCTCATTGAGTCTTCTCTTCTCACCTCCTAATCAATGACTAAACCCTAAAGGCTTTAAGGCTTTGTGATTAAGCTTATGCCTGCATCCTTCTATTAGGATGGAGTGTATAACTTTAATCCTAAGTGTTAAACCCTTAATGTGTTTAAATCTCTTAATCAATTCACTTAATAACCATCAAGACATCAAGCTTGTAACTTGGGCCTTGCATTAGGGTTCTAATTCTTCCTTAATTGGTTAAGAAGGACTAACCCTAGTGTTAATGGACAAGTCCCCCTCAAGTTGTCTTACAAACCCTAAAAACCACTTCATCATCTTACCATTAAGTAAAATCCACTTAATAAAGGTTTTGTTTTGTCATGAGTTTAATCCCTAACCATGGATTAAGTTGAGGAGCTTTCCTCAGCTTAAACATTCTCATCTATTATCCTTCTATTAGGATGGTGTAATGAGTCTGTTTAATCCTTGGTTATGGCTTAACCTCATTACTCAACACTAGACAAAAACAACAAAAACATCTAAATAATCACAAGTAGGTTAATGATCTTAATCCTGCATCAGTGGTGATTAAGTGTGAGATGCTGACTTCACACTTAAGGTATTCTCATTACCCCTAATCAGAGGGAAGACGTGATGAGTTTACTAACCCATTGGTTTAGGCTTAAGCTCATTAGCTTATGACAAACTTCAAAAAGAAATAAAAGACTAAAAACTCAAAAAAACAAACAATAATCGTCTCCTCCGGGATTCTTTTCTCATCTCATTCACTCATAAACGAGAACTTGCTTCTTCCGTCTAATGCAAGACAGTTTGCACCTGAGCCAGACAGGTCATTCACTTGAGCATAGACAAGTAAGCAGTTCACAAGTCAATTCATCTTTCAGTCTCTTTGGGTCGAACTACGGTGTTCTGACTTCCTCATTGCACGAGAGGATACGTAGGCATAACTTAACAATTATCTAACAAAAGTCTCTGTCTATTCCCCCCTCCTTTTAGCATTATTCTTATAGCCTCATGATCTTGAGCATCTTATTCCTTTTCTTACACTGTCACTGTACATTTATATACTTCACATTTTTCTTTACACTGACACTTGCATTCTTTCCAGCTTTTATACACAGATTGCACTGACACTACCCCATTTAAACACAAATCTTTCAAGCGTGGATCCCGTCGAGTACGGCGGACAATCTGGGTGCTAATACCTTCCCAGGTTGTAACCAACCCCCTTTCTCAGTCTCTCTGGTTCGCAACCGTCTTATCCATCTTCTTCTAGGTCTATGCAGCATTGCCTTTCCTCCGGGATAAAAATGCCTAGCTGGCGACTCTTTTCATTCCCTGTGAGTTCACTCCTGTGTGTTCTCGCATTTCTTTTCGCCGACCGTTCGTGTCTGTACCATATTTGAGCCCGGTCTCATCTTTTGGGAGCGACAGCTTGGCGACTCTGCTGGGGACCCTTATAATGTAACCAGGGCTTCTGGTTCTTTTTTATGGGTTCCTCCTAGCGCTTGATTGGTTTGTGTTTACTGGGGTGTTATGTGCTATCTGTGTTGGTATATGTTTTCTTTTTGCTTTATGTACAGTTACTTTATTGCTTTCTTTATAGCTTTGCATATATCATATTGTCATACTGTGCTGGCTGGATCTGTTTGGTTGCTTTGTTGGGTGGGTGCTCTATTGAGAGTTAAGGTCCTATACCTGGGACCTGAGTGACACCTAGGCTAGAGTGGTTCATATTCTTTCCCATTCCATCTCGGTCTGGTGCGGGAATATGAAACACGGTTCAGATATGGGTTTCTTCTTGAGAACTCTGTGTTGCAGATTTCCTGCAGTACTAGGGCTATCTGGGAAGCCTGCTAAGTCTGGATGACCTTTAGTATTGACCTTCAGAAACTGAGGTGAATTAGTGGAGGAACTTTTATGGTTATTGTAAACACTGTACCTCCGGGTTAGAAGTGTTTACACTTCTCATAATTGATCCAAGTCTAAGGATCCTTGTTTTAGAACACCACCTGTGAGGGGGGTCGGGCTATTTACAGGTTTGCAGGTACCCTTGACCTCAGCATACCCTGTTACCTTGTTTTGATTAAGAGTACTCCATCTTGGAACAGTTCTTGTGATTCTAAACCCGGGACATGTGGCTCTTTATTTGAGTCCCCCACCTTGGTTACTGGACTTATAGACCTCCATCTGGATTTCTTGAGCATACTTGGACTTGTATCAGAGCACTTGATCAGATCCAGCTCAGTCACAAACCCTTGCATACCATTTGCATACATCATCATTGCATCATTTTAACATTTGCTTATTTGTTTTTCAGGTGATCCATACTTTATTTTGGCTTGGTTTTGACCCCATCATCAGCATAGACCTATCCTCATCAGTATCTACTTCAGCTATCAGCCACCTGCATCACCAGTCTCAGCCTGTCAGTGGCCCATCATCAGTATCATTCTCCATCATCAGCACCTGTCTCAACTCTTCTTCAACAACATGGCACCTAAGAAAAGTAACATCTCCTATCATTTCTTTCAGCCTGAGCTAGCTGACATCAGGAAGATTCATACCCTGATTACTCCAGACCATATACCACTTTTCAGAGAACACTATGGAGGCATACTTGATGTGGTTATGGATTTGGACCCTTCACAGAGAAGCTTGATTCATACTTGCCTACAGTTCTATGATCCCCCTCTGAGGTGTTTCACTTTTCAGGATTTTCAGTTGGGGCCTTTATTGGAGGAGTACTCATCATTGGTTGGTGTACCTATCAGGGGTGGAGTCCCCTTCAATCCTGAGATGGCTTGTCCAAGTAATGAAGAAGTGGCAAAGGCATTATATCTGGAACCTTGTCTGATTGGGCAGAATATGACTACCAAGGCTGGAGTCTCTGGTCTACATCTGGATTTCTTGATATCTCAGGCTACCCTGAAAGATGCTTTGGGAGAGTGGAAAGAAGTCTGTGCTTTATTGGCCCTTAGCATATATGGGGTCTTACTTTTTGCAGATGAGCCTAAGTTTGTTAGCAAGAGTGCAATCCATCTTTTCATCCTGAAGAACCCAGTGCCCACCTTACTAGGAGATTTTTACTACTCAGTCCACCAAAGGAATGAAAAACAGAGAGGAAGATTGGTGAGGTGTTGTGCTCCCTTGTTCCATACCTGGCTGCTCAGACATTTGCCTAAGACTGATGCATTTCTGAATCCTCATCAGCAACAGAATTGGGCTAGAAGACTCACTGCTTTGACTTCAGCTGATATCAGGTGGTGCACTCAGAGCACCAAGGGCAGGGACATCATTACCAGTTGTGGGTAGTTTCCCAATGTACCCCTGATAGGAGTGAAGGGTTTCATCAATTACAACCCTCTGTTATTCAAAAGACAACTGGGTTATGCATTGGTCCACACTCCTAAGGCACAAGACTTGGCTGAGACTCTTTACTGTGAGAATAAGCCTAATCTGGCTATTGTCAGGCAAGCATCCTGGGCTTGGGACAATGTCCAGACTAAAGGAGTAACCATTCTTGGGAAGTGCAACAATGTGGCCTCAGCACAGTACTATGAGTGGTCCCATGCCAGGGCTCAATTTTCTGGGATGCCCTTTACCATGGAAGATATGCCTGGACCATCTTCAGCACCACCTCCTGCCACTGTCAGTTTAGAAGAGTTTGAGAAACTGAAAGAGAGAAATGAGAAGCTGACTCAGGCTCTACAGAAGACCCTCTGGGAGAGGAGTGATGGTAGGTTGGATATTGAAAGGTTGGAAAAATTGAAGATAGATCATATGGCTAGGATTGAGAAGTCTGAGGATTACATCAAGAAGTCTAGGGCTGGAGAGCAGATCTTGAAGAATGCCTGCAAGGAAGCTCAGTTCCAGAAGGCCAGGACTGATTTGTACCTGAAAGAGAGTCAAGCTAGGTGGGTCAGGATCACCGAAGCTCGTACTCTGGAAGATAAGAGGACTCAGGACAAGATTGAGCAACTGGAAGCTAGTGCAAAAGAGCAACAGGAAGCCCTGGCAGCAGCCCAAAGAGAAATCTCAGAGTTGAAGATTAGAGCTGGAGTGAAGAGGTCAAAAGACCAGAGTCAGCACAAGAAGCTAGCTGCAGCTGTTACTACCAGGAATCTCCTTATCAGGAGCCTTACAGAGCGTCCAGCTGATCCTGTGACTGAAGCACTTCTAAAGGAAGTTCAGGAGGATGAGTTTGGTCTTGGTGTTTGATTTTTGATTGTTGTTGCTTTCATTTCATGTACTTTTGTTTCTTATGTTGTATTTTGACCCCTCAGAGGGCATGTATTGTAAAAAGAAACAAACTATGTATCATTTACCTTTTTGTAATATATGTGTTGTTTGGTTTTATCTGAATCCTTCAAAGCAACATCAACAACATCTTCTTCAAGGGTCTGGAAAGGTCAAAACCAAGTGCCAAGCCGGATACCTTGGAAAAAAATAAGCATACTGCATTGCATACTAACCTTTGTTTGTTTTGTAGGTTTGTTTTGTTTATTGCTAACTCTGTTGTCATTTCAGGAACTATTGCTCGACGACGGGTGTTCCCACTCAACCGTCCACACAGATATCCAACCCGCAACAACCTTCCGGGGATACAAATGGACCAGGTACAACAGGACCTTACTGAGGTCAGGAACCAAATGGCCAATGAAAGATTGGAAATGAGGACTCAGATGACACAATTTATGGAGGTGATGAACAACATGGCTCAAAGCCAAGAGAGATTAAGAGCAATGGTAGAAAGGCAGAATCAGGAAGATCCCCATCTAGGGACTGCTGGGACAAGCAACAATGAGAGGGTCCAACCTCATGTCAACCCCCCTGTATTTGGACCCCACCTTCATCCAGAGATCAACATTCCTGCTAATGTGCAAGGGACTGCCACTGCAGGCAGAGTGCTGCAAGAAGACCCCCAGGAGGATCAGTTCACAGTAATGGGTGCTGGGGATGAGGCCTATGACATAAGGCTGGACGAAATTGCTGAAAAATTAAGATCCTTGGAGTCTCAAAACTCTTTGGGTTTTGATGTTATGGACATGGGCTTAGTGGACGGGGTCAGGATTCCCCATAAGTTTAAGCCTCCTTGTTTTGAAAAGTACAATGGGACCTCCTGCCCACGGACCCACTTACAATCCTTTCTGGGGAGGCTGAAGGCATATACCATGGACGAAAAGCTATGGATGTTTTATTTTGAGGATAACTTAACCGGAGCTTCAAGGGAATGGTATTCTCATCTGACTAGAGCGACCATCAGGTGTTGGAAGGATTTGGAAGAGGCCTTCATTAGACAATACCAGTATAATTTGGATATGGCACCCAACAGGACCCTCCTAATGGGAATGTCACAATCATCTAGAGAAAGCTTCAGGGAGTACGCCCAGAGATGGAGACAACTGGCTGCTGCTGTCCAGCCACCTATGTCAGAGAGGGAGATGGCAAATATGTTTATGAACACCCTCCAAGGAACATACATTGACAGGCTGGCTGCTTTCTCTTCTACCAGCTTTGCAGATGTCGTTATAGCCGGAGAAAGAATTGAGAGCCTATTGAAGATGGGCAAAATTTCTGACAACGGTGCCAGCTCATCCAGCAACACAAGGAAGCCTTTTGTGGTCCCAAGAAGAACTGGTGAGACCAATGCTATCCATGCCAGCAGAGGCAGACCCCAATATGTCCATAGGTCTGTGGCAACAGTCACCATTCCCGCTCCAGTTCATCCACAACCAGCTTATCAACCACAGCAGCAAAATTATCAGCAACAAACTCAGTATCCTCCTCAGAGAAACTACAACAACACCAACAACAACAATCAGCAAAGACCATATCAACAGAGACCATCTCAGGCCAATAGGGTGATTGATCCGATCCCTATGCCCTATGCCACATTACTGCCACAACTCCTGAAACTCAACCTGGTTGAGCTAAGGACGTTGGCACCTCCAGATCCTACCAGTCTACCCAGAAATTACGACTCCAACGCCAGATGTGCTTTCCATTCAAATGCACCTGGCCATAGTACAGAGAAGTGCAGAGCTTTGCACATGAAGGTACAAGACTTGGTAGACTCTAAAGCTCTAAACTTTGCACCACCACCAAATGTTAACAAGAACCCTATGCCAAACCACGGAGGTCCCAGAATCAATGCTATTGAAGAAGACAAGCCGTCTTACTTGATAACCGGTGTGGGTCAGATTCGGACACCGTTGGTAGAGGTTAAAGCTCAACTCCTCGAATGTCAAATATTCCCAGGATGTGAGCTAGGGTGTGCATATTGCAACATTTCAGTGAATGGTTGTGATAACTTGAGAGATGGCATAGATGGTCTCATCCAGAGTGTCCTGCTTCAAATTACAACATCAATTCCAACAAACCCAGCAATCTCATTAACAACAATTCCAGAATCGTCTACAACTGCAACAACAATTGTTCCAAACAACTCTTCAATCTCATCAAAAAATACTTCATCTGTCACTTCAGCTGACCAGATATCAACAAACATCCCTTCTACAACTTCAGCACCACTTCATTCAGAATCTACTACAACAGCAACACCCATCCATCCAGCAATGTCTCCTACAACCTCAACAGCAAATGTCTCGACAGTTACGATTTATTATAACCTCGAAAATGATTCTGCCTACAACTCACAAAATGCCACTCCTATCAGAGCACCAGTCACAATATACTACGATCCACAGACTATCATGGTCCCTTCTGCAGCTGCCATCAGTCCAGTCACTATCACAGTGCCTGGGCCAGTACCTTATGAAAGCAGTAATGCCATCCCTTGGCATTACGGCTCTGATCTATACTGCGAAGGACAGAAAATCACTCTTGAATCATCAACCCCTGCACCACAAATAGACAATGTGGGAGGAGGAGGAGGCTTCACTCGAAGTGGACGTCTCTTTGCTCCACAAATTCAAAGACCCACTGCCGAAGCAGAAGCTGCTGCCAAGGCAAAAGGGAAGAGCTTGGTGCAGGAAGAGCAGATTGTTAAGGAAGCTTTGAAAACTCCTTTTGATCAAGAAGTTGATGAATTCATGAGAATCATCAAGAAAAGTGATTACAAGATAGTGGACCAGCTTCACCAGACGCCTTCCAAGATCTCTATCCTATCATTGCTTATGTGCTCCGAAGCTCATCGGAACGCACTACTAAAAGTCTTGCACGCGGCTTATGTGCCAGAAGAGATCACCGTCAATCAGTTGGAAGCTGTGGTTGGAAATGTTAATGCTAGTCATGGAATAGGGTTTACCAACACTGATTTGACTACGGAAGGCCGCAGTCACAACAAGGCTTTGCACATTACCATGGAGTGTAAGGGTGCAGTTCTTTCCCATGTGCTGGTAGACACAGGATCATCCCTCAATGTCTTACCTAAAAAAGCCCTTGTGAAGCTAGAGTATGAAGGATTGGCATTACGTCCTAGTAACTTAGTAGTGAGAGCCTTTGACGGTTCTAAGAGATCAGTTCTGGGAGAAATTGAGTTGCCTATAACGATTGGCCCACAAACTTTCAAAACGACCTTCTACGTGATGGATATATAGCCTGCCTACAGCTGTTTATTGGGTAGGCCATGGATTCACGCCGCTGGCGCCGTGACCTCAACCCTTCACCAGAAGTTAAAATTCGAGTGGGAGGGCCAAGTCGTTACTATCTGTGGAGAGGAGGATATTTTTGTTAGCCACCTGGCTACCTACAAATACATTGAGATGGATGGGGAGATCCATGAAACGATGAGTCAAGGGTTTGAGGCCTTGAACATAAATGAAACATCTGCTATACTTGGAACCTCAATGACATCATACCAACAAGCCCGGAAGGTTGTTGAAGAAGGAACTGCCCAAGGCTGGGGCAAATTGTTACCTGTGGAGAAGAAAGAGGATAGATTTGGGTTGGGTTACAAACCAACCCAACAAGATCAAGCAGAGGCTGCTAAGGAGCCCAACTTTGTTAGTGGGGGGATGCTCACCCCTGATGCTGTCAACAACTTGGAAGACGAGGATGAAAGCGACCGCAACCTGGAGAGTTGGATCCGTCCAAAGATCCCGGGGAGCAGTATCTCAAACTGGTCTTCCCAGGAAATTATAAGAGTTACTCATGCAGAGTAATTATTATTTCCTGTATTTTTATAGCATGCATCAAAGTCTTGCATCTTGCCCAAGATGACAAGACTCATTTTGTAATCGGGCCATCTGTAATTTTTGTGCAACAAGATTAATCAATGAAATATCAGACATCTTTTTGCAAATGAGTCTTTTCCGCTCACTGTTTTTCCATTTTTCTTTTTGTACAAAAAATAAATGGCAATGTTTTCAAAATGATAACTTTATTTCACTTTTCTAAACAAGATTAAAATCAAATCACTAAAACGAACAAACTGAACCCTTGCAGAGAGTGCCTTCCAGACAGCACCGACAACAGCACGGCTATGACTTCGTATGACTTTGACAATCCAATCAATCAAGCTGATGAAGGGGTTGAAGAAGAATATGAGCTTCCCGAAGAGCTAGCCAGGTTGTTGAGACAAGAGGAGAAGGTTATCACTCCTCATCAGGAGGAGGTCGAAACAATTAATCTTGGTATAGATAAAGACGTGAAAGAAGTTAAAATCGGGGCCTGCCTACAAGATTCAGTGAAGAGACAACTGATTGATCTGCTGCAAGAATATATGGACGTGTTTGCTTGGTCTTACCAAGATATGCCAGGGTTGGACACCGACATTGTTGTGCACAAGCTGCCTTTAAGAGAAGAATGCCCACCAGTTAAACAGAAACTGTGCCGTACTCGCCCAGACATGGCCATGAAGATCAAAGAAGAGGTACAAAAGCAATGGGACGCCGGGTTCCTTGCTGTAACTAGCTATCCACCGTGGGTTGCTAACATAGTACCTGTGCCTAAAAAGGACGGCAAAGTAAGAATGTGTGTTGACTACCGGGATCTGAACAGAGCTAGCCCAAAAGATGACTTCCCTTTACCTCACATTGATGTATTGGTGGATAACACGGCTCAGTTCTCGGTATTTTCCTTCATGGACGGATTTTCAGGATACAATCAGATTAAAATGTCACCTGAAGACATGGAGAAGACAACCTTCATCACACCCTGGGGCACGTTCTGTTACAAAGTGATGCCATTCGGACTGAAGAATGCTGGTGCAACATATCAACGGGCTATGGTGACGTTATTCCACGATATGATCCATAAGGAAATCGAATGTTATGTGGATGACATGATCGCCAAGTCCCTTACTGAAGAAGATCACTTGGTAAATCTGCTAAAGCTGTTCAAGCGTCTGAGAAAGTACCAACTGAAGTTGAACCCCAACAAATGCACATTCGGGGTGCGATCTGGTAAGCTGCTGGGATTTATTGTAAGCGAGAAAGGGATTGAAGTTGACCCTGATAAAGTCAAAGCTATTCAAGAGATGCCTGCACCGAAGACAGAAAAGGAAGTTCGAGGGTTCTTAGGTCGATTGAACTACATTTCAAGGTTCATATCTCACCTTACAGCAACCTGCGAACCCTTGTTCAAATTGCTAAGAAAAGAACAGACGGTCAGGTGGAATGAAGACTGCCAGAAGGCTTTTGACAAGATCAAGGAGTACTTGCAAGAACCTCCAATCCTTATGCCTCCAGTTGAAGGAAGACCTCTGATCATGTACTTGACAGTATTAGAAGAGTCAATGGGGTGTGTGCTGGGCCAGCATGACGAGTCTGGTCGAAAAAAGTATGCAATATACTACCTAAGCAAAAAGTTTACCGACTGTGAACAACGATATTCACTGCTCGAGAAAACTTGTTGTGCTTTAGCGTGGGCTTCTCGGCGACTGAGACAGTATATGTTGACCCACACTACCTTGTTGATCTCAAAGATGGACCCGGTTAAGTACATATTTGAGAAGCCAGCACTTACCGGACGGGTTGCAAGATGGCAAATGATTCTTACAGAGTATGACATCCAATACACCTCTCAGAAAGCCATCAAGGGCAGTGTATTATCTGAATACCTTGCTGAGCAACCTATTGATGATTACCAGCCTATGAGATTTGACTTCCCTGATGAGGACATCATGTTCATAAAAGAAAAAGATCATGAAGAGCCTGTTCACACTGAAGGGCCCGACCCGGAAGAAGAATGGACTATGATGTTCGATGGGGCTGTTAATATGAATGGTCGTGGTATTGGTGCAGTACTCATTACACCTAAAGGAGTTCACATGCCTTTCTCGGCAAAACTCACTTTCAACTGCACTAACAACGAAGCTGAATACGAAGCTTGCATTATGGGTCTTGAGGAGGCCATTGACCTCAGGATCAAGAATTTGACTGTATTCGGAGATTCGGCCCTGGTAGTTAATCAGACCAACGACAAATGGTACACACACCAGGATCATCTGATACCTTACAGGGATTATACAAGGAGGTTATTGACTTTCTTCACAACAGTCAAGCTTGAGTATATCCCTCGAGACGAGAATCAGTTTGCAGATGCTCTGGCTACCATTTCATCCATGATCAAAGTTCAAGCTGCCAACTTTGTACCTCAGATTTCAGTATCCAGACTTGATAGACCGGCATATGTATTTGCAGCAGATGTTGTCAAGGATGATAAGCCTTGGTTCCATGACATCAAGTGCTTCTTGGAGGATCAAACATACCCACCTGGGGCATCTTCCAATGATAAGAAGACTTTGAGAAGGCTTGCCGGTAATTTCTTCCTGAATACTGATGGTTCCCTATACAAGAGAAACTTTGATATGGTACTCCTCAGATGCGTTGACAAGACAGAAGCAGATTTGTTGATGCATGGAGTGCACGAAGGATCCTTTGCTACCCATGCTGGAGGGCATGCAATGGCCAAGAAATTGCTAAGATCAGGTTATTACTGGATCACAATGGATGCCGACTGTTGTGCCTATGCCAGAAAATGCCATAAATGCCAGATTATGCTGATAAGGTGCATGTGCCTCCCAATCCTTTGAATATAATGTCTTCACCCTGGCCCTTTGCCATGTGGGGCATTGACATGATTGGCAAGATTGAACCGACTGCTTCAAATGGCCACAGATTCATCCTGGTCGCCATTGACTATTTCACCAAGTGGGTCGAAGCAGCTTCCTATGCAAATGTTACAAGACAAGTGGTAGCCAGATTCCTGAAGAGAGATATCATCTGTCGATACGGAGTTCCCGAGCGAATCATTACTGATAATGGTTCCAACTTGAACAACAAAATGATGGCAGAACTATGCCGGGACTTCAAGATCCAACACCACAATTCTTCTCCTTACAGACCAAAGATGAATGGCGCTGTTGAGGCAGCTAACAAGAATATTAAGAAGATTGTGCAGAAGATGGTAGTCACCTACAAAGAATGGCATGAAATGCTACCATTTGCTTTGCATGGGTACCGTACGTCAATCAGAACGTCCACTGGGGCAACACCGTATCAGCTTGTTTATGGCATGGAAGCAGTCCTGCCAGTTGAAGTTGAATTACCCTCCCTGCGGGTGTTAATGGATGTTAAACTGAATGAAGCAGAATGGGTCCGGTCCCGATACGAACAACTGAGTCTGATTGAAGAGAAAAGATTGGCTGCAATCTGTCATGGGCAGCTGTACCAGAAAAGAATGAAGAAAGCCTTCGATCAGAAAGTCAGGCACCGAGAGTACCAAGTGGGAGATCTTGTGCTGAAAAGAATCCTCCCTCCTCATAGAGACCACAGGGGCAAGTGGACTCCGAATTATGAAGGACCATTTGTAGTAGAGAAAGTTTTCTCCGGTGGAACACTAATGCTCAGCACCATGGATGGAGACGATTTCCCGTCCCCTGTGAATTCGGATGCAGTTAAAAAATACTTCGCATAAAATGACCCGCTGGACACAAAAACAGAATGTAAGTCCAGGAAAAAATAGGGCATCCCGGCGAGTCAAAAACAGAATAAAAGACTCGGGCAAAAGTAAGGGAAAATAAACAAAAAAATGTACACCCGCTGAGTTGAAAAGCCGCATTGGACAACTCAGGCAAAAATGGGTATCCCGATGAATTGAAAACCCGAAAGGGCAATCCATGCAAAATAAGGGAATAAGCGAACAACTGCATTCTGAATTCGTCTGTATCACCTACAACTTGGTAAACCTCGAAAGGATCAAGCTCCAATCAGAATCAGCCTTCTTCAGAAAGCAAGACGAGAAGAACGTCAAAAGTCATACAAGTCATAGCGAAGGGGAAGCTCCTTAAAGCGTCGTCAACATTGCCAGCATTTTGTTTCTCAATTTGTAACAATCTCCTCATTTAGGAGATATGTTTCTTTGACTGTATCTTGCCAATTCAGGGCACATGAATTAATAAAAGCAGATTTTCAGTCATGTTTCGTCTTGTACATTTTTATTTGCCAAAAAATGTCTGATGTCTTAAAAACTGATTGCATAAATACAGATGTTTATCTTCAAAAATAAGAATACATGCTTGCAGGAAATATATTTACTCCCGGGAGTGTCTAAAATTCCTACGACGGAATCCAGTAAGGGATACCTCGGGATTACTTGTGCGTTTCTATCTTTGCAGGATTGCAAGTATTCAAAGCACAACATGGGGCATATATGCTTAACCCCAGCGAGCTGGCAAATCAACACTCAGTCTTAGCACCCGAAGTGTTGTATCCCCAGCTGAGTTGCCACTTGTTGTTTCTCCCCAGCCGAGGTGCCAATCTTTCTTCCTCAGCAAAGTACAAAAGCCAGGGAATCGTCTCCCCACAGAGCTTCAGCCTCTATCCAGAAGAGCAACGCATGAAGGAATCACAACAGAGTGACGAAAGCTTCTACAAACCCCAGCTGGGTCTCTCATTTATAGGAATAGGTCTATCACTGACCCATTTCCCCAAGCAGAATTATCAGATCTACCAATGATCTCATCCCCAGCTGGGATGTCCATTTCCAGCAGAACGACCAGAGATCTTCACAGCAACGGGATCCAAATCCCAGTTTGGTATCCTCGCATAATCATAACATTCGCATCATATTCACCCGTAAAGCGTAGCATTCTGTCTAGTACGGAGCATTACGGCAAAAATCAAACATATAGCATAATCATAAGCCATGTTTTGAAACAAACACTTGTGAACATCGAGATCCATCAACAATATACAGAATACCCCCCAGATGCCCCAGCAAAAGCAGTTGCCTCACATTCACAAACACCAGTATATACTCCCTTTGACACCCGTCCGTGCCATCATTCCCCAGTAAAGTCGCCTGAACACTCTTTGCAAACAGAACCACTCGTATTACAGACATTTTTTGGCACCCGTCCGTGTCACATCCCCAACAGAAAACCAAAACACCTTCCTTGCACTCACAGATACTTGTATATACATTTCCTTGACACCCGTCCGTGTCATTTCCTCCAGCACAGTAACATAAACACTTTGTATATCAGATACTCAGTTCATACTATACTCCTTTCGACACTCGTCCGTGTCACTCTCCCCAGCAGATTAAATACTCATCTATACACCATTCATACTCACACTTATACAGATACTCGTCCGTGTCTTGTATACACCATTTATATATCCCCACAGATTCGGCACTCGTCCGTGTTCTCTGTTAACCAGTTGGTACTCGTCCGTACCATCGTCTCAGAACATGCGTCAAGCGTTTGTTTCTACCTGATACTCGTCCGTATCATAGTCTTAAGGATGCTCGTCCGCATCTTTAATCCATACACTGTGTCAAACACTCTTGTCTTCTTGAATATAGACACTCATCTGTGTCTACTATTCCCCAGAAGAGTCCCTTCAGATTCAACACTTGTCCGTGTTCTCTGTTAACCGGGTGATACTCGTCCGTATCATCATCTCTGAACACGTATCGGTATTTGTTTCTACCCGATACTCGTCCGTATCATAGTCTTAGGGATGCTCGTCCGCATCTTTAATCTATACACAACATCTAAACACTTATACCTTTTGTTTCTTGGATATAAACACTCGTCCGTGTTTACTATTCCCCAGTAGATTACCAACAAAGCAAATTTTCCTTTTTATCTGACATTCGTCCTATGTCATGATAAACCCTGAGAGCAGCCGTACCCTGCTAGGTGGTCGTCCTCCACCTCTTGATGGTCGTCCTCCATCATGCTCATCCGATGGCCGTCACCATCATTGATTTTCTATCCGACATTCGTCCTATGTCGTGATATTTAGCAGCCGTCCCCTGCTAGATGGTCGTCCTCCACCTCTTGATGATCGTCCTTCATCATTTTATCCAATGGCCGTCCCCATTGTTGATTTTGGTTGTCTGACATTCGTCCTATGTCATGATAAACCCCGAGAGCAGCCGTCCCCTGCTAGGTGGTCGTCCTCCATCATGCTCATCCGATGGCCGTCCCCATCGTTGACCTTTTATCCGACATTCGTCCTATGTCGCGATATTTTCGGCAGCCGCACCCTGCCAGGTGGTCGTCCTCCACCTTAGATGACCGTCCCTCATCTTAACCCAACAGAGCAACCGTCCCCTGCTAGGTGATCGTCCTTCACCTTTGATGACCGTACCTCATCATCTGTTATTTAATTTATTCTTTAACCCGATGGTCGTCCCCGTCGTGGTCCCTTTTCCTTTTCCTGATGATCGTCCTTCATCAGTTTAGCCCGATGGCCGTCCCCATCGTTGGTTGCCTTACTTTATGAACTTGATGGCCGTCCCCATCATTTTTCATTAATCCCTAGAGAATATTATAACTTTACTTGATGGCCGTCCCCATCATAATACCTTTTATCCCCAGCATGTCGGCCGTCCCCGTCATCGCTTTATTTTCCGCACTTTTAGCATGACGGCCATCCCCGTCATTGCTCTTTACCCAGCAGTCGTCCTCTGCTCGACGGTCGTCCTCCGTCGCCCACACTTTATGATATACTTTATTTTCTTTTACAATCTATATCCCTTTTCTTCTTCATTCTGTGAGTGCAAATTTTGGACTGTCTTTGGTATTCAACCACAAGTTATCTTGTTTGCCTGTTAAGCCGTTGCTTACATCCTACACAGCTAACTCATGTTTGAATAGGGGCAGCTGTAAACACCCCAAATTTGCCCTCACCCATTCACACCATGGCTTATGATCATTTCATATGCATAAACATAATCACACCATCTCATAGTACATTTTTGATTCACTACATTGGTTCAAAGTCATCTGCATCTAGGGTTTGTGATCTGAGCAATCCAAGAGCCACTTGAGCCATTCCAAAGATCATCAATCACTTCAAAGGGTTCTATGTGTGTTCAAGTATCATATTACATCCTCTCAAAGTCAAGGATGTCAAAGAATCACAAGAACTGGGTTTGGTATGGAAGCAGAGCCAGGCTTGACTGCACAGATGACCTAAAATTAGGGTTTTGGTTTCAAAGGCCATAACTCCAATTTTTTTTGGTCATTATTGTTTCTATTGGTCTCTATATGGTATAGGGAGTATGCATATCAAGTTTCATGAAGAAATTCCATGGGGAAGTCATCTGATCAAGAGTTGACTTTTCAGGCAAGTCAGTGAAAAATCAGGGCATCTGAGGCCCCCAGTGACCCAACCAAAGGTTGTTCTTCATCATTTTGATTGTATATGATCTTTATTTGATCATAGAAGAAGTTGGAAGTTCACAAAATCCAAGAATTTCAAGTCTTTTGCAAAGTTGACTTTTTGGGCAAGGTTGACTTTTAATGAAAAGGTCATTTTAGGCAACTTTTTCAACCCTTACTTTCTGATTCAAAAAAGCTTCAAATGGAAAAACTTTGGTCATGAAAGTTGTAGAATAGATCTTTCCCTTTTCAAAAAGTACAAGAACATGACCTAATTCATTTTGGATCAAAAGTTATGGTTTGTCAAAGTTGGCAAAAATCACTAAATTTCAAGTCATGCACCAAAGAGGCAAAGTTGCAAATTCACTTCTCAAGGCCAATTAAGTCATCAAATGGACTTCTAATCCACACAACATGATCACACAACATCTAAAGTTCAGAATGCACCCAAGGAATCACATGTTTTATGGCCCATGGATCAAGTTTCTTTCATAAGAACCAAAGGCAAGCCAAGTTGCAAAAGTCATGATAGCTTCTCATCCACTTGCTGGCTAGTTGGCTGATCAATCCTAGGCCCTTCCTCACATCATGCTGCGCAGCACACCCTCCATGTACTTGGCTAGAAAGTGACCCATGCTTCTCTTACACAAAAGTTGACATTTTGCAAAAGCACCCATACCAATCAATAAAGCACATGTCATGTCATCTGACCAATGGGGTTTGTTTATGTTAATGAAATGCAAGCCAAACATAAGCACAAGCAAGCTTGAAACCAGCCACAACACAACATTCTCATTTTCACCCTCTTGAGCAAAACCCTTCGAAACTCATCACACAAGCCTAAAACACACAAACCAACTTCACCAATCATCTCACCATGCTTCACTGAACCCAAAACCAACCTTCAAAGCAGCCTGAAACTCAAAGAATCAGAAATACGATTTCCTCACTCCATTGAACAGAACCTCTGCAAACTCTCAAACCAGCCCAAATAAATTTGTTCTAAGCCTTTCAGAAGCACAAGGGAGGTCACAGGAGTGGTTTTGCACAAGAGAGGAGGTCAGAAAGTGCCAGACTGAAAAGCTTCAAACTCAGGTAGCTTCATGAACTTTTTTTCCAGAAATGGATTTTTAAGTTCCTAAGTTGTTCTTCATGATTCACTGATCACTCTGATGTTCTTGGTTTAGAAAATGGTTGAGAAATAAGCATTTAATCTTACTCTGAAACTTTTCTGACCTAAAAATGTTTGCTTTCGATTCATGCGATTGATGAAAGATAAATGAGTTTTGAGTTAGGGTTTTGATTCAGGGGGATGTGGGGATGCTTTCTGGGTTCTTAGTTTTCGTTTTAGTGAGGTTTTGAAGATTTTAGGGATTTTCAGGTGGGGTTCCCACCGGAGAAGACGACCGGAGGTCTTCTCCGGCCACCTGAAAATAATTAGGGTTTAATCCTGTCATTAATGAGAGTTTGAATTGTGAGCGTAGGATGGGTTGACTGGCATTGACTCTCGCGTGAATGAACGCACCAGATTTCACATTAAAACCCTAATCATAATTATTTAATTTAATTAAGTCAGATTAGGTTAATTGGGGAAGTTTGAATCTCAGCCCTAGGATCACGCGCAAAGTCTTTCCCTCCTTCTCCAGTTTGAATGCAGGCCATTTGATGCGCTGACTTTTCTTTTAATTCATTTTTATTCTCATTTTATTTCATTTATTTTGTACATTTATTTTAAAATAGCAAAAAATATGCAAAAATTCTGAAAATTTTTATACACACTTTTATTAATTTTCAGAAACCAAAAATATTTTTATTTTTATTTTTTGCATTCAAAAATATTTTTAAATTATTTAAAAGTTTATTTTTAATTAGTTAATGAGAATTAATTAATTAAAAATACTTTTAAGTATTTAAAAATCACCAAAAAATTCATGAAACATTTAAAACCATTTAGAAACATTGTACAACCCTCAAACCAAATTTCTTTTTTGATCTTGATGCATTTTGAGAATTTTTCATGGAATTAAAATCATTTTAATGCATTATTTTGATCCAAACTTCCAAAAATCATTTCTGCCTAACCATTGAGAGTTGGACCTTGATTCTTTTTGCATTGCATTGTGTTTAGCATGTAGTATCTGAGATTAAATTGGCATGATTTGATCTTTCATTTTCAATTTGTTTGGCATTTCTCTTGTTAAGGAACCCTAAAACCCTAGAAAACTTAGGAAAATCATAACTTGAATTAGGTTAAGAGTTGAAACTTCTCCTTTGGGCAGTGAGTAAGTATAGGTTTAGGGATCCTTTGAGGGCATTTTCAATTTTTTATCTTGATGTTTGCTTCTGATTTTGGTTTTTGTTTGATGCATTGATCATAAACCCTAATTTGGGTTCTCTTTTGCATTCATCTTGCATTCATACCTTGACTTGACATAGCATTTTTGCATCCATTTGATTCATTTGACATCTTAAGACATATTGAAAGCATGTTTGATCATTGCATCTTGCATTTGCCATGTTGTATGCCATTTGCATTTCATAACTTTTCATGTATGTTCATGGTTCTTAACTTGTTTCATCTGCATCCATGGATTCATATGATCATTCTCATACCTTGATTCATGTTTGCATCATCTCATAACATCATTATCATCTCATATGTGCTTCTGGTTTTGATTTACATCATGCCATTTCATTTCATTTTGCATTGCATTGCATTCCTTTCACTAACTTTTCAGGTGGTAAGTAACTTTGAGAAGTGAATTTGCCTTCACTTCTCACATTTTCTTTTCATCTCCTTCATACATCCTTGCTGCATTTTGATATGTGTTTGAGTTTGAGCTTGCTCATTCTTCTTCTTTTTACTTTCTTTCCTCAAGTGACTTGTCTTCTTAGATGAAGCAAGTTACTTTGCTTCTCTTTGCTCCTTTCATCTGCTTCCTGGTGGTTCCTCTGAAGATCTTTCTTGTAAACCTCACAAACCTTAGGAACAACCAAGCATGACAATAATTAGGGTTTTGATTAGTCCCCCCATTTAGATTTTACCTTTGTGTCTCATTGAGTCTTCTCTTATCACCTCCTAATCAAGGACTAAACCCTAAAGGCTTTAAGGCTTTGTGATTAAGCTTATGCCTGCATCCTTCTATTAGGATGGAGTGTATAACTTTAATCCTAAGTGTTAAACCCTTAATGTGTTTAAATCTCTTAATCAATTCACTTAATAACCATCAAGATATCAAGCTTGTAACTTGGGCCTTGCATTAGGGTTCTAATTCTTCCTTAATTGGTTAAGAAGGACTAACCCTAGTGTTAATGGACAAGTCCCCCTCAAGTTGTCTTACAAACCCTAAAAACCACTTCATCATCTTACCATTAAGTAAAATCCACTTAATAAAGGTTTTGTTTTGTCATGAGTTTAATCCCTAACCATGGATTAAGTTGAGGAGCTTTCCTCAGCTTAAACATTCTCATCTATTATCCTTCTATTAGGATGGTGTAATGAGTCTGTTTAATCCTTGGTTATGGCTTAACCTCATTACTCAACACTAGACAAAAACAACAAAAGCATCTAAATAATCACAAGTAGGTTAATGATCTTAATCCTGCATCAGTGGTGATTAAGTGTGAGATGCTGACTTCACACTTAAGGTATTCTCATTACCCCTAATCAGAGGGAAGATGTGATGAGTTTACTAACCCATTGGTTTAGGCTTAAGCTCATTAGCTTATGACAAACTTCAAAAAGCAATAAAAGACTAAAAACTCAAAAAAAACAAACAATAATCGTCTCCTACGGGATTCTTTTCTCATCTCATTCACTCATAAACGAGAACTTGCTTCTTCCGTCTAATGCAAGACAGTTTGCACCTGAGCCAGACAGGTCATACACTTGAGCATAGACAAGTAAGCAGTTCACAAGTCAATTCATCTTTCAGTCTCTTTGGGTCGAACTACGGTGTTCTGACTTCCTCATTGCACGAGAGGATACGTAGGCATAACTTAACAGTTATCGAACAAAAGTCTCTGTCTATTCCCCCCTCCTTTTAGCATTATTCTTATAGCCTCATGATCTTGAGCATCTTATTCCTTTTCTTACACTGACACTGTACATTTATATACTTCACATTTTTCTTTACACTGACACTTGCATTCTTTCCAGCTTTTATACACAGATTGCACTGACACTACCCCTTTTAAACACAAATCTTTCAAGCGTGGATCCCGTCGAGTACGACGGACAATCTGGGTGCTAATACCTTCCCAGGTTGTAACCAACCCCCTTTCTCAGTCTCTCTGGTTCGCAACCGTCTTATCCATCTTCTTCTAGGTCTATGCAGCATTGCCTTTCCTCCGGGATAAAAATGCCTAGCTGGCGACTCTTTTCATTCCCTGTGAGTTCACTCCTGTGTGTTCTCGCATTTCTTTTCGCCAACCGTTCGCGTCTGTACCATATTTGAGCCCGGTCTCATCTTTTGGGAGCGACAGGTGGGAGAACTGACTTTTAGTTTTTTGTCACAAAATATGTTGCGGTAAGCAAGAGTCGCCACCGACTTTTATTTCATCCAATTAGGAAAGGCATAAAAGAACAGGAAAGACCTTTAAAAAAAGATTTTGAGTTCGGGGGTAAGTTATACAAAGGGAAGGTGTTAGCACCCTTTGTATCCATGGTTATCCATGGGCTCTTAAATGCTTAACTCACTTTTTACTTGCTTTGTTTGAAAAGTGTAGTGTGTGATTAAAATATTTTCATAAAGATTTAACTTTGTAATGATTCTCGTATGAATGTATACAAAGTGTTTACTTGTTTGAAAGTATTTTGAAAAAGAGGGTTGGGTGTAAAAAGTATTTGTTTTGAAAGTTGTGAGCAATCGTTTAAGAGTTACCTACCCTAAGTTGTAAGGTCTTTCTTGTCATTTTCGTGTCCTTAGGGATATAACTATCCTTACTATTAGTTAGTAAGTAGTCTTATCCTTGGATTTGGAGGGACAAGCGTAAGGTCATCCAATGGTCATAGAAGGAAACATGTAAGGATACCTTAGCAATTCGAAGGGACTATCATCATTTTTTTGTAGGGTCATCGAGGGACAAGATCATCTTTTTGTAGGCAACTCGAAGGGTCATCGAGGGACTATGATCTTTTTTCGTAGGGTCATCGAGGGACAAGATCATCTTTTCGTAGGCAACTCGAAGGGTCATCGAGGGACTATGATCTTTTTTCATAGGAAACTATGATGATTTATTCGTAAGTGTATTTTGCTAAGATACCCCTATGTTTGAGGGACATGAGCATTATTCGTAAGGCAACAGGAGAGGTTACCCTAGAGGTGTGAATGTGCAAGTGTGTTAGTTACAACTATTTTTATCTTGAGAATTAGGTTATCTAGAGTTTTGTTTGTTATCTTGCCATACAAACCTAATTACTAGCAATTATATATACAAATATAGGTGCAAGAAAATAAAGTGCGAGGAAATAAAAAATCTACGACTCTTACATGGCCTTGGGACAGTTACATAATTGAAAATGCGAGAAAGTAAATTACGACTATTACAAAAATATAACCGTGCGAACTATACATTTGTTTTAGAATTTAAATAAATAAAAGATAGACAAAAGAAAAGCCTAAACAATATAAGTTAATGTTTTTAGTATATTTTTTAGAAAAAAGATGTGTTAAAATAAAATGATATTTATTTTTAGGCCAATTAGAAAAGAAAAAAAAACGAATCTAATTAATGAAATAATTAAAATTTAAGTCTAACGTATTAAATTATTGGATTAAAACCTAATACTATTTTATTTTTGATTTTATGTAAATTAAAAGAATTAGAAAGAAGTTAATTAACATAAAAAAATGGTTAGAAAAGAAGAAAAAAAACAAAAATATATAGGGTGAGTGTGGCTATGATATTTTACAATCTGAATTGCATATGATCATTATGATGATTCAAACCTATGGAAACACATCTAAAAAACATATTAGTGGCATTAGTATGACTTAAAACAAAACTAAAATTAAAATAAGAATATTGTAAAATTATGAAACTGATGATAGGTGCATGCATGTTTGGGCACCTTTGATCATCAAAATTACCTTGAAAAGAGGTTGAAAAAATAAAGAAAAGAAAAAGAATGTGGAGTTAGAAATTGCGGAAAATTTGTGGTGTGAGAAAGGAGACTCTTATGTGTAAAACAACATGTATGTATATATTTAGAAAATTAGGTTAAAAAACTTAAAACGAAAAAAATCAGTCTTAATTCCTATTGATCAAAAAATATTTTAACAAAATCAAACAATATCTTATTTTTACTTGGTCACCAAGTAGACCAGTTAAAAACTAAGTATGACACAAAAATGACATAAACTGACCAATAGGAAACGAGTATACAAGAAAAGAAATATTTTTGGTATCTATTATGATTTTTTTTAGATTGTTTTCATAAAATAATGATTTTAATGAAAAAATCATATTTTTAATAATGTATTAAATGGAAATACGAAAATTAAAAATAAAATAATAAAAAAATGCTATTTTTGTGATTTTTTTCCATAAAATAATGATTTTAATGAAAAATCATATTTTTAAAAATGCATTAAATGCAAATACGAAAATTAAAAATTAAATAACAAAAAATGTTTCTTTTATGATTTTTTTTTATAAAAATAGAAAAAGTTATTAGTAAAGGAAAAATAAAAATAAAATTAAAAAGAGCGGAAGGTGGGATTTGAACTCGCAACCTCTCACATTTATATCTCTTATACCCATCTTTCTACCAATTGTGATATTTTATTTATTTGAAATAAAAAGACACCATATAGCATATGAAGCGGGTCAAAATTTGGAGTATGACAAGTGTGAGGAGACCTTTTGAATCAATTTGTCTCAAATATGTGAGGGCAAATTTTGGGGTACAACATTAGGATACTCTGAACGTTCAAAAGGATACAGAGTATACAATACAAAAACACGAATTGTGATAGAATTCATCTATGTCAGATTTGATGTTAAACTTGGTCTTGAAAAACCAAAGCAGAATGAATCTCTTGCAGATATAGAAGTTCAAATCGCTGAAGAAAGAACATCTGAAGAACAACCACCTACAAAACAAGACAAGACAACTACATCAACAACTTCTGAAGAACCCAGTCAGAAGAGACAATCCAGAAACACGTTGAATCATCAAGAAGATAAAATTCCGGGAAAGAAAGATGATCCAATCAGAACAAGATTCTCCTTCAGAACCTCTAAAGAATCACTAATGGAATTAGTTTCACTGATTGAACTAACTTTTGTGGATAAAGCTCTTTCAGAAAATGATTGGATACTTGCAATGAAAGAAGAACTAAATCAATTCACTAGAAATGACATGTGGGATCTAGTTCCTAGACCCAGAGGATTCAACATCATTGGAGCCATATGGGTGTTCAGAAACAAACTCAATGAACAAGGTGAAGTTGTCAGAAACAAAGCACGACTGGTTGCACAAGGTTATAGTTAGCAAGAAGGAATAGACCATACATAAACCTTTGCACCATTCACAAGGTTAGAATCTATCATACTTTTAATTTCTTTTGATGTAAATCATGACATCACTCTTTATTAGATGGATGTCAAGAGTGCATTTTTAAATGGCTATATTGATGAAGAAGTTTATGTGCACCAACCCCCTGGTTTTGAAAACACCAAATATCTAGAACATGTTTACAAACTGAGAAAAATATGTATATGGTATGAAACAAGCTCCCATAGCTTGGTATGAAAGATTAAGCAATTTTTTTTTAGAAAATAATTTTACTAGAGGGAAAGTGAACACAACTCTCTTCTATAAAACATTTAAAAATGATATTCTGATTTGTCATATTTACTTAGATGATATTATTTTTGGATCTACTAAAAGTTCTTTGGGCAAGGAATTTGCTAAGTTTATGCAGACATAATTTGAAATGAGCCTGATGGGAGAATTAAAGTTCTTTCTGGGAATTCAAATAAATCAAACATCAGAAGGAACCTATATTCATCAAAGCAAATATTTCAAAGAACTTCTGAAGAAATTTGACATGTCAGAAAGTAAAATCTCTAAAACTCAAATGCATCCCACTTGTATTCTGGAGAAGGAAGAGGTAAGTAAGAAAGTAGATCAGAAGATCTACATATGTATGATTGACTCTCTTCTTTACTTAACTGCCTCAAGGCCAAATATTCTGTATTGCGTTGTCTATGTGCCAGATTCCAATCAGATCCTAGAGAGACTCATTTAACAACTATTAATAGAATCTTCAGGTATTTGAAAGGTACTACTAAGTTTGGCTTATGCTACAGACAGTCCGGAGAATATAAGCTTGTAGGGTACTGTGATGCTGACTTTGCTGGAGGAAGAACAGAAAGAAAAAGCATTTCTAGAAGTTGCCAATTTCTGGGAGACAATCTAATATCTTGGTCCAGCAAAAGACAATCAACCATTGCACTCTCAACTGTTGAAGCTAAATACATAGCAGCAGCTGGATGCAGTACTCAGATGCTCTAGATGAAAAATCAGCTTGAGGATTTCAACATTTAATTTACGAGAGTAACATTCCTATCCTCGGTGATAACATTTTTTTCTATCTGTCTTTCTAAAAAACCTAATTTACATTCTAGAGCTAAGCACATAGAAGTTAAACATCACTTCATTAGGGACTATACTCAGAAGGGAATTTTATTTTTAAAATTCAT
The DNA here is from genome assembly GCA_963966055.1 of Lathyrus aphaca. Lineage (NCBI taxonomy): Eukaryota > Viridiplantae > Streptophyta > Magnoliopsida > Fabales > Fabaceae > Lathyrus > Lathyrus aphaca. The sequence goes on from OZ014523.1 coordinate 325,415,429, forward strand.
AGATACAGACCATCAATGGGCTGACATCTTTACAAAACCCCTTGCTGAGGATAGGTTCAATTTCATTCTGACTAATCTCAGTATGGAATTGTGTCCAGAATGACTGTGTTTCATCTATATATTTATCTCTTAGAATTTCTTTAACTTTCTATCTTCTGGTCAATAGTTCTTCTGATATAAGAAGGAAATTTTTTCCAGAAGTTTATACAGAAGATCTGACTGTTTGCTTCTTAGAACTTTTGTATCAAGGAAATAACATGCAAATCAGAACATCAACACCTATCAATAAAGCTCAAGGTGTCCTCAGAATATGATTACATGTTCAAACTCTGAGGGAGGACAAAACATGTACTCCAGCACTTGGACAATTGTCCTTTGAAGCAGAATACATGTTCAAATTCTGGGAAACTCAAACGGCTGTAAAGACAACATTGAGGCGCTAGTCACGTTGGTAACTGTTCCAAAATATTTTACGCCACTCCCCTGTAAGAATTCAATTAATGCAGCTAATCATTATGTCTTGTGCATTAATGTTTTTCACTAATTGTTTTTTTTACTGTTTCAATCTTTCGATATATACGTGGTTATTTTTCCCCTCACAAACACTTTTCACATTTCACTTTCACCTTCACTTCTCTTGCTTTCTATTTTCTCTGTATTCTCCGCATTTTCACTTCAAAACCCTCCTTCTTGTGAACAATGGCTTCTTCCTCAAAAGACGTTCAACCAGCTCCTTCATCTCAACTAGCTCCTGTAGTTCAAACCACTAAAGAACTTCATGCTACACCAGTCATAATGTTACTTACTCCTGTTGAGAAATTAGAAGTTCTTTGTGAGCTTTTTGTTGATTTTGAAAGTCTGAAGGAAAATGGGTATGATCTAACACCAGAAGTTAACTTTCAAGGCTGGGAAAAGTATTTCGATCGTCTGATGGATCCAATATTTCCTAAGTTGGTTAGGGAATTCTGGATATTCGCTTCTGCTTCCAACATGCAAGTTACTTCTTACGTTCTGGGAAAGAAGATTGTCATCACCAAAGATCACATTGCTAAGCTGATTGAATCTGATGGCAATGGGATAAAATGCAGTGATATGGATAAACATTCTGGCCTAACTCTTGTTTCTCAAGAAATATTTACTACTGGACAACACTCAACAAAAATCAAAGACCTTAAGGATCGTCAGAGAATCTGGGTGAAAATTATTATGGGTTGCATCAGCCACATAAACCCAACAAGCTCCCCAGACTACATCAACATGGATCAACAATTTCTGTTGTATTTCATTTCTACCAACAAGAAGGTCAACCTTGCTCACAGCATGTTCAGCCACCTGAAGAATACTTTCAAAGAAACAAGAGAAGATGAGAAAACAAAGAGAGATTGGATTCCGTTGGGAAGTCTTATCTCAGACATTCTGACTGAGAATTAGCTGGTAAATCATCTGGTTGAAACTCAACAAGTGGACATTCTGGAAACCACTGGTAGAAAACCACTCAACGCAAAGAACCTCAAGAAGATGAAGTTTATTGATACCATCAAGAAGGATCCCATCCTGAACTCTAGAGAAGTTATCACCACCAGGAAGATTCCATTGAAGGATTTTCCTTTGTTTTCTATTGATACTCCTCTAGAAGTTGTTGTAAGATATCTAGAATCTTTCAAGCTTGATGGAACTGATCCTGGGTTCAATCTAGAGGAACTTCTAAGACTTTATCCAGAAGTTGCTTTGAAGAAGAACAAGAAAAAGAAAGCTACTGAGAAAATTTCTCAGAAGACACCAAAGTTGGCCAAAAAGAAAGGTACTCCTTCCTCTTTTATTTCTGCTATAGAGTCAGTGACAACTACAACATCTGATCCTCCTTATGATACCACCACTTCTGATATTCCTGTCCCTTCAATCCAATAATTCTGAAGCCCCATCCTCTGTCATTCCAAACACTAAAATTTCTCAACCAGTTATCCCACAACCTTCTGAAATACCATCCCCTGAAATCCCTGTTTTTGATGTTCCTCAATCAAAAATCCCTCAACCTTCTGAGAACATCCCACAACCTGAAACCACTCACCCAGAAATCATCATCCAACCCGAATCCATCCCACTTCTAACCTCTCAACCAGAAACTCTTTCATCTTCTCCAAAACCTTATGAACATCACTCACCACAAACCTTAGATGATTTTGACATGATTATTGTTCCAAACCCTCCATTTGATTTCAATAGCACTTCCTTTGTTGAAACCCACTCAGAACTTCAACAAGTTCTTTATGATATTGATGTCTTTCCCACATACATTTCAGCTTCTAAATCTCAAGCTTCTAATCCACCACCATCCACTATAACTCAAAAAATTATTGGAATCAACTATCCTCTGAACTCATCGTTCCCTAGACTTGTTTTTGAGATACCTAGCATTGCAGGATAATCTTTATCTTCTTATGAATCAACACATCCCAAATCCCCCACATACATCACCATATCTGATACTCCCACTCCCACTAATAAACCAGAAGACCCTCTTAGAACATTCATTGATGTATAAGCCTTATAGAGACTTTCCTCTGTTTCTAAGAAAACTGCAATATCTAAACCCAAACAAAAATCAACCAAATCAGATGTTGGTGTTTTGTTACTGGATTTTGAAGCAGAAATGAAAAATAGACAGGACAACTTGAAGACTGCGTGTGCAGAAAATCTGGATCGTGCTGCCACTGATTACCTTTGGATGACTCTCAGAAAATGGGTCAACTCTGAATCCAAGAAGCTGAAAGATATCTTCTATGATATTGCTCAGCAAAACTTCTACGAAAATCTGCGAGAAGTTATCACTAGCTTGGAGAATAAGAAGACTCGTCTTCTGGACAATAAACCATGGAAAGAACCAGAGCCAATGGTATCAACTTCTACATTTCAGCTAATTGTTGTTCCTTATGCTGAAGACAAAGGGAAAGAAGTTGCTGATTCACCTTTTGTTGAAGAACCTTTTGTGAAAACTTCTACTCAAGTTGCTACCTTTGTTGAAGAAGCTACTCCAACTTCATTGGTATTGAAGACTCTAGAAGAACTGAAGAAAGAGAATGAGTATGTGAAGCTTAGATTGGGCAAGCAAGATGAGACAAATGCTGAACTTAAGAACATGATTGGGCAACAGGTGGAGTCAACTTCTCAGATCAAGACTCTTCTGGAAGTGTTGTTCACAAAGATTAACCCCCAACCTTATATCATGTTTTATATGTTTTTCTGTTTGTTTTCTTGTTGTTTCTCTTTATGATTTTCTTATCCGATGATCTCTCTTGTCTATTCTGATTAATGCAGATCTGGTGTTTTGGTTATCTAATTACTTTAAAATATCTTTCTGATTATCTGCTTTTTGAATAGTGACAAAAGGGGGAGAAAACATAAACTATTTTGATCCATAACTATCGCTCCCACCAGATGACACAGGGCCAAGAGGGGTATAGACGCGAACGGTCGGCGAAAGAGGAAGAATGAATAGAGTCGCCAGCTAGGCATTTTTATCCCGAAGGAAAGGTAATGCTGCATAAACCTAAGAATAGATGGATAAGACGGTTGCGAACCAGAGAAACTGAGAAAGGGGGTTGGTTACAACCTGGGAAGGTATTAGCACCCAGATTGTCCGTCGTACTCGACGTGATCCACGCTTGAAATATTTGTGTTTTAAAGGGGTAGTGTCAGTGCAATTGGTGTATCAAAGCTGGAAAGAATGCAAGTGTCAGTGTAAAATAAATGTGAAGTGTATAAGGGAAGTGTCAGTGTAAGAACAAGAGTGCAAAGCTAAAGACTTTGAGGCTTACAGGATAATGCTGGAAGGAGGGGGAATATACAGAGACTTTTGTTCGATAACTGTTAAGTTATGCCTACGTATCCTCTCGTGCAATGAGGAAGTCAGAACACCGTAGTTCGACTCAAAGAGACTGAAAGATAAATTGACTGATGAACTGCTTACTTATCTATGATCAAGTGCATGACCTGTCTGGCTCAGGTGCAGACTGTCTTGCATTAGACGGAAGAAGCGAGTTCTCGTTTGTGAGTGAATGAGATGAGAAAAGAATCCCGAAGGAGACGATTATTGTTTGTTTTTGATGATTTCAAACTTTTATTGCTTTTTGAAGTTTGTCATAAGAAAATGAGCTTAAGCCTGAACCAAGGGCTAGTAAACTCATCACATCCTCCCTCTGATTAGGGGTAATGAGAATACCTTAAGCATGAAGTAAGCACCTCACACTTAATTACCATGATGTAGGTTTAAGATCATTAACCTACTTGTGATTATTTAGATGTTTTTGTTGTTTTTGTTTAGTGTTAAGTAATGAGTTTAAGCCATAATCAAGGATTTAATGGACTCATTACACCATCCTAATAGAAGGATAATAGATGAGAACATTTAAGCTGAAGAAGGCTCCTAAACTTAATCCATGATTAGGGATTAACCTCATGACAAAACATAGCCTTTATTAAATGGATTTTAGTTAATGATAAGGTTAAGAAGTGAATTTTATGGTTTGTGAAATTCTGTGATCAGGTATGAGATGTCGAATGAGATGTTCCAACACTTGACAAATTTAACCAAAACTTAAAGTGCATGAAAAATAAACAACACAGTAGTTTGTTAACCCAGTTCAGTGTATAACCACACTTACATCTGGAGGCTACCAAGCCAGGAGGAAATCCACTATAAGTAATATTAATTCTAGACTTAAACCACCCAGTTTAATCTTTCACTTAATATCTACCCAATGCAATTTCTACCTAAGACACAACTTAGATATGAGTACCAACTCACTCCCCCTCAATCACACAGTGATCTTGTTTACAAGTTTAATAAAATTGAAGTCATACTTCAAACAAAACAGCTTGATCTTACTTCACAGTTTCAATCAAGACATAAATACACTTTTGCTTAAAAGCTCATAAAGTGGTACAATAAAACAACCTGCTATTAAAACACACAACACCCTATTTTGTCTTCTAAAATTCGTACTCAATTCTGAGATATTCTGTTGCTTAAATAGGTGTTTGTATTTTGGGCTTTCTGTAGGTTAATCCAGTCCTAAAACGCATGCAGCTTCCACCTTGAATTAGGGTTTGTTACTTCCTAGATTCTAGGTGATTTAGTTCTTCTGATTATGCTGAAGTCTCATAACAACACTCCCTACAGATGCGCCTTATTCTGTTTTTGTCCATCCATAATTAATTCCAGATAACTTTCCTTAAATTACTCAGATCAGTTAATCATTAATTAATTCTGGTAGCAGGTTTGAGATGTCACAACATCTGTTGGGACATCCTGAAAAACTGAACTTAAATCATTTACATAATGTCCCAACATCTGGTGTGACATCCTGAATTAAGTTCTTATACTCTGTTTGATAATGTCCCAACATCTGATAGGACATTCTGAACTGAATTCAACATTTCTTGTTAGTCAAAAATTCTGCCAATTCTAAACATCTACAAACTCCCCCTTTGGCTAATTTTTGGCTAACATATTTTCTGGTTATCAGAGTGCAGCAGAAGTTCTTTTATCAGAGTATAGCTTTCCTTTTCTGTTGAGTCATGTGTGAGTTTACTCCCCCTCAAACATACATGTATTCAGATTTGTTGCAACAGAAATTTTCATTAAAACACACTGATTCAGTTCAGAAGCAAACAGAAGTTTTTCATTAATAGCTAAACAGCATCATACATTGTTGTTGTTGTTCTCCCCCTTGTTAGACATAAAATTGGGGCCAAAGATACTAAGTCAAAATTACAATGCAGCAGTCATTACATTTTTCCTCACATACAGTTTTTCACTCAGACTCCTCATAGTCAGTTTCTTCATCTTCCTCAGTCTCCTCATCAGAAGTAGCAGCTTTCTGAGCACTTTCTTCAATCTCCAGCCTTTGGATAATATCCTCAAGCTTCTGCTTCCTTGCATCCAGTTCTTTGCAAGTGCTCTTCAGTTCAGCAATCAATGCAGCTTTGGAGATTGGATACTTTGCCTTTGAAGGACCAGCAGATGTCCCAGAGGGTGCTTCAACATCAACTGCATGATGACTCAGAAACAGCTTGTAGTGGAAGGCCAGAGGGCTTTCTCTTTTTCACATTGTGTCCTTCTCAGTGAGGATGCCAGGATACTGACTCAGCATTATTCCACACAGCAGGGAAGGAAAGGCAATTGGCAGCTTAGTTGCAGATGATCCAGCATGCTTCAAAGTCTGATCAAATATATAAGCTCCATAATCCAGCTTTGTTTGAGTGCCTACAGCAAATATGAACCTGCCCAATCCAGTTGATATTGAGGATGTATGATTGGTAGGTACCCAGTTTGCTGTACCAATCCTATTCAACATGGCATATTTCCTTGTCAGCATGCTAACTGAGAGCTTTCCTTTAACTGGCCAAGCCTTGACCTGATTAGAAGTGATAACCTTGCAAACCTGGTTATCAGTCTTTCCTAATTCATTTGGGCCATCAGATTCTCTTCCAAGGTAGTGGTTGATAACCCTAGGAGAGAATTCTACACACCTTCCTCTTACATAAACTTTCCTAAAGTCAGCAGACTTACCATTAGCACAATCTTCTTGGAGGTTGACTATGAATTCCTTGACCAGTAGCTCATAGCAAGGAGAGAAGTTGGAGACAGTTTTGAAGAGGCCAGCAGAAAAGATGAGATCAATTAACTCTATGCACTCAAGTGCATTACTGCTCAGCTCTCTTTCAAGTGCTACCCTTCTTTGATAAACAAACTTCCATCTATTCACACTTGAAACATGATGAAAGGAGATGTTGTCCAAGGGAGCTTCTGGAACAGCAGTTGATGACCTTGAGGGTGCTGGTTTCTTCTTTGGAGGAGATGTTGGGACATCTTCTTCAACATCTGAATCTGGAGGAGTGACAGCTTTCCTCTTTTGTGTTTGCACCTTGCTCCATTGTTTTGTAGGACCAAAGACAACTTTAGCTTTGTCCTTCTTTGGTGTAGCTTGCTTCTTCTCAGGAATTGCATGTCCTGCATTCATCTTTTCTTTCCTAGTCCTAAGCCTTTTGGCTATGCTAGGGTTTACAGAAGCAATGATTTCTGTATCAGAATCATGCTCTAGGTTCACAACAGGAGGAGGTTGAGCAGTCTCCTCTTCAGCTGGTTGATCAACAGAGATTTGCTCTTCAGTGGAGGCCTTGTGCTGTTCCTCAGATGCTTCTTCATCACTATCAGTGGAGGCCTTTTTCTGGTCCTCATATGTTTCAATAGCAACATCAGATGAGGCCTTTTGCTGGTCCTCAGATGTTTCAACATCTATTGGGACATCCTGTTGAGCAGGAATGTCCTTTTCAGCCTGAGTTTGTTGATCTTCTTGTGGAGCTGGCTTGGTGTTCAGAGGGATAGAAATGCCACTTACCACTCTTTGTTCAGATAGGATCTTGTTTACCAACTCCTTTATGGAATCATCCACGTATTCAGAAGCTTTTTGAGTGATGTTGGCTGGTGAAGGAATGCCTTTGGACTTGCTGAAAACTTGATCTTTTGTTCTTTTTGGAGTTCTTGGCTTTTTAGCAAGAGGAACACTTCCTCTGTTTTCGTCCATTGGAGTTGAATCCATGGGTACCACAGAAATGGGGGTTGCATGCACCACATCTTCCTTGTTGAGGATTTCTTCAGGAATGTTAGGGTTTTGAGACATTTTCGAAGGAGGTGGATGAAGAGTTTTAGATTTGATGAGTTCTGAAAAACAGTTAGAGAATGCAATTTGTTTTTGAGAGTATGATGAGAAGATGGATAGCTGAAAGCTAGCTGATATTTTATAAGTAGCCGTTACATTGAGAATTTTTAGGAGTGGAATACCCAATGTGCTTGACCAGACTGGTGTTGCCATCTGGTGCTTATGCCACACAATGTCATATGACATGTTGACACATCTCCATAATTGCTAAATTTCACATAAGCAGATTCCCAATTTGCCCCTTAGGTTTTCAAATTGAGTAGCATCCAAGGCTTTGGTAAATATATCAGCCAACTGCAGATTTGTAGCTACATGTTCCAGTGAAATCACTTTCTCTTCTACAAGATCTCTGATGAAATGATGTCTGATATCAATATGCTTGGTCCTGCTATGTTGGATAGGATTCTTTGATATGTTAATTGCACTTAAGTTGTCACAGTACAATGTCATGACATCTTGTGGGACATTGTACTCAGTGAGCATTTGCTTCATCCAAACCAACTGTGAACAACTACTTCCAGCTGCTATATATTCAGCTTCAGCAGTAGATAAGGATACACAATTTTGTTTCTTACTGAACCAAGAAATCAAATTGTTTCCTAGAAAGAAGCATCCTCCTGAAGTGCTTTTTCTGTCATCAGCACTTCTAGCCCAATCAGCATCACAGAAGCCAGTGAGAATTGGTTTGCATCCATGAAAGTACATTATGCCATAATCACAAGTACCATTAACATATTTCAGAATTCTCTTGACTTGATTATGATGACTAACTTTTGGATCAGCTTGATATCTTGCACATACACCTACTGCAAATGCTATGTCTGGTCTGCTAGCAGTCAGATATAACAAGCTTCCAATCATACTTCTGTACAGGCTTTGATCTACATTCTCACCCTTGTCATCTTTATTCAGCTTTAAATGTGTGGGGGCAGGAGTTCTCTTATGAGTAGCACTGTCCATCCCAAATTTCTTGACTATGTTCTTAGCATACTTGCTTTGGGAAATGAACATGGAGTCCTCCATTTGCTTTATTTGCAGTCCAAGAAAGTAGGTTAATTCTCCTACTAGGCTCATTTCAATTTCAGATTCCATCTGGTTGACAAAATGTTTGACCATCCTGTCTGACATCCCACCAAAGACAATGTCATCTACATATATTTGAGCAATCATGACATTTCCTTTTTCATCTTTAACAAACAAGGTTTTGTCAATTCCACCTTTCCTGTACCCTTGCTTGATAAGAAAAGTAGTCAGCCTTTCATACCATGCTCTTGGAGCTTGCTTCAGACCATAAAGAGCCTTCTTTAATTTGTATACATGATTTGGACAACTTGGATCAACAAATCCTTTAGGCTGTTCTACATATACTTCTTCATTAAGATAACCATTTAAAAAGGCACTTTTCACATCCATTTGAAATAGCTTGAACTTTAAGATACAAGCAATTCCCAAAAGTAGTCTGATTGATTCAAGCCTTGCTACTGGTGCAAAGGTTTCATCAAAGTCTACTCCTTCAATTTGTGTGTATCCTTGAGATACGAGTCTAGCTTTGTTCTTTGTAACAACTCCTTGCTCATTTGACTTGTTCTTATACACCCATTTAGTTCCAATTACATTTATGTCATCAGGTCTAGGAACAAGGTTCCACACTTCATTCCTTGTGAATTGACCTAATTCCTCTTGCATAGCACAAATCCAGTATTCATCAGTAAGAGCTTCCTTGATGTTTTTAGGTTCTATTTTAGAAACAAAGCAGGAACCTGAAATCACTTCTCTTGATCTAGTGCTTACACCTCTGTTGGGATCACCAATTATCAAATCTTTGGGATGATCCTTCTGGATTCTGATGGAGGGAGGTTTGCTGGATTGTTCTGTCCTTGCATCAGTATGAGTGAAGTCAGAATGATCACTCTTTTCTTCAGCTTCAGTCTTGATATCAGCAGATGTTCCAACATCTTCTGGAACATCTGTAGGAGCATCATCAATTATCAAATTTATGGACTCCATGATAACCTTGGTTCTAGAATTAAATACTCTATATGCTCTGCTGTTTATAGAGTATCCAAGAAAAATCCCTTCATCACTTTTAGGATCCATTTTTCTTCTTTGCTCCCTATCTGCCAGAATATAACAGTTACCTCCAAACACATGGAAGTACTTAACTGTGGGTTTTCTGCCCTTCCAGACTTCATAGATTGTGGACAAAGTTCCTTTCCTTAGAGTAACTCTGTTATGGATGTAACAAGCTGTGTTCATAGCTTCAGCCCAGAAGTACAAAGGTAACTTTTTAGCATGGATCATAGCTCTTGCTGATTCTTGAATAGTTCTATTCTTCCTCTCAACAATCCCATTCTGTTGAGGAGTGATTGGTGAAGAATATTCATGATTGATTCCTTCTGAAGAACAGAAATCTAAGAATTTTTGGTTCTCAAATTCTTTTCCATGATCACTTCTTATTCTGATCACACAGCTGGCTTTTTCCCTTTGTATTCTTTGGCATAAGTCTTTGAATACATCAAATACATCAGACTTTTCTTTGATGAAATTTATCCATGCATACCTTGAAAAGTCATCAACCACCACATAGGCATACCTCTTACCACCAAGGCTCTCAACCTGCATAGGTCCCATAAGATCCATATGCAATAGTTCCAAAACTTTGGAAGTTGTCAGATGTTGGAGCTTTGGATGGGACATCTTGGTTTGCTTGCCTATTTGACATTCACCACATATTTTGCCATCATCAATCTTCAGTTTAGGAATACCTCTCACAGCATCCATAGATATGATTTTCTTTATGCCTCTGAAATGAAGATGACCTAGTCTTTGGTGCCATAGTTTCACTTCTTCTTCTTTAGCTAAAGAGCAAGTTGAAGTGAGACTGAAGTCTTGAGGTTCCCACATGTAACAGTTGTCTTTAGATCTGGCTCCTCTCATGACAACCTTTTGTTCTTTGTTAGACACTATGCATTCAGTTTTGGTAAAGGTTACACTGTACCCTTGATCACACAATTGACTTATGCTGATCAGGTTAGCAGTTAAACCTTTAACCAACAGCACATCATCTAGTCTTGGTACATCTGGACAGTCCAAGGTCCCAACTCCCTTGATTTCTCCTTTAGCTCCATCTCCAAAGGTTACATATCTGGATGAATGTGACTTTAAGTCTACTAGCAGATTCTTCAATCCAGTCATGTGTCTTGAACATCCACTGTCAAAGTACCAGTCTTCTTTAGCTGATACTCTTAGAGATGTATGAGCTATATATGCAACACCTTTCTTTGACCATTTGAGTTGAGATTTCTTTTGATATCTCTGCCCTGTGTATTGTTCATCAGTAGAGCTCCAATGTTGTTTGTTGATCTTGTTCTTGGGCATGTAGTTTTGATCAGCATGAAGACTAGCTTTTGGTCTCCATACCTTCTTGATGACCTCTGTCTTCTGCTTAGGGGGTTGCTGATCTCTTTGATGTCTATGCAGCACTTTCTTGGTGACTTCTATATTCTGCTTAGGAGGTTGCTGATATATCTGATTTGGATATCCATGCAACTTATAACAATGAGGTTTGATATGTCCAAATCTTCCACAATGATGACATCTCCATCTTTGATACTTCTTCTTCATTATGTTCTTTTCAGGATGTTGAGACATATGTTTGAACATTATGTTTGGCTTTGTGTTCTTTTCATGATGTTGAAGCATCTGTTGGGACATCTTGTTTGACTGTATGGCCTTTGAAGTAGTTTTGTTAGAGCTAGCTTCAATCTTATGAACTTTGTTAAATCCCAGTCCACTTTTATCCCCTGAATGCTTATTATTGTTGAGAATAACATCCAGTGTGCTTGAGCTACTGTTCAGCACTCTAACAGATTTGGACATATGTTCCAACTTGGAGTTGAGAAGACTTACTTCACTTTTCAAGGTGTCAATGATCTCTAGATCACTTGCTTTTTCATCCTTTAGTGCCTCATTCTGCTTCTTTAGCTTTATAATCTCACTGCATATTTCAGTGCTTCTTTTGAATAGTTCTTTGTATGCTTGCTCAAGTTCTTCAAAAGTAAGCTCCCCATCACTGGATTCACTTTCAGATTCTCATAATCCAGCTAGAGCAGTGATATGCTTAGTTGATTCTTCTTCTGAATCACCTCCTGAGTCTTCATCAGACCAGGTTACAGAGAGTCCTTTCTTTTGCCTTTTTAAGTAGGTAGGACATTCATTCCTAATGTGTCCATATCCTTCACATCCATGGCATTTAATTCCCTTTTCTTGACTGGTCTTTTCATCATAATTTGACCTTCTATTAGTATCATAAGGTCTTTTGTTCTCAGAAGAGTTTGTGTATCTTCCACTGGGTTTGGATTTGTCTTCCATCTTTATGAGAATCTTTTTGAATTGTCTTCCAAGCATAGCAATGTTGTCTGATAAGCTTTCACCAGTTTCTGATTCATCATTTTCTTCTTCTTCATCAGTATTTGTCACCAAGGCTATGCTTTTGTTCTTCTTTACATTTGTGTCATTCATTCCCATCTCAAATGTTTGAAGGGAACCAATGAGCTCTTCAACTTTCATTGTGCATATGTCTTGAGCTTCTTCTATTGCTGTGACTTTCATGTCAAATCTTTTTGGCAAAGATCTGAGAATCTTTCTTACAAGCTTTTCATCATTCATCTTTTCTCCCAATGCTCCAGAAGTATTGGCTATTTCTAAGATGTTCATGTGGAATTCATGAATTGTCTCATCTTCCTTCATTCTCAAGTTTTCAAACTTGGTGGTGAGAAGTTGAAGTCTTGACATCTTTACCTTTGATGTTCCTTCATGAGTTCTTTTGAGAGTGTCCCAAACATCTTTGGCCAGCTCACAATGATGCACAAGTCTAAAGATGTTCTTATCAATGCCATTGAATAAAGAATTTAAGGCCTTGGAGTTGCCTAGTGCTGAATCTTCTTCCTCCTTACTCCATTCTTCTTCAGGTTTCAACACTTTTGCTCCATCTTTGGTGTCTTGGACAGGATGTTCCCATCTAATGTTGACTGCTCTCTAGGCCCTGTTGTCAAGTGATCTTAAGAATGCAATCATTCTTGGCTTCCAGTAGTCATAATTAGATCCATCCAGTATAGGTGGTCTATTTACTGATCCTATATCTCTGTCCATGTTTCCAGAATTTGTATTCCCTAGATCTCACCCAGTATAAACAGGCAGGGTGCCTGCTCTGATGCCAATTGAAATTCTGTGATCAGGTATGAGATGTCGAATGAGATGTTCCAACACTTGACAAATTTAACCAAAACTTAAAGTGCATGAAAAATAAACAACACAGTAGTTTGTTAACCCAGTTCAGTGTATAACCACACTTACATCTGGAGGCTACCAAGCCAGGAGGAAATCCACTATAAGTAATATTAATTCTATACTTAAACCACCCAGTTTAATCTTTCACTTAATATCTACCCAATGCAATTTCTACCTAAGACACAACTTAGATATGAGTACCAACTCACTCCCCCTCAATCACACAGTGATCTTGTTTACAAGTTTAATAAAATTGAAGTCATACTTCAAACAAAACAGCTTGATCTTACTTCACAGTTTCAATCAAGACATAAATACACTTTTGCTTAAAAGCTCATAAAGTGGTACAATAAAACAACCTGCTATTAAAACACACAACACCCTATTTTGTCTTCTAAAATTCGTACTCAATTCTGAGATATTCTGTTGCTTAAATAGGTGTTTGTATTTTGGGTTTTCTGTAGGTTAATCCAGTCCTAAAACGCATGCAGCTTCCACCTTGAATTAGGGTTTGTTACTTCCTAGATTCTAGGTGATTTAGTTCTTCTGATTATGCTGAAGTCTCATAACAACACTCCCTACAGATGCGCCTTATTCTGTTTTTGTCCATCCATAATTAATTCCAGATAACTTTCCTTAAATTACTCAGATCAGTTAATCATTAATTAATTCTGGTAGCAGGTTTGAGATGTCACAACATCTGTTGGGACATCCTGAAAAACTGAACTTAAATCATTTACACAATGTCCCAACATCTGGTGTGACATCCTGAATTAAGTTCTTATACTCTGTTTGATAATGTCCCAACATCTGATAGGACATTCTGAACTGAATTCAACATTTCTTGTTGGTCAAAAATTCTGCCAATTCTAAACATCTACAGTTTGTAAGACATCTTTAGGGGGACTTGTCCATTAACACTAGGGTTAGTCCTTCTTGACCAACTAAGGAAGAATTAGAACCCTAATGCAAGGCCCAAGTTACAAGCTATTGTCTTAGTGATTATTAAGATGGATTGATTAGAAGATTTAAACACATTAAGGGTTTAACACTTAGGATTAAAGTTATACACTCCATCCTAATAGAAGGATGCAGGCATAAGCTTAATCACAAAGCCTTAAAACCTTTAAGGTTTAGTCCCTGATTATGAGGTGAGAAGAGAAGACTCAAAGATGACACAAAGGAAAAACTAATGGGGGGACTAATCAAATTCTAATTGTGATCATGCTTGGTTGTTCCTAGGGTTTATGAGGCTTAAGAGAGAAACAGATCTTCAAAGGCCACCAAGGAGGAACAAGAAGGAAGGAGGAGGAAGCAGAGAGAAGCAAGGCAACTTGCTTCACTTAAGAAGACAAGTTGCTTGAAGAAAGAAAGAAAGAGATGAACATGAATGAGCAAGCTCACTCCAATACACAAGAAAAAATGCAGCAATGGTGCATAAAAGAGATGAGAAGAGATTGTGAGAAGTGAAGGCAAATTCACTTCTCAAAACAACTTACCACCTGAAAAGTTAGCAAAGAAAATGAAATGAAATGAAAATGCAAAAGATGCAAAGATGCAAACCAAAGCCAGAAGCAAGATCATGATGTTGATGATGCTAAGAGATGATGCAAGCACATGGCATGAATTGTAGATGATCATGCAAGGATGAGGATGCAAATGAAGCATGTTTTGAACCATAAAAGTTCATGGAAGTTTATGAAATGGAATGAATGCATAACATGGCAAATGAATGATGCAATGATCAAACATGATTTTAATATGTCCTAAGATGTCTTAGAAGTCATGTGGATGCACAAAATGTCATGGAAAGTTCTTGAATGCAAGCATATGAAAGGAGGATGCAAATGAAAGCACAAATTAGGGTTTATGCATAACATACAACTCAAAATTCAAAATCAGAAGCAAATGACAAGATAAAAAATTGAAATTGGGATCAAAGGAACCCTAAACCTATATAAGTTCACTGCCCAAAGGAGGGGACCTAACTCTTAACCCAATGGGAGTTATGATTTTCTAAGTCAACTAGGGTTTTGGGATACCTCACAATGAAAAATGCAAAACAAATTTAAAATGAAAGATAAATTCAAACCAATTCTATCCTAGAAACTACATGCTATGAAGGATGCAATGCAAGAAGAATCATCATCAAACTCCTCATGGTTAGGCAGAATGAATTTTTCCAAGTTAGGATCAAAATATTGCCTTTAAACAACTTTAATTCCAATGAAAATTGTCAAAATAGGTCAAGAACCAAAAAGAAATTTGTTTTGAGAGTTTGATAATGTTTCTAAATGTTTTAAAATGCAATGTGAATTGTTTTGTGATTTTTAAATACCTAAATGCATTTTTAATTAATTAATTTCCATTAACTAATTAAAAATAAACATTAAATGATTTAAAAATGATTTTTAATGCAAAAAATGAAAATAAAAATATTTTTGGGTTCTGAAAATTAATAAAAGGTTTGACAAAAAATTTCAGAATTTTTTAATATGTTTTGCTATTTTTAAAAATTCGTAGAAATAAAATACAAAACAAATAAAATAAAAATGAATAAATGGAAAAGTATGCAAATCCTGAGGCTCACATTCAAATAGAATTGGAGGGAATTGACTGGCGCCAGATCCTAGGGTCCAAATTCAAACTGGCTAAACCTAATTAATTAATTTAATTAATCCTGATTAATGGTTAATGAGAAGATCTGGTCCACACAAACGCGCGCGGGAAGGCCCATCTGATGGCTCACATTCAAAACTGGCCTAAACCCTAATTAGGGTTAATGACTTTCAGACGGCCGGAACAGTGGTTCCGGTCGTCTTCTCCGGCGAATCAAAAACCCTAGCTTCTTCTATAGGTTACCAAACTACAAATTTCTTCCACCAAAATGATCCTTACATCAATCTAAACCTAAACCCTCAATTAAAATCCATTTATTTCACTTCATAAGCATGAATCGAAGAAAAATACGAAACACAGGCAAATGTTCAGAGACAGCATACATGATGGTTTCGCAGCCATTTTCAAAAGTAAATACATCCCCATGATCAGGGGAACATGCAGAATCATAAAAGAACTTAAAACTTAGCTTCTTGGAAAAATGTTCTTCATGTTACCTGAGATGAAGACTCTCTGGTTCTGAGCTTTCTGGACTCAAACTTTGTGCAAACCCTCTCCTTTGAACACCCTGATGATGAAATGAAGCTTGGAGAGCTTTGAGAATGGATGATTGTGGCTGTTTTGTTCTGGTGTAGCAGAAATGGAAGTTTGAGTATGTGGGGATTCAAGCTGTTTCAGTGATGGATTTTGGTTTTGAGGATGATTTGTGACTTGTTGGTGAAAGAAAAATGAGAGTTTGAAGGCTGTGTGAAGAGTTTCGAAGAGGAGAAGTTTTGGACAGATTTTGTGCAAGCTGGATTGTGTGTGGTTTCTGGCTTGTGTGTGGTTTTCTTTATGATCCATAGCACATCCCTAAACTATTGGAAGAGGTCTGAGGAAGTGACTTGCACTGTGGGAATGGCATGGGGCAATTGGCCAAAAAGTCAATGTTTGGTGTACTTGAGGCATGGGCTGTGGCAGAGGCTATTTTAGGGTTGCTCTGGGTTCAGCTGCCTTCAAGGATGGCCATGGGATGAACTGATGTGAGCTGGGATGGATGAAGGGTGAGATACCACATGTTTTGTAATTTTGCAACTTGTTACATTTTGTGATTTTTTGCCATGGACATGTGACACCTCTTGGGCAATATGCAGCAAAATGCACCATATAATGTTGTTATGACACTTTGATATTTATTAGAGATCAAACAAAACCAAAGGAACCCTTCTTTCAAGATTTCCCTCTTTGTGATTTTCATGGAAAGTAACTTATGATTCTTGAAATTCAAGGCATGAAAGTGAGAAATTTCTTGGGCAAATCTGAATTTTGGGCCATACATGATGTTTGTGTATTGGTTAGAAGCTTATTTGAAGTCACATAGATGCTTGGCATGAGGTTTTGCAACTTTCTTCTTTTGGTGCAAAAGTGAAAAATAAGTGATTTTTCCCAACTTTGACAAGCCATAACTTTTGATCCAAAATGAATTAGAATGAGTTCTTGTACTTTTTGAAAAGGGAATGATCCAATATATAACTTTCATGACCAAAGTTTTCTCATTTGAAGCCTTTTTGAATCAAAAAGAGGAGGTTGAAAATCTTTCCCAAAATGGCAAGTTTTCATTACAAGTCACTTTCCCAAAAAGGCAACTTTGCAAATGGCTTGAAATTCCTCAATTTTGTGAACTTCTAACATCTTCTATGATCAAATAAAGATCATACACACTCAAAATGATGGAGAATGTCCTTTGGTTGGGTCATGGGGGGCCTCAGATGCCCTGATTTTGCACTGACTTGTTCAAGAAGTCATCTTGTGATCAGATGCCTTCCCCAGTGAATTTCTTCATAAAAAATGATATGCATGATCCTCATAACATGTAGAGACCAATAGAAACAAGAATGACCAAAAAATTTGGAGTTATGGCCTCTGAAACCAAAACCCTAATTCTAGGTCATCTGTGCAGTTAAACCTGGCTCTGCTTCCATGCCCTTCTCAGTTCTTGTGATTCTTTGACTTTCTTGACCTTGTGAGGATATAATATGATGCTTGAACACACATGGACCCCTTTGAAGTGATTGATGACCTTTGGAGTGGCTCAAATGGCTTAGGAAAAGCTCAGATCACAAACCCTAGATGCAGATGACTTTGAAACAATGCAGTGAAGCAAAAGATGCAATATGAGATGCTATGGTTGAACTTATGCACATGAAAAGAAATCACAAGCCATGGTGTGAATGAGTGAGGGCAAATTTGGGGTGTTTACAATAACATCTTACCAAGGCTAAGCCTCAAACATCCTAAAACTCTGACAAATTTGTTTTGATGGTTAAGAACAGGGTAAGTATTTAACTCAGGGGGAGCATTTTTGCTAAGAACTTCTCATATAAATTTGTGAAGGATCATCTCAACATCTCAAAGGAAGTTTTTCTATTACTTTTTTCTTTTGTTCTTAATCAAAATACTATGTTTTGTCATCACCAAAAAGGGGGAGATTGATAGAACAAAATTTTGATTCTACCTCTCTATTAAAGTTTTGATGATAACAATTATTCTAAGAACAAAATATGATACCTAAAATTATTATCTTCTATGTGCAGGACAGAAGTTCTTGCAAAACGAAATGTTCTAAAAGCTCAACATCTTCTAAAGAAAATCTTTCTACTTCAAAGAAGATCTTATCTAAAGATAACATAAGTTCTCATCACGCATATAAGAACATATGCGAACTAAATTATACTCTGATATGAAGCACACATCTTCTGATTCTCAGAATCAAGTGCATTAATTAAAGAATCAGTAATAACGGTTGAAGACAGAAATCTTTATTTTTGGAAGGTTTTAATGACATTTATCAAACAACAAAAAATAGCACAAGATGTCTGTCACTCCCTGGAATTTCGTCCCGGTGCAAACACGAACCGTCGACGATGTTGGAGGTTGAGGTTGAATAGAGTCGCCAGCTAGGCATTTTTATCCTGAAGGAAAGGTAATTCTGCATAAACCTAGAAGGGTATGGGTAAGACAATTGCGAACCAAAGAAAATGAGAAAGGGGGTTGGTTACGACCTGGGAAGGTATTAGCACCCAGATCGTCCGTCGTACTCGACGGGATCCACGCTTACTTGATTATGTTTAAAAGGGGATAATGTATGTGCTAACCGTGCATAAAAAGCTAGGGAGAAAAGGATGTACAAAGTGTCAGTGCAAAAAGGAAATGAGTACTCAAACACTTAGGCTAAGGAAAGAGAGCTAGAAAAAGGTGAGGGGGAGACAAAGAGACTTTTGTTCGATAACTGTTAAGTTATGCCTACGTATCCTCTCGTGCAATGAGGAAGTCAGAACACCGTAGTTTGACTCAAAGTGACTGAATGATTTTTTTTTTGTGAACTACTTTCTTGTCTATGCTCAAGTGTATGACTCGTCTGGCTCGAGTGCTAACTGTCTTGCATTAGAAGGAAGAAGCAAGTTCTCGTTTTCAGAGTGAATATGATGAGAAAAGAATCCCGGAGGAGACGTTTATTGTTTGTTTTTGTGTTTTCATTTTTTTTATTGTTTTTGGTGTTTTGCATAAGATAACGAGCTTAAGCCTAAATCGAAGGTTGTAAACTCATTATATCCTCCCTGATTAGGGATAATGAGCCTACTTAAGTATGAGATGAAGATCCCAACTTAATTACCATGATGATATAGGATTAAGATCATTAACCTACTTTGGTAATTATTAAGTATTTTTGGGTTTTTTGTTTAGTGTTAAGTAATGATTTTAATCTCCAATCAAAGATTAGTGAACTCATTACACCATCCTAAAAGAAGGATGATAGATGAGAACACTTAAGCTGAGGAAGATACCTCAACTTAATCTGTGGTTAGGGATTAAATTCATTATATAACAAGCCTTTATTAAGTGGATTTTGATTGAAGGTGAGATGAAGAAGTGTTTTTTATGTTTTCAAGACTTTAGCATGAGGGGGACTTGTCCATTGAATACTAGGGTTAGTCCCTCTGAACCACCAGGAAGAGATGTAACCCTAATATAAGACCCAAGTTACAAGCTTAAGTCTTTGATGATTATTAGGTGTTTTTTGATTGAAGGTGAAAACATATTAAAGGTTTAGTACTAAGGATTAAAGTTATACACTATATCCTAAGATAAGGATACAGGCATAACCCTAATTCAGAGTCCCAAAACTTTAACTATTTAGCCTTGATTATGAGATGAGAGAGAGAGAGAGACTCAAGGAGACTTAAAAGGTAAAAACTAGGGGGGACTATGTACAACCCTAAAGTTATCATGCTTGGATATTCCTAAGGTTTGTGAGGCATCAAGAGAAGTATTCAAGTTGGCCACCAAAGGAAGAGAAGCAGATGAAAAGAGAGAGAGAGAAGGATTAGGTTACTTACTTCATGAAGAAGTTAAGTAACATAAGAACAAGAGAAAACATAAGTGAATGAGATTCACTTCAAACAAAAAACAAAGTGCATAAAAATAAAGAGAGAAAGAGAGGTTGGATGTGGATGCACATCTACATCCTGATAAACTTACCAAATGCACCTGAAATGGTTAGTTTGAAAGCAAGATATGTACAAATTTAAAATCATAAACAAATCAAGAGATAAAAAATTGAAAAATGCATCCAAGGGGATCGTAAACACTCATGAAATCACCATTTAAAGGGGGAGGTCTAAAGGTTTACCAAGTTCAAGTTATGGTCATCCTAAGATTGGCTGGGGTTTTAGACACTTTTCAATGAAAAAGGCAAATTAATTTGAAAATGCAAGATAAAAATGAGACACAAATACATTTAGAAATTAGAGGTCAAATGTGAAATATTGCAAAAAGAATCAAATGCAAACTCATCTTGGTTTGAAAATTATGAATTTTTGAAGTTAGGGTTGAAAAATAAGGATTTTAGAAACCCTAATTCAAAGAAAATTGGCAAAGTTTGATCAAAACCAAAAATAAATTTGTGGGATGAGTTCGTAAATGTTTCTAAATGTTTAAAGAACCTCTTTGATTTTTTTTTTGTGATTTTTAGATACTTTAAAGTATTTTTAATTAATAAAATGGAATTAATTAATTAAAATATACAATTAAAATATTTAAAAATGTATTTTTTAATGAAAAAATAAAAATAAAAATATCTTTGGTTTCTGAAAATTATTTTAAGTGGTGAGAAAAATTTCCAGAATTTTTAAATTGTTTTTGGTATTTTTAATAAATAAAACAAAATAAAACAAAATAAAATAAAATAAAATTAAAGAAAATGGGAAAGTAAGCGCATCTAATGGTCCAGATTGCTAAGGGAAGGATTTAAAGGCTGAGGATGAAAGTCACATTGACCAGAGGTAAGCAAGATTTAAGGTTGTGGTTTAAACATGAGATTCGCGCGCTATCTAAGGGTCCATATTTAATCTGACCTAATTAATTATAATTAATTATAATTAAGTGAAATTAAGGTTTAATGAACTAATCTAAGCTGTCCATGCACTAACCCTAATCAAGATCTAAGGTACAGGATTCAAACTGGGCAACTAATTGTGATTAGCTTTAATTACTTTCAGGTGACCGTAGACGAGCTCCGGTCTTCTTCTCCGGTGAACCAAAATGCCAAATTTTTCTACAAGCTACTAAACTCCAAATTTCTTGCCCAAAAACACTCTCCTAACATCATACATCACTAATCAACAAACAAAATTCATTTATCATGCATCATTAAGCTGCATGGAAGCAAACAAATTCTAGGTCAAAAATTTCAGAACATCATGAAATCCTCATTTCTAACCTATTTTCAATTCTAATCATATCAGGGTGATCAGGGAATCATGTAGATTCATTCTAGAACTTAAAATCATGCTTCTGGAAAAAAAATTTCATGAAGGTTACCTGAGATGGAGTTCTTTGAAATGGAGCGTTCTGGGCCTCTCCTTTGTGCAATCCAACTCCTTTGGTCCCCCTTGTGCTATTGTGATGCTTGAATGGAGTTTATAATGGCTGGTTTATGAGTTTCAGTTCTGACAAAGCAGAAATCGTGTTTGTGTTTGGGCTTGTTTCAGGCTATGGTGATGGGTGGGATTTGATCCTTAGGTTATAAGGAGTTGAATGGTGAAACAAATTTTGGTTTTTGTTGGCTGGATTGTATGTTTCGAAGAGACAAAGTTTCAAGGTAATTTTTGCAATCTGAGCTTGGGTGTTGTTTCAGGCCTTCATGCTTATTTATTTATAGCCATTAGGGTTTGTATGAGCCATACGATTGGTCAGGATAGTTGGTGTGGCACTGTGTGATTGGTATGGGAAAAAATGCAAAAAAGTCAAATTCTTTGAACTTGAGGTATGGGCCATGGCAGAGGAGATTTATATGCTTGGATTGCCTCAGCTAGCTTCAAGGAAGGCCATTGGATGAAGTTTATGCAGCTGGATGGCCTTGATCAAGTGTTCTCATGGTTTATGCATAATTGCCATTTTTGAAGTTTCTTAAGAATCAAGCCATCAAAACCCTAGGTTCAAAGGCCAATTCTGATCTTTGGAAGTTGCTTGGCCATGTTATGATACATTTGAGTGCGTTAGAGGTCATTTAGAAGCCTGAAAATCATTTATGCATAATTCCCTCTTTGGCATGAACTTGAAAATTACAAGATTTTTCCTAACTTTGACTTACCATAACTTGAGTTCTAGGATGAATCAAGAGGAGTTCTTGTACTTTTTGAAAATGGGAAGATCCAATCTACAACTTTCATGTTTGAAAATTTTCATTTGAAGCATTTTTGATCCAGAAAGAGGAGGTTGAAAATCTTTCCCAAAATAGAAAGTTTACATTACAAGTCATTTCCATTTTTGGCAACTTTTGGATTGGCTCAATTTTCTTCAATATTATGATCATACAACTCTTCTAAGACCAAATAAAGGTCATAGGAGTTAAAAATGATGAAAATGACCCATTGGTACCCTTGTTGGTGGCCTCAGATGCCTTGATTCCGACTTTTCTTGCACATGAAGTTACCATTTGATCAGATGACTTCAACAAGGAATTTTTCCATGAAATTTGATACACAAGCTCCTTATAACATATATGGACCAATAGCAACAAGAATGACCAAAAAGTTTGGGTATAAGGCCTTTGAAACCAAAACCCTAATTTCAAGTCATCTGTGTAGGAATCCTCAACTTAGCTTCCATAACTCTGCAGTGCTTTGATATTTCTTGACTTTAAATGACCCATGGGGCATAAGATGATTATAGACCACTCAAGGACCTTCTTGGCATGCTTTAAGACCTTAGAGATTGCTCAGAACAATTCTTCGATTTATCTGATCACAAACCCTAGATGCAGCTTATGCAGTGAAATGACTGTGCAGTGTAAGATGGAATGCTTATGCAATGCAATATGAAGGATCACAAGCCAAGGTGTGAGAAAAAGAGAGGGAAAATTTGGGGTGTTTACAGCTGCCCCTATTCAAGCATGAGTTAGTTGTGTAGTATGTAAGCGCCTGGCTTAATAGACAAACAAGATAACTTGTGGTTGAATACCAAGACAGTCCAAAATTTGCACTCTTTATTATAAGAAGAAAAGGGATATAAATCGTAATAGACAGTATAAAATGAATATCAAATGATAGCGACGGAGGACGACCATCAAGCAGAGGACGACTACTGGTGATGAAAACAGTGAGAAACGCACTGACGGGGATGACCATCATGCTGGGTAATAAAGAATCCGCAACGGGAACGGTCATCGGGTAAAGAAATGTGACTTTACTGGGGATTTAAAAACACTAACGGAGATGAACGTCAGGTTGAGGAATAAAGAAACCGCGACGGGGACGGCCATCGGGTAAATAGTATATAAATGATGAGGGACGATCATCAAAAGGTGAAGGACGATCACCTAGCATGGGACGGCTACTAAAAGATATCACGACATAGGACGAATGTCATATAGGAAGACCAGCGATGGGGATGACCATCGGATAAAATGATGAGGGACGGTCATCAAAATAGATGATGAGGGACGATCATCAAGAGGTGAAGGACGATCACCTAGCAGGGGACGACTACTCTGTTGGGGTTTATCTCGATATAGGACGAATGCCGGATAAAAAATATCAACGATGGGGACGACCATTGGATAATATTATGGACGATCATCAAGAGGTGAAGAAGGATCACCGAGCAGGGGACGACTGCTAAATATTTATCGCGACATAGGAGGAATGCCGGATAAAAGATCGGCGATGGGGATGGCCATCGGATAACATGATGAGGGACGGTCATCAAAATAAATGATGAGGGACAGTCATCAACAGGTGAAGGACAATCACCATAGCAGGGTACGGATGCTGAGGATGTATCGCAACATAGGACGAATGTCGGATATAAAGTTGTTTTGTTGGTGACTTTTGGAGATAGATAAACACGGACGAGTGTTTAAGCCCTAAAAATAAGTGTTTCGACAGTGTGTATAGATTAGAGATACAGACGAGTATCCTTAGACCCACGATACGGACGAGTATCGATAGAAACAAACGCCGACGCATGCTTAAGATGATACAGACGAGCATCAACTATTTGAACAAGGAAAACGAATGAGTGTTTTTCTGTTGGGGAGATGCGTAAGATACAGACGAGTATCAAAGAATTATGTATAAGTAGTATACGGACGAGTATCAGAAGGATTGTGTACAAGCAGTTGTATTGAGAGTGCAAAAGGGTATTTTGACTTTTATCTGCAGGGGATAAGTTTTTGCGTATTGCTGGAGGAGTGATTTTGGTATTTGTAGGCGACTGGCTCGAACCTGGCTTATGATTATGCAAATGTTTAATTTTTTCCATAATGCTCTGTATTAGACGGAATGCTACGCTTTTTTTTTGGGGGGGATGATATGAATGCCATGATTATGCAAATGAGAGAAACGAGCTCCGAGATCTAAAATCTGTTGGGAGAACGGATCACTGCACGATTTGTGGGGAGAAAGGATCACTGTGCGATATTTCTGGAGAACTCTAAGGGAAGAATTTTGTGGGGATCCAATGCTGGGGATGAGAACATCTGGCAACTCGCTGGGGAAAAGTGATTTAGGCATTGCTTCGGATATCCTGCTCAGGGAGGAGAGAACTTCTGAGAAGTAATCTACCGGAGGATCAACTTTGCGGGGGACACTCTGAGGGGATAAAAAGCTCCGGGGGGAATACTTTTGTCAAGTAATCCTTCTGATGATGTGACTGCCAGCTTGGCTGGGGATATAGTTCCTGATATGCCCCATGTTATGAAAGGTTATCCGCTTTGAGTACCTACGACCTGTTAAACAAAAGAAACGCACAAGTGCCCTGAGGTATCCTCAACCGGATTCCGTCATAGGAGTTAGGTTTGCTTAAGAGCACATATTTCCTGCAAGCATTTATTAAAAATGGCTTATATGTTTTCATGCAAATGTTGTATTACGAACTTTGGACATTTTGCAAACAAAACAAAAAGGTACAAAACAAAGTGTGAATGAACATTTGACTTTATTGATTTGTGTGCCCTGAATAGGCGAGTGAATTTGGAGAAGCTAATCCATGAAATGAGGAGATTGCTACAAAATTGAGAAAATAAAATTCCTATTTAGCAATGCTGAAGTTGACGCTCCAATGAGCTTCCTTTGCTATGAACTATATGACCTGAACGCTCTTCTTATCTTGCTTTCTGAAGGAAGTTGATTTTGACTGACGCTTTGTGCTTTCAAAGCTTTCCAGGTTATGTGAGTGTAATATAGACAAATTCAGAATGCAGTTGTTTGCTTTTTCCCTGTTTTTGCATGGATCGCCCTTTCGGGTTTTCAATCCACCGGGACACCCATTTTTGCCTGAGCTGTCCGATGTGGCTTTTCAACTCAGTGGGTGTACATTTTTTTAATTTAATTTTTCCCTTATTTTTGCCCGAGTCTTTATTCTGTTTTTGACTCGCCGGGATGCCCTATTTTTGCCTGGACTTACATTCTGTTTTTATGTCCAGCAGGTCATTTATGCGAAGTATTTTTTAACTAAATCTGAATTCACAGGAGATAGGAATTTTTCGCCATCCATGGTTATGAGCATCAGTGCTCCGCCTAAGAAGACTTTAGTTATCATGTAGGGGCCTTCATAGTTTGACGTCCACTTGCCCCTGTGTTCTGTATGAGGAGGAATGAGTCTTTTCAGTACACGCTCTCCCACTTGATATACCCGAGGTCTGACTTTTTGATCGAAGGCTTTCTTCATCCGTTTCTGATATAACTGACCATGACAGATAGCTACTAATCTCTTTTCTTCAATCAGGCTCAGTTGGTTATAACGAGATCGGACCCATTCTGCTTCGTCCAGTTTTACATCCATCATTACCCGCAAGGAGGGTAATTCAACTTCAACAGGTAGGACTGCTTTCATACCATACATAAGTTGATAAGGTGTTGCCCCGGTAGATGTTCTGATGGAAGTTTGGTACCCATGCAAAGCGAATGGTAACATTTCGTGCTAGTCTTTATACGTGACTACCATCTTTTGTACAATTTTCTTAATGTTCTTGTTATCCGCTTCAACAACGCCATTCATCTTTGGCCTGTAAGGAGAGGAGTTGTGTGTT
The DNA here is from genome assembly GCA_963966055.1 of Lathyrus aphaca. Lineage (NCBI taxonomy): Eukaryota > Viridiplantae > Streptophyta > Magnoliopsida > Fabales > Fabaceae > Lathyrus > Lathyrus aphaca. The sequence continues at coordinate 325,441,628 of OZ014523.1, forward strand.
GCACCCCAAAATTTTCCCTCCCCAAGACAAGACATTGTGTACTAAGAGGTTCACAAGGTTCACAAAGATCACAAGACATCTCATGAGGTTCACAATGTTCACATGGTTCACAATTAGTCAGAAAGTTTGATAATTCCCTCAGACAATGCATCCTCCTAAGCAATGCATCCTAAACTAGGGTTTTGACTTTCATCAGGCTAAATGGACTTCCAAGACTTCAAGTGAGCTTCATAGCATCCTATATGTGTGCAAGAATCCCAATGTCAAGTTTCAAGATTTTTCCCAAAGGTTTGTTTAGTCAAATGATCAGATAGGTTAAAATCAGTCAAGGCAGTCAAAAAGTTAAACTGAGGTCAACTATGATCAAACCAAAGTCAAACTTCATGATTTTTTGCCAACATCAAGTATATGAAATAAAATTCATCATTTGATCAAGGGTTGATCATGATTCATCAAGGAGATTTTAGATCATCAAGAATCAAGAGTTTCTAAATTAGGGTTTTCACAGGAAACGTCAACTGAACTTTGACCAGCCATAAATTTCACATGCTTCATCAAAAATTTTCCATCCAAAGATCATTTTGAAGGAAATTGAATTCTCTACAACTTTGTGTCTCACAAGCCAAGCCCAAAAAATGCTTCATTTGGAAGGTATGAGCTAAGACATTATAGGTCCTTTTAAAAGTCAACAAAAAGTCAACAACTTCCAAAGAGCATAACTTGAGAATGGTAAAAGATATGGACATGAGACCAAATAGGTTGGTTAGAGGACTCTATAAGCTTTCTAAAATGTCCAAGAAAACCTTCATAGCATTAAAATTGAAGTATTTGTGCCCTTGCAAAGTTGGGAAATTTTTGGGAAGTTTATGAAGCAAATGAGGCCTTAAAACCAATTTTTGCTAAATGAGCCCACCAAATTGCCATCCAATCTTTATAATATCATCAAGCACGACCCAACCTATACCTTTTATGATTTTTTACATTTTATTTAATATTTATTTGAATTTTATTCATTAAAATACAAATTAAATTAAAATAAAATATGAAAATCATATATTTGGATGAGATTATGATTTTAGAAGGTCATAAACATCAATTATAGATGATTGATTTGATCCAAATTCGTGCTAGTTTGATTTGGCAAGGTTGGATGTGATCTTTTTCAATATTTGAAAGATAGAAACTTCATGATTAAGAAATCTTTAAAAAGCCCAAAAATACATAACTTTTTGACCTAATTTTCATCTCTACATATACTTGAAGACATCCCAATCACAAGGACACAATTTTGCTGCCTCTAAGAACACTTTCCATACTTCAAAATTTCAAGGAAAAAGAGAGATTCGGTTTTGGACTTAGAGGTACTCTCAAGACAAAATAAAGGTTGCAAATCATTCCTTGAAGATCACTGAATGTTTCTGGATCATAAAACCATGCATTCATACACTGAATCATGCTAACCGAATCATCACATTCTTGTTTTTTTTGAATTTTCAATTTCATATATTCATGTAATATAAATTGTTTTTGATCATTGATACTTGTTTGTGAAGGTGTCTGGAATGTTTTTATGTGTTTGGATTGAGTTTTCATTACAGGTTGAAGAATCCACCATAGTTAGGGTTTCGGCCTCTCGTTTGGGGTTTTATGATAAACCAAATATAAATGACTTTTAAGAACATATGAAGATTGTATGATTCATAAGGATCACATTGCACTAATCAATTTGAATAAATTTTACTGTTTGCTTGCTGTTTGAGTTTCGTAGGTCAAGAACATGGAAGAACACACAAGAAAATTCGCAGGAAAAGTTGTATGAAAATTCGCAGGTAATCTGAGGAAGAAGATGATCCATTGGCGCCATCTGGAAAATTCAAATTGTAACTTAATATTTTTAGAATTTGTTTATATTATATTTCAACTAACGCGCTTGGCTCAGCTTGTTTGTGTGTTTGGTTTGTAAACGAATGGTCCTGGGTTCAAACCTTCCCCAGGCCATTTTGTTTTGTTTTTATTTTTGATGTTTTTGCAGGTTAATAATAAAAGGATTGTTACCCCAAACCTTATCACATGTGCGCGTTTGGCCTGGTGGTAGTAGTGTGCGTCCAGGGGAAGCAAGACCTAGGGCGTGGGTTCAATCCCTGCCCTAGGTAAGTTTTTTTTATTTCATTTTTCTAATTATTTTGTTTTATTATTTTGTTTTATAATTAATTCTAATTATATTTCTTATAATAAAAATATATTTAAATAATAATATGTAAATATATATATATATATATATATATATATATATATATATATATAAATATATATATATATATATATATATATATATATATATATATATATATATAACTTCATATTTTCTAAAAATCCCTAATTTATTTTCTAAACTTTAATCTTAGTTTATATTTAAATTGAAATTTGTTTATATTATTATTCTATATATATTTAAATAATTTAATTAGTTAATTATTAAAATATTCAAACCCTAATTGTGTTTTCCTAAATTTCTAACCCTAATTTCTCACCTTAATTATTTTATTTAATTTTAAATATTAAGCTTAATTAATTTTTTCTAATATATAATTAAATAATTAATCATACTTTGTAAATAATTATTATATGGTTTATTATTATTCTCATCATCTTATTTTCTTTTTTTAAAAAAAATACTCTAAAATTGTTTATTTAATTTAAAAATATTCTCTTAACTTGTATATATTTTGTATATTTGTGCTAACCTTTTCTTCTTATAATTATTTTATCACTAAACTTTTAGTTATTGTTTATTTTATTATATATTTATTATTCAATTATTTTTATAATGTAACTGCAAAAGCCTTGTAATAGTCGTAGTTTATTATTGTTTTATCGTTTATAAATATTCTTGCCATGGTTAGTAATTATAGGGAGTGATAATATGTTTGTAAAATTAAAATTAATTTAGAATCACTAATTTAATAAGATAAATATATGAATATGAACACTCACACACGTAAGTCGATCTTTGATCGCCATCCTACACTTTCTAAGGGTATTCCTCATGTTGCCTAATTATAAGGTCAAGTAAGGTGTCTAAAAGCAAAGTCCCTTTTCATAAAATATCATCAAGTCCCTTTTAAGATTATAAGATCAAGTCCCTTCGATGTTGCCTACGGTAAATGATCTTGTCCCTTCGAATAAAAGATGATAAGTCCCTTCGTATTGCTAAGACACCTTACATTTGCCTAAACATAAATGTCTGTCGCTCCCGGGATTTTCATCCTAGTACAAACGCGAAAGTGGCGCGGAAAGGTTAGAGTCGCCAGCCAGACATTTTTATCCCAAAGGAATGGGAAAGGTAATGTTGCACAAACCTGAGGAAGAAGGAAAGGACAAGGCCTTGCGAACCAAAGATCTGAGTTCGGGAGTCGGTTACGACCTGGGAAGGTATTAGCACCCCAGATCGTCCGTCGTACCCGACGGGATCCACGCTTGCTTGCTTGTTTCAAAGGGTGAGAAATAAAGTGCTGTTGAACAAATCCGCTAACTGGGATGGAAAATGAAATAAGAAGGGAACTGAAATAAGAAAATGGAAAGAAAAGGGGAAATGTAGGGAAAATAAAGAATGTGCTCGAACGGGCCCTACCCCGCTGCCTACGTACCTCACTGGGATAATGAGGATCAGAGTCGACGTAGTTCGCCTAACCTAGGCGGGAACTATTTGTTTGTGTTTTTTATGCTGGAACTGCGTATGTCTATGCTCAGGTGTTGCAGGCTCGTCTGGTACGAGTGCGTTTACCGTCTTGCATGCGAGACAAGTCGTCGCAAGTTCGCGTTGTGAGTGAATGAGATGAGAAGAGAAGTTCCCGCAGGATAGTCGCTTGTTATTTATTTTTGTCTTTTAAAAGAAGTGTTTTGAATTTGTTTGTGAACGGTCTTGTACTAAGACCTATCCATCGCGGTGAGTATTTACACCTCGCCCCGAAACAGGACGTGTATAAACATTCCGCAACAAAGTCTCGTGTCGTACAAGATTGTTCGATTTTTATTAAGTGTTTTATTGCTTTTCTTTATGAGATGAGAAAGAATGACTCAAGTTGGAAAAGGAAAAATCTAAAGGACTAAGACTCAATCCTAATTTTATTGATTTATTTACAAGGGAGTTCCTATGGTTAATGAGGTTTTCTATTCCTAAAGAAGGAAAAGGAAAGGAAAAAAGAAGAAATAGGATACAACTTACTTCCTAAGGAAGGTAAGTTGGTCCTAACAAAGGGGGATCCTACCAAAGACAAATGTGGAAGGAAAAATGAATTTAAAATGCATAAAAGAAATGCATAAAAATAAAGGATTGGATGAAGGAAACTTACCTCAATCTTCCCCACTACAAAACAAATGATTAGTGTGCATTTTATTACAAAAATAATAAAGCAAACACACAACAATTAAATCCTAAGGCTCTTGGACCTAAACTAAACTCAATCTATAGTTTAAGGGTGCCTACACTATGCTAAACCAAAATTCAGCAACTATTTACAACACTCAAACACACAAACAGCTATGAAAATAAAGCATAACACAAACAGCATACTACAGCTATCATGCAACATGAAAAAGTAGGTGTAAAAGGTAAAATACAGCATGCACTACAAACAAACAGCACACATTTTACAGCACCTATATGCATGCAAAAACAGGTGTTAAAAGTCCTAAACAGCATGAATTTATAACAAACAGCATGTATTTTACAGCACTTATGCAAAAAACAACTATGTAATGCAAAATCCAGAATTGATTATTTTCATATTTTAATGCACAAACTCAATGAATAATGCACTAAATCCATCATGAACATACATTTGAACATGGATCATCCTATAAAAATGCAAGAACATGAACATTTTGAAGATTATGCAAGAATGTGAACATTTTGATTATGCAACAAGTAATGCAAAAGAATGGTACATGAACATGGTATATGCACATGAGGATTATTGATTATGAACATGCAACATGATAGCTCAACAAACATGCTAAACTCAATGCAAAATTCAGAATTGAATTGATATAGAAAACATGCAACAAAATGCAACCAAATGCACATACATATGATTATGCAAAATGCAACATACATCAACATAATGGAATGCAAAAAAAATGATTTGAGGCATTACAAACATGTAAAAACAGAATGCAATATGATTATTATATGCCTAATGGTGCATGAACATGGTGACAAAATGCAAGAACTTAAACTATGCACAAAGAAACACAAAAATGCATAACATGCAACATGAACGGAATCGTGTCGAAACGACTCGAAATGGGGGAATTAGCTACTGGAAATGGACCTAAAAATTCCCTAAAATCAGTACCTAAACATGTATGGGGGTGATAGGCATGAATAATTAAGACTAAGCTATCAAATAAGCTAAAATCTAAATTCCTACGACGAGAACCGTTTTTCCTACTTACAAGGGATTCTTTACACCTACTAGGGCCTAGGTTAGACTATAAATCTAATTCCTAATAATCCAAATGCAAATTGCAAGCAAGAAAGCAACGAAAACGAAAATGAACGGTACAACGCAAACATAATCGAAAATCATGCGAAGAATGCCGTTAAGGCGAGATGAAGAGGATAAATTAAGGCATAATGGTTAAATCACCAACCTACGAAACGGAGGAGTGTTTCGGTAATTGTTGCAATGAATCGGAGTGCAAATGAAGAAGAAAACCGGAGAATCCGCGAATGCAAAATAAATGCAATTCGGTCTTGACGCTTCTCGATTAATCACTTCCGATAAGTCGCAATCTTCACCAAAAAACAGTAGCTTCTTCTTCCACAAGACTCAATTCAATGGAGGATGGAGGCTAAGCTTTAAGACCTTCAAGTTTCAATGTGAAACTTGAAGAACTTTTGTTGAAAAGCTATAGTGAAAATGGTGGAAAAGTGGGAGAGAAAGTGATGAATTTGAGATTGTGAAAATGGTGATTATTGTTGATTACCCCTATTTTTGGGATGAGAATGAGTTTATATAATGCATTGGTTTGGCATGAGGTTTGGGCTTGGAGGTAGCTTAGGAGTTAGCTTAGGTTAGGAGTTAGTTGGGATTCTAGAGAATTCTAGAACTCCTTGGAAGGTTGTAGAAAACTCTAGAATGTGGTAGAAGAGGGTGAGCTGGCTCTTCTAGAACTTTCTTTAGTATACTAGCTCATGAACACTTGTGGTGAAGGCCACTTTGATGTAGAAGCAATGATGAAGCTTGAATTAAGGTCAAAGTGAAGCTAAATGAGATATAGAATGTGTACCAATCATTTCCACGTTCAACCCCAAAGATAGCATAGCATTCCCCATTGTTTTGCATCAAAAACAGCAGCAAAATGGCAAAAAACAGCATCATGAATCGATTCATAAGGTTATGAATCGATACATACTGAAGAGAAAGCTAATTTTAGCAAAAAACACATTATGAATCGATTCATACATGGATGTATCGATTCATAATAGTTTTATGAATCGATTCATACATGGATGAATCGATTCATCCTGCTGTATTGCCTTGTTTTTTTTTCAAACTTTGAACAGCCATATCTTTCTCAATTTTGATCCTATGAAGGAGTTCCACATATGGTTTTGAAGCTTAGTATGTCCTATTTCATTTTCTCAAGGCATACTTTTCATAGGACTCTTTTTTTTGGGAAAAAACCTGTCTTGAAGTGGCTACAAAAGTGACCAAAACTTGCCATTTTTGGAAACCCAAACTTTCCAAAAATGGTAAGTTTTAGTTTTCCTGATTTTTTCCATTCTTTCTTGATTCAAATTGGTCCCTAAGATCCTTGTGATCATAATTTCATGATTTTGATCCCAAAAATTCAAGAGTTGACCTTTTACTCATCCTGGTTGACTTTTCTCCAATTTTCTGATTTTCAATCAACTGAACAATTGAGGACCTTCCAAAATGAATCCAATGGTGAAATTTGAACCATAGGTACTTGACATAATGTAGAGAACCATGAAACCATGCTTGGACCAAAGTCTCATTGATAAGCCCAGTTCATTAGAAACCCTCATCTGACTCCTTTTTGCTGAGAAACATTGCATTGCTTGCCTCCCTTGATCAAAGCACCTCTGTATAGGACTTGTGGTTTCAAGTGAATACTTGTGGGGTATTGTGGACCATTTGCACAAGGTTGAGAAGCTTTGTGGTCCTCTGATTTCCTTTGTATAGCCTTCAGTTGCTTTGTTCACTGATCACAAACCTATGCCCCTGTTGTGATGGTTATGATGCAATGTTTTTGGTTCTTTTATGAATTCATGTATGCTACATGCTATGCAAAACGTTGGGGAAATGAGAGGGCAAATTTTGAGGTATTACAGTTGCCCCTATTCAATCATCTGCAGGCCTGAACGAATAATTGCGAGAGCTTTTAGACGTTCAAGGTATGGAGTGATTGAATATTCGAACAAAAACCTGAAAATTTGCACACTGAAGGTAATGGAAATTCCATCTGCCCATTTATTTATTTATATCTTTTTTGATTTTGACCTCTGAATAGGCAGTGGAAAATAAGACCCAGATGGAAATATGCTGGAAATATGCCATCCTCGAATGACAATTCATACGGGATCCTCGGATCCAATACTAAAAACTATCATGGAATAGAAACAAAATAGCATACCGGCCGCAGGCGATAACCATCAACAACAAAGACTGACCTCGGACAGACTTTGCAAAAGAGACAAACTGACCTCGATCAATAAGCTCAAAAAGTGAACTATTATCCTCGAATAATAGCCACAAACAAGACCAACCACAGAAGGACTTGAAGAAAAGAAATGCCATCCTCGAATGACAAATCAAAAGATCCTCGGATCTAACACGAAACTATCCTCGAATGGAGACGCAAAGGTATACCAGCCTCGATTGATAACCAAACACAAAGCTGACCTCAGACAGACTTTGCAAAAGAGACAAACTGACCTCGATCAATAAGCTCGAAAAGTGAACTACTATCCTCGAATAATAGCCACAAACAAGACCAACCGCAGAAGGACTTGAAGAAGAGAAATGCCATCCTCGAATGACAAATCAAAAGATCCTCGGATCTAACACGAAACCATCCTCGAATGGAGACGCAAAGGTATACCAGCCTCGACTGATAACCAAACACAAAGCTGACCTCGGACAGACTTTGCAAAAGAGACAAACTGACCTCGATCAATAAGCTCAAAAAGTGAACTACTATCCTCGAATAATAGCCACAAACAAGACCAACCGCAGAAGGACTTGGAGAAAAGAAATGCCATCCTCGAATGACAAATCAAAAGATCCTCGGATCTAACACGAAACCATCCTCGAATGGAGACGCACAGGTATACCAGCCTCGACTGATAACCAAACACAAAGCTGACCTCGGACAGACTTTGCAAAAGAGACAAACTGACCTCGATCAATAAGCTCGAAAAGTGAACTACTATCCTCGAATAATAGCCACAAACAAGACCAACCGCAGAAGGACTTGGAGAAAAGAAATGCCATCCTCGAATGACAAATCAAAAGATCCTCGGATCTAACACGAAACCATCCTCGAATGGAGACGCAAAGGTATACCAGCCTCGACTGATAACCAAACACAAAGCTGACCTCAGACAGACTTTGCAAAAGAGACAAACTGACCTCGATCAATAAGCTCGAAAAGTGAACTACTATCCTCGAATAATAGCCACACAACAAGACCAACCGCAGAAGGACTTGAAGAAAAGAAATGCCATCCTCGAATGACAATCCAAAAGATCCTCGGATCTAACACGAAACCATCCTCGAATGGAGACGCAAAGGTATACCGGCCGCAGGCGGTAACCAGAAACAAAGAAAATAGGACAAGATGGAACGAGATCGTTCTACATAAATGAGAGCCCAAGCAAACAGGACCGTTGTACAAAACGGGAACCTGCGACGCGACTGTTGTACTTAAACGGAGACGCGAAAAGATGAGACTGTCGTACTGAAACAAGACTCAAAGACGAGACCATTGTACTTAAATGGAGACTCGAAAGGAATGGGATCATTGTACTTAAACGATAACCCAAGACGTGACCGTTGTACTGAAACGGAGACGCAAAAAAATGAGATTGTTGTACTGAAACAAGACTAAAAAACGAGGCCATTGTACTTGAATGGAGACTCGAAAGGAACGGGATCGTTGTACTTAAACGATAACCCGAGACGCGACCGTTGTACTGAAACGGAGACGCGAACAAAATGAGACTGTTGTACTGAAACAAGACTCAAAGACGAGGTCATTGTACTTAAATGGAGACTCGAAAGGAACGGGATCGTTGTACTTAAACGAGATCCCAAGACGCGACCGTTGTACTGAAACGGAGACGCGAAAAAAATGAGTGAGACTGTTGTACTGAAACAAGACTCAATTGGGGATAACAAAAAGACTTGGTGGAAGCATCCACCCTGGGAAACGAAATTGCATTCTGTGGGGAATGCTTCGATCTGATTGGAGATGTAACGGGTTTTATGTAATATACCTCAAAACTGGCCCATGCTGGTATGCATATGTTTGAATTTTTCTGTGGCGTAATGTTCCATGATGATGGAAATGCTACGCTTTGGAGGATGCAAATGTAATGATGATTATGCGTATGCAAATGCAAAGAAATCTCCTGATGAGGAGATAACAGATATCCCAGATGGCTTGACTGGGGAGGAACTGATGATCACTGCATTGATCGAATTATTCCTTGTGAGGAGAAGACAGCCCTGCAGGGAATGCTGTTAATGATACACCGGCTCTGGGCAGCCGCCACTGCTAAAAATAAATTGGACTTCGAGATTGGAGCGCCAAGACCCTGCTGGAGGTGGACCCTTCTTGAACTCTGGTGGGGAAGTGAGGACTTCCTGGCTTGGCTTGGGACCAAAGGCATGACACTGCTGAGGAAGCAACTGATGGGGAGGCAAAACACTCCTTATACTGCTGAGAATTGCCCCTGTCTGAAGGGAAACTTCTACTTGGGGATGACACCCACATTCTGCTGCCTTGCTGGGAGAGATTTCAACTTCCACTTTACTGGGGATGACAGATAATGTCAATGATAAAGCTTCCCGCTGAAGATAAGAGCTCAAGTTGCCACTTGCTGGGGATAAAAGATAAATCCTCTCATGTTGGGAATGAGAGATGTAAGGCGTCTCATGCCGGGGATGAGAGACGATGATATCCTTCTGCTCAAGAAGTAATCTTCCATTTGCCGCACTACTGGAGAAGGGATTGTCAATGAAGCTTGCTGATGAAATAACTCTTGAAGTACTGTGCTGACAATGGCTTTGCCCCTAGCCCCGGGTTGATAGGTTGCCGACTAACAATGGTTCTTTGCAATTTTCGACTCGCCTCAAATTAAGGTCCATCAGAAGTAAATGTCTCAAGAGGATTTTACAGAAAACATGGCATATGAAATGCCTCAGTGTCTTCAAACTCTTGGAGAGATTCGTCGGATCTCGAAATAACTGCCCCAGACTGTATGGTCTGTGCAAGAATTTGCCTCGCAAGGATTCATGAAAAGCCTCATATCACTGTGAGATATTCTGCCCCAGTATTTTGAACTTCGGATAGGCGCTTTGAATTGACGGTCTTCGGGAGAGAGTGACTTCTCATGCCCTTGAAGTGATCATCTATGATTGACTTGTGCTTTGAAGCAGATATCCATACTACATACTCTTGGAGAGATTTGAATCTCGAAGTAATTGCCTCTGTTTGGCTGAAATTTGAATAATGCTTCCGCTCGATGGCTCTTTGAGAGATTTGAATCTCGAAGTGATTGCCCCAGCTTGGCTGAATTTTGAAGAGATTGCTCGACATGATTGCCCCGGATTAGTTGGCTCTTACCAGGAATGTTGGGAAAGTCCCTACTCGATGGAGTTTTCTTAAAAAGTGCACCTCGACAGATTGTCCTTCGGAAGTTTCAGACTTCTCAACTTGGCAAGATTAAGCTTCTGGACTGAAGTTTCGTATGTGAATTTTTATGATGCTCAACAAATATATGAAAGCAGAAAATGTTTATTCTAAGAATGAAAATTCTAATGCAACACACATGTTAATCTTGAAGTTTTACTGTAAAAAGATGTCGCCAACCTTTGTGAGTGAATCACTGGTTAAGATACGACATTGATTTTTGATGAATGAAAGCATGCACATACAACACCAACAAAGAACTTTTAGCACAACTCATAGGAGTCAAGAACGCGATCTTGTGGTAGTACGCTCTCAAAAATAACCCTGTTTCGGTTAGGACTTTTAAGGGTTGTATCGTGGCCTGGTTCACGGTTATAGAAACAAAGGATATAGGCTCGAAATTTATTTGTGCCCACCCATCTTCGTGATGTTCTTCATTCCTATTTTCAGCTAGCTTTCACAAGCGCTCACTTCTCAAAAAGGGTTTTGTGATGGTTAAGGAACCAATTACACTAACAGTTTAAGCACCAATTAGGTTGTCATTTGTCACCCCTCTTATCTTTGGTGTCTGTGCCACACGACTCTGTACTTGTTCAAGGATCTTTCTGGTGTAATCCTTTTTGTCTTTCGCTTTTGCATTATTTGATTATCCCTAACTTTTGCCTGGACTGATTCGTGTGAATCTTTGATTGTGAAGTCCAGCGGGATGCCCTAATTTTTGCCTAAGTCGCTTGTTTTCAAGTTTCGACTTAGCGGGCTTTCTCATTCATTTTTTTTTCAATTCTTCTTTTTTTTTTTGAACAAATCGTGTGACACTGTTTGTCTTGATTGCTTTGAAAGGGTCGTGACTGTCTCACTTTTCACTTGATGAGGGATAACCATTGTGGTCTCCGGTCTTTGGACCTCTTGATTGGGATAACCATTGTGGTTCCTGGTCATTGGACCTCTTGATTTGGTACAACGAAAGGTAATGGATCCTCAGATGTACACTCCTTTTTGAAATTTGAACGCTAGGTCAAACTAACTGATGCCTACCCTGCCCCTGGGTTAACTACAAGGGTTTTTTCCATGCGAAAAGAAACTCCTACTTCAAGGCTCAAATGGGTTGGCGAGGGTCTATCTCCCTTATATCTCCGGTGTTTAGGATTTGAAACAATGCCTGTACATCATCAACAGGGTCTTTCTCAAAAGCACACAATTAAAGTTTTTGCGTTCTCATTCCGTCATCCTCCCTGATAGAGTTTAAGCACAACAGTTGGTATGGCAATGCACATACACAAAATCATGAGTGAATACGAATGGATTACTTCAATAGAAACATGTGCATTTTATTATGGTTATCATTCAAAAACAAATAAGTTTCATGCATGCATACAAGTGTCTAAACAAACAGTATAAACTACAAATGAAAATGCAGTAAAGAAGCTGAACATTGCCATCATTGAGGAGACTTGACTCCGTCTGGACTTATTGCTTCTGAAGATGCCCTTGCAAACTAGGATGCCAATTTGATGAGGAGACTTCAATATGTGAGCAGACTTTCTGGCATGATGAACTTTGAGTCGATCAAATTTGGGACCTTGTCTTCACCTTTACCTCTGAAAGACTTGCAATCTTCAATTAAAAGGCCAGGTGCCCCAGAATGGTAATCATACTTGGCATTGAAACCCCAAAGGAAGCTTTATCGAATATGATCCTGATGCAATTAGCTCAACCACTCCGAATTTGCGTACATGAGGAAACTTGTTGCACGAACTTCATCAGAATATGATCAAACTTCTTCTCAAGTGGTTTTGGCTTTTACCCGTATTCTCTGCCCCTAGGAATCTCTTGGAAAGCTGAAATTGGATGCCGACGAATGACATATGGAGGGAAGAGGTTGATAAATGAAGTTGATAAATAAGGTTGCTCGGAAAGATCTCATGATCTCCTGCCTACGTATCTCCATTGACCAATGGAGAATCAGAGCAACGTAGTTCCCCTCACTAGGGATGAAAATAACTTCGTTCACAATTTCCATAACCAAGCTCATCTGAGTCTTTATCTGGTTGACTTCCTGTTTCAGCAGTTTCTGGTTCTGAAATAAAGCTTGTACCTATGCCCTGGATTGCCCCAACTGGGTCTTCATTCGGTTATCTCCGCCCAGGGTTGCTTCAAATGTATACCTCGATGACTGTGATTCAAGTTGTCCATTGTGAAGGGAAATCAAGTCAGGAAAATAATTTGTCTCTGAACACCTGTAAAGAATGCAAGGATGTATGCAAATGCCATGTTCAATTATTTCTGAGGAATCTATCTGCTTTGATTCAAGTTTTGACACAGAAAATTCCAACAACATGATTCAGATATGTGATCCTCGGAAATAACTGAACATGTGTGCAGAAATGCTATGATGTCATGTATGCAAAAGGCGTGTGATCAATGCTGTGATGTTGGTGTCGGTGTTGAGAAATGAGCCAACTGTCTGAATAGAACCATAATAGTAGCACCATCTCTGTATAGAACCCCGTAACTGAGAACCCAATAACTGTAGAACTGGATCACATAATTGAACAGTCACTGATGGTGTTGAAGCTGAACAACGAGCCAAGTGTCTGTGGAGAGTCATAATAATAGTCACAATATCAAGGTCGCAATGGTAATCATAGTAACAATCTCTCTGAATAGAAATCCCGGATCTTAGAATCAAAGAAACGTAGAACACGGAACAATACTGACAAAGTGGGTATGTTGAAGTTTAGGGTTCCTGCAAACCTGTAAACCCCTCCCAATCTCACGAGTGTGCTACTCGGGTCAACATCACGGACTCTCAAAGCCGAATAGCAATAATACATTCACCATTTCCGAGAAATGGCTCATGACCAAATCAGGGAATCGGTTTGGCATTATGTACTACTCAGGGAGGTCTCAGTTGAGTCCGGAAAAATAAGCATCCCTCACAAGTCTCCAGCTTCAAGCACTGAATAGAGAAACAATAGTACATTCATCCTGAAGGGTATAATACTACCGTCATACGAACAGTTTTGCTTTAACTGAATTCCTATGAGAGAACCCGGCCATCCTATGCGAGTTCCCAATGGACCCTCGGATGCGAGTGGGTTTGCCAACAAATGTGGTCTGCCACTGTCATCACTGGAGAGGGGTGTTTCCATTAAGGTCCTCGAAGATCGGTCACCAGATGCACATAACTATCAAGGTCGTACCCTAAAGTGAGGTAATCCCCACACAAGATAGTTCCAAGACGGTCGCAATCTGGGTGTGGAACACATCGCCACCCATCATGGTGAGATACCATAAGAGTACAATGTCTGTCCACGCTAATCCTATGGTGCACTCAAGCCGGGTAGTTGGCTTATCTCACAGTAACTCCCAACCCACAGAAAAAATGAAAACCAGCACAGCCAGACAGTCCAGTATAATATGATGCATGGAAAATAAATAATGAAAGCGATAAATAAATGCGGTAAAGTAAAGCTGTAAAGAACTGTAAATAAAAACCGTAAAGCTAAACTAAAGCACACAACAACAAACATATAAACACCCAAAGAAACAAAACCAAACAGGCGCTAGGATTGACTCTACAAGGGAAACCGGAAGAATCAGGTTACATCCCCAGCAGAGTCGCCAGCTGTCGCTCCCAGGATTTTCATCCTAGTACAAACGCGAAAGTGGCGCGGAAAGGTTAGAGTCGCCAGCCAGACATTTTTATCCCAAAGGAATGGGAAAGGTAATGTTGCACAAACCTGAGGAAGAAGGAAAGGACAAGGCCTTGCGAACCAAAGATCTGAGTTCGGGAGTCGGTTACGACCTGGGAAGGTATTAGCACCCCAGATCGTCCGTCGTACCCGACGGGATCCACGCTTGCTTGCTTGTTTCAAAGGGTGAGAAATAAAGTGCTGTTGAACAAATCCGCTAACTGGGATGGAAAATGAAATAAGAAGGGAACTGAAATAAGAAAATGGAAAGAAAAAGGGAAATGTAGGGAAAATAAAGAATGTGCTCGAACGGGCCCTACCCCGTTGCCTACGTACCTCACTGGGATAATGAGGATCAGAGTCGACGTAGTTCGCCTAACCTAGGCGGGAACTATTTGTTTGTGTTTTTTATGCTGGAACTGCGTATGTCTATGCTCAGGTGTTGCAGGCTCGTCTGGTACGAGTGCGTTTACCGTCTTGCATGCGAGACAAGTCGTCGCAAGTTCGCGTTGTGAGTGAATGAGATGAGAAGAGAAGTTCCCGCATGATAGTCGCTTGTTATTTGTTTTTGTCTTTTAAAAGAAGTGTTTTGAATTTGTTTGTGAACGGTCTTGTACTAAGACCTATCCATCGCGGTGAGTATTTACACCTCGCCCCGAAACAGGACGTGTATAAACATTCCGCAACAAAGTCTCGTGTCGTACAAGATTGTTCGATTTTTATTAAGTGTTTTATTGCTTTTCTTTATGAGATGAGAAAGAATGACTCAAGTTGGAAAAGGAAAAATCTAAAGGACTAAGACTCAATCCTAATTTTATTGATTTATTTACAAGGGAGTTCCTATGGTTAATGAGGTTTTCTATTCCTAAAGAAGGAAAAGGAAAGGAAAAAAGAAGAAATAGGATACAACTTACTTCCTAAGGAAGGTAAGTTGGTCCTAACAAAGGGGGATCCTACCAAAGACAAATGTGGAAGGAAAAATGAATTTAAAATGCATAAAAGAAATGCATAAAAATAAAGGATTGGATGAAGGAAACTTACCTCAATCTTCCCCACTACAAAACAAATGATTAGTGTGCATTTTATTACAAAAATAATAAAGCAAACACACAACAATTAAATCCTAAGGCTCTTGGACCTAAACTAAACTCAATCTATAGTTTAAGGGTGCCTACACTATGCTAAACCAAAATTCAGCAACTATTTACAGCACTCAAACACACAAACAGCTATGAAAATAAAGCATAACACAAACGGCATACTACAGCTATCATGCAACATGAAAAAGTAGGTGTAAAAGGTAAAATACAGCATGCACTACAAACAAACAGCACACATTTTACAGCACCTATATGCATGCAAAAACAGGTGTTAAAAGTCCTAAACAGCATGAATTTATAACAAACAGCATGTATTTTACAGCACTTATGCAAAAAACAACTATGTAATGCAAAATCCAGAATTGATTATTTTCATATTTTAATGCACAAACTCAATGAATAATGCACTAAATCCATCATGAACATACATTTGAACATGGATCATCCTATAAAAATGCAACATGAACATTTTGAAGATTATGCAAGAATGTGAACATTTTGATTATGCAACAAGTAATGCAAAAGAATGGTACATGAACATGGTATATGCACATGAGGATTATTGATTATGAACATGCAACATGATAGCTCAACAAACATGCTAAACTCAATGCAAAATTCAGAATTGAATTGATATAGAAAACATGCAACAAAATGCAACCAAATGCACATACATATGATTATGCAAAATGCAACATACATCAACATAATGGAATGCAAAAAAAATGATTTGAGGCATTACAAACATGTAAAAACAGAATGCAATATGATTATTATATGCCTAATGGTGCATGAACATGGTGACAAAATGCAAGAACTTAAACTATGCACAAAGAAACACAAAAATGCATAACATGCAACATGAACGAAATCGTGTCGAAACGACTCGAAATGGGGGAATTAGCTACTGGAAATGGACCTAAAAATTCCCTAAAATCAGTACCTAAACATGTATGGGGGTGATAGGCATGAAGAATTAAGACTAAGCTATCAAATAAGCTAAAATCTAAATTCCTACGACGAGAACCGTTTTTCCTACTTACAAGGGATTCTTTACACCTACTAGGGCCTAGGTTAGACTATAAATCTAATTCCTAATAATCCAAATGCAAATTGCAAGCAAGAAAGCAACGAAAACGAAAATGAACAGTACAACGCAAACATAATCGAAAATCATGCGAAGAATGTCGTTAAGGCGAGATGAAGAGGATAAATTAAGGCATAATGGTTAAATCACCAACCTACGAAACGGAGGAGTGTTTCGGTAATTGTTGCAATGAATCGGAGTGCAAATGAAGAAGAAAACCGGAGAATCCGCGAATGCAAAATAAATGCAATTCGGTCTTGACGCTTCTCGATTAATCACTTCCGATAAGTCGCAATCTTCACCAAAAAACAGTAGCTTCTTCTTCCACAAGACTCAATTCAATGGAGGATGGAGGCTAAGCTTTAAGACCTTCAAGTTTCAATGTGAAACTTGAAGAACTTTTGTTGAAAAGCTATAGTGAAAATGGTGGAAAAGTGGGAGAGAAAGTGATGAATTTGAGATTGTGAAAATGGTGATTATTGTTGATTACCCCTATTTTTTGGATGAGAATGAGTTTATATAATGCATTGGTTTGGCATGAGGTTTGGGCTTGGAGGTAGCTTAGGAGTTAGCTTAGGTTAGGAGTTAGTTGGGATTCTAGAGAATTCTAGAACTCCTTGGAAGGTTGTAGAAAACTCTAGAATGTGGTAGAAGAGGGTGAGCTGGCTCTTCTAGAACTTTCTTTAGTATACTAGCTCATGAACCCTTGTGGTGAAGACCACTTTGATGTAGAAGCAATGGTGAAGCTTGAATTAAGGTCAAAGTGAATCTAAATGAGCTATAGAATGTGTACCAATCATTTCCACGTTCAACCCCAAAGATAGCATAGCATTCCCCATTGTTTTGCATCAAAAACAGCAGCAAAATGGCAAAAAACAGCATCATGAATCGATTCATAAGGTTATGAATCGATACATACTGAAGAGAAAGCTAATTTTAGCAAAAAACGCATTATGAATCGATTCATACATGGATGTATCGATTCATAATAGTTTTATGAATCGATTCATACATGGATGAATCGATTCATCCTGCTGTATTGCCTTGTTTTTTTTTCAAACTTTGAACAGCCATATCTTTCTCAATTTTGATCCTATGAAGGAGTTCCACATATGGTTTTGAAGCTTAGTATGTCCTCTTTCATTTTCTCAAGGCATACTTTTCATAGGACTCTTTTTTTTGGGAAAAAACCTGTCTTGAAGTGGCTACAAAAGTGACCAAAACTTGCCATTTTTGGAAACCCAAACTTTCCAAAAATGGTAAGTTTTAGTTTTCCTGATTTTTTCCATTCTTTCTTGATTCAAATTGGTCCCTAAGATCCTTGTGATCATAATTTCATGATTTTGATCCCAAAAATTCAAGAGTTGACCTTTTACTCATCCTGGTTGACTTTTCTCCAATTTTCTGATTTTCAATCAACTGAACAATTGAGGACCTTCCAAAATGAATCCAATGGTGAAATTTGAACCATAGGTACTTGACATAATGTAGAGAACCATGAAACCATGCTTGGACCAAAGTCTCATTGATAAGCCCAGTTCATTAGAAACCCTCATCTGACTCCTTTTTGCTGAGAAACATTGCATTGCTTGCCTCCCTTGATCAAAGCACCTCTGTATAGGACTTGTGGCTTCAAGTGAATACTTGTGGGGTATTGTGGACCATTTGCACAAGGTTGAGAAGCTTTGTGGTCCTCTGATTTCCTTTGTATAGCCTTCAGTTGCTTTGTTCACTGATCACAAACCTATGCCCCTGTTGTGATGGTTATGATGCAATGTTTTTGGTTCTTTTATGAATTCATGTATGCTACATGCTATGCAAAACGTTGGGGAAATGAGAGGGCAAATTTTGAGGTATTACAATGTCCCTTCTCATGTCTCTCATCACATCCAAGGTAATGACTACCTATTCCTTAATAATAGGGCTAGTCTTACTATTGAAAGAACACATAAGAACAATAAAGACTTAGCATAGGGTAGGTTCCTCTTAAGTACTTGCTCACTTTTCATCAAATTACTTCATTACACTTCACATTTTCAAACAAATTTTCAAAACAAAGTCTTTATATACATCCATACAAGGATCATTATAAAGTACTTAGAAAATTTTTCAATCACACACTACACTTTCTCAAAACAATTTAAAGTGAGCTAAGTAACTAAGAGCCCATGGATAACCATGGATATAAAGGGTGCTAACACCTTCCCTTTATATAACCTACCCCCCGAACTCAAAATCTTTTAAGGTCTTTCCTGTTCTTTTATGCCCTTTCTTTTTGGATAAAATAAAAGTCGGTGGCGACTCTTGCTATCCGCAACATTTAACTAAAGTCAGTTCTCCCACCGGGTTACAGAACTGGCGACTCTGCTGGGGACTTAATAAAATAGGGGTACCCTTAGGAATTAGATCACTTTAAATTTGTTTGCTTTGTTTGCTTTACTTTACTTGTTGGGTGCTCTTATGTGCGAAAGATCCTAACCCGGATCTAGTGTACCTTAGGTAAATGGAAATAGACCAAGGAAACTGTACGGTGTATACCGATATGGTTGATCTGGTGGTCATAGTTAGTGTGACTTCTTGGTTGGTGCTTATGTTCCTTAAGCAAGTTGAGGATAATATGAGGCAGCCATATGTTGTCAATACACTAACTGACTTTTAGAACCCTAGTTATCCCATCTTGGCCTTTAGAAAAGTAGTGAGATAACCGGCTTTGGTGAAGACTGAAGTTGGTTGATACTCGATGCTACGCTCATTGAGATCCTAAACTTGGAGGGTTTTGGTTGGCAAGTAAGTTGCCTACTGAACAACCACCCTTGTGAAAGATCAATGATTTTGAGATCCCTTAGAACCTGGTTACTTTATAGGACAGGATGAACCATCTAAACTTCAAGGGAGGGTACTTACCTTTAAACCTCATGCAAGCCTTCAAACCTAGGGCTATTGTGTGACTTGTTTGTGTGTGCCACATGTTTGTGATTGAGCATAACATCATAGCATCATCATGCATCATAAGCATAGCATTTTCACTAACCATTTCAAGGACCAAAGGATTTATCTTTGTTCTTTGTTGCAGGTCATGGCTTCAGCTCGTAGGAATACTATCCGGATCAACTTTGTAGGAATACCTCCTAAGCTTAAGGAATTGGTCTCTCAAGTTTCTGAAAACTCCCGTTTCATCAAGAAGCATGGTCACCTACTTGACTTGGTTACTTCAGGGTTCAATGAAGATATGATGAGTGTTCTGTTTCAGTTCTTTGACCCTAAACATCACTGTTTTACATTCCCCGATTATTAGTTGGTTCCTACAATGGAAGAATTCTCCAAACTTTTGGGTATACCTATCCTTGATCAGAAACACTTCACAGGCTTGGAAAAAGAGCCTAAACCTGAAGTCATTGCTGCAACCCTACATTTGAAGAAATCAGACATTATCCTAGAAATAAGGAGTGGAGTTAAGGGTATTCTTGCTAAGGTATTGATGGAGAAAGCTCAAGTGTTCCTGAAGGCTATGAGTTATGATGCTTTTGAGGAGATCTTAGCCCTATTGATCTATGGCTTAGTGTTGTTCCCTAATCCAGACCAGTTCATAGACGTACACGCCATCAACATATTTCTGACTCGCAATCCAGTGCCTACATTACTTGGAGACATCTTACACTCTCTTCATACCCGTACTATGAAGGCAAGAGGAACACTGATGTGATGCATACCTTTATTGTCTAGGTGGTTTATTTCTCACCTTCCTCGATCTGTGATGAAGAATGAACAAGGGTTAAGGTGGTCTAAAAGGATCATGTCAGTTTCTCATTCAGACATTCATTGGTGTTCTAGATCTATGGAGAATGTTACTATCATTGACCGTTGTGGGGAGTTCCCTAATGTGCCACTCCTTGGCATAAGAGGGGGAATTACCTACAATCCTTCCTTATCCCTACGTCAGTTTGGTTATGCTCGGAGTGATGGTCCTCATGACATGCTTATTCAGGGTATTATGTTCGACTACGACAACGATCTTCAAGGTTACCGTCAAAGGTTCATACGAGCATGGGGTAAAGTGAACAAGGTTGACAGCAAGACTCTGGAACCCAATTACACTATTCCTATGGAACCTTATCTCAGATGGGTGCGATCTCGTGCTCAGACTCTTATGATGCCATATCCTGCCATCCTGCCAGTTGTAAACACCCCAAATTTGCCCTCACCCATTCACCATGGCTTGTGATCATTTCATATGCATAAACACAATCATATCCCCTCATTTTCCATTTTTGATTCACTGCATAGTTTCTAAGTCATCTGCATCTAGGGTTTGTGATCTGAACAATCCAAGAGCTTCTTGAGCCACTCCACAGGATACCAATCACTTCAAAGGGGTCTACATGTGTTCAAGCATCATATTACATCCTCACAAAGCCAAGAATTCAGAAGAATCACAAGAACTAGGGTTGGAATGGATGCAGAGCCAAGGATAGACTGCACAGTTGACTGAAAATTAGGGTTTTGGTTTCAGAGGCCATAACCCCAAATTTTTTGGTCATTATTGTTTCCATTGGTCTCTATATGGTATAGGGAGTATGCATATCAATTTTCATGAAGAGATTCCATGGGGAAGTCATCTGATCAAGAGTTGACTTTCTGGACAAGTCAGTGCAAAATCAGGGCATCTGAGGCCCCCAATGACCCAACCAATGGGTGATCTTCATCATTTTGAGTGTATATGATCTTTATTTGATCATGGAAGAAGGTTGAAGTTCATAAAATCAAGAATTTAGGGCTTTTGCAAATGTTGACTTTTTGGGCATAGTTGACTTTTCAAGAATGCATCATTTTAGGTCATTTTTCAAGCCTTGATTCTTGATCCAAAAAGGCTTCAAATGGAAAAACTTTGGTCATGAAAGTTGTAGATCTCATCTTTCCCTTTTCAAAAAGTACAAGAACATGATCAAACTCTTCTTGGATCAAAAGTTATGGCATGACAAAGTTGGCTAAAATCATTGATTTTCAAGGCATGCTTCAAATGGAAATTTTGCAAGATCATGAACCAAAGCCCAATGTGACTTCTAATTCACTCCAAACCAGTATGCAAACATTCTCTAAGTCATAAAATTCAGAATGAACCAAGAATGCCCATGGTTTATGGTTGGTTAGGCAAAGAAATCACATGTGAACCAAAGTTGCAACAACTTGCAAAACCACTCATCATGCTTCCTACAACTTGTGACATTGGATGCTGACTTTTGCTAGCCTCTCACCTCACCCTTTGCTGCGCAGCCCATGCCATGTACTTGCCTAGATCATGAGCCATGCTTGCCTTACACAAAACTTGACTTTTTGCAAAAACAAACTTACCAATCACTATAGGCCAGGTCACATCATCTGACCTATAGGATTAAAATACATTATCATTTTGCAAGCCATTTCATGTACAAGGCAAGGCTGAAACACTTCATACCAACACATTCACAAAAACACCTCATCTTGCAAGTTGCTTCGAATCTGCCTCCACAGCATACAAACATCAAAACCATCTTCATCATTCATCTCATCACACTTCATAGACCAAAAACCACCAAGAGCCTGGCCTGAAACAAGCAAGAACATCCCACTGCCATTCTTCACCTCATTTTGCAGTTTCCTTCGAAACTCTCACCATAGCTCACAAACATACCAACAAACACCACAGACCTTCTCCATTCACCCTCAGGATCACAAACAACCCCTCACAATGACCTGAAAGTGCCTGAAACTCCATTGCCATTTCTGACTGAGCTTGAGCAGAAGCTTTCGAAACTCATTATCCAGCCAACATAAACTCTTCTTGAGCATTCAAACATCATCTGGGGACCAAGTGGAGTGGATTGCACAAAGAGAAGTGGCCGGAAAGTCATCAGAGTGAAAGCTTCGAATCTCAGGTAGCTTGAAATTTATTTTTTCCAGAAATCATTTTTCATGTCATAAACTTGTTCTATGAGCTTCACTGATCATCCTGATGTCATTGGTTTCGAAAATGGCTTTGAAATGAGCATTTAATTTCTCTCTGAAACCTGCGTGCCCTAGTTTTCATTTTCTTCGATTCAGCTTAGTTAGGAAAAAGAAATTTGTTTTGAGAGAGGGGTTTGGTTCGTGAGTGTGTGAGGAACATTTCCCAATTCTTAGTTTTCATTTTTGATACGATTTGAGTGAGTTGGGAAGTTTTCAGGGGAGTTGCTCGCCGGAGAAGACGACCGGAAGTCTTCTCCGGCAGCCTGAATGTGATTAGGGCTAAGTGTCATTAATTAGCGAACTTTGAATTTGGTCCCTTGGATGGACTCTCCCGCGCGTGAATGAAAGGCTGAGATGAGTCATTAAAAGCCCTAATCCTGATTATCCATTTAATTTGTGTTTAAATAATTCATAATTATTAATTAGCCAGATTTGAATCTGGGCCCTTGGATCTGGCGCGCAGTCAACCAGACCAAGCCCAGATCAAATCCTGGCCCTCCTCTCTATTTACTTTCATTTTTATTAAATTTTAATCCATTTCTTTTTCAATTAACTTGCATAATTTATTAAAAATAGCAAAAAATGCATAAAAATTATGAAACTTTTTCCTCTGAGTTTTATTAATTTTTATGACACAAAAATATTTTCATTTTATTTTTTATCATTAAAAAAGTATTTTTAAATATTTAAAAGATTATTTTTAATTGATTAATGGGAATTAATTAATTAAAAATACTTTTAGGTATTTAAAAATTACAAAAAAATTCATGAAATGTTCTAAGACATTTAGAAACATTGTCCAACCTTCAAACCAAATTTCTTTTTTGATCTTGATGCATTTTAAGAATTTTTCATTGAATTAAATCATATTTTGTGCATTATTTTGATCATAAGTTCAAAAAATCATTTCTGCCTATTGGAGAAGAGTTGGACATTGATTCCTTTTGCTTTGTTTTGTGTTTAGCATGTAGTTTCTAGGATAAAATGGCCATGATTTGATCTTGCATTTTCCAATTGTTTGGCATTTCTTTTGTTAAGAACCCTAAAAAACCCTAGAATCTTAGAAAATTCATAACTTGAGATTGGTTAAGAGTTGAGACCTCCCCTTTGGACCTTGGTTTAGTGTAGGATTAGGGTTTCTTTGGGTGGCATTTTCCATTTTTTATCTTAGGGTTTGCTTCTGTTTTTGGTTTTTGTTTGATGTTTGATTCATAAACCCTAATTTGGGCTTTCTTTTGCATCCTTCTTGCATTCTCTTGCATAACATGACTTGCTATGACATTTCAAGCATCCATTTGGTTCATTTGACATCATAAGACATATAGAAAGCATCTTTGATCATTGCATCTTGCATTTGCCATGTTGTATGCCATGTATGTTTCATAACTTTTCATGTGTATCCATGCTTCTAAGCTTGCACCATTTGCACCCATGAACTTGTATGAGCATATTCATGCCTTGCCTCATGTTTGCATCATCACTTAGCATCATTAACATCACACATATGCTTCTGGTTTTGATTTGCATCATGCCATTTCATCTCATTTTGCATTGCATTGCATTTCTTTCACTAACTTTTCAGGTGGTAAGTTACTTTGAGAAGTGAATTTGCCTTCACTTCTCACAACCTCTTTTCATCTCTCTTATGCATCATTGCTGTATTTTGTCTTGTGTTTGAGATTGAGCTTGCTCTTTCTTCTTCATCTTACTTTCTTTCTTCAAGTGACTTGACTTCTTGAATGAAGCAAGTCACTTTGCTTCTCTTGATCTTGTTCATCTGCTTCCTGGTGGTTCTCTTTGAAGATCTTCTCTTGAAAACCTCACAAACCTTAGGAACAACCAAGCATGACAATGAATTAGGGTTTTGATTAGTCTCCCCTCTTAGTTTTACCTTTGTGTCTCTTTGAGTCTTCTCTTCTCACCTCATAATCAGGGACTAAACCCTAAAGGCTTTAAGGCTTTGTGATTAAGTTTATGCCTGCATCCTTCTCTTAGGATGGAGTGTATAACTTTAATCCTAAGTGTTAAACCCTTAATGTGTTTAAATTCTCTTAATCAATCCATCTAATAATCATCAAGACATTACACTTGTAACTTGGGCCTTGCATTAGGGTTCTAATTCTTCCTTAATCGGTTAAGAAGGACTAACCCTAGTGTTAATGGACAAGTCCCCCTCAAGTTGTCTTACAAATCATAAAACTCACTTCATCACCTTATCATTAAATAAAATCCACTTAATCAAAGGCTTGTTTTGTCATGAGTTTAATCCCTAATCGTGGATTAAGTTGAGGAGCTTTCCTCAGCTTAAACACTCTCACCTATTATCCTTCTATTAGGATGGTGTAATGAGTCTGTTTAGTCCTTGATTATGGCTTAACCTCATTACTCAACACTAAACAAAAACACCAAAAACATCTAAATAATCACAAATAGGTTAATGATCTTAATCCTACACCAAAGGTGATTAAGTGTGAGAATCTGACTTCACACTTAAGGTACTCTCATTACCCCTAAACAGAGGGAAGATGTGATGAGTTTACTAAATCCATTGGTTTAGGCTTAAGCTCATTTTCTTATGACAAATTCTCAAAAGCAATAAAAGACTGAAAACTCAAAAACAAACAATAATCGTCTCCTTCGGGATTCTTTTCTTATCACCTTCACTCATAAACGAGAATTTGCTTCTTCCGTCTAATGCAAGACAGTTTGCACCTGAGCCAGACAGGTCATACACTTGAGCATAAACAAGTAAGCAGTTCACAAGTCAATTCATCTTTCAGTCTCTTTGGGTCGAACTACGGTGTTCTGACTTCCTCATTGCACGAGAGGATACGTAGGCATAACTTAACAGTTATCGAACAAAAGTCTCTGTATATTCCCCCTCCTTCCAGCATTATTCTTTGAGCCTCATTATCATGAGCATCTTATTCTTGTTCTTACACTGACACTTTCATACTTCATATCACTTATACATCATACACTGACACCTGTATATCTTTTCCAGCCCTTTTACACACAAATTGCACTGACACTACCCCTTTAAAACACAAATCTTTCAAGCGTGGATCCCGTCGAGTACGGCGGACAATCTGGGTGCTAATACCTTCCCAGGTTGTAACCAACCCCCTTTCTCAGTCTCTCTGGTTCGCAACCGTCTTATCCATCTCCTTCTAGGTCTATGCAGCATTACCTGTCCTCCGGGATAAAAATGCCTAGCTGGCGACTCTATTCATCTCCAGTGAGTTCACGGCCGTGTGTTCTCATTGTCCCTCTCGCCGACCGTTCGCGTCTGTACCTTTATTTGACCCTGCTTCATTTATCGGGAGCGACAGCTTGGCGACTCTGCTGGGGACCCTTATACTGCAACCAGGGCTTCTGGTTCTTTTTGTGGGTTCCTCCTAGCGCTTGATTGATTTGTGTTTACTGGGGTGTTATGTGCTTATTTGTGCTTGTATTTATTTTGCTTTATGTACAATTTGCTTACTGCTTTTCTTTATTGCACGTTGTATATATCATACTGTCATGCTGCTGGCTGGATTTGGTTTTCCTTTGGTGGGTGGGGTTCTATTGAGAGTTAAGGTCCTATACCTGGGACCTGAGTGACACCTAGGCTAGAGTGAATCATATTCTTTCCCATTCCATTTCGGTCTGGTGCGGGGATATGAAACACGGTTCAGATATGGGTTTCTTCTTGAGAACTCTGTGTTGCAGATTTCCTGTAATGCTAGGGCTATCTGGGAAGCCTGCTAAGTCTGGATGACCTTTAGTATTGACCTTCAGAAACTGAGGTGAATTAGAGGAGGAATTGTTATGGTTATTGTAAACACTGTGCCTCCGGGTTAGAAGTGTTTACACTTCTCATAACTGATCCAAGTCTGAGGATCCTTGTTTTAGAACACCACCTGTGAGGGGGTTGGGCTGTTTACAGGTTTGCAGGTACCTTGACCTCAGAATACCCTGTTACTGTGATTTTGTCAAGAGTACTCCATGTTGGACAGTTCTTGTGATTCTAAACCCTGGACTTGTGGCTCTTCATTTGAGTCCCCCACCTTGGTTACTGGATTTATAGACCCCAACTGGAATTCTTGAACACATTTGGACCTATATCAGAGTTTTGATCAGATCCAGCTCAGTCACAGACCTTTGCATTTCATTTGCATACATAATCATTGCATCATATTGACATTTGCTTATTTGTGTTTCAGGGTATCCATTTTCATCTGGTTTTGGTTTTGACCCCATCTTCAGTACTGACCTATCTTCATCAGCATTTGCTTCAGCTATCTGCTTCAATTATCACCTGCACCAGCCAGTCAGTGGCCCACTTCTTCAGTATTATCATCATCACCTGTCTCTATTCAGTCTCAGCATCATGGCTCCTAAAAAGAGCAACATCACCTATCACTTCTTCCAGCCAGACTTATCAGACATCAGGAGGATCCAAACCCTGATCACTCCAGATCACATACCTTTGTTCAGGGAGAGTTATGGAGATATACTGGACATGGTTATGGATCTGGACCCTTCACAGAGGAGCCTCATCCACACCTGCATTCAGTTTTATGATCCCCCACTGAGATGTTTCACTTTCCAAGACTTTCAGTTAGGCCCCTTATTGGAAGAGTACTCCTCATTAGTTGGTATGCCTATCAGGAGAGAAATTCCTTTCAACCCTGAGATGGTCTTTCCTGCTAATGGAGAGGTAGCAAAGGCTTTGCATCTGGAGCCTGTTTTGGTTGAGCAGCATATGACCTCTAAAGCTGGAATCCCTGGTTTTCATTTGGATTTCCTGATTTCTCAAGCTAGCCTAAAGGCTTCCCTGGGGGAGTGGAAAGCTGTTTGTGCTTTGTTGGCCCTAAGTGTATATGGAATTGTGTTGTTTGCAGATGAGCCTCGATTCATTAGCAAGAATGCAATCCATCTGTTCATTCTGAAGAACCCAGTGCCAACTTTATTGGGGGATCTTTACTATTCAGTGCATCAGAGGAATGAAAAGCAGAGGGGGAGGTTAGTGAGGTTTTGTGCTCCATTGTTTCACACTTGGCTTCTCAGGCATCTACCCAGGACAGATGCATTCCTAAACCCTCATCAGCAGAGCAACTGGGCTAAGAGACTCACTGTTCTAACTTCAGCAGATATCAGATGGTGCACTCAGAGCACCAAGGGCAGGGATATCATCACCAGCTGTGGACATTTTCCCAATGTGCCTTTAATAGGAGTTAAGGGAAGTATCAATTACAACCCTCTGCTATTCAGGAGGCAATTAGGCTATGCACTGGTCCACACTCCAAGGGCACAGGACTTGGTGGAGACCCTTTATTGTGAGAACAAGATTAGTTTGGCTGTTGTTAGGCAGGTTGCCTGGGCCTGGGATAATGTTCAAACCAAGGGAGTCACCATTCTGGGGAAGTGTAATAATGTGGCATCAGCACAATATTATGAGTGGTCCCGTGCCAGGGCCCAATTCTCTGGAATGCCCTTTACCATATAAGACATGCCTGAGTCATCTTCAGCACCACCCCCTGCCACTATCAGTTTGGAAGAGTTTGAGAGCTTGAAGGAAAGGAATGAGAAGTTAACTCAAGCTTTGCAGAAGACCCTCCGGGAGAGGAGTGAAGGTATGAGGGAAATTGAGAGATTGGAGAAGTTGAGAGTAGAGCATCTGACTAAGATTGAGAAGTCTGGGGATTATATCAACAAGTCTAAGGCTGGAGAGCAAATTCTGAAGAATGCTTGCAAAGAAGCCCAGTTCCAGAGAGCAAGGACAGACTTGTACTTGAAGGAGAGTCAAGCCCGGTGGGTCAGGATCACCGAGGCCCGTACCCTGGAAGACAAGAGAGTTCAAGACAAGATGGAGCAACTAGAAGCTAGTGCAAAAGAACAACAAGAAACCCTGGCAGCAGCCCAGAGAGAGATATCAGAGCTGAAGATCAAAGCAGGGGTGAAAAGGTCCAAGGAACAAAATCAGCACAAGAAGCTAACAGCAGCTGTTGCGACCCGGAATCTCCTCATCAGGAATCTCACGGAGCGTCCGGCTGATCCTGTGACCGAAGCACTTCTCAAGGAAGTTCGTGAGGATGAGTTTGGTCTTGGTGTTTGACCATTTGTTTGTTGTTGCTTTCTTTCCGTGTACTTTTATTTTCTTGTATTGTATTTGGACCCCTTAAAGGGCTTGTGTTGTAAAATGAACAAGTTGTATTATTTCACCTCCTGTAATATATTCGTTTTGTGTTTGTTCCATCCAAGTTTACTTCGGAAGCAACATCAACAGCATCTTCAAGGGTCTGGAAGGGTCAAAACTGAAGGCCAAACCGGATACCTTGAGAACAAATAAGCATAACTGCATTGCATGCTAACCCTTTTGTTTGTTTTGTAGGTTTTTGTTTTGTTGTTGCTAACCTCTGTTGTGAATCTCAGGAACTATTGCTAGGCGCCGAGTATTTCCCCTCAACCGTCCGCACCGTTATCCAACCCGAAACAACCTTCCGGGAATTCAAATGGATCAGATGCAGCAGGACCTCACTGAGGTCAGAAATCAAATGGCAAATGAAAGGCTAGAAATGAGGAACCAAATGACTCAGTTTATGGAAGTTATGAACAACATGGCTCAGAGCCAGGAAAGATTGAGAGCCATGGTGGAAAGGCAAAATCAAGAGGATCCACATATAGGGACTGCCGGTACCAGTAACAATGAAAGGGTACAACCTCACGTCAATCCCCCGGTATTTGGGCCACACCTCCATCCTGAGGTCAATATTCCAGCAAATGTTCAAGGGACTGCCACCGCAGCTAGGGTACTTCAAGAAGACCCCCAAGAGGACCAGTTTACAGTAATGGGTGCTGGGGAAGAAGCATATGATAGAAGATTGGATGAAATAGCTGAGAAGTTGAGGTCCTTAGAATCTCAAAACTCTTTGGGCTTCGACGTCATGGACATGGGCTTGGTAGACGGGGTTAGGATTCCCCACAAGTTTAAGCCTCCATGTTTTGAAAAGTATAATGGGACTTCTTGTCCTCGAACCCATCTACAATCTTTTCTCGGGAGATTAAAAGCTTATACCATGGACGAGAAATTGTGGATGTTCTATTTCGAAGACAGCTTAACTGGAGCGTCAAGAGAATGGTACTCTCACTTGACAAGGGCAACTATCAGATGCTGGAAGGACCTGGCAGAGGCCTTCATCAGACAGTATCAGTATAATCTGGACATGGCACCCAACAGGACTCTCCTAATGGGAATGTCACAGTCGTCAAGGGAAAGTTTCCGAGAATATGCACAGAGATGGAGGCAACTGGCTGCTGCTGTTCAACCACCTATGTCTGAACGGGAAATGGCAGATATGTTCATGAACACCCTTCAGGGAACCTATATTGACAGGTTGGCAGCTTTCTCTTCCACTAGCTTTGCAGATGTTGTCATAGCCGGGGAGAGAATTGAAAGCTTGTTAAAAATGGGAAAAATCTCAGACAACGGTGCAAGCTCGTCCAGTGGTACAAGAAAGCCTTTTGCAGGCCCGAGAAGAACTGGCGAGACCAATGCCATCCATTCAAGCAGGGGCAGGCCCCAATATGCTCAAAGGTCAATAGCAGCAGTCACCATCCCTGCTCCAGCTCATCCTCAGCCAGTCTATCAACCTCCTCAACAAAACTATCAGCCGCAACCTCAGTATCATCAGCAAAATCAGTATCCTCCAAGAAATTACAACAACAGCAACAACAACAATAACCAGCAAAGGCCGTTCCAACAAAGGCCATCTCAAGCTAACAGAGTGATTGATCCGATCCCCATGCCATATGCTACTTTGCTGCCACAGCTTCTGAAACTCAACCTGGTTGAGCTAAGAACGTTGGCACCTCCGGATCCCAACAGTCTACCAAGGAATTATGACTCCAATGCTAGGTGTGCTTTTCATTCAAACGCACCTGGCCACAGTACAGAAAAATGCAGGGCTCTGCATATGAAGGTACAAGACCTGGTAGACTCCAAGGCTCTGAATTTTGCACCACCACCCAATGTCAACAAAAATCCTATGCCAAATCATGGTGGTCCCCGAATTAACGCTATTGAAGAAGACAAACCGTCTTATTTAATAACCAGTGTGGGACAGATCAGGACACCATTGGTAGAAATTAAGGCTCGGCTCTTGGAATGCAACATGTTCCCGGGGTGTGAGTTGGGGTGTGCTTACTGTAATATCTCAGTAAATGGGTGCGATAATTTGAGGAATGGCATAGATGGCCTTATTCAGAGCGGCCAGCTCCAGATCACTACATCATTTCCAACAAATCCAACAATATCATCAGCAACGGTTTCAGAACCTCCTACAACTGCAGCAACTATTATTCCTGACAATTCTTCGGTTTCATCAACAAGTACTTCATCAATCATCTCAACTGATCAGTTTTCAACAAATTTCCCTGCTACAACTTCAGCTTCACTCCACTTCGAGACTCCTACAATGACAACATCCATTCTTCCGCCAACATCTCCTACAACTCCAGCAACAAATCATGAAGACGTCTCCACTGTCACGATATTCAATGATCCGGAAAACAACTCTGCCTACCATTCAGAAGGTGCTGCTCCCACCAGAGCGCCCGTTACAATCTTTTATGATCCACAAACAATTACAGTCTCTTCAGCAGCAGCAATCAGTCCAGTCACTGTCACGGTGCCTGGACCAGTACCATATGAAAGCAATAGGGCCATCCCTTGGCACTATGGCTCTGACGTGTACTGCGAAGGAAAAAGAATCACTCTTGAAACAGCAACACCTGCACCACAAGTAGATAATGTGGGGGGAGGCGGAGGCTTCACTCGAAGCGGACGTCTCTTTGCCCCACCAATTCAAAGACCGACTGCTGAAGCAGAAGCTGCTGCCAAGGCAAAAGGAAAGAGCCCGGTGCAGGAAGATCAAGCTGTAAAAGAAGCCTTGAAGACGCCGTTCGATCAAGAAGTTGATGAGTTTATGAGAATCATCAAAAAGAGTGATTACAAAATTGTGGATCAACTTCACCAGACGCCATCCAAAATCTTTATCCTCTCACTGCTTATGTGCTCCGAAGCCCATCGGAATGCACTACTCAAAGTCTTGCACGCGGCTTACGTGCCTGAAGAGATTACTGTCAACCAGTTGGAGACCGTGGTTGGAAATGTTACTGCTAGCAATGGGCTAGGGTTCACCAATACTGACTTGACAGCGGATGGCCGCAACCACAACAAAGCCTTGCACATAACCATGGAATGCAAAGGAGCTGTCCTTTCTCATGTGCTGGTAGACACAGGTTCGTCCCTGAATGTCTTACCAAAGAAGGCTCTGGTGAAGTTAGAATATGATGGATTGGCATTGAAACCCAGCAACCTGGTGGTAAGAGCCTTTGATGGTTCTAAGAGATCGGTTCTGGGAGAGATTGAGCTGCCTGTGACAATTGGCCCACAGACCTTTAAAACTATCTTTTATGTGATGGACATTCAGCCCGCCTACAGCTGTTTGTTGGGTAGACCCTGGATTCACGCCGCCGGCGCAATAACGTCTACCCTTCACCAAAAGTTAAAATTTGAGTGGGAAGGCCAAGTTGTCACAATCTGTGGAGAGGAGGACATTTTTGTCAGCCACCTGGCAACCTATAAGTACATTGAAATGGATGGGGAGATCCATGAAACAATGAGCCAGGGGTTTGAAGCTTTGAATGTGAATGAAGCATCTGCTGTATCTGGGATCTCCATGTCATCATACCAACAAGCCCGGAAGGTTATTGAGGAAGGAACCGCCCTGGGCTGGGGCAAAGTTTTAGCTGTGGAGGAAAAGAAAGATAAATTTGGGTTGGGTTACAGACCAACTCAACATCAAGCAAGGGCTGCTGGAGAGCCTGGTTTTGTCAGTGGGGGGATGCTTACCCCCGATGCTATCAACTGTCTGGAAGACGAGCTGGAAGAGGAGCGCAACCTGGAAAGCTGGATTCGTCCAAAGATCCCGGGGAGCAGTGTCTCGAACTGGTCTTCCCAGGAAATTATAAGAGTTACTCGATCAGAGTAATTATTATTTCCTGTATTTTTATAAGCATGCATCAAAGTCTTGCATCTTGCCCAAGATGACAAGACTCATTTTGTAATCGGGCCATCTGTACTTTTTGTGCAAACAAGATCAATTAATGAAATATCATACATCTTTTTGCAAACGGGTCTTTTTCTTTTCGTTCACTATTTTTCCATTTTTCTTTTTGTACAAAAAATAAATGGCGGTGTTTTCAAAATGACAACTTCATTTCACTTTTCTAAATAAGACTAAAATCAGATCACTAAAATGAACAACTTAACCCTTGCAGAGAGTGCCTTCCTGACAGCACCAACAACAGCACGGCTATGACATCGTATGACTTTGACAATCCGATCAATCAAGCTGATGAAGGGGTTGAAGAAGAATATGAGCTTCATGAAGAGCTAGCCAGGTTGTTAAGACAAGAGGAAAAGGTTATTACCCCTCACCAGGAGGAGGTTGAAGTGATTAATCTTGGTACAGAGGAAGACGTGAAAGAGGTTAAAATCGGGGCCTGCCTGCAAGACTCAGTGAAGAAGCAACTGGTTGATCTACTTCAAGAGTATGTGGATGTGTTTGCTTGGTCGTATCAAGACATGCCAGGGTTGGATACCGACATTGTTGTGCACAAGCTGCCTTTGAGAGAAGAATGCCCTCCAGTCAAACAGAAGCTGCGCCGTACTCGTCCAGACATGGCTATGAAAATCAAGGAAGAGGTACAAAAGCAATGGGACGCCGGGTTCCTTGCT
Source organism: Lathyrus aphaca (assembly GCA_963966055.1). Classification (NCBI taxonomy): domain Eukaryota; kingdom Viridiplantae; phylum Streptophyta; class Magnoliopsida; order Fabales; family Fabaceae; genus Lathyrus; species Lathyrus aphaca. The sequence goes on from OZ014523.1 coordinate 325,475,225, forward strand.
GTAACTAGCTACCCGCCGTGGGTTGCTAATATAGTACCTGTGCCTAAGAAGGACGGCAAAGTAAGAATGAGTGTTGATTACCGGGATCTGAACAGAGCCAGCCCGAAAGATGACTTCCCATTACCTCACATTGATGTATTGGTTGATAACACAGCTCAGTTCTCGGTATTCTCCTTCATGGATGGATTTTCAGGATACAACCAGATTAAAATGTCACCTGAAGACATGGAGAAGACAACATTCATCACACCCTGGGGCACGTTCTGCTACAAGGTAATGCCATTTGGGCTCAAGAATGCCGGTGCAACGTATCAACGGGCTATGGTAACATTATTCCACGATATGATCCACAAGGAAATAGAATGTTATGTGGATGGTATGATTGCCAAGTCCCTTACAGAGGAAGATCACCTGGTGAATCTGCTCAAGTTATTCAAGCGTTTGAGGAAGTACCAACTGAAGTTGAACCCCAACAAATGCACATTCGGGGTGCGATCCGGTAAGCTGCTGGGCTTTATTGTAAGCGAGAAAGGGATTGAAGTGGACCCTGATAAAGTCAAAGCTATTCAAGAGATGCCTGCACCGAAAACTGAGAAAGAAGTTTGAGGGTTCTTAGGTCGGTTGAACTACATTTCACGGTTCATATCTCACCTCACAGCAACCTGCGAACCCTTGTTCAGGCTGTTAAGAAAAGAACAGAAGGTCAGGTGGAATGAAGATTGCCAGAAGGCTTTTGACAAGATCAAGGAGTATCTGCAGGAACCTCCAATCCTTATGCCGCCAGTCGAAGGAAGACCTCTGATTATGTACTTGACAGTATTAGAAGAGTCGATGGGGTGTGTGCTGGGCCAGCATGACGAGTCTGGTCGAAAAGAGTATGCAATATACTACCTAAGCAAAAAGTTTACCGACTTTGAACAACGTTATTCACTGCTCGAGAAAACTTGCTGTGCTTTAGCGTGGGCTGCTCGCCGACTGAGACAGTATATGTTGACCCACACTACTTTATTGATCTCGAAGATGGACCCAGTCAAGTACATATTTGAGAAGCCAGCGCTTACCGGACGGGTTGCAAGATGGCAAATGATCCTTACAGAGTATGACATCCAATACACATCTCAGAAAGCCATCAAAGGCAGTGTATTGTCTGAATATCTTGCTGAGCAACCCATCGATGATTACCGGCCTATGAGGTTTGACTTCCCTGATGAAGACATCATGTTCATTAAATCAAAAGATCATGAAGAGCCTATTCACACTGAAGGGCCTGACCCGGAGGAAGAATGGATTATGATGTTCGATGGGGCTGTTAACATGAATGGCCGTGGTGTCGGTGCAGTACTTATTACACCCAAAGGAGTTCACATGCCTTTCTCGGCAAAACCTACTTTCAACTGCACTAACAATGAAGCTGAGTACGAAGCTTGCATTATGGGTCTTGAGGAAGCCATTGACCTCAGGATCAAGACATTGACCGTATTCGGAGATTCAGCTTTGGTAATCAATCAGACCAACGGAAAATGGTACACCCACCAGGATCATCTGATACCTTACAGGGATTATACAAGAAGGTTATTGACTTTCTTCACAACAGTCAAACTTGAGTATATCCCTCGGGATGAGAATCAGTTTGCAGATGCCTTGGCTACCATTTCGTCCATGATCAAAGTTCAAGCTGCTAACTTTGTACCTCAGATTTCAGTATCGAGACTTGACAGACCAGCATATGTATTCGCAGCAGATGTTGTCAAAGATGATAAGCCTTTGTTCCATGATATTAAGTGCTTCTTGGAGGATCAAACATACCCACCTGGGGCATCTTCCAATGATAAGAAGACCTTAAGAAGGCTTGCTGGAAGTTTCTTTCTGAACACTGATGGATCTTTATACAAGAGGAACTTTGATATGGTACTCCTCAGATGTGTTGACCAGACGGAAGCAGATTCGTTAATGCATGAAGTGCATGAAGGCTCTTTTGGTACCCATGCTGGAGGACATGCAATGGCTAAGAAGTTGTTAAGATCAAGCTATTATTGGATCACAATGGATGCAGATTGTTGTGCCTACGCCCGAAAATGCCACAAGTGCCAGATCTATGCAGACAAAGTGCATGTGCCTCCGAATCCTTTGAACATTATGTCTTCACCATGGCCCTTTGCCATGTGGGGCATTGATATGATTGGCAAGATCGAGCCAACTGCTTCAAATGGTCACAGATTCATCCTGGTCGCCATTGACTATTTCACCAAGTGGGTTGAAGCAGCCTCATATGCAAATGTCACAAGGCAAGTGGTAGCCCGATTCCTAAAGAGAGACATCATCTGTCGATATGGAGTTCCCGAGCGAATCATTACTGATAATGGTTCCAATCTAAACAACAAAATGATGGCAGAACTGTGTCGGGACTTCAAGATCCAACACCACAATTCTTCTCCTTACAGACCAAAGATGAATGGTGCTGTTGAGGCGGCAAATAAGAACATCAAGAAGATTGTGCAGAAGATGGTAGTCACCTACAAAGATTGGCATGAAATGTTACCGTTTGCCTTGCATGGGTACCGCACGTCAATCAGGACGTCCACTGGGGCAACACCGTATCAGCTTGTGTATGGTATGGAAGCGGTCCTACCAGTTGAAGTTGAATTACCCTCTTTGCGGGTATTGATGGATGTTAAGCTGAACGAAGCAGAATGGGTTCGAGCCCGATACGAGCAACTGAGTCTGATTGAAGAGAAGAGATTGGATGCAATCTGTCATGGACAATTGTATCAGAAGAGAATGAAGAAAGCCTTCGATCAGAAAGTCAGGCACCGAGAGTACCAAGTAGGGGATCTTGTGTTGAAAAGAATCCTCCCTCCTCATACAGACCACAGGGGCAAATGGACTCCAAATTATGAAGGACCATTTGTAGTAAAGAAAGTTTTCTCTGGTGGAGCACTGATGCTCAGCACCATGGATGGTGAAGATTTCCCGTCCCCTGTGAATTCAGATGCAGTTAAAAAATACTTCGCATAAAAATGACCCGCTGGACATAAAAACAGAATGTAAGTCCAGGAAAAAATAGGGCATCCCGGCGAGTCAAAAACAAAATAAAAGACTCGGGCAAAAATAAGGGAAATAAATGAAAGATGTACACCCGCTGAGTTGAAAAGCCACATTGGACGACTCAGGCAAAAATGGGTATCCCGATGGATTGAAAACCCGAGAGGGCGATCCATGCAAAATAAGGGAATAAGCGAACAACTGCATTCTGAATTCGTCTGTATTGTCAGCAACTTGGTTAAAACTCCAAAGGATCAAGCTTCAATCAGAATCAACTTTCTTCAAAAAGCAAGACGGGAAGAACGTCATTGTCATACGAGTCATAGCAGGAGAGGAAGCTCCTCAAAGCGTCGTCAACACCGCCAGCATTTTGTTTCTCAATTTATAACAATCTCCTCATTTCAGGGGATATGTTTCTTTGGTTGTATCTTGCCGATTCAGGGCACATGAATTAATAAAATCAGATTTTCAGTCATGTCTCGTTTTGTACATTTTCATTTTTTGCAAAGAATGTCTGATATCTTAAAAGAAAAAACTGATTGCATAAGAGTACAGATGATTGTCACTAAAAACAGAAACACATGCTTGCAGGGAATATACTTACTCTTGAGAATGCTTGATTCCTATGACGGAATCCAGTAAAGGATACCTCGGGACCTTTTGTGCGTCTCCTTATCTTTGCAGGATTGCAGGTATCCAGAACGCAACCTGGGGCATGCAAGTTATGTCTCAGCAAGCTGGCGAATCATTATCAACTCGGTCTATCTTCCACGTGGCACTGGAAGGTACCCATTTCCCCAGCAAAGTTGCCAAATCAACATACACTCAATCTCAGCATCTGAAATGCTCTATCCCCAACTGAGTTGCCTCTTGTTGCTATCCCCAGCTGAGTTGCCTCTCACAATTCCCCAGCCGAGTTGCCATTTCATCCTCAGTTGAGTACAGGAGTCAGGGAACCATCTCCCCACAGAATCCCCAGCCCCTATCCAGAAGAGCGGCGCATAGAAGATCACAACAGAGTGAAGAAAGCCTCTACAAACCCCAGCTGGGTCTCTCATGTCAAAGGATATGTCAATCGGTGACCTATATCCCCAAGCAAATATCATCTTATTAGATCTACCAATGATCTCATCCCCAGCTGGGAGGTCCATTTCAAACAAATCAGCCAGAGATCTTCGCAGCAACGGGATCCGGATCCCGGTTTGATATCTTTGCATAATCATGGCATTCGCATCATATTTTCCCCTCAGAGCGTAGCATTCCGTCTAACACGAAGCATTACGGAAAAAATCAAACGCATAGCATAATCGTAAGCCATGTTCGGAATCAACACTTGTAGATAATAACCGTTCGTCATCATTGTACAGAAATCCTCACCAGAGTCCCAACAAAAGCAGTTGCCTCATATTCACAAATACCAGCATATTTCCTTTTGATACCCGTCCGTATCATCACTCCCCAGTAAAGTCGTCTGAACACCCTTTATAACGAATCACCCGTATTACAGATACTTCATGACACCCGTCCGTGTCATATTACCAGCAGAAAGCCAAAGACATCCTCTTTGCACCCACACATACCTATATATACACTTTCCTGACACCCGTCCGTGTCATATCCCCAGCGCAGTCGCCTAGACTTTGTATAGCAGATACTTGTTCATATTACACTTTTCTCTCTTGGCACCCGTCCGTGTCATTCTCCCCAGCAGTTAAAACACTCATACTTATGCAGATACTCGTCCGTATCTTACACACAACACTTATCTCCCCACAGATTCGACATTAGTCTTTGTTCTTTGTTAACCAGTTGGTACTCGTCCGTATCATCATCTCAGAACATTGCGTCTAATGTTTGTTTCTATATAATACTCGTCCGTATCATAGTCTTAAGGATGCTCGTCCGCATCTTTAATCCATACACTGTGTGAAACACTTATATCTTCTTGGATATAGACACTCGTCCGTGTCTACTATTCCCCAGAAGAGTCCCTTCAGAATTCAACGCTCGTCCGTGTTCTTTGTTAACCAGTTGATACTCGTCCGTATCATCATCTCTGAACATGTGTCAGTTTGTTTCTACATGATACTCGTCCGTATCATAGTCTTAAGGATGCTCGTCCGCATCTTTAATCTATACACAATACCAAACACTTATACCTTTTGTTTCTTGGATGTAAACGCTCGTCCGTGTTTACTACATCCCCAGTAGATCGTCAACAAATTTTCCTTTTATCTAACACTCGTCCTGTGTCATGATAAACCTGAGGGAAGCCGTCCCCTACTGAGTGGTCGTCCTCCACTTCTTGATGGTCGTCCTCCATCATGCTCATCCGATGGCCGTCCCCATCGTTGATTTTAGCAGCCGTCCCCTGCTAGGTGGTCGTCCTCCACCTTTTGATGATCGTCCTTCATCATTTTATCCAATGGCCGTCCCCCATTGTTGATTTTGGTTATCTGACACTCGTCCTGTGTCATGATAAGCCTTGAGAGCAGCCGTCCCCTGCTGAGTGGTCGTCCTCCACTTCTTGATGGTCGTCCTCCATCATGCTCATCCGATGGCCGTCCCCATCGTTGACCTTTTATCCGGCATTCGTCCTATGTCGCGATATTTTCGGCAGCCGTACCCTGCCAGGTGGTCGTCCTCCACCTTTGATGGCCGTCCCCATCATATTTCTTGTATCCCCAACAGAGCAGCCGTCCCCTGCTAGGTGATCGTCCTTCACCTTTGATGGCCGTACCCCATCATCTGTTTATTTCATTTATTCTTTAACCCGATGGCCGTCCCCGTCGTGGTCCCTTTTCCTTTTAGCCCGTTGGCCGTCCCCATCGTTGGTTACTTTACCTTTATGAACTTGATGGCCGTCCCCGTCATGTTTCATTAACTCCCAGAAATTTTACAGCTTTATCCTGATGGCCGTCCCCATCATAATTTGACTTTTCCCAGCTAGTCGGCCGTCCCCGTCTTGGCTTTACCTTTTATCCCCAGCATGTCGGCCGTCCCCGTCATTGCTCCTTACCCAGCAGTCGTCCTCTGCTCGACGGTCGTCCTCCGTCGCCCACACTTTACAATATACTCTATTTTTCTTTTACAATCTATATCCCTTTTCTTCTTCATTCTGTGAGTGCAAATTTTGGACTGTCTTTGGTATTCAACCACAAGTTATCTTGTTTGCCTGTTAAGCCGTCGCTTACATCCTGCACAGCTAACTCATGTTTGAATAGGGGCAGCTGTAAACACCCCAAATTTGCCCTCACCCATTCACCATGGCTTGTGATCATTTCATATGCATAAACACAATCATATCCCCTCATTTTCCATTTTTGATTCACTGCATAGTTTCTAAGTCATCTGCATCTAGGGTTTGTGATCTGAACAATCCAAGAGCTTCTTGAGCCACTCCACAGGATACCAATCACTTCAAAGGGGTCTACATGTGTTCAAGCATCATATTACATCCTCACAAAGCCAAGAATTCAGAAGAATCACAAGAACTAGGGTTCGAATGGATGCAGAGCCAAGGATAGACTGCACAGTTGACTGAAAATTAGGGTTTTGGTTTCAGAGGCCATAACCCCAAATTTTTTGGTCATTCTTGTTTCCTTTGGTCTCTATATGGTATAGGGAGTATGCATATCAATTTTCATGAAGAGATTCCATGGGGAAGTCATCTGATCAAGAGTTGACTTTCTGGACAAGTCAGTGCAAAATCAGGGCATCTGAGGCCCCCAATGACCCAACCAATGGGTGATCTTCATCATTTTGAGTGTATATGATCTTTATTTGATCATGGAAGAAGGTTGAAGTTCATAAAATCAAGAATTTAGGGCTTTTGCAAATGTTGACTTTTTGGGCATAGTTGACTTTTCAAGAATGCATCATTTTAGGTCATTTTTCAAGCCTTGATTCTTGATCCAAAAAGGCTTCAAATGGAAAAACTTTGGTCATGAAAGTTGTAGATCTCATCTTTCCCTTTTCAAAAAGTACAAGAACATGATCAAACTCTTCTTGGATCAAAAGTTATGGCATGACAAAGTTGGCTAAAATCATTGATTTTCAAGGCATGCTTCAAATGGAAATTTTGCAAGATCATGAACCAAAGCCCAATGTGACTTCTAATTCACTCCAAACCAGTATGCAAACATTCTCTAAGTCATAAAATTCAGAATGAACCAAGAATGCCCATGGTTTATGGTTGGTTAGGCAAAGAAATCACATGTGAACCAAAGTTGCAACAACTTGCAAAACCACTCATCATGCTTCCTACAACTTGTGACATTGGATGCTGACTTTTGCTAGCCTCTCACCTCACCCTTTGCTGCGCAGCCCATGCCATGTACTTGCCTAGATCATGAGCCATGCTTGCCTTACACAAAACTTGACTTTTTGCAAAAGCAAACTTACCAATCACTATAGGCCAGGTCACATCATCTGACCTATAGGATTAAAATACATTATCATTTTGCAAGCCATTTCATGTACAAGGCAAGGCTGAAACACTTCATACCAACACATTCACAAAAACACCTCATCTTGCAAGTTGCTTCGAATCTGCCTCCACAGCATACAAACATCAAAACCATCTTCATCATTCATCTCATCACACTTCATAGACCAAAAACCACCAAGAGCCTGGCCTGAAACAAGCAAGAACATCCCACTGCCATTCTTCACCTCATTTTGCAGTTTCCTTCGAAACTCTCACCATAGCTCACAAACATACCAACAAACACCACAGACCTTCTCCATTCACCCTCAGGATCACAAACAACCCCTCACAATGACCTGAAAGTGCCTGAAACTCCATTGCCATTTCTGACTGAGCTTGAGCAGAAGCTTTCGAAACTCATTATCCAGCCAACATAAACTCTTCTTGAGCATTCAAACATCATCTGGGGACCAAGTGGAGTGGATTGCACAAAGAGAAGTGGCTGGAAAGTCATCAGAGTGAAAGCTTCGAATCTCAGGTAGCTTGAAATTTATTTTTTCTAGAAATCATTTTTCATGTCATAAACTTGTTCTATGAGCTTCACTGATCATCCTGATGTCATTGGTTTCGAAAATGGCTTTGAAATGAGCATTTAATTTCTCTCTGAAACCTGCGTGCCCTAGTTTTCATTTTCTTCGATTCAGCTTAGTTAGGAAAAAGAAATTTGTTTTGAGAGAGGGGTTTGGTTCGTGAGTGTGTGAGGAACATTTCCCAATTCTTAGTTTTCATTTTTGATACGATTTGAGTGAGTTGGGAAGTTTTCAGGGGAGTTGCTCGCCGGAGAAGACGACCGGAAGTCTTCTCCGGCAGCCTGAATGTGATTAGGGCTAAGTGTCATTAATTAGCGAACTTTGAATTTGGTCCCTTGGATGGACTCTCCCGCGCGTGAATGAAAGGCTGAGATGAGTCATTAAAAGCCCTAATCCTGATTATCCATTTAATTTGTGTTTAAATAATTCATAATTATTAATTAGCCAGATTTGAATCTGGGCCCTTGGATCTGGCGCGCAGTCAACCAGACCAAGCCCAGATCAAATCCTGGCCCTCCTCTCTGTTTACTTTCATTTTTATTAAATTTTAATTCATTTCTTTTTCAATTAACTTGCATAATTTATTAAAAATAGCAAAAAATGCATAAAAATTATGAAACTTTTTCCTCTGAGTTTTATTAATTTTTATGACACAAAAATATTTTCATTTTATTTTTTATCATTAAAAAAGTATTTTTAAATATTTAAAAGATTATTTTTAATTGATTAATGGGAATTAATTAATTAAAAATACTTTTAGGTATTTAAAAATTACAAAAAAATTCATGAAATGTTCTAAGACATTTAGAAACATTGTCCAACCTTCAAACCAAATTTCTTTTTTGATCTTGATGCATTTTAAGAATTTTTCATTGAATTAAATCATATTTTGTGCATTATTTTGATCATAAGTTCATAAAATCATTTCTGCCTATTGGAGAAGAGTTGGACATTGATTCCTTTTGCTTTGTTTTGTGTTTAGCATGTAGTTTCTAGGATAAAATGGCCATGATTTGATCTTGCATTTTCCAATTGTTTGGCATTTCTTTTGTTAAGAACCCTAAAAAACCCTAGAATCTTAGAAAATTCATAACTTGAGATTGGTTAAGAGTTGAGACCTCCCCTTTGGACCTTGGTTTAGTGTAGGATTAGGGTTTCTTTGGGTGGCATTTTCCATTTTTTATCTTAGGGTTTGCTTTTGTTTTTGGTTTTTGTTTGATGTTTGATTCATAAACCCTAATTTGGGCTTTCTTTTGCATCCTTCTTGCATTCTCTTGCATAACATGACTTGCTATGACATTTCAAGCATCCATTTGGTTCATTTGACATCATAAGACATATAGAAAGCATCTTTGATCATTGCATCTTGCATTTGCCATGTTGTATGCCATGTATGTTTCATAACTTTTCATGTGTATCCATGCTTCTAAGCTTGCACCATTTGCACCCATGAACTTGTATGAGCATATTCATGCCTTGCCTCATGTTTGCATCATCACTTAGCATCATTAACATCACACATATGCTTCTGGTTTTGATTTGCATCATGCCATTTCATCTCATTTTGCATTGCATTGCATTTCTTTCACTAACTTTTCAGGTGGTAAGTTACTTTGAGAAGTGAATTTGCCTTCACTTCTCACAACCTCTTTTCATCTCTCTTATGCATCATTGCTGTATTTTGTCTTGTGTTTGAGATTGAGCTTGCTCTTTCTTCTTCATCTTACTTTCTTTCTTCAAGTGACTTGACTTCTTGAATGAAGCAAGTCAATTTGCTTCTCTTGATCTTGTTCATCTGCTTCCTGGTGGTTCTCTTTGAAGATCTTCTCTTGAAAACCTCACAAACCTTAGGAACAACCAAGCATGACAATGAATTAGGGTTTTGATTAGTCTCCCCTCTTAGTTTTACCTTTGTGTCTCTTTGAGTCTTCTCTTCTCACCTCATAATCAGGGACTAAACCCTAAAGGCTTTAAGGCTTTGTGATTAAGTTTATGCCTGCATCCTTCTCTTAGGATGGAGTGTATAACTTTAATCCTAAGTGTTAAACCCTTAATGTGTTTAAATTCTCTTAATCAATCCATCTAATAATCATCAAGACATTACACTTGTAACTTGGGCCTTGCATTAGGGTTCTAATTCTTCCTTAATCGGTTAAGAAGGACTAACCCTAGTGTTAATGGACAAGTCCCCCTCAAGTTGTCTTACAAATCATAAAACTCACTTCATCACCTTATCATTAAATAAAATCCACTTAATCAAAGGCTTGTTTTGTCATGAGTTTAATCCCTAATCATGGATTAAGTTGAGGAGCTTTCCTCAGCTTAAACACTCTCACCTATTATCCTTCTATTAGGATGGTGTAATGAGTCTGTTTAGTCCTTGATTATGGCTTAACCTCATTACTCAACACTAAACAAAAACACCAAAAACATCTAAATAATCACAAATAGGTTAATGATCTTAATCCTACACCAAAGGTGATTAAGTGTGAGAATCTGACTTCACACTTAAGGTACTCTCATTACCCCTAAACAGAGGGAAGATGTGATGAGTTTACTAAATCCATTGGTTTAGGCTTAAGCTCATTTTCTTATGACAAATTCTCAAAAGCAATAAAAGACTGAAAACTCAAAAACAAACAATAATCGTCTCCTTCGGGATTCTTTTCTTATCACCTTCACTCATAAACGAGAATTTGCTTCTTCCGTCTAATGCAAGACAGTTTGCACCTGAGCCAGACAGGTCATACACTTGAGCATAAACAAGTAAGCAGTTCACAAGTCAATTCATCTTTCAGTCTCTTTGGGTCGAACTACGGTGTTCTGACTTCCTCATTGCACGAGAGGATACGTAGGCATAACTTAACAGTTATCGAACAAAAGTCTCTGTATATTCCCCCTCCTTCCAGCATTATTCTTTGAGCCTCATTATCATGAGCATCTTATTCTTGTTCTTACACTGACACTTTCATACTTCATATCACTTATACATCATACACTGACACCTGTATATCTTTTCCAGCCCTTTTACACACAAATTGCACTGACACTACCCCTTTAAAACAAAAATCTTTCAAGCGTGGATCCCGTCGAGTACGGCGGACAATCTGGGTGCTAATACCTTCCCAGGTTGTAACCAACCCCCTTTCTCAGTCTCTCTGGTTCGCAACCGTCTTATCCATCTCCTTCTAGGTCTATGCAGCATTACCTGTCCTCCGGGATAAAAATGCCTAGCTGGCGACTCTATTCATCTCCAGTGAGTTCACGGCCGTGTGTTCTCATTGTTCCTCTCGCCGACCGTTCGCGTCTGTACCTTTATTTGACCCTGCTTCATTTATCGGGAGCGACACCAGTTACCATGGAACCTGTTGCAGAAGGTGATACTTCTTATATCATTCTTCACCCAGACATGCGCACTGACATGGAATATTTACAAAGGTCCTGGATCCAGTTGAAGGAGCAAAGATATACTTTTGAGACTCATTACAAAGCAAGTCAAGAAAGAATCTTGGAGCTAACAAAACAACTTTACGAGGAGCGGAATCTCAACTCATACCTCAACACAAAGAGGAAGCGTCCATGGGAGACTTAAAACCCCATTTTTGTATTCATTTCATTTTTATTGTCAGCCCAAGGGGCAAAAAAATTTATTACTAATAAAAGTTTACCTTCTTTATTGTTTAAATAAATTTAAATCCTGCGGTCCTTGAAAACATTGCATACACATTTACATACCATATCACTGCATCACAGGTTTCTTATGTACATGTATCTTATCTTCTCGCTGTTTATTTCAGCAGAAATGGCTCTTGAACAGACTGTCAAAGATCTCCAGGCTCAGAATGCACAATTCCAAGAGTTGATTCTGAACTTGTCCAAGGGGCAAGATGAGCTGAAGACACTGCTGGCTAAGAAGAATAAGAAGACTAGAAGATCAGGAGGCCTTATTAATCTGGGAAGAAGGTTCAAAGGTCCTGTCAAGACAAAGGAACATGTTGATGATTATGAGTCTGAAAATTCTGAGAAAGAGGGAGGCATTCTCCATGATACTGTGGGAGATTCTGATTCTGAAGCCAATTATTATCATGATCCTAATGAAGATAAATACAAGATACTGGTAGATAGGATGAATGCCATGGAGTTACAAAAATATTATGGGCTGGATTTTGAAGATCTGAGTTTAATATCTGGAGTGGTTATACCTATTGGTTTCAAGGTTCCTGCTTTTGTGGTGTATGATGGTGTCTCATGTCCCAAGCTGCATCTAAGGTCCTATGTCCGGAGGATTCAACCACATACTGCTGATAAGAAGTTGTGGATTCATTTCTTCCAAGAGAGCTTGTCTGGAGCTCAATTGGAATGGTACTATCAATTGGAGAGTGTCAATATTCGTGATTGGAATGATCTTGCTGAGGCCTTCTATAGGCAATACCAATATAATGCTGATCTAGCACCTATTCGCATGCAGCTACAAAGCATGTCAATGGGTGCTAAGGAGAATTTCAAGGAGTATGCCCAAAAATGGAGAGACCTGGCTGGCAGAGTTCAACCTCCTCTGACTGACATAGAGCTAGTGGATATGTTTATGAGTACGCTGAACGGTCCTTTCTATAGTCACCTCATTGGAAGCTCATCATCTGGTTTCACCGAGCTGATAATGACTGGTGAACATGTGGAGAGTGGTATAAGAAGTGGTAAGATACAGGTGGGTGCCCCTTCATCAAGCACTGCAAAGAAGCCCCCTAGTGGAAAGAAGGAGTCTAATGTTGTGTATGGTCAACCTGGCCGTAACAGGAGTCACCAATCTGTAGGAGCAGTTCACATTTCTAATCCTACTCCTACAGCACCAGAGCTACCACAGAGCAATCAACAGAAGCCTAGAAGACAGTTCACCAAGATCAACATGTCACTGGCCCAAGCCTTGCAACACATGTTGAAAGGAGAACTCATTACTTTGAAGGACCCTCCACAGAATCCTAATACTTCCTCTCTTTGATACAATCCTAATGCACGATGTGCCTATCATTCTAATTGTCCGGGACATGATACCAACAACTGCTGGATATTGAAAAACAAGATTCAAGATATGATTGAAGCTGGAGAGATTGAATTTGACCCTCCTGGGACTCCAAATGTGATTACTGCTCCCATGCCCAATCATGAGAAGACTGTTAATGCCATTGATGAAGTTTCATATGTTTCCTCAGTTGCAGAGGTGACTACTCCTTTATCTATTATCAAGAAGAAGTTGGTACAAGTTGGATTCTTTCCAGATTGTAATGAATACTGTTTCTATTGTGCCTACAAACCTGATAGCTGTTGGAAGTTGAAGGATGGTATTCAACGCCTCATGGACAATTACACTATATTGTTTGAGAGGAAACCTTCTGTGGAAAGTATGGTTGAACATCTAACTCAAGGTACGAAGGTTGAAGATGTGGATATGGTTGATAAAGTGCCAGTGAAGATTACCTCCAAAGGCCCTGTCAAGATCACTTCCAAAGGACCTATCAAGATTACTGCTGAAGGTCCGGTAAAGACTGTTGCTGAAGCTAGAGTGGCTCCCATGATTATTACCACTCCTGGCCCTATTCCATATACTTCTGATAAAGCTATACCCTGGAATTACGGTTCTGACGTTTATATCCATGGTGTTAAATAGGAACCTTTGACTGATACACCTGTTACTAATGATAACCTTGATGTTGATAATATTGTTGGATCTAGTAAGATCACCAGAAGTGGAAGAATTTTCTCTCCTCCGGCTATCTCAAAAAATACAGTTACTCCAACTACTACCTCCACTTCTGAGCCAAATGCTGATGCTCGGGGCAAAGGTCATGTGATTGAACTTGTGCAAGCTGAGGCACCGACTGCTGAGAATCTTTCTAAACAGATGGAAGAAGTGCTGAAGATCATTCGCAAGAGTGATTATGATATTGTTGACCAGTTGGGGCATACTCCCTCCAAAATTTCCATGTTGTATTTGTTGTTGTGTTCTGAGGCTCATGCTAAAGCCTTAATTAAGTTCTTGAAGACTACTCATGTGCCAAATGAGATTTCTGTGGATCAATTTGAGAATTGTGTTGCACATCTGACTTATGATAATGGGTTAGGTTTTTCTGATGCTGACTTGACTCCTACCAAAAGAAACCATAACAGAGCTTTACATATCTCTATTGAATGTAGGGGCACTACCTTGTCTCATGTGTTGATAGACAATGGTTCTTCACTGAATGTACTTCCCAAAGAGGTTCTGAACAAGCTCAGTCCTGAAGACGCTGTGTTAAGACCAAGTAATATAGTGGTAAGGGCCTTTGATGGTTCAAGAAGAGTGGTGCATGGAGAAATAGATCTCCCAATCAAAGTAGGCTCTCAAGTCTTCAATTCTACCTTCTATGTAATGGATATTCGTCCTGCGTACTCTTGTTTGCTTGGGCGCCCCTGGATCCACGGGGCAGGTGCTGTGACCTCCACTCTACATCAGAAGTTGAGATATCCAGTGAAGGGAAAGATCGTCACTGTTTATGGAGAGGAAGAATATATGGTCAGTCATGTGAATACATTTAAGTATGTTGAAGTGGAGGGTGAATATGTTGAGACTCCTTGCCAGACATTTGAAGTAGTTCCTTGGGTCGTTCCTGCTACTGAAGCTCCTCCTGTTGTTAAAAGAGTTCCTGTGGTTACCAGAGTACCTCCTACAATGGCCTCCCTCAAAGATGCTAGAGTTGTAGTTGAAGAAGGTGGTTGTACTATTTAGGGTCAGCTTCCTGACATTTTACAAGTCTGACAAGTTTGGTTTGGGTTTCACTGCAGAGTCCCAGAAGGTTGTTCGTCGTGCTCGTGCTGTTCGTATCACCAATCAAGGGATCATGAGAGATCAAATCAATGATGTGGGTGACTATAATGAAGACTACAACCTGGATGACTGGATCTTTCCTATTGTGGGTGATGGGCTCAACAATTGGAAGACTGAAGATGTTATTCCTATCTCCTTTAGTCAGGAGTAAATACTATTACTGTGTTGTTACTTTTAAGTTTGTAATTTTTGAACAATTAAACTTCTAAGCCTTGTGCCTTACCCGAGGCACAATGGTATGCTTGTTTCGGGATGTCATTTCATTTGCATACTTCATTCAATAATAATCAATGGACGTTTCGTTTTCGTAAATATTGTGCTCCTTGTCTTTCTTTTATTTTATTTTTTTTTGTTTTATCAGATATGTGTTCTTACACACACCCACATCACTAAAATGCAGATCCTTATCCACTCCGGATCCTGTTGATAACAGTTCTACTATTGCCAATTATAATTTCGAGAATCCGATCTATCAAGCTGAAGATGGAAAGGAGGAAGATTGTGAAGTACCTGTAGAGCTTGCTAGGTTGTTACAACAAGAAGAGAAAGCTATACAGCCACATGAAGAGCCAATTGAAGTTGTGAATCTGGGAACTAAAGAACACAGGAAAGAGCTCAAGATAGGGGCTGAATTAGAGGATGGTGTTAAGAGCAGATTAATTCAGATGTTACATGATTATGTGGAGATTTTTGCTTGGTCCTATGAAGATATGCCAGGATTGGATACAGACATTGTGATTCACCGTTTACCAGTAAAAGAAGACTGTCATCCAAAGAAGCAGAAGGTTCGTCGCATGTGTCCTAAAATGTCAGAGAAGATTAAAGCAGAGGCGATGAAACAGTTTGATGCAGGGTTCTTAGCTGTGACTTCTTATCCTCAATGGGTTGCGAATGTGGTACCGGTACCTAAAAAAGATGGTAAGGTACGTATGTGTGTAGATTACATGGATTTGAACAAGGCCAACCCTAAAGATGACTTTCCACTTCCTCATATTGATGTTCTGGTAGACAACACTGCTCAGCACAAGGTATTCTCTTTCATGGATGGCTTCTCTGGTTACAATCAAATCAAGATGGCACCTGAAGATATGGAGAAGACTACGTTTGTTACACAGTGGGGCACCTTTTGTTATAAAGTGATGCCATTTGGTTTGAAGAATGTCGGGGCAACATATCAGCGTGCTATGGTGGCTTTGTTTCACGACATGATTCATCATGAGATAGAGGTATATGTGGATGATATGATAGTTAGGTCCCAGAATGAAGAGCAACACCTTGATTATCTGCATAAGTTGTTTGAAAGGTTGAAGAAATACAAGTTGAGATTAAACCCAAACAAATGTACTTTTGGAGTTAGATCTGGTAAACTCCTGGGTTTCATTGTCAGTGGAAAATGTATTGGAGTAGACCCTACAAAAGTGAAAGCTATACAAGAGATGCCATCTCCCCGTACTGAGAAGGAAGTTAGAGGTTTCTTGGGACGATTGAATTACATTGCAAGATTTATTTCCCAATTAACTGCTACCTGTGAGCCAATCTTCAAGTTGTTGAAGAAAGATCAGGTAATGGAGTGGAATGATGAGTGCCAGACAGCCTTTGATGAAATCAAGAGATATCTCCTAAAACCTCCAATTTTGATGCCACCAGTCGATGGAAGACCCTTGATTATGTATTTAACAGTATTAGATAACTCAATAGGGTGTGTTTTGGGGCAACATGACGATTCTAGTCGAAAAGAGCAGGCAATATACTACCTTAGCAAAAAGTTTACCGACTGTGAAACAAGATACTCACTGCTCGAGAAAACTTGCTGCGCTTTGGCATGGGCTGCTCGCCAACTAAGACAATATATGTTGACTCATACTACCTTGTTAATTTCAAAGATGGATCCAATCAAGTACATATTCGAGAAACCTGCTCTCTCCGGACGAATAGCGAGATGGCAAATGATCTTAACAGAATATGATATACAGTATACTACTCAGAAGGCCATTAAGGCAAATGTTGTAGCTGATCATTTGGCTCATCAAGCAGTGGATGATTATCAGTCAATGAGTTTTGAATTCCCTGATGAAGACATTATAATTATTACCAAAGAACCTGGAAAATATGACGGACCTGAACAAGGATCCCGATGGACTATGGTTTTTGATGGAGCTTCTAATGCACTTGGTAATGGTATTGGTGTTGTGATCATTTCCCCTGAAGGTTGTCATACCCCGATTACTGCAAGACTTTGTATCTATTGTACCAATAACATGGCTGAGTATGTGGCATGTATCCTGGGTATCAAAGCTGCCATTGATATGAAGATTCAGTTCCTGGACGTATATGGAGATTCAACCTTGGTAGTGAGTCAGATTAAGGTAGATTGGGATACTAAACATGAAAATCTCATTCCTTACAGAGAACATGTGTTATATTTGATCCCATATTTTGAAGAGATTACCTTTGGACATATTCCACGAGGAGAGAAACAATTGGCAGATGCATTAGCCACCATGGCATCTATGTTTGAAATTAGCTGGGATGATGAAGCTCCCAAGATTACTATTGATAGATTTGAGAAGCCTGCATACTGCAATGAGATTGACACTGAAGAAGCAGAAGGGAAGCCTTGGTTCTATGAAGTGAAAAGATATCTTGAAGCTCAGGAGTTCCCTGAAGGGGCATCTGTCAAAGATAAGAAGTTTCTGAGGAGGTTTTCTGCTAAGTTCTTCTTGAGTAATGGAATTTTGTACAAGCGCAATCATGATTCAACTTTGCTTCGTTGTGTGGATAAGAAGGAAGCAACAAAGATTATGGAAGACATGCATGATGGGATCTTTGGTACTCATTCTAGTGGTCATACCATGGTAAAGAAGATATTGAGAGCAGGTTATTATTGGTCTACCATTGAAGCTGACTGCTATCAACATTCCAGAACATGTCACAAGTGTCAAATCTATGCTGATAAAGTACATATACCTCCATCACTGTTGAATGTGTTGACTGCTCCTTGGCCTTTTGCCATGTGGGGCATTGATATGATTGGTGAGATCAAGCCTACTGCTTCTAATGGGCATCATTTCATCTTGGTTGCTATTGATTACTTTACAAAATGGGTGGAGGCAGCTTCATTTGCATCTGTTACTAAAAATGTGGTGGCTCGATTCATTAAGAATAATCTCATATGTAGGTATGGCATCCCTGAAAGGATTATCACAGATAACAGCTCTAATCTGAACAACACTATGATTACTGATCTCTATACGCAGTTCAAGATTAAGCGTCACAACTCTTCTCCGTATCGTCCAAAGATGAATGGGGCAGTAGAAGCCGCTAATAAGAACATTAAGAAGATTCTACAGAAGATGACTGTCACTTACAAAGATTGGCACGAAATGTTACCATTTTCTCTTCATGGTTATCGTACTACAATACGTACTTCATCAGGGGCAACCCCATTCTCCTTAGTCTATGGTATGGAAGTAGTTCTGCCTATTGAAGTTCAGATCCCCTCCTTAAGAATCATGAAGGATGCAGGCTTGGATGAAGATGATTGGATTCAGACTCGACTTGACCAGATAAATTTGATTGATGAGAAGAGGTTGGCAGCTGTTTGTCATGGTCAGATGTACCAGAAACGGATGATCAAGGCTTTTAATAAGAAGGTTAAGCCAAAGGTATATCAGGCTGGTGACTTGGTAATCAAGCGTATCATACTACCACAAGGTGATCCTAGGGGCAAGTGGATTCTTACTTATAAAGGACCATTTGTGGTCAAAAGAGTATTCTCAGTAGGTGCCATGATGCTTACTACTATGGATGGTGAAGACTTCCCACAGCCTGTAAACGCAGACATAGTTAAAAAATATTACGCATAAAAAGAGACTCGCTAGGTTGACTGGCCTAGGAAAAAATAAGGGCATCCCGGCGAACCAAAAGGATTCGGGCAAAAATTAGGGATATATATAAAAAATGTACACCCGGCAAGTCGAAAACCTGAAAAGGTGGCTTGGGCAAAAAAAGGGTATCCTGGTGGATTGAAAACCTGAAAGGGCAATCCAGGCAAAAGTTAGGGATTAAAGCGTATGACTATGTCTCGTTTAGATCACTCATGTAACTCGAATCAGTTGTGTTACTTAACTCAAGTTCAAACAGATAAAGCTCAATCCAATCATTTCCGTCTCAACAGCAGAAGATGAGATACTTGAAGATAATGGCAATAGTAGAATTGAAACTCAATAGGATCATTTTTCACATAGTTGTTTTCTTTGTTTTGTAAAAAAAATTTACGACGAATTCCTCTTACTAGGATTTATGTCTCCTTGTACAAACTTGCCTATGTACGGGTCACTTTGTAATATAAATAAAATTCCATCTTTGAATCCAGATTTACTTTTACCCTATTTACATAAGCGAAAACGTCTGTTGGTTGTGTTTGAATGTATGTATGCTTTTGAATATGATTGATGTTTACCAGAAATGCATAAAATGCAGTAATAGTGTTTACCAGAAATGCATAAAATGTTAAACGAAGCTTCGCCGGTTCATCCCCACAGGATAACTACAAATCCCCAGTAGAGCAAATTCATCTTTATAGATACTTAGAATTACGCCCCCCCTTGAATTTATGTCCATCTCTTTTATCCTCAGTCGGGATACTCAGGAACTTATTCCTTCAATAGAAGTACGACGAACGAAGACGGGAGGTTATAAATACTATACTATCAAACAAGACGGGAGCGAGGTCCTCATATTCTTCAGCAACGAATCAGGATTTATTTTCCCTAGCCAGCAGTTGTTATACAAAGATATCCAGACACTTCAGGCTACATGATTCGTACATACATCATTTACATCATATCATAGCATACACATCCATAATGCATAATACATTTACTTAGATGCACCACGCCATGCATGCATACATATTGCATAAATTAATCTTTTCCTTGCAGGATGGTTATATGCAGATAGAACAATATCAACAACTCACAACAGGTCAGAAAAGATCTATACATTACTCAAGATGTCCTTGGATATTAGACAAACGGTCTGTACAAAGATCCATTCCCTAGTCCAGGATATTTTCAGGAGATTTAATCCTGACACTCTTTTGTCCTCGGATAGTAGGCAAACGGTCTATACAAAGATCCATTCCCTACTCCAGGATATTTTCAAAAGATATTCTTTTGTCCTCGGATAGTAGGCAAATAGTTTGTACAAAGATCCATTCCCTAGTCCAGGATATTTTTAGGAGATTTAATCCTGACACTCTTTTGTCTTTGGATATTAGGCCAACGGTCTGTACAAAGATCCATTCCATAGTTCAAGATATTTTCAGAAGAATTAATCCTGATATTATTTTGTCCCTGGAGAGTAGGCAAACGGTCTATACAAAGATCCATTCCCTAGTCCAGGATACTTTCAGAAGAATTCATCTATTTGGTCTTGAATAGTAGGCAAACGGTTTGTACAAAGATCCATTCCCTAGTTCAAGATATTTTCAGAAGAATTAATCCTGATATTCTTTTGTCCCTGGAGAGTAGGCAAACGGTCTATACAAAGATCCATTCCCTAGTCCAGGATACTTTCAGAAGATTTCATCTATTTGGTCTTGAATAGTAGGAAAACGGTCTATACAAAGATCCATTCCCTAGTTCAAGATATTCTCAGAAGAATTAATCCTGATATTCTTTCATCCTTGGAGAGTAGGCAAACGGTCTATACGAAGATCTATTCCCTAATCCAGGATATTTCCAGAAGAGATGATCGTCACGAAGACTTATTTCTACTGGCCTATTCAAACCATGTTGCATAAACGATTCAGAGACGGCCTATACGAAGACCTAGTACTGATATCCAGTATCAACATCAAGATATTATCACCTCCTGATATTATGGATGACATCTATAAGCCCATCTCCAGTTCTTCCAAGTGGCATCTTCAAGCCCACTCAAGCATATACAACTAATCATTAGTGTTACCTTACGCACCGGCGAGTGCAAATTTTTGGGCTTTTGTGTTCAATCCCCTTCAACCTTCTAGGTCACGAATGGCACATATACCAATCTAACCCCTCAAGTTTCAGAAAATTGAACAGGGGCAGCTGTTGCACCCCAAAATTTGCCCTCCCCAAGACAAGACATTGTGTACTAAGAGGTTAAAAAGGTTCACAAAGATCACAAGACATCTCATGAGGTTCACAAGGTTCACAATTAGTCAGAAAGTTTGACAATTCCCTCAGACAATGCATCCTCCTAAGCAATGCATCCTAAACTAGGGTTTTGACTTTCATCAGGATAAATGGATTTCCAAGACTTCAAGTGAGCTTCATAGCATCCTATATTTGTGCAAGAATCCCCATGTCAAGTTTCAAGATTTTTCCCAAAGGTTTGCTCAGTCAAATGACCAGATAGGTTAAAATCAGTCAAGGCAGTCAAAAAGTCAAACTGAGGTCAACTATGATCAAACCAAAGTCAAACTTCATGATTTTTTGCCAACATCAAGTATATGAAGTAAAATTCATCATTTGATCAAGGGTTGATCATGATTCATCAAGGAGATTTCAGATCATCAAGAATCAGGAGTTTCTAAATTAGGGTTTTCACAGGAAAAGTCAACTGAACTTTGACTAGCCATAACTTTCACATGCTCATCAAAAATTTTCCATCCAAAGCTCATTTTGAAGGAAATTGAATTCTCTACAACTTTGTGTTTCCCAAGCCAAACCCAAAAATGCTTCATTTGGAAGGTATGAGCTAAGACATTATAGGTCCTTTTAAAAGTCAACAAAAAGTCAACAACTTCCAAAGAGCATAACTTGAGAATGGTAAAAGATATGGACATGAGACCAAAGAGGTTGGTTAGAGGACTCTCTAAGATTTCTAAAATGTCCAAGAACACCTTCATAGCATTAAAATTTAAGGATTTGTGACCTTGCAAATTTGGGAAATTTTTGGGAAGTTTATGAAGCAAATGAGGCCTTAAAACCAATTTTTGCTAAATGAGCCCACCAAATTGCCATCGAATATTTATAATATCATCAAGCACGACCCAACCCATACCTTTTATGATTTTTTACATTTTATTTAATATTTATTTGAATTTTATTCATTAAAATACAAATTAAATTAAAATAAAATATGAAAATCATATATTTGGATGAGATTATGATTAGAAGGTCATAAACATCAATTATAGATGATTGATCTGATCCAAATTCGTGCTAGCTTGATTTGGAAAGGTTGGATGTGATCTTTTTCAATATTTGAAAGATAGAAACTTCATGATCAAGCAATCTTTAAAAAGCCCATAAATCCATAACTTTTTGACCTAATTTTCATCTCTACATATACTTGAAGACATCCCAATCACAAGGACACGATTTTGCTGCCTCTAAGAACACTTTCCATAGTTCAAAATTTCAAGGAAAAAGAGAGATTCGGTTTTGGACTTAGAGGGACTCTCAAGACAAAATAAAGGTTGCAAATCATTCCTTGAAGATCACTGAATGTTTCTGGATCATAAAACCATCCATTCATACACTGAATCATGCTAACTGAATCATCACATTCTTGTTTTTTTTTTAATTTTCGATTTCATATATTCATGTAATATAAATTGTTTTTGATCATTGATACTTGTTTGTGAAGGTGTCTGGAATGTTTCTATGTGTATGGATTAAATTTTCATTACAGGTTGAAGAATCCACCGTAGTTAGGGTTTCGGCCTCTCGTTTGGGGTTTTATGATAAACCAAATATAAATGACTTTTAAGAACATAGGAAGATTGTATGATTCATAAGGATCACATTGCACTAATCAATTTGAATAAATTTTACTGTTTGCTTGTTGTTTGAGTTTCGTAGGTCAAGAACATGGAAGAACACGCAAGAAAATTCGCAGGAAAAGTTGTATGAAAATTCGCAGGTAATCAGAGGAAGAAGATGATCCATTGGCGCCATCTGGAAAATTCAAATTGTAACTTAATATTTTTAGAATTTGTTTATATTATATTTCAACTAACGCGCTTGGCTCAGCTGGTTTGTGTGTTTGGTTTGTAAACGAATGGTCCTGGGTTCAAACCTTCCCCAGGCCATTTTGTTTTGTTTTTATTTTTGGTGTTTTTGCAGGTTAATAATAAAATGATTGTTACCCCAAACCTTATCACATGTGCGCGTTTGGCCTGGTGGTAGCAGTGTGTGTCCAAGGGAGGCAAGACCTAGGGCGTGGGTTCAATCCTTGCCCCAGGGAAGTTTTTTTTATTTCATTTTTCTAATTATTTTGTTTTATTGTTTTGTTTTATAATTAATTCTAATTATATTTCTTATAATAAAAATATATTTAAATAATAATATGTAAATATATATATATATATATATATATATATATATATATATATATATATATATATATATATATATATATATATATATATATATATATATATATATATATATATATATATATATAACTTTATATTTTCTAAAAATCCCTAATTTATTTTCTAAACTTTAATCTTAGTTTATATTTAAATTGAAATTTGTTTATATTATTATTGTATATATTTTTAAATAATTTAATTAGTTAATTATTAAAATATTCAAACCCTAATTGTATTTTCCTAAATTTCTAACCCTAATTTTTCACCTTAATTATTTTATTTAATTTTAAATATTAAGCTTAATTAATTTTTTCTAATATATAATTAAATAATTAATCATACTTTGTAAATAATTATTATATGGTTTATTATTATTCTCATCATCTTATTTTCTTTTTTTAAAAAAAATTCTCTAAAATTGTTTATTTAATTTAAAAATATTCTCTTAACTTGTATATATTTTGTATATTTGTGCTAACCTTTTCTTCTTATAATTATTTTATCACTAACCTTTTAGTTATTGTTTATTTTATTATATATTTATTATTCAATTGTTTTTATAATGTAACTGCAAAAGCCTTGTAATAGTCGTAGTTTATTATTGTTTTATCGTTTATAAATATTCTTGCCATGGTTAGTAATTATAGGGAGTGATAATATGTTTGTAAAATTAAAATTAATTTAGAATCACTAATTTAATAAGATAAATATTTGAATATGAACACTCACACACATAAGTCGATCTTTGATCGCCATCCTACACTTTCTAAGGGTATTCCTCATGTTGCCTAATTATAAGGTCAAGTAAGGTGTCTAAAAGCAAAGTCCCTTTTCATAAAATATCATCAAGTCCCTTTTAAGATTATAAGATCAAGTCCCTTCGATGTTCCCTACGGTAAATGATCTTGTCCCTTCGAATAAAAGATGATAAGTCCCTTCGTATTTCTAAGACACCTTACAGTTGCCTAAACATAAATGTCCCTTCTCATGTCTCTCATTACATCCAAGGTAATGACTACCTATTCCTTAATAATAGGGCTAGTCTTACCATTGAAAGAACACATAAGAACAGTAAAGACTTAGCATAGGGTAGGTTCCTCTTAAGTACTTGCTCACTTTTCATCAAATTACTTCATTACACTTCACATTTTCAAACAAATTTTCAAAACAAAGTCTTTATATACATCCATACAAGGATCATTATAAAGTACTTAGAAATTTTTTCAATCACACACTACACTTTCTC
The DNA here is from genome assembly GCA_963966055.1 of Lathyrus aphaca. Lineage (NCBI taxonomy): Eukaryota > Viridiplantae > Streptophyta > Magnoliopsida > Fabales > Fabaceae > Lathyrus > Lathyrus aphaca. The sequence continues at coordinate 325,499,762 of OZ014523.1, forward strand.
AAAACAATTTAAAGTGAGCTAAGTAACTAAGAGCCCATGGATAACCATGGATATAAAGGGTGCTAATAACTTCCCTTTATATAACCTACCCCCCGAACTCAAAATCTTTTAAGGTATTTCCTGTTCTTTTATGCCCTTTCCTTTTGGATAAAATAAAAGTCGGTGGCGACTCTTGCTATCCATAACATTTAACTAAAGTCAGTTCTCCCACCGTGTTACATTTTGATGTTGAATTTTGAAGTCTCGACACAACTCTGCCATCATCTTGTTGTTAAGGTTTGAACCATTATCAGTAATGATTCGCTCGGGAACTCCATATCGACAAATGATATCCCTTTTCAGAAAACGGACCACTACTTGGCGAGTGACATTTGCATACGAAGCTGCTTCGACCCATTTGTTGAAGTAATCAATGGCTACCAGGATGAATCTGTGACCATTTGAAGCGGTTGGTTTGATCTTTCCAATCATTTCAATGCCCCACACAGCGAAGGGCCAGGGTGAAGACAATATATTCAAAGGATTGGGAGGCACATGCACTTTGTCTGCGTAGATCTAGCATTTATGGCACTTTCTGGCATAGGCACAACAGTCTGCATCCATTGTGATCCAGTCGTAACCTGATCTTAATAATTTATTCGCCATTGCATGTCCTCCGGCATGTGTACCGAAAGAACCTTCATGTACTTCGTGCATTAGTAGGTCTTCTTCCTTCTTGTCAACACATCTGAGCAAGACCATGTCGAAGTTTCGCTTGTATAAAGAGCCATCAACATTGAGGAAGAAACTGCCGGCTAGCCTTCTCAATGTCTGCTTATCATTAGATGATGCCCCAGGTGGGTATGTATGAGTCTCCAAGAAGCATTTGACGTTGTGGAACCAAGGTTTGTTATCAGTAACAGTGTCCACAGAGAATACATACGCCGGTCGGTCCAGTCTGGAAACTAAAATCCGAGGTACATAGTTAGCAGTCTGTACTTTGATCATAGATGAAATAGTGGCCAAGGCGTCTGCAAACTAATTCTCATCTCGAGGGATGTATTCAAGCTTGACCATTGTGAAGAAAGTCAATAATCTCCTCGTATAGTCACGGTAGGGAACCAGATGCTCTTGATGGGTATACCACTTGCCATTAGTTTGGTTGATCACCAAAGCTGAATCTCTGAATACATTAAAGGTTTTGATCCTGAGGTCAATGCCTTCCTCAAGACCCATTATGCAACTTTCGTACTCTGCTTCGTTGTTAGTGTAGGCAAAGGTGAGCCTTGCTGAGAAAGGAAGATGGACTCCTTTGGGTGTAATAAGCATTGCACCAACTCCACGACCGTTACAATTAACTGCCCCATCAAACATCATAGTCCATGCTTCTTCTGGATCAGGCCCTTCAGTGTGAACAGGTTCTTCGCAATCTTTCGACCTTAAGAACATGATGTCTTCATAAGGAAAATCAAATTTCATAGGCTGGTAGTCATCAATGGGTTGCTCAGTCAGATAGTCAGACAATACACTACCCTTGATGACTTTCTAAGAGGTGTACTGAATATCATATTCTGTCAGAATCATCTACCACCTTGCAACCCTTCCGGTAAGTGCTAGCTTCTCAAATATGTACTTGACGGGGTCCATCTTTGAGATCAACAAGGTAGTATGAGTCAACATATACTATCTTAGTCGGCGAGCAGCCCACGCTAAAGCACAACAAGTTTTCTCGAGCAGTGAATAACGTTGTTCACAGTCGGTAAACTTTTTGCTTAGGTAGTATATTGCATACTCTTTTCGACCAGACTCATCATGCTGGCCCAACACACACCCTATTGATTCGTCTAATACTGTCAGGTACATTATTAGAGGTCTTCCTTCAACTAGAAGCATGAGAATTGGAGGTTCTTGCAAATACTCTTTGATCCTGTCAAAAGCTTTCTGACAATCGTCGTTCCACCTGACTGTTTGTTCTTTTCTTAGTAGCTTGAACAAGGGCTCGTAGGTTGTATTGAGATGAGATATGAACCTCGAAATGTAGTTCAATCTACCTAAGAACCCTCAAACTTCTTTCTCAGTCTTAGGTGCAGGAATCTCCTGAATTACTTTAACCTTATCAGGGTAAACCTCAATTCGTTTTCCGCTTACAATAAAACCCAACAGCTTACCAGAACGTACCCTGAATGTGCACTTGTTGGGGTTTAACCTTAACTGATATTTCCTCAGACGTTTGAATAGTTTCAACAGGTTCACCAAATGCTCTTCCTCTGTTTGGGACTTGGCAATCATGTCATCCACGTAGCACTCGATTTCTTTATGGATCATATCGTGGAATAATGTTACCATAGCCCGTTGATATGTTGCACCCGTGTTCTTCAAACCAAACGACATTACTTTGTAGCAGAACGTGCCCCATGGTCTGATGAAGGTTGTCTTCTCCATGTCTTCAGGTGACATCTTGATCTGATTGTATCCAGAAAATCCATCCATGAAGGAAAATACCGAGAACTAAGTCGTGTTGTCTACCAATACATCAATGTGAGGTAATGGGAAATCATCTTTCAGGCTTGCTCTGTTCAGATCCCGGTAATCAATGCACATACACACCTTGCCATCCTTCTTAGGTACGGGTACAATGTTAGCAACCCACGGCGGTTAACTAGTTACAACAAGAAAACCGACGTCCCACTACTTTTGTACTTCTTCTTTGATTTTCATGTCCATGTCTGGGCGAGTACAATGCAACTTTTGTTTAACTGGCGGACAATCCTCCTTCAATGGTAGCTTGTGCATGACAATATCTATATCCAAACCCGACATATCTTGATAGGACCAAGCGAACACATCAACATATTTCGCAGCATATTGATAAGCTGTTCTTTTACTGGAGCTTGCAGACTTGCCCTAATCTTTACTTCTTTCACATCTTCCTCGGTACCAAGATTTATAGTCTCAACCTCCTCCTGATGAGGAGAAATCACCTTTTCCTCTTGTCTCAATAACCTGGCAAGCTCTTCAGGTAAATCGTAGTCTTCTTCAACCCATTCACCTGCTTGATTAATTGGATTGTCGAAGTCATACGAGGTCATAGCAGTGTCGTTGTCGGTGCAATCTGGAGGGCTATCTCTGCAAGGGTTTAGATTTGGTTCATTTTAGTGATTGATTTTATCTTATTTAGAAAAAGTGAATGAAGTTATTTATTTGAGAAAAACATTGTCATTTATTGTTTTGTGCGAAAATAACAAAAATGAAAAGACAGTGAGCGAAAAAGATTGTTTGCAAAAAGATGTCCATTGTTCATTAATATTCAATTTGCACAAAAATACATATGGCCCTATTACAAAATGAGTCCCAACATCTTGGGCAAGATGCAGGACTTTGATGCATCCTTAAAACAGGAAATAATAATTACTCTGCAGCAGTAACCCTTATAATTTTCTGGGAAGACCAGTTAAGAACTTGTTGGCCCGGGACTCTTGGACAGATCCAGCTTTCCAGGTTGTAGTCGCTCTCAGCCTCGTCTTCCAAAGTGTTGACAACATCTGGGGTCAGCATTCGCCCACTTATGAACTTGGGAGCTTCAACAGCCTCCTCTTGAACTTGTCGGGATGGTTTGTAACCCAAACCGAATTTGTCTTCTTTCATCTCCACCTTTAGCAGCTTGCCCCATCCTTGGGCATTCCCTTCTTCCACAACCTTCCGAGCTTGTTTTTAGGAAGAAATTGAGGTGCCCATCCTTTCCTCTTGGGATGCAGCAAACACCTCAGTTGTAGCTTCGTTGATGTTCAAGGCTTCGAAACCTTGACTCATGGTTTCATGGATCTCCCCATCTATATCTATGTACTTGTATGTAGCTAAGTGACTGACAAAGATGTCCTCTTCTCCATAAATGGTGATAATTTGGCCTTCCCACTCATATTTTAACTTCTGATGAAGGGTCGATGTTACTGCGCCAGCGGCAAGAATCCAGGGTCAACCCAACAAACAGTTGTAGGCAGGCTGTATGTCCATCATGTAGAAGGTAGTTTTGAAAACTTGCGGGCCAATTACCACAGGCAGCTCAATTTCTCCGAGAACCGATCTCTTAGAACCATCAAAAGCTCTGACAACTAGGTTTCTCGGACGGAGTGCAAGACCGTCATACTCCAGCTTAACTAAAGCCTTCTTTGGTAGCACGTTGAGTGATGATCCGGTATCAACAAGGACATGAGAAAGTACGGCACCTTTGCATTCCATAGTGATATGCAAAGCCTTATTGTGATTACACCCCTCTGTAGTCAAGTCAGCATCGGTGAAACCTAGTCCATGACTAGTATTGACATTTGCGACCACCGTTTCTAACTGATTGACCGTGATCTCTTCTGGCACATAAGCTGCGTGCAGGACCTTGAGTAGTGCATTCCAGTGAGCCTCGGAACACATGAGCAGAGATAGTATGGAGATCTTTGAGGGTGTTTGGTGGAGCTGGTCCACAACTTTGTAGTCACTTCTTTTGATAATCCTCATAAACACGTCTACATCCTGATCAAAGGGTGTCTTCAGAGTTTCTTTTGCAGCTGGTTCTTCTGGCACCACACTTTTTCCTTTTGCTTTAGCAGCAGTTTCTGCTTCAGCATTAGCTCTTGGGAACTGTGAAGCGAAGAGACGTCCGCTTCGAGTGAAGCCTCTGCCTCCCCCAACATTGTCAACTTGTGGTACAGGTATTGAGGAGTCAATAGTGATCTTCTTTCCATGGCAGTAAAGATCCGAACCATAATGCCAAGGCACAACACTGTTGTTATCATAAGGAACTGGTCCAGGCACCGTGATGGTCACCGGACTAATTGCAACAGAAGAAGGAGTTGTGATAGTTTGTGGATCATAGTATATGGTGACAGGAGGTCTGATTAAAGATGGTGCAGGTGCAGGAAGTTGTTGATGTTATGGAGGGTGTTGTTGAAAGTCGTTGTTGAGAAATTCCGAAACATGAATGATTGCTGGGTCATAGTAAATGGTAACTGTTGAGATGTCGTCACAAGGGTTTGTTGTAGCCGTTTCCGTTGAAATGACTTTTGCTGGCATTGTAGAAGATTCTGTTGGGATAATGTTTGCTGGAGTTGTAGAAGAGATTTTTGTTGTCTTTGTAGAAGATGGAACTGTAGATGTGATCTGTAGAATGCCTTCTCTGATAAGATCGCTGATACCATTCTTCAGATTCGCACAACCATTGGCAGAAACTTTGCAAGCTTCACAATGGGCCTCACAACCCGGAAACGCTTGGCACTTTAATAGCTGAGCTTTTACTTCGGCCAGTGGTGTTTGAATACTTGCAATGTCCTCAATCAGAATTGCTGGTTGGTCCTCCTCAATAGCATTAATCCTCGGCCTACCGTGATTCGGTATTGGATTCTTTGTGACATTTGGTGGAGGTGCAAAATTCAAAGCTTTGGAGTCAATCAGATTTTGGACTTTCATGTGTAGGGCCCTGCACTTCTCTGTTGAATGACCAGGTGCATTAGAGTGAAAAGCACATCTGGCATTGACATCATAGTTCCTTGGAAGATTCAAAGGATCTGGTGGAGCCAAAGTCCATAGTTCAGTCAGGTTAAGCTTCAATAGTTGCGGGAGTAAAGCTGCAAAGGGCATTGGGATGGGGTCGATCACCCTATTAACCTAAGAAGGCCTTTGTTGGAAAGGACGTTGCTGCTGGTTGTTGTTGTTGTAAGATCTTTGTTGATGTTGTGGGAAATGTTGTTGCTGAGGATACTGTTGTTGCTGAGGTGCCGGAATAGGAATGGTGACTGCTGTAACACGGTGGGAGAACTGACTTTAGTTAAATGTTGCGGATAGCAAGAGTCGCCACTGACTTTTATTTTATCCATAAGGAAAGGACATAAAAGAACAGGAAAGACCTTAAAAAGATTTTGAGTTCGGGGGGTAGGTTATATAAAGGGAAGGTGTTAGCACCCTTTATATCCATGGTTATCCATGGGCTCTTAGTTACTTAGCTCACTTTAAACTGTTTTGAGAAGTGGAGTGTGTGAAAAAAATTTCTAAGTACTTTATAATGATCCTCGTATGGATGTATATAAAGACTTTGTTTTGAAAATTTGTTTGAAATGTGGAGTGTAATGAAGTATTTTGAAGAAGTGGGCAAGTACTTAAGAGGAACCTACCCTATGTTAAATCTTTAATGTTCTTATATGTTCTTTCAATGGTAAGACTAGCCCTATTATTAAGGAATAGGTAGTCATTACCTTGGATGTTATAAGGGACATGTGAAGGGACATCTGAAGTTAGGCAACTGTAAGGTGTCTTAGCAATACGAAGGGACTTATCATCTTTTACTCGAAGGGACAAGATCATTTACCGTAGGCAACATCGAAGGGACTTGATCTTATAATCTTAAAGGGACTTGATGATATTAATGAAGGGACTTTGCCTTAAGACACCTTACTTGACCTTATAATTAGGCAACATGAGGAATACCCTTAAAAAGTGTAGGATGGCGATCAAAGATCGACTTACGCGTGTGAGTGTTCATATTCATATATTTATCTTATTAAGTAAGTCATTCTAAATTAATTTTAAATCACCAACAGGTTATCACTCCCTATAGTTACTAACCCTGGCAAAAACATTTATAAACAATAACATAAAAACAATAATAAACCTACGACTATTACAAGGCTTTCGCAATTACATTATAATATGAATAATAAATACATAAAGAAATTATAATTAAAATGATTAGTAATAAAATAATTATAAGAGGAAAAGGTTAGCACAAATATACAAAAAATATATACAAGTTAAGAGAATATTTTTAAATTAAATAAGCAATTTTAAAGAATTTTTTAAAAGAAAATAATATAATGAGAATAATAATAATAAACCATAGAATAAATATTTACAAAACATGATTAATTATTTAACTATATATTAGAAAAATTAATTAAATTCAATATTTAAAGTTAAACAAAAATTAGGGTTAGAAATTAGGGTTAATTTTACAATTAAGAAAAATCAGGATTAGGGTTTTGATTATTTAATATAAACTTAATTAAATTATTTATATAAAAAATATTCAATAATAATATAAACAAATTTTAAATTAAATATAAACCAAATTAAATTTTAGAAAATAAATTAGAATTTTTTAGAAATATGAAGTTATATATATATTTACATATTATTATTTAAATATAATTTTTTTATAAGAAATATAATTTATATTAATTATAAAACAAAACAATAAAGAAAATAATGAGAAAATGAATATAAAAAAACTTACCTGGGGCAGGGATCGAACCCACGCCCTAGGTCCTGCCTCCCCTGGACTCACAATGCTACGACCAGGTCAAACGCGCGCATGTGATAGGGTATGGACTCCAATTGTTTTATTACTAACCTGCAAAAACACCAAAAAATAAAACAAAACAAAATGACCTGGGGGAGGTTTGAACCCAGTACCATTCGTTTACAAACAAACACACAAACCAGCTGAACCAAACCCATTAGTTGATAATGAAATAACAAATACATATTATAAAAATAATCCAAATTTTGAATTCAGATTTTCGCGCCAAGGACTTCATCTTCCTCCTCTGACCCTGCGCATTTACTTGCGAAAATTGCTAAGAATTTTCCTGCGAATTTAGTTTCGCAGGCTTTCCTAGGGTTCTTCAATCATCAATGAACCTGTAAAATTTTTCAAAATTGAATACACCAACAGAATCACCACAACATTTACAGTTCAACCATGTCATTAGAATTTATTTATATTTGCTAAATCGTTAAACCCTAATAATGGCGTTTGGAGATTAAGGTCATGATTCTTCAAATTGAGAGTCCAGAAACATTCCTAGCACCATCATAAACATCAAGCAGTCATCAAATATTATTTAAAACAAGCAAATATATGAAATCGAAAAATTCAAATTCAAGAACAAAGCATGATTCGGTTAGACGATTATGTGATGTTTTAGATGCTTATGATGATTGATTTGGGTTCAGTGATGCTCAAGCAAGCTAATGCCACCTTCAGAAAGCTTTGAAAACGCCTCTAAGTTGCAACCCGAATTGGAGTTTTTTCTTTAAAAGTTTGAAGTTTGTTTTTATGCTTGGAGGCTGTAAATTCGTCCTCTTCTTGTTGGGATGTATTCAAGTATATGTAGAGATGAAAATTAGGTCAAAAAGTTATGGATTTATGGGCTTTTTAATGATTGCTTGATCATGAAGTTTATATCTTTCAAATATTGAAAAAGATCACATCTAACCTTACCAAATCAAGCTAGCACGAATTTGGATTAGATCAATCATCTATAATTGATGTTTATGACCTTCTAGAATCATAATCTCATCCAAATATATGATTTTCATATTTTATTTTAATTTAATTTGTATTTTAAGGAATAAAATTCAAATAAATACTAAATAAAATATAAAAAATCAGAAAATGCATGGGCTGGGTCGTGCTTGATGATATTATGAAGATTGGATGGCAATTTGGTGGGCTCATTTAGCAAAAATTGGTTTTAAGGCCTCATTTGCTTCATAAACTTCCCAAAAATTTCCCAACTTTGCAAGGGCACAAATCATTCAATTTTAATGCTATGAAGGTGTTCTTGGACATTTTAGAAATCTTAGAGAGTCCTCTAACCAACCTCTTTGGTCTCATGTCCATATCTTTTACCATTCTCAAGTTATGCTCTTTGGAAGTTGTTGACTTTTTGTTCACTTTTAAAAAGACCTATAATGTCTTAGCTCATACCTTCCAAATGAAGCATTTTTGGGCTTGGCTTGTGAGACACAAAGTTGTAGAGAATTCAATTTCCTTCAAAATGAGCTTTGGATGGAAAAATTTTGATGAAGCATGTGAAAGTTATGGCTGGTCAAAGTTCAATTGACTTTTCTTGTGAAAACCCTAATTTAGAAACTCCTGATTCTTGATGATCTAAAATTTCCTTGATGAATCATGATCAAACCTTGATCAAATGATGAATTTTACTTCATATACTTGATGTTGGCAAAAAAATCATGAAGTTTGACCACAGTTGACCTCAGTTTGACTTTTTGACTGCCTTGACTGATTTTAACCTATTTGATCATCTGACTGAGCAAATCTTTTGGGAAAGTCTTGAAACTTGACATGGGGATTATTGAAAACATATAGGATGCTATGAAGCTCACTTGAAGTCTTGGAAATCCATTTAGCCTGATGAAAGTCAAAACCCTAGTTTAAGATGCATTGCTTAGGAGGATGCATTGTCTGAGGGAATTGTTAAATTTTCTGACTAATTGTGAACCTTGTGAACCTCTTGAGATACCCTGTGAACCTTGTGAACCTCTTAGTACACAATATCCTGTCTCGGGGAGGGCAAATTTGGGGTGCAACAGCTGCCCCTGTTCAATTTTCTGAAACCTGAGGGGTTAGATTGGTATATGTGTCAGTCGTGACCTGGAAGGTTGAAGGGGATTGAATACAAAAGCCCAAAAATTTGCACTCGCCGGTGCGTAAAGTAACATTGATGATTAGTTGTATATGCTTGAGTGGGCTTGAAGATGCCACTTGGAAGAATTGGAGATGGGCTTATAGATGCCATCCATAATATCAGGAGGTGATAATATCTTGATGTTGATACTGGATATCAGTACTAGGTCTTCGTATAGGCTGTCTCTGAATCGTTTATGCAATATGGTTTGAATTGTTGAATAGACCAGTAGAAATAAATCTTCGTGACAATTATCTTTTCTAGAAATATCCTGGATTAGGGAATAGATCTTCGTGTAGATCGTTTGCCTACTATCTAAGAACAAATAGATTAAATCTTCTGAAAATATCCTGGACTAGGGAATAGATCTTTGTACAGACCGTTTGCCTACTATCCAAGAACAAATAGATTAAATCTACTGAAAATATCCTGGACTAGGGAATGGATCTTTGTATAGACCGTTTGCCTAATATCCAAGAACAAATAGATTAAATCTTCTGAAAATATCCTGGACTAGGGAATGGATCTTTGTATAGACCGTTTGCCTAATATCCAAGAACAAATAGAGTACCAGGATTAAATCTCCTAAAAATATCCTGGACTAGGGAATGGATCTTTGTATAGACCGTTTGCATAATATCCAAGAACAAATAGATTAAATCTTCTGAAAATATCCTGGACTAGGGAATGGGTCTTTGTATAGACCGTTTGCCTATTATCCAAGGACCAAAAAGTATCAGGATTAAATCTCCTGAAAATATCCTGGACTAGGGAATGGATCTTTGTATAGACCGTTTGCCTATTATCCAAGGACAAAAGAGTAATGATTAAGTATCAACACTAGACCTTCGTATAGATCGTTTCTGACCTGTTGTGAATTGTTGATATTGTTTTATCTGCTTATAACCATCCTACAAGGAAAAGGTTAGTTTATGCAATATGTATGCATGCATGGCATGGTGCATCTAAGTAAATGTACTATGCATTTATGGATATGTTATGATATGATGTAAATGATGTATGTATGAATCATGCAGCCTGAAGCGTCTGGATATCTTTGTATAACAACTGCTGGCTAGGGAAAATAAATCCCGATTCGTTGCTGAAGAATATGAGGACTTCGTTCCCGTCTTGTTTGATAGTATAGTATTTATAACCTTCCGTCTTTGTTTGTCGTACTTCTATTGAAGGAATAAGTTCCTGAGTATCCCGACTGAGGATAAAAGAGATGGACATAAATTCAAGGGGAAATATAACTCGAAGTATCTATAAAGATAAATTTGCTCTACTGGGGATTTGTAGTTGTCTTGTGGGGATGAATCGGCGAAGCTTCATTGAATTCCTATCTTCGTTCATCCTTAGTAAATACTATTACTGCATTTTATGCATTTTTGGTAAACATCAATCATATTCAAAAGTATACATACATTCAAACACAACCAATGGACGTTTTCGCTTATGTAAATAGGGTAAAAGTAAATCTGGATTCAAAGATGAAATTTTATTTATATTACAAAGTGACCTATACATAGGCAAGTTTGTACAAGGAGACAGAAATCCTAGTAAGAGGAATTAGTCGTAAAAAATTTTACAGAACAAAGAAACCAGCTATGTGAGCAATACTCCTATTGAGTTCCAATTCTACTATTGCCATTATCTTCAAGTGTCTCATATTCTGCCATTGAGATGGAAACGATTGGATTGATCTTTATCTGTTTGAACTTGAGCTAGGTAGCACCATCAGTGTTAGTTACATGAGTGATCCAAACGAGACATAGTCATACGCTTTAATCCCTAACTTTTGCCTGGATTGCCCTTTCAGGTTTTCAATCCACCGGGATACCCCTTTTTTTGCCCAAGCCGCCTTTTCAGGTTTTCGACTTGCCGGGTGTACATTATATATATATATATATATATCACTAATTTTTTCCCGAACCCTTTTGGTTCGCTGGGATGCCCTTATTTTTGCCTAGGCCAGTCAACCTAGCGGGTCTCTTTTTATGCGTAGTATTTTTTGACTATGTCTGCGTTTACAGGCTGTGGGAAATCTTCACCATCCATAGTAGTAAGCATCATGGCACCTCCTGAGAATACTCTTTTGACCACAAATGGTCCTTCATAAGTAGGAGTCCACTTGCCCTTAGGATCACCCTGTGGTAGTATGATACGCTTGATTACCAAGTCACCAGCCTGATATACCTTTGGCTTAACCTTCTTATTGAAAGCCTTGATCATCCGTTTCTGGTACATCTGACCATGACAAACAGCTGCCAACCTCTTCTCATCAATCAAATTTATCTGGTCGAATCGAGTCTGAATCCACTCATCTTCATCCAAGTCTACATCCTTCATGATTCTCAAGGAGGGGATCTGAACTTCAATGGGCAGAACTGCTTCCATACCATAGACTAAGGAGAATGGGGTTGCGCCTGTTGAAGTATGTATTGTAGTACGATAACCATAAAGAGCAAATGGTAACATCTCATGCCAATCCTTATAAATAACAGTCATCTTCTGTAGAATCTTCTTAATGTTCTTGTTAGCAGCTTCTACTGCCCCATTCATCTTCGGACGATACGGAGAAGAGTTGTGATGCTTAATCTTGAACTATGTGCAGAGATCAGTAATCATGGTATTGTTCAGATTAGAGCCATTATCTGTGATAATCCTTTCAGGGATGCCATACCTACATATGAGATTATTCTTAATGAATCGAGCCACCACATTCTTAGTAACAGATGCAAATGAAGCTGCCTCCACCCACTTAGTAAAGTAAGCAATAGCAACCAGGATGAAATGATGCCCATTAGAAGTAGTAGGTTTGATCTCACCAATCATATCAATGCCCCACATGGCAAAAGGCTACGGAGAAGTCAACACATTCAATGGAGCTGGAGGTATATGTACTTTATCAGCATATATTTGACACTTGTGACATGTTCTGGAATGTTGATAGCAATCAGCTTCCATGGTAGACCAATAATAACCTACTCTCAATATCTTCTTTGCCATGGTATGACCACTAGAATGAGTGCCAAAGATCCCATCATGCATATCTTCCATAATCTCTGTTGCTTCCTTCTTATCCACACAACAAAGAAAAGTTGAATCATAATTGCGCTTGTACAAAATTCCATTACTCAAGAAGAAATTAGCAGAAAACCTCCTCAGAAACTTCTTATCTTTGACAGATGCCCCTTCAGGGAACTCCTGAGCTTCAAGATATCTTTTCACTTCATAGAACCAAAGCTTCCCCTCTGCTTCTTCAGTATCAATCTCATTGCAGTATGCAGTTGTTCGCTGTGGTTTTTGACGAACAACCTCTGGTTAACTAATCTCTCAGAAAACTGGGTTACTTGCAGGACCAACCAAACAAATCCTCGGACACATGTGCAATTGTTTTGTCGAATTTCTCTTAGTGTTGTTAATGATTTGTGGTTTTTTTTATTAATAATGTCAAAGTGTTAAATGCTTTGAATTTGAAAGTGAAATAAAGTTGAAGTTTAAACAAAAGTAAGAAAAATGGCGAAAGATGTAAAACTTTGCAGGAAAGTAAATAAAACTGAAGATAAAATAAATTGATGAAACAAACTTAATAATTTAAATAACTTGAAAGACAAATGGTGTTCAACACATACATTGTTCCAAATATTAGACTCATTTTCTCTCACACTGGGTACTTAGAGTATTTACAGGATTTTTGTATAAGTTTTCACACACACATTCTAAACACAAACTATCCTATTTATATACAAACAAAGTAACTTCCTAGAACGGGAAAGTTCTAACTAAATGACAAGTGTCAGCCTGCATGCAATTTCCTTCTCTGAAACTTCCATGTGTCCAACTGCCAAAGGTTGCAACTTTTGAATTTTGAACTCTTCCCTTTGATGACGAAACATTACATCTCTTTGTGTGTCGAAATGTCGAAGAAGAAGAAACTCTTCAAACTTTACGAACCAACGCTTCTGCCAAACACCTTCCTTCTGTCGAAGTGTCGAAAGACACACTCATCTTGTCGAACACCCAACTATAAACAGGTTTCCAAACTTGGCTTGCCAGAACACTATTTGTCCTCCTGTCGAAGCACATGAGCTTTTAACCTTGTCAACATCTCCTGAACATCTTCACTTCTTCTTTTTCTTATCTACTGATCATCCTCTCAGCAACAGAAATGACTTCATGTCTCAAATTTCAGAGTGTCGAAATTATGAGCTTACAAATTGCCCCCCAGCAAAGATGTTTTCGACTAATTCTGGAGAAATATCCTTTGCTGTCGAAATGACTTCTGACACCATGTCAGTCTCATTAATTATAAAGTGACTTTGTTGAGTCCCAAGGAAACACTATGATTTCAACTTTCTGAAAAAACGACACATCTAGCCCACGTTTACACAACCTTCCATAACCCTATATTCTAGCTAAATCATGGGCTCCCTACCAACCGTCACCTTTAATCACCACCATTGATCAAAACGCATGTCCCCCATGACCTAAACTGAAAAGTCTTTTATTTATTTATTTTTTATATCCTGTCACCTTCTATAAATACCCTCTTCTAAAACCTTTCATCCTTTTTATACTCTCAAACTCTTCTTCCCTTAACAAAGAAAATCTCCATTAAAACCCTTTTAAGCTTTCTGTTACTCCAGCTCCAAGCTTCTCATAACAATGGCGCCTCCAAAGAACATTGCTGACCGTAGTGCTAAGAAAGCAAAGAAGACTGTTGATCTCCCTCCTGCTCACACATTATCTGGACCCACGCAAGTGAATCAACAACAGTACATCCCAGAACCTCCAAATGAGAGGGAGAAAGCTAGTATCTACAGATCTCAGGCAATGATCCCTATCTTGGTTTCTGGAGTTCACCATGCAATGTTAGGTCCTATCTCTGATCCTAATGCTGACCCAAACCGTTTAAAGGATTTTTATCCTTGCTATTCTACCTCCAAACCAATAGGTGCTAGTAAGAACCCTAAGACTGTCGAAACATCTTCTAAGAAACCTGAGATCCCCATAGCTTCGACAGAATTAGACTTGTCATACTTAAATCAAACTATGATCTTTAGGAGCCCTCCCCTAACAAAAGACCCTTCAGATTATTTTGCTTGGCTCACTAGAGTCGAAAAGGTTAAAGAAAAATTCTGGAAGAAGACTGGTATTTACGACCTGATTCAGTTGTCGAAAGAAGGCCCACGCTACTGCCAGAATATGCTGTTGGCTTCTTTATATTTCTGGGACAGTACCTACAACAACTTCCATCTTCCCTGTGGTATGGTTACCCCCACTCTTTTCGACATAGTAGCCATCACTGGCCTTAGTCCTATAGGAGAAATCTTTAATCCTGAGCACCTAAATAAAGATCCCATAGGATTCGACACCAAACACGCTAGCTATTCCTTATTCATTGCTTATCACCAAGGCGAAGGCACTGAGGAAGTGTCCGACAGAGAACATATTGCTTTCTTTACTTTGTGGTTAGCCAAGTTTGTCTTTTGCACCAGATCACTCCAGGTTGCCAGAAGCTATATTACCATGGCTAATCAACTTCATAATGGAGTTGCATTTTGTCTAAGTGAATTGCTTCTGGCAAATCTCTATGAATCTCTGAGTGAGAGTGTGAGCAACTTAAAAACCATCAAGGACAAAGGAACCATCAGCCTCATAGGCCCCTTCTGGCTCTTACAATTGTGGCTGAACGCAACCTTCGAAGCCTGCATCCCTATCAAGAGACCAGTTGACGAAGAAGAAGTGAAAGACAGGCGCGTCGAATGGCCTAGGTTAGTTCAACTAACACCTACTGACGAAGGTATAGGTCTTCGACAAGCTTTCACTAGCTATGTAATGATGTTCGCCAAATGTTACAAGTTTACTCTATCCATGGCACCCTTTGCCAACAGGACAGTGGGTCCCAAATGGTTCAGAAGACAACTCCCAGTAGAAAACCAAAAAGAAGAAGACTCCTACATATCCATCTGGGAAGCCTTCCTCATACCAAGACACCTTTTCTCCCATCACAGCCTTAATAACACCAAAGTTTCCCTCATTGTCTATCAACCTAACTTGGTAGCCAGACAATTTGGGCTAACACAGACGAAGACAAAACCCATCTACCACAATAAAGGCTCCATTTTGTTCTACAACTCATTTCAAAATTTTGAGAAAAGTCTAGAATTGTATTACAAATTTTTCGACGCATCTTTGGAGGTCTACCCTACCATATTTCGACCAAACTTCTTGTGCACTAAAGACTTCGACGTTTGGTGGAAGGAGTATTATATTAACAAATTCTTTGATGTAACAACTTTCAACACACTCCTGACGAATGCCTTTGCTTTTGTGCAGGATAAGAAGAAGAAAGGTACAGATAAGCATATCAAAGAAATTCAAAATTTTCAAAAATATTTTGAAACTATTTACAGGCCAAATGATCTTCGTCGAACCATAGGCGAAGCAGCAGTGACTTTAAAACAAAAATTTTCAAAAAAGTTGGATAAGTTGGGGGTGCCTTCATATATTCCACCACATGCACGTTACAACTTTGCTTACACTTCATTTCCCCAAAAGTTTCCCCCACTCCCTTCTGCAGAATTTGGTGTGGCCTTGTGCCCTCCATTCCCAGATTGGTTTGTGTGTGGATCTCACTTAAAGCTGCTTCGCGAGTCCAGCAAAAAACTTGCCGAATGTGTGGTTTCGACGAAGTATTATTTGGGCAACTTCCCTGGGCACCTTCATGTTGGAATAGAACATGTTAGTGTGGAAGAACCTATTCTTGAAGGTGTCGAAGAAATTAAATTCCTCTTCTTATTTCTAACTCTTTTTATGTTTTATATCAATGTTCATTCAATTCTTTCTCTTTCAGCTGTTAGAATCATCAAGAAAACTCCTGGTGAAGGGACATCTTCCAAACAAGTCGAAAAATCACCCATAGCTGCTAAAAAGGTTTCGACCAATAATAACATCTCACTTTTCTTCTTTTATATAAATTTCAATATTCTCAATACTGAGTACATTTCCTTTTCGCACACCTCAGGTAACTCGCACACCAGCCGCAAAAAGAAAACAAGAAGAAAAAGAGATGAGTGTCGAAGAATCTGAGGATGAATCTCCTAAGCCTCAACCCCTCAAAAGGAACAAAGGCATGAGAATAAAGACAATGGCATCCCAGAGATCCATTGTCCAGAGACGGACTCCTCCCACTAGTCCAACCAACAAAATCCCTTTAAGAAGTGAGAAAAGTGGGGATTCAAGCACTCACACTGAGATTCCTCAGGTATTATTTTTCGAATGACAATATTCATAGTCTTAACTACATTGTTTCTTCTTTTAAACTTCCCTTTCCTGTTTACTTCAGGTTATCATTGATGTCGAAGAAACTTCCAAGGTTAAAGAAGAGGTTATCCCTTCTGATTCTGAGAAGACTTTAGCTGAACGGCTTCAGAAAGAAACCACTCCAGATGCTGGTGTTTATGGCCCTCAGACTTTCAGTGATTTCGACATCAGTGACCCTGAGTCCTCTGACAACAATTCTCCTCTTCGTCCAGATTTTACTGTGGAAGAAAAGACTGCCCCAGACCAGGATGCACAACCTCAAGGGCCAATTGATACAACAAAGGCTGATAAGGAAGCTGTCGAAAAAGAAGAAGGTCTGTCGAAGCAACCAGACACAAACTTGAACCCTGGAGGAAGTACCCAAGCTGTCCCTACTCCAGCAGAAACTCCAACAGAAACCCCTCTAAATACGGGTTCGACAAGCTTGTCCCATGAGGAAATTGAAAGCTTGAAAGTAAGAAAACCTCTGGAATATCTGAAAGCTTTACTCAGTTCCAGGTACAACTTTCAAGACTCTTCCCACAGCAGCTTAACAGCTTCAGGGGCTACCTCTGAAATTCAACCAATCAGTGTTATCATGGCTGAGATTAAGGCAAAAATCCTTGGGGTGGAACTATTTGGAACTATGGACGAAAACCCTTCTGCACAATATGACTTGAAGAAACTCCTAAAGCAAGCCAATCTCCTGGAGGCTTCGTCTGAAGAGTGTCGTCTGGTGATGGACCTGATGTCTATGATTGATTCTGTAAGTGCTGACTCGGTTCGCCAAAAAGAATTCTCTCAGAACATCACAGCCAAATCTGAAAAACAAGTCTCAGAATGGAATGTTATAGCCTCTTCGACAGACAGAATCTCAGAGCTAAACAAGCTTTCTGAAGATTACTCCAAAGCTGCTGCTGAGTGCGAAAATAACATCCAGGCTTATCAAGCTCAGATTTTTGAACTTCAGAAGAAGATCCTCCAAGAGAAGGAACGTCAAGCCAGCCTCCAACAGCCCAACCAAGAAGAAATTGACAGGGAACTTCAGAAAGGTCTTCAACATGCAGAAACAGCCCAACAACTCCACAGAGAAATTGACGAACTGACTGTTAGCAAAAGTCTCTGTGAACGTCGAATTCAGCTTCAAAAGAAGAAATTTGACGAACTCAAAGCAACTTTCCTCCAACAGTAGTTTGTAATAGAAAATAGGGAATTTTATTACTTTAAGAATTTTAGAATTTTCATATGTAATGTTACTTAACGCCGTCTGTTTGGCGAAGACAAGCTTTTGTTTGCAATTTTATTCCATTTCTATCTTTATTTCTTGCAATGTTGGCTTATACTTCTTCAAATATTTGCCATTTATTTTCAGCACTCTCCTGTCTTTTTCCATTTCTTCGACTTCATATGCACGATTTGAAAAAACTCTTAAAATTTTGAAAGGTCCTTCCCATTTAGGAGACCATTTTCCCATCAATCTATCTTTCTTTTCCATGGGCAAAATTACTTTCCAAACTAAATCACCAACTAAAAAGTCTTTAAATTTTACTTTCTTATTGTAAAACTTTTCGACTCTTTCTTTCTGCCTTTTTATTAACTCTAAAGCACGTAACCTCTCCTCATCTAAATCAACCAATTCATCCATCATCATACTCCAATAAATCTCAGATGGAATCTCATGATGCCTTTGAATTCGTATTGATTGTAAATAGATTTCGACTGGTAATACTGCATCATGTCCATAAGTTAATTTAAATGGGGTAGAATTAGTTGCCTCTTTAGGAGACGTTCGAGAAGCCCAAAGGATTTGATCTAGAGTCTTGTCCCAATTCCTAGGTTTCTTACCCACATGCTTTTTTATCAGATTTATCACAACCTTGTTGGCTGCTTCGACCTGTCCATTTGCTTGAGCATAATAAGGTGTCGAAGTTAGTAACTTAAAACCTGTCTCTTTTGCAAATGCTTGCATTCTTCCAGTAAACACAGATCCTTGATCAGTGGTTATAGTTTCTGGTATTCCAAACCTATAAATTATATGTTTCTGGATGAAGCCTATAACTACTTCCTGATCTACATTCGTCAGTGGTATGGCTTCAATCCACTTAGTGAAGTAGTCTACTCCAACCAAAATGTATTTCTGCCCCTTTGAAGAAGCTGGTCGAATTTCACCAACCAAATCTAAAGCCCAACCTCTGAATGGCCAAGGCCTTATAATAGAATGTAACTCATTTGCAGGCACATGAGGTATGCCTGCATGAATTTGGCATTCTTGACATCCCTTTGCAAATTCGACACAATCCTTCAACATTGCTGGCCAATACATCCCCTGTCGAAATAGTAACCATTTCATCTTGTGCCCTTCCTGGTGTGCACCACATGCACCACTGTGTATGTTCGTAAAGGCTATATAAGCTTCAGTCTCACCTAAGCACTTTAGTAAGACTCCTTCTGCAGTCTTTTTAAACAGCTCATTTCCAAAGAGTACGTAGCTTAAAGCTCTATACTTTATCTTTCTTTCGACTGTCTGGTTTGGATTTTGTAAATAATCCTTAATAGGTTTTCTCCAATCTCTTACCCCTGGATCATCTACATTGAAAATTTCAAAATTTTCTTCATCACCATATCCCAGTCTTATGGTTTCCAAATCTGATGGGGACAGTCTAGTGGATAATACTTTTCCTCTTATTTCGACAACTTTCTCCAGATTTTCTTTCGACACTTTGTAGCCTGATTCCAGTTGAGCCAAGTCATTTGCTTCCTGATTTTCTAATCTAGGAATGTGTCTAAAGGCTGCACTGTCGAATCTCTTGAGGAGTCTGTTGGCTATCACAAAATACATGATCAAATTTTCTTTGACACATTTGTATTCTTTTGTCAATTGTTTTATTACCAACTCAGAGTCACCCATTATTTCGACCTCTGTTGCCCCCAATTCCAACAATATTTCAAGTCCAGCAATTAAAGCTTCATATTCTGCTTCATTATTTGAACAACAACCTTTTATTTTGTACTTGAACTTTGTTGGAATTTTATTGGGAGAAATAATTAATACCCCAACACCTGTTCCATTCTTATGACTGGAACCGTCGAAATATAATCTCCAAGGTTCTCTTTCGAAATATTTTATTTCATCTCCAACTATGGAGTGGTCAGCTATAAAGTCAGCAACCACCTGTCCTTTGACAGCTTTTAGAGGCATATATTTTAAAGAATACTCAGTTAACGCCAAAGCCCATTTTCCAATTCGACTATGTAGAATAGATTTAGACAACATATGTTTTATTACGTCGAAATGAGAAGATATATATACATCAATGGGTTTTATATAATGCTTTAACTTTGTACAAGAGAAATATATACATAAACATAGTTTCTCTATCATACTATATCTAGTTTCAGCATCATTTAAGACTTTGCTGAGATAATAGATGGCTCTTTCGACGCCATGTTCATCTTCCTGACAAAACATGCTTCCCAATGTTCTGTCGGATGCTGAGATGTAGAGCCTCATACTTCTTTTTCGACAAGGAGACATTAAAACTGGAGGACTGGCCAGATATTCTTTGATCTTGTTGAAAGCATCTTGTTGTTCTTGCCCCCAAGTGAAGCCCTCCTTCTTCAGTCGAAATAGAGGTGAGAAGGCCTGTGTTTTTCGACTAAGGTTGGAGATGAACCTTCTAAGAAAGTTAATTTTCCCTAGCAGAGACTGCAATTCCTTCTTTTTCGATGGCACTTTCGCTTCCATTATGGCCTTGGCTTAGTTTTCATTAATTTCAATCCCTTTCTTGTGGACCACAAAGCCTAAGAAATCACCTGCCTGCACACCAAAAGCACATTTAAGGGGATTCATTTTCAAACCAAACTTCCTCATCCTTTCAAAGGATTATCGAAGATGGTCAATATGGTTTGAGCCTGAGGCAGATTTAATCACAATATCATCTATATAAATTTGCATAAATGTTTCAATGAAATCATGAAAAATAGAATGCATTGCCCTTTGGTAAGTAGCTCCAGCATTTTTTAATCCAAAGGGCATGACTACCCACTCATATGTTCCTATTGCCCCTGGACACCGAAAAGCTGTTTTTGGAACGTCTTCTTCAGCAATGAAAATCTGGTTATAGCCAGAATATCCATCAAGCATACTTAAATACTCATGACCTGCTGCAGAACCTACAAGCATTTCTGCTACTGGCATAGGATATTCATCCTTAGGGGTAGCTGAGTTTAAATCTCTAAAATCAATGCACACCCTAAGTTTTCCATTTTTCTTAATCACATGAACAATATTAGCAATCCATTCGACATACCATGTTGTACGGATGAACTTGCATTTTAGAAGTCTTTCAACTTCCTCTTTAATTTTCGACAGAATTTCAGGTGCGAAGCGTCTGGGAGTTTGCTTTATTGGCTTTTTCCCTTCCAATATTGGCAACTTCAATTCGACCAAATTTCTGTCTAAACCAGGCATTTCGTCATAATCCCATGCGAAGCAGTCTTTAAACTCATTCAGCAGTTGGATCATTTCGACTCTGAACTGAGGATCCATCTTGGCACTAATGTAAGTTGGCCTTTTCTCTGCCCCCAGTCCCAGATTGATCTCTTCTAAGGGATCCTGTGCCACCATTTTCATATTGGTTGGGGCTGGATCCTTTTCAAACCCCAAGGGTTCGTCATCATAAATGGCATCAAGCCTTTGATTCTGCCATTCGCCACTAGAGTTTTCTTCAAAACTCTATTTTTCACATTGTTCCTCAATATTTTCTTGAGGATGTTGTTCTTCGACAACTTGTGTGTTGGCTTTAATAGCCATATTTCTTACTTCAGCCTCAAGGGACGCTTTGAGTTGTTTTTCGGCTACATAAGTCGTAATCCTTTCTATTGTTGATGCTTCAGTCAGTTTCACTGAACTCACTTCCCCACCCAGTTGGGTTGACATGGGCAGTCCCCCAAATGTAATTTGTCTCCCCAATTATTTCTTTATCCCACTGGAAACCATGCGTAGGGTGGAGGTACATGGAACAGTATGCGTTGTCGGAGGCTGTTAGGTCGAAACCAGCAGGATTGCAAGGTGCTATGTGGGCCAAGTTCTTGTCGAAGTTACGACTAGTGACATTGTTCACGTCAGCCATGAAGTAACTTTGGTCTGCTTCTATGTTTTCGACAATCCCATCTGGCCTCCAAATTGCTATCCTTTGATGCATGGATGATGGTACAACCCCAATTCCATGGATCCACTCTCTTCCCAACAACAGGTTGTAATTTGCTTTTGATGCTATCACCACAAACATTGTAGGCCTGGTAATGGTTCCTACAGTCAGGTTCAATTGTATCACCCCCAATGTTGTCCCTACCTTACCTTCATAGTTGGACAACACCATGTTGTGAGGTTTGGTGTCTGAGTCATCTTTTCCAATCCTCTTTATCATATAATGAGGAATTAGATTCACAGCTGCTCCTCCATCTATCAGGATTTTGTTGACACCCACGTTTTCTACTTTCCCTTTTATGAACAGAGGCTTTAAATGAGCCTTCATTGCATCATCTGGCTTTTCAAAGAAAGCATTTTGCTCTTCGACACAACCATTGTTCATTATGTAGTAACATACAGGCTTAAGCCCCATGCTATCATCTGCCATATCATCCTCTTCGTCTTCGACTTCCATTATCCTGTCATAGTCTCTGGGCAACACAGAAACCACATTGCAAGTTACGTCGAAGGACGCATCAGACTCTGAGCTGAAGTCATCAGTAACTTCTTCGTCTTCTGGCATTTTGTTGTTTATTTTCTGCATCTCTGTTATGTCACTAGATTTATCTCTCTGGGGGAGTTCTTCTTTCGCCAGAGCTTTCCCTTTGCTTATTGTCTGCACACACTTGCTTGGCTCAGCTTTATTCTCACCAATCCTTTTTTGTTCTACAGTTTCCTTTTCAATTCTCTTTTGCCTTTGGAATCTTCTCCATTGGGACCTGGACATAGGATTCTTCCCCTTGTAGTTTTCAGAGACGTACTTTGGCTTTGCTTTTTCTACCTCCTTTTTCACTTCTATTGAGGCACCCCTGTTCACTTCAAAACTTTTCCACCTCTTCTGACCTTGGGCATCCCTTATAGGTTGGACCCATTTGTCATCGTTCGGTTTGTTGGATGGTTTATAGGTGCTGTAACGTCTTTCTCCCATTCCTTGGTTATGATGCTCCCTTCTTCTTGGGTCGAACCTTTCATTTCTGATTGGTGGGACTGCTCCCCAGTTTCTTTTCTTTTGGGTCTTTTCTGTTGCTTCTAAGTCATTAGCTGCTTTCCTGTCGAACACAGCGCTGCACCTTGGGCAAAGCATAACTTCTGCGTTCTTCCTCTGGCACCTCTGGATGAATTCGACAAGACTTTCATTTTCTTCTGGGTAAACCAGCTTCTGATGCTTCTCTTGATGTTTCTTTCCCTTGTTGGTGTCTGGTCCTATCTTCTGAGTGACTTCCACCATATAAATCCCTGCATTCTGCTCACTTGTGATCTTCAATTTGTTCATTTTTTTGACTAGCATCATTTCCTCAGGGATATTCTCCTTCAACTGATTCACACTGCCTTTTGGGTGTAAGCCCTTATAGATGTACTTGCAGCACCGTGCAACACCTTCGGCAGAATCTTCTTTAGTTTTGGTGGTACTTCTGTTTATTGGTTCGACAATGTGGACATTGTCAGCAGTCTCTGTTCCTTTGATCTTGTCATGACTAAGGCCTTCAGTGGCCTCTTTTTGGACAATGATGGCTTTGTTATCTTCCTCCTCATTATCATTTTTGAAAGAATCTCCCCATCCTATGGGTTTGATTTTGCTGATGTCAGTTTTAGAGCTTGGTGGTGCTAAATATTTCACCATGAAGTCAAACTTCCCACTGGGTTCTCCTAGAGTGTCCCAGATCAATCCATGCTCAGCATCTCTGTTATAGTTTTTCTTGTCGAAGCTTCTACCAACCTTGACTGTATTCCTTCCGTCGAAACCTTCAGTAGTTTCAATGGCGTTCTCTTTGTCGAAGTCTTCAGAAGCTTTGACTTCTTCTTCCTCAGCCTGGTCAGTAAGGTCATCAGCCCCCTCCACCACATTTACATGGGTGTCGAAGCCCTCAGCAGCCTCTATCATGGTGAAGTTGGTGTCGAAACCTTCAGTGGCTTCTACTATTTCAAAGCTTTCCTCAAACACGACTTCCATTTCGACCACATTCACCATTTCTGGTTCAGCATAGTTGGCCTCCACAACTTGCATGGGATTGGAGTCAATTCTCATCTGTTGCTTAGCTTTGTCTCCAAACTTCAACCTTCCATTCTGGATTGCATTCTGGACAAGATCCCTGAAAAGGTAACATTGAGAAGTTTTATGACCCAAAAAATTATGGTATTTGCAAAAACCTCTCTTTTTCTGTTGGTCTACAGGAGGCTCCTTAGTGCCTGCTGGTTTTATTAGTTGACCATCTTTAACTAATAAATCAAAAATTTCATCACATTTGGTGATGTCGAATGTGTAGGTTCTTTTAGGAAACCTGTCATTCTTTTCCACTTCGACTGGATTTTTTCCATTCGACGGAGCTAAAACTTTACAGGAATATGGAGGGCCTTGTTTTAGTTCTGCCAGATCAATTTCTTGCTGGTCGAAAATGACTGGTTCGTTTTCGTCATAATCATCTTCCTGAACTATTCCTACATAGGCCACTCTTTCCTTCTTGTTTTTATTTGATCTAAATTTCTCATTTTTTAGCCTTTCTATCTGCCTTACTCTATCTGCTAGTTGTGCCATGTCTCTCAAGTACTGGGTATCTAATTTTTTCCATATGGAATAATCCAGACCCCCTGCAGCCATTTCGACTAATTCTTGTTCCGGCACTTGTGTAAAGCATCTGGCCTTTAACAATCTAAACCTATTCAAATAATCATCTATAGGTTCAGAGAATTTTCTTTTGACACTTGCTAATTCTTTCAAACTTATCTTAGTTTGTCCCATATAGAATTGTTCGTGGAACAACCTTTCTAATTGGGTCCATGTAAATATTGAAGTTGCAGGCAGAGAAGTAAACCAAGTGAAAGCATTTTTCGTCAAAGAACTTGGGAAATATTTCATCCTTAAGTTTTCATTATTAGCAATCTCTCCCGCCTCTATCAAATAACGCGCTATGTGTTCTATTGTGGACTCACTAGTGTCCCCTGAGAATTTGGTGAATTTGGGGACTTTCCACCTTGGTGGTAATTCTTGTTGCAAAACATATTTAGACAAAGGGGAGGTATAACTAGGCCTTTGTAATCCTACGTTTACTCCATTTTGTGCCATTATTCTCTGAACCATGGTTGCAATATTATTTTCGACAGGCAAATTGTTGTGACACATTCTCTGCTGTAATATCTCATCAGCATTTTGGTCTCTTTGGACTATTATTCTCCTAGGTTCCTGTCGAATGGGTTCTTCTACATGAGGTTGTTCGTCTATTACCTCTAGGCCTCTAGGATTTTCTTGAGGGTTTCCTAATGGCCTTTGGTTTATAGTAAGTTCTTCTTCGACATGCCTATTGGCAGGATTTTGATTTAACTGTAATCTCTGCTGTGCTTGAGGGACTCCAAAAAAGTTAGCAATGCGTGCCATTTGTTCTGCCAATATCTGGTTCGTTTGGGTAGTATTTTGTATTAAAGGATTAAACACTTCCCCCATTTGTTGTGTCAATGCCTGCACCATATCATGGTTGCTTTCATCCATCTGTTGACGAATTACTTGCGCATAATGGTTCGTCATAGTTGGCATATGGAATCCTGGTGGAACCTGATTTAATCTACTTCCATTTCCACCATATCCTGATCCTTGCAATGGTGAAGACATTTGAACCATAACATCAGAAAATAATGGTGACGAATTATGTAAGCTTGCCATCATTGAAGTTGGCATTCCATATGGCTGTTCTCTCCCAGACATGGGCAGAGAATAATTTATAAATGGCCTAAAGGTGTTTCCTTCAGGAGGAGGGGTTCCCATGGGCCTTGAGTGTCCCATGGTGGAAGAACTAGGCGTATTTTGGGACCCTAACACTGTTGGTATCGAATCCACTGATGGAGGCCTAATCTGTTCTAAAACAGGGCCAGAGACTGCTACTCCTTTTGACGAAGGGATAGGATTGGAAACTGGAATGGTTTCGTTAGGATTGTTTGAAGTATTTGGCAAGTTAGCCATCTTTCTTCCTCTTGTTCTTTTTGGTCTTTCTACGTCGGTTACGGCTAGTTTACCGCTTCTAAGAATCATACAATGCAGCAAGGAATAATTTGTCTAAGAGGATTCTCTATTAATTCTTATTAACTGCACTGGTCCCACCGGGTGTGCCAATTTGTTCGCTGTGATTTCTGACGAACAACCTCTGGTTAACCAATCTCTCAGAAAACTGGGTTACTTGCAGGACCAACCAAACAAATCCTAGGACACATGTGCAATTGTTTTGTCGAATTTCTCTTAGTGTTGTTAATGATTTGTGGTTTGTTTTGTTAATAATGTCAAAGTGTTAAATGCTTTGAATTTGAAAGTGAAATAAAGTTGAAGTTTAAACAAAATTAAGAAAAATGGCGAAAGATGTAAAACTTTGTAGGAAAGTAAATAAAACTGAAGATAAAATAACTTGATGAAACAAACTTAATAATTTAAATAACTTGAAAGACAAATGGTGTTCAACACATACATTGTTCCAAATATCAGACTCATTTTCTCTCACACTGGGTACTTAGAGTATTTACAGGATTTTTGTATAAGTTTTCACACACACATTCTAAACACAAACTATCCTATTTATATACAAACAAAGTAATTGCCTAGAACGGGAAAATTCTAACTAAATGACAAGTGTCAGCCTGCATGCAATTTCCTTCTCTGAAACTTCCATGTGTCCAACTGCCAAAGGTTGCAACTTTTGAATTTTGAACTCTTCCCTTTGATGACGAAACATTACATCTCTTTGTGTGTCGAAATGTCGAAGAAGAAGAAACTCTTCAAACTTTACGAACCAACGCTTCTGCCAAACACCTTCCTTCTGTCGAAGTGTCGAAAGACACACTCATCTTGTCGAATACCCAACTATAAACAGGTTTCCAAACTTGGCTTGCCAGAACACTATTTGTCCTCCTGTCGAAGCACTTGAGCTTTTAACCTTGTCAACATCTCCTGAACATCTTCACTTCTTCTTTTTCTTATCTACTGATCATCCTCTCAGCAACAGAAATGACTTCATGTCTCAAATTTCAGAGTGTCGAAATTATGAGCTTACAGCAGGCTTCTCAAATCTATCAATAGTAATCTTGGGAGCTTCATCATCCCAGCTAATCTCGAACATAGATGCCATGGTGGCTAATGCATCTGCCAACTGATTTTCTCCTCGTGGAATGTGTCCAAAGGTAATCTCTTCAAAATATGGGATCAAGGACAACACATGCTCTCTGTAAGGAATGAGATTCTCATGCTTGGTATCCCAATCCCCTTTAATCTGACTTACTACCAGGGCTGAATCTCCATATACGTCCAGGAACTGAATCTTCATATCAATGGTAGCTTTGATACCCAGGATACATGCCTCATACTCAGCCATGTTATTCGTACAATAGAAACAATGTCTTGCAGTAATTGGGGTATGACAGCCTTCAGGGGAAATGATTACAACACCAACACCATTACCAAGTGCATTAGAAGCTCCATCAAAAACCATAGTCCATCGGGATCCTTGTTCAGGTCCGTCATATTGTCCAGGTTCTTTGGTAATAATCATAAGGTCTTCATCAGGGAACTCAAAACTCGTTGACTGATAATCGTCCACTGCTTGATGAGCCAAATGATCAGCTACAACACTTCCTTTAATGACCATCTGAGTAGTATACTGTATGTCATATTCTGTTAAGATCATTTTCCATCTCGCTATTCGTCCGGAGAGAGCAGGTTTCTCGAATATGTACTTGATTGGATCCATCTTTGAAATCAACAGGGTAGTATGAGTCAACATATACTGTCTTAGTCGGCGAGCAGCCCATGCCAAAGCGCAGCAAGTTTTCTCGAGCAGTGAGTATCTTGTTTCACAGTCGGTAAACTTTTTGCTAAGGTAGTAGATTGCCTGCTCTTTTCGACCAGACTCGTCATGTTGCCCTAATACACACCCCATTGAGTTGTCTAATACTGTTAAGTACATAATCAAGGGTCTTCCATCAACTGGTGGCATCAAAAAATGAGGTTCTAGAAGATATCTCTTGATTTCATCAAAGGCTGTCTGGAACTCATCATTCCACTCCATTACCTGATCTTTCTTCAACAACTTGAAGATTGGCTCACAGGTAGCAGTTAATTGGGAAATAAATCTTGCAATGTAATTCAATCTTCCCAAGAAACCTCTAACTTCCTTCTCAGTACGGGGAGCTGGCATCTCTTATATAGCTTTCACTTTTGTAGGGTCTACTTCAATACCTTTTCCACTGACAATGAAACCTAGGAGTTTACCAGATCTAACTCCAAAAGTACATTTGTTTGGGTTCAATCTCAACTTGTATTTCTTCAACCTTTCAAACAGCTTATGCAGATGATCAAGATGTTGTTCTTCATTCTGGGATCTGGCTATCATATAATCCACATATATCATATCGTGAAACAAAGCCACTATAGCACGCTGATATGTTGCCCCGGTGTTCTTCAAACCAAATGGCATCACTTTATAACAAAAGGTCCCCCACTGTGTAACAAATGTAGTCTTCTCCATATATTCAGGTGCCATCTTGATTTGATTGTAACCAGAGAAGCCATCCATGAAAGAGAATACTTTATGCTGAGCCGTGTTGTCTACCAGAACATCAATATGAGGAAGTGGAAATTCATCTTTGGGGTTGGCCTTGTTCAAATCCCTGTAATCACACACATACATACCTTACCATCTTTCTTAGGTACCGGTACCACATTTGCAACCCATTGAGGATAAGAAGTCATAGCTAAGAACCCTGCATCAAACTGTTTCATCACCTCAGCTTTAATCTTCTCTGACATTTCAGGATGCATGCGACGAACCTTCTGTTTCTTTGGACGACAATCTTCTTTTACTGGTAAACGGTGAACCACAATGTCTGTATCCAACCCTGGCATATCTTCATAAGACCAAGAAAAAATCTCCATATAATCACGTAACATCTGGATCAATCTGTTCTTAACATCATCCTCTAATTCAGCCCCTATCTTGACCTCTTTCCTGTTTTCTTCAGTTCCTAGATTCACAACTTCGATTGGCTCTTCATGTGGCTGTATAGCTCTCTCTTCTTGTTGTAACAACATAGCCATCTCTACAGGTACTTCACAATCTTCCTCCCTTCCATCTTCAGTTTAATAGATCGGATTCTCGAAATTATAATTGGCAATAGTAGATACGTTAACAACAAGATCCAGAGTGGATGAGGATCTGCATTTTAGTGATGTGGGTATGTGTAAGAACACATAGCTGATGAAAATAAAATAAAAGAAAAACAAAGAGCACAATATTTATGAAAACGAAACGTCCATTGATTTTTATTGAATGAAGTATGCAAATGAAATGATATCCCGAAACAAGCATACCATTGTGCCCCGGGTAAGGCACAAGGCTTAAAAGTTTAATTGTTCAAAATTACAAACTTAAAATAAAAATACAGTAATAGTATTCACTCCTGACTAAAGGAGATAGGAATAACGTCTTCAGTCTTCCAATTGTTGAGCCCATCACCCACAGTAGGAAAAATCCAATTATCCAGATTGTAGTCTTCATTATAGTCACCCACAACATTGATTTGATCTTTCATGATCCCTTGATTGGTGATACGAACAGCACGAGCACGACGAACAACCTTCTGGGACTCTGCAGTGAAACCCAAACCAAACTTGTCAGACTTGTAAGGAATGTCGGGAAGCTGACACCAAATAGTACAACCACCTTCTTCAACCACAGCTCTAGCATCTTTGAGGGAGGCCATTGTAGGAGGTACTCTGGTAACCACAGGAACTCTTTTAACAACAGGAGGAGCTTCAGTAGCAGGAACGACCCAAGGAACTACTTCAAATGTCTGACAAGGAGTCTTAACATATTCACCTTCCACTTCAACATACTTAAATGTATTCACATGACTGACCATATATTCTCCCTCTCCGTAAACAGTGACGATCTTCCCCTTCACTGGATATCTCAACTTCTGATGTATAGTGGAGGTCACAACACCTGCCCCATGGATCCAGGGGCGCCCAAGCAAACAGGAGTACGCAGGACGAATATCCATTACATAGAAGGTAGAATTGAAGACCTGAGAACCTACTTTGATCACGAGATCTATTTCTCCATGAACCACCCTTCTTGAACCATCAAAGGCCCTCCCACTATATTACTTGGTCTCAACACAACATCTTCAGGACTGAGCTTGTTCAAAACCTCTTTGGGAAGTACATTCAATGAAGAGCCATTGTCTATCAACACATGAGACAAGGTAGTGCCCCTACATTCAATGGAGATATGTAAAGCTCTGTTATGGTTTCTTTTGGCAGGAGTCAAGTCAGCATCAGAAAAACCTAACCCATTATCATAAGTCAGATGTGCAACACAATTTTCAAATTGATCCACATAAATTTCATTTGGTACATGAGCAGTCTTCAAGAACTTGATCAAGGCTTTAGCATGAGCCTCAGAACACAGCAACAATGACAACATGGAAATTTTGGAGGGAGTATGCCCCAATTGGTCAACAATATCATAATCACTTTTACGAATGATCTTCAGCACCTCTTCCATCTGTTTAGAAAGATTTTCAGCAGTCGGTGCTTCAGCTTGCACAGGTTCAACCACAAGACCTTTTCCCCGAGCATCAATACTTGGCTCAGAAGTAGAGGTAGTAGTTGGAGTAACTGCATTTTTTGAGGTAGCCGGGGGACAGAAAATTCTTCCGCTTCTGGTGATCTTACTAGATCCAGCAATATTATCAACATCAAGGTTATCATCAGCAACAGGTGTATCAGTCAAAGGTTCCTGCTTAACACCATGGATATAAACATCAGAATCGTAATTCTAGGGTATAGCTTTATCAGAAGTATAGGGAATAGGACCAGGAGTGGTAATAATCATGGGAGCCACTCTAGCTTCAGCGACAGTCTTCACCAGACCTTCAGCAGTAATCTTGATAGGTCCTTTGGAAGTGATCTTGACATGGCCTTTGGAGGTAATCTTCACTGGCACTTTATCAACCATGTCCACATCATCAATCTTCTTACCCTAAGTCAGATGTTCACACATACTTTCCACAGAAGGTGTCCTCTCAAACAATATGGTGTAATTGTCCATGAGGCGTTGAATACCATCTTTCAACTTCCACCAGCTATCAGGTTTGTAGGCACAATAAAAACAATCTTCATTACAACCTGGAAATAATCCAGCCTGTATCAACTTCTTCTTGATAATGGATAATGGAGTAGTCACATCTGCAACTGAGGAAACATAGGAAACTTCATCAACAACATTGACAGTCTTCTTATGATTGGGCATGGGAGCAGTAATCACATTTGGAGTCCCAGGAGGGTCAAATTCAATCTCTCCAGCTTCAATCATATCTTGAATCTTGTTTTTCAATATCCAGCAGTTTTTAGTGTCATGTCCCGAACAATTAGAATGATATGCACATCGTGCATTAGGATTGTATCGAGGAGAGGAAGTATTAGGATTCTGAGGAGGGTCCTTCAAAGTAATGAGTTCCCCTTTCAACAGGTGTTGCAAGGCTTGGTCCAGTGACATGTTGATCTTGGTGAATTGTCTACTAGGCTTCTGTTGATTGTTTTGTGGTAGCTCTGGTGCTGCAGGAGTAGGATTGGAAATGTGAACTGCTCCCACAGATTGGTGAATTCTGTTACGATTAGGTTGAACATACACATCATTAGACTCCTTCTTTCCAATAGGGGGCTTCTTTGCAGTGCTTGATGAAGAGGCACCCACCTGTATCTTACCACTTCTTATACCACTCTCCACACGCTCTCCAGTCATTATCAGCTCAGTGAAACCAGATGATGAGCTTTCAATGAGGTGACTATAAAAAGGACCATTCAACGTACTCATAAACATTTCCACTAGCTCCCTGTCAGTCAGAGGAGGTTGAACTCTGCCAGCCAGGTCTCTCCATTTTTGGGCATACTCCTTGAAATTCTCCTTAGCACCCATAGACATGCTTTGGAGTTGCATGCGAGTAGGTGCTAGATCAACATTATATTGGTATTGCCTATAGAAGGCCTTAGCAAGATCATTCCAATCACGAATATTAACACTTTCCAGTTGATAGTACCATTCCAATTGAGCTCCAGACAAGCTCTCTTGGAAGAAATGGATCCATAACTTCTTTTCAGCAGTATGTGGTTGAATCCTCCGGACATAGGACCTTAGATGCAGCTTGGGACATGAGACACCATCATACACCACAAAAGCAGGAACCTTGAAACCAATAGGTATAACCACCCCAGATATTAAACTCAGATCCCCAAAATCCATCCCAGAAGATTTTTGTAACTCCATGGCATTCATCCTGTCTTCCAACATCTTGTATTTATCTTCATTAGGATCATGATAATAATTTGCTTCAGAATCGGAATCTCCAACAATATCATGGAGACTGCCTCCCTCTTTCTCAGAATTTTCAGACTCATAATCATCAACCTGTTCCTTTGTCTTGACAGGACCTTTGAACCTTCTTCCCAGATTAATAAGGCCTCCTGATCTTCTAGTCTTCTTATTCTTCTTAGCCATCAGTGTCTTCAACTTATCTTGTCCCTTGGACAAGTTCAGAATCAACTCTTGGAATTTTGCATTCTGAGCCTGGAGATCTTTGACATTCTGTTCAAGAGCCATTTCTGCTGAAATAAACAGCGAGAAGATAAGATACATGTACATAAGAAAACTGTGATGCAGTGATATGGTATGTAAATGCATATGCAATGTTTTCAAGGACCGCAGGATTTAAATTTGTTTAAACAACCAAAAAGTAATATTTTATTAGTAATAAACTTGTTTTCCCCTTGGGCTTACAATAAAAATGAAATGAATACAAATATGGGGTTTTTAGTCTCCCATGGACGTTTCCTCTTTGTGTTAAGGTATGAGTTGAGATTCCGCTCCTCGTGAAGTTGTTTTGTTAGCTCCAGGATTCTTTCTTGACTTGCTTTGTAATGAGTCTCAAAAGTATCCCTTTGCTCCTTCAACTGGATCCAGGACCTCTGTAACTCTTCCATGTCAGTGGGCATGTCTGGGTGAAGAATGATATAAGAAGTATCTCCTTCAGCAACAGGCTCCATGGTAATTGGTAGGATGGCAGGATATGGCATCATAAGAGTCTGAGCACGAGATCGCACCCATCTGAGATAAGGTTCCATAGGAATAGTGTACTTGGGTTCCAGAGTCTTGCTGTCAACCTTGTTCACTTTACCCCATGCTCGTATAAACCTTTGACGATAACCTTGCAGATCATTGTCGTAGTCGAACACCATACCCTGAATCAACATGTCATGAGGACCATCACTCCGAGCGTAACCAAACTCACGTAGAGCTAAGGAAGGATTGTAGGTAATGCCCCCTCTTATGCCAAGGAGTGGCACATTAGGGAACTCCCCACAACGGTCAATGATAGTAACATTCTCCATAGATCTAGAGCACCAATGAATATCTGAATGAGAAAGTGACATAATTCTCTTGGACCACCTGAACCCTTGTTCATTCTTCATAACTGATCGAGGAAGGTGAGAAATAAACCACCTAGATAGTAAAGGTATGCAACACATCAGAGTTCCTCGTGCCTTCGTAGTACGGGTATGGAGAGAATGTAAGATGTCTCCAAGTAATGTAGGCACTGGATTGCGAGTCAGAAATATGTTGATGGCGTGTAAGTCTATGAACTGGTCTGGATTCGGGAATAACACTAAGCCATAGATCAATAAGGCTAAGATCTCCTCAAAAGCATCATAACTCATAGCCTTCAGGAACACTTGAGCTTTCTCCATCAATACCTTAGCAAGAATACCCTTAACTCCACTCCTTATTTCTAGGACAATGTCTGATTTCTTCAGATGTAGGGCTGCAACAATGACTTCAGGTTTAGGCTCTTTTTCCAAGCCTGTGAAAGGTTTCTGATCAAGGATAGGTATACCCAGAAGCTTAGAGAACTCTTCCATTGTAGGAACCAACTGATAGTCGGGGAATGTGAAACAGTGATGTTTAGGGTCAAAGAACTGAAACAGAACACTCATCATGTCTTCATTGAACCCTAAAGTGACTAGATCCAATAGGTGACCATGCTTCTTGATGAACTGGGAGTTTTCAGAAACTTGAGAGACCAATTCTTTAAGCTTAGGAGGTATTCCTACAAAGTTGATCCGGATAGTATTCCTACGAGCAGAATCCATGACCTGCAACAAAGAACAAAGATAAATCCTTTGGTCCTTGAAATGGTTAGTGAAAATGCTATGCTTATGATGCATGATGGTGCTATGATGTTATGCTCAATCACAAACATGTGGCACACATAAACAAGTCATACAATAGCCCTAGGTTTGAAGGCTTGCATGAGGTTTAAAGGTAAGTACCCTCCCCTAAAGTTTAGTTGGTTCATCCTGTCCTATAAAGTAACCAGGTTCTAAGGGATCTCAATATCATTGATCCTTCACAAGGGTGGTTGTTCAGTAGGAAACTTACTTGCCAACCAAAACCCTCCAAGTTTAGAATCTCAATGAGTGTAGCATTGAGTATCAACCAACTTCAGTCTTCACCAAAGCCGGCTATCTCACTACTTTCTAAAGGCCAAGATGGGATAACTAAGGTTCTAAAAGTTAGTTAGTGTATTGAAAACATATGGCAGCCTCATATTATCCTCAACTTACTTAAGGAACATAAGCACCAACCAAGAAGTCACACTCACTATGGCCACCGGATCAACCATATCGGTATACGCCGTATAGTTTCCTTGGTCTATTGCCATTTAACTAAGGTACACTAGATCCAGGTTAGGATCTTTCACACAAAAAAGCCCAACAAATAATATAAAGCAAACAAAGAAAACAATTTAAGTGATCTAGTTCCTAAGGGTACCCCTATTTTATTAAGTCCCCAGCAGAGTCGCCAGTTCTGTAACACGGTGGGAGAACTGACTTTAGTTAAATGTTGCGGATAGCAAAGAGTCGCCACCGACTTTTATTTTATCCATAAGGAAAGGATATGAAAGAACAGGAAAGACCTTAAAAAGATTTTGAGTTCGGGGGGTAGGTTATATAAAGGGAAGGTGTTAGCACCCTTTATATCCATGGTTATCCATGGGCTCTTAGTTACTTAGCTCACTTTAAACTGTTTTGAGAAGTGTAGTGTGTGAAAAAATTTTCTAAGTACTTTATAATGATCCTCGTATGGATGTATATAAAGACTTTGTTTTGAAATTTTGTTTGAAATGTGGAGTGTAATGAAGTATTTTGAAGAAGTGAACAAGTACTTAAGAGGAACCTACCCTATGTTAAATCTTTAATGTTCTTATATGTTCTTTCAATGGTAAGACTAGCCCTATTATTAAGGAATAGGTAGTCATTACCTTGGATTTTATAAGGGACATGTGAAGGGACATGTGAAGTTAGGCAACTGTAAGGTGTCTTAGCAATACGAAGGGACTTATCATCTTTTATTCGAAGGGACAAGATCATTTACCGTAGGCAACATCGAAGGGACTTGATCTTATAATCTTAAAGGGACTTGATGATATTAATGAAGGGACTTTGCCTTAAGACACCTTACTTGACCTTATAATTAGGCAACATGAGGAATACCCTTAGAAAGTGTAGGATGGCGATTAAAGATCGACTTACGTGTGTGAGTGTTCATATTCATATATTTATCTTATTAAGTAAGTCATTCTAAATTAATTTTAAATCACCAACAGGTTATCACTCCCTATAGTTACTAACCATGGCAAAAACATTTATAAACAATAACATAAAAACAATAATAAACCTACGACTATTACAAGGCTTTCGCAATTACATTATAATATGAATAATAAATATATAAAGAAATTATAATTAAAATGATTAGTAATAAAATAATTATAAGAGGAAAAGGTTAGCACAAATATACAAAAAATATATACAAGTTAAGAGAATATTTTTAAATTAAATAAGCAATTTTAATGAATTTTTTAAAAGAAAATAATATAATGAGAATAATAATAATAAACCATAGAATAAATATTTACAAAACATGATTAATTATTTAACTATATATTAGAAAAATTAATTAAATTCAATATTTAAAGTTAAACAAAAATTAGGGTTAATTTTACAATTAAGAAAAATCAGGATTAGGGTTTTGATTATTTAATATAAACTTAATTAAATTATTTATATAAAAAATATTCAATAATAATATAAACAAATTTTAAATTAAATATAAACCAAATTAAACTTTAGAAAATAAATTAGAATTTTTTAGAAAATATGAAGTTATATATATATATATTTACATATTTTTATTTAAATATAATTTTCTTATAAGAAATATAATTTATATTAATTATAAAACAAAACAATAAAGAAAATAATGAGAAAATGAATAAACAAAAACTTACCTGGGGCAGGGATCGAACCCACGCCCTAGGTCCTGCCTCCCCTGGACTCACAATGTTACCACCAGGCCAAACGCGCGCATGTGATAGGGTATGGACTCCAATTGTTTTATTACTAACCTGCAAAAACACCAAAAAATAAAACAAAACAAAATGGCCTGGGGGAGGTTTGAACCCAGGACCATTCGTTTACAAACAAACACATAAACCAGCTGAACCAAACGCATTAGTTGATAATGAAATAACAAATACATATTATAAAAATAATCCAAATTTTGAATTCAGATTTTCGCGCCAAGGACTTCATCTTCCTCCTCTGACCCTGCGCATTTACCTGCGAAAATTGCTAAGAATATTCCTGCGAATTTAGTTTCGCAGGCTTTCCTAGGGTTCTTCAATCATCAATGAACCTGTAAAATTTTTCAAAATTGAATACACCAACAGAATCAACACAACATTTACAGTTCAACCATGTCATTAGAATTTATTTATATTTGCTAAATTGTTAAACCCTAATATGGTGTTTGAAACCCTAATAATGGCGTTTGGAGATTAAGGTCACGATTCTTCAAATTGAGAGTCCAGAAACATTCCTAGCACCATCACAAACATCAAGCAGTCATCAAATATTATTTAAAACAAGCAAATATATGAAATCGAAAAATTCAAATTCAAGAACAAAGCATGATTCGGTTGGACGATTATGTGATGTTTTAGATGCTTATGATGATTGATTTGTGTTCAGTGATGCTCAAGCAAGCTAATCCCACCTTCAGAAAGTTTTGAAAACGCCTCTAAGTTGCAACCCGAATTGGAGTTTTTTCTAGAAAAGTTTGAAGTTTGTTTTTATGCTTGGAGGTTGTAAATTCGTCCTCTTCTTGTTGGGATGTATTCAAGTATATGTAGAGATGAAAATTAGGTAAAAAAGTTATGGATTTATGGGCTTTTTAATGATTGCTTGATCATGAAGTTTCTATCTTTCAAATATTGAAAAAGATCACATCTAACCTTACCAAATCAAGCTAGCATGAATTTGGATCAGATCAATCATCTATAATTGATGTTTATGACCTTCTAGAATCATAATCTCATCCAAATATATGATTTTCATATTTTATTTTAATTTAATTTGTATTTTAATGATTAAAATTCAAATAAATACTAAATAAAATATAAAAAATCAGAAAATGAATGGGCTGGGTCGTGCTTGAGTATATTATGAAGATTGGATGGCAATTTGGTGGGCTCATTTAGCAAAAATTGGTTTTAAGGCCTCATTTGCTTCATAAACTTCCCAAATATTTCCCAACTTTGCAAGGGCATAAATCCTTCAATTTTAATGCTATGAAGGTGTTTTTGGACATTTTAGAAAGTTTAGAGAGTCCTATAACCAACCTCTTTGGTCTCATGTCCATATCTTTTACCATTCTCAAGTCATGCTCTTTGGAAGTTGTTGACTTTTTGTTGACTTCCAAATGAAGCATTTTTGGGCTTGGCTTGTGAGACACAAAGTTGTAGAGAATTCAATTTACTTAAAAATGAGCTTTGGATGGAAAAATTTTGATGAAGCATGTGAAAGTTATGGCTGGTCAAAGTTCAGTTGACTTTTCCTATGAAAACCCTAATTTAGAAACTCCTGATTCTTGATGATCTGAAATTTCCTTGATGAATCATGATCAAACCTTGATCAAATGATGAATTTTACTTCATATACTTGATGTTGGAAAAAAATCATGAAGTTTGACTTTGGTTTGACCACAGTTGACCTCAGTTTGACTTTTTGACTACCTTGACTGATTTTAACCTATCTGATCATCTGATTGAGCAAATCTTTTGGGAAAGTATTGAAACTTGACATGGGGATTCTTGAACACATATAGGATGCTATGAAGCACACTTGAAGTCTTGGAAGTTCATTTAGCCTAATGAAAGTCAAAACCCTAGTTTAAGATGCATTGCTTAGGTGGATGCATTGTCTGAGGGAATTGTCAAATTTTCTGACTAATTGTGAACCTTGTGAACCTTGTGAACCTCTTGAGATACCCTGTGAACCTTGTGAACCTTGTGAACCTCTTAGTACACAATATCTTGTCTTGGGGAGGGCAAATTTTAGGGTGCAACAACTGCGGCCACTGATCTTTGCAAGTACTGGGGTCTACCTATATTAACATGTACTGCATTGGTCTCTACTATTCTTCTAGGTCCTGAGAAGGGTTTCCTTGCATTGTTGGAGCTAGCACCATTGTCAGAAATCTTACCCATCTTCAATAGGCTTTCAATTCTCTCTCCCGCTATAACCACATCAGCAAAGCTAGTAGAAGAGAAGGCAACAAGTCTATCGATGTAGGTTCCTTGTAGGGTATTCATAAACATATCATCCATTTCCCTTTCAGACATAGGTGGATGGACAGCAGCAACGAGTTGTCTCCATATTTGAGCGTACTCACGAAAACTTTCTCTCGAGGACTGAGACATACCCATCAAGAGGGTCCTATTGGGTGCCATATCCAGGTTGTATTGATATTGACGTATAAAGGCCTCAGCTAAGTCTTTCCAGCTCCTGACAGTAGCCCTCGATAGGTGTGAATACCATTCTCTGGATGCCCCGGTTAAATTGTATTAAAAGTAAAACATCCACAGTTTCTCATCCATGGTATATGCTTTCAATCTCCCTAGGAAAGATTGCAAATGGGTACGAGGACAGGAGGTACCATTGTACTTTTCAAAGCATGGAGGTTTGAACTTGTGAGGAATCCTTACTCCTTCAACTAGGCCTATATCCATCACATATAACCCCAAAGAATTATGTAATTCCAAGGATCTTAGCTTCTCAGATATCTCGTCCGGACGACGGTCATAAGCTTCATCAGCCCCAACACCTAATACTGTAAATTACTCTTCTTGAGGATCCTCCTGTAGGATACGATCTCTAGTGTTTCTCTGGGTATTTCCAATAACATTGACTTCAGGGTTGTTATGGGGCCTAAACTCTGGTGGATTTGTTCGCGGCTGTCCGTGATTGTTGTTACTAGTACCTCCAGTGCCTACATGGTTATCTTCTGGAGTTTTCCGCTCAACTAACTCCCTTAATCTTTCCTGGGTCTGTGCCAGCCCATTCATCACAACCATGAATTGATTCATCTGAGTCCTCACCTCCGTCCTTACATCAGTCATCTGAGTTCTCACATCTGTCAGTTCTTGCTGTAGCTGATCCATTTGTAGACTCGGAAGATTGTTTCGAGTTGGATATCTGTGGATGCGATTGACGGGAAAGACCCTCCTGCGAGCAATATTTCCTGAAACAATCAACAAATTGAGAAGACAACAGCAAAATCTCCTGCAAAACAAAGGATATGAGATTAGCATACAATGCAATATGTTTATTTGCCTTCAGAAGGTATCCGGTTTGGTTATTTGGTTTTGACCTTCCAGACCTCTCTAGAGAAGATGAAGATGTTGAAGCATAAGAAAATCCAATTCATAACCATACAAAATGCAAATGGCAATGCCAAAATACAAATAGTTCATGAATTACAAACAAACTCCCATGGTGAATCAAAATACAATCAATTCAAGAGTACAACAAACAAAATCACCATGGTGAGCTAAAATACAAAAACTAGTACAAAGAGAAAATCAAACATCTAATCCATATGCATCCTCCCTGACTTCCTTCAGGAGAGCATCAGTCACCGGTCCAACTGGGTGTTCTGTGATGGTTCTGATGAGGAGATTCCTGGTTGCAATGGCATTTGTCATCTTCTGATACCTGTCTTGGTCTTTGGTTCTCTTCAATCCCGCCCAAAGTTTCAACTCTGAGATTTCCTTCTGAGCTGCTATCAGTGCCTCTTGGCTTCTTTTCTCATTTGACTCTAACTGTTCTATTTTTGCTTGCATCTTCTGGTCTTCTATCATACGAGCCTTAGTTATTCTAACCCACCTATCCTGACTTTCCTCCAGATAATGCTCAATTCTTTCCCTTTGAATCTTTGCTTCCTTGCATGCATTCTTCAGCACAAGTTCCCCCGCTCGGGCTTTCCTGATGTAGTCTTCAGTCTTCTCAATCTTGTTTACATGCTCGATGCGTAACTTCTCTAACCTCTCAATGTCTAGACGACCATCATTCCTTTCCCAAAGGGTCTTCTTCAAAGCTTCAGCTAACTGGGCATTTCTTTCTTTCATCTTTTCAAACTCTTCCATACTGACTGTGGCTTTGGGCTCAACTGCTGATGGCCCTGGTACATCTTCCAGGGTAAATGACATATGACTAACCTATTCTCTGATGTGAGACCATTCAGTGTACTAAGCAGAAGCTTTGTTGTTACACTTTCCCAGAATAGCAGTCCCTTTAGTCTGTATATGGTCCCAAGCCCAAGTTGCTTGTCAGACAATGGCATGATTGTTCTGAAAGGCACAATAAAGAGACTCTGCTAAGTCCTGCTCCCTAGGTGGATGTATCAGGGCATACCCCAACTGTCTCTTGAAAAGTAAAGGATTGTAATTGATGCAATCTTTTACTCCAATAAGTGGTACATTTGGGTATTGCCCACAGCTTGTTATTATGTCTCGGCCCTTGGTGTTCTGAGTACACCACCTGATATCTTCTGAAGTAAGGGCAATCATCCTCTTATCCCAATTCCTTGTCTGATGTGGGTTTAAGAAAGCTTTCGTCTTTGGCATATGCTTCATCAACCAACTGTAGAAGAGAGGTGATCTCACCAGTCTTCCTCTCTGTTTCTCATTCCTCTGATGAACTGAGTAGTTGAAGTCCCCTAACAAGGTGGGAACTGGGTTCTTTAGCATGAAGACATGGATGGCATTTTTGCTTACAAACTTAGGCTCGTCTGCAAACAAAATGATACCATAAATACTGAGAGCTAGGAGAGCACACAAAGTTTCCCAATTCCCTACTGTAGCTTGCTTTGTAGCCTGAGTGATCAAGAAATCCAGATGAAGGCCTGGGATTCCAGCTTTGGAAGTCATGTGCTCATCAATGGTGGTTACTTCCAGATGTAATGCCTTGGCTATGTCTTCATTCTTTGGAGGAGTCATTTCAGGATTGAAATGAATTCCTCTTCTGATAGGGACACCCAATAACATAGAGTACTCTTCCAACAAAGGACCAATATGAAAATCCGGGAAAGTGAAGCAACGGAGAGGAGGGTCATAAAATTGAAGACATGTGTGAATCATGCTTCTCTGCAGTGTGTCCAAATCCATGATAATGTCCAGGATCCCACCATAATGCTCTCTGAATAAGGGTGTTGCTCCCGCTAAAAGACACCCGGGTCAGATAGGGTACATACGTGAACGGTCGGCGAACGGAGAAATGAAAATGAAGGTGAAAAGAGTCGCCAGCTAGGAATTTTTATCCCGAAGGAAAGGTAATGCTGCATAAACCTGGAAAAAGATGGATAAGACAGTCACGAACCAGAGAAACTGAGAAAGAGGTTAGTTACAACCTGGGAAGGTATTAGCACCCAGATTGTCCATCGTACACGACGGGATCCACGCTTGAAAGTTTGTGTTTAAAGGGGTAGTGTATGTGCTATCTGTGTGCGAAATCTGGAAAAGAATACAAGTGTCAGTGCAAAAGGGTGAAGTGAAATGCTCAGGAATGAGGCTTACAAGAATGCTGAAAGAGGGGGGGGGGGAAGACATGAAGACTTTTGTTCGATAACAGTTAAGTTATGCCTACGTATCCTCTCGTGCAATGAGGAAGTCAGAACACCTTAGTTCGACTCAAAGAGACTGAATGATAAATTGACTTGTGAACTACTTACTTGTCTATGCTCAAGTGTATGACCTGTCTGGCTCAGGTGCTAACTGTCTTGCATTATACGGAATAAGCGAGTTCTCGTTTGTGAGTGAAGATGATGAGAAAAGAATCCCGGAGGAGACGATTATTGTTTGTTTTTGATGTTTTCAGTCTTTTATTGCTTTTTGTGTTTGTCATAAGTTAATGAGCTTAAGCCTAAACCATGGGTTAGTAAACTCATCATATCCTCCCTCTGATTAGGGATAATGAGAATACCTTAAGTATGAGATAAACACCTCACACTTAATTACCATGATGATGTAGGATTAAGATCATTAACCTACTTGTGATTATTTAGATGTTTTTGGTGTTTTTGTTTAGTGTTAAGTAATGAGTTTAAGAATTAATCAAGGATTTAATGGACCCATTACACCATCCTAATAGAAGGTTAATAGATGAGAACACTTAAGCTGAGGAAGATACCTCAACTTAATCCATGATTAAGGATTAACCTCATGACAAAACAAACCTTTATTAAAGTGGGTTTTAATTAATGGTAAGATTAAAAAGTGAATTTTATGATTTGTAAGACAACTTGAGGGGGACTTGACCATTAACACTAGGGTTAGTCCTTCTTAACCAATGAAGGAAGAATTAGAACCCTAATGCAAGGCCCAAGTTACAAGTTGATGTCTTAGTGATTATTAAGATGGATTGATTAAGAGGTTTAAACAAATTAAGGGTTTAAAACTTAGGATTAAAGTTATACACTCCATCCTAAGAGAAGGATGCACGCATAACCTTAATCACAAAGCCTTAAAACCTTAAAGGTTTAGTCTCTGAATATGAGATGAGAAGAGAGACACAAAGAAGACACAAAGGTAAAAACTAAAGGGGGACTAATCAAAACCCTAATTATTGTCATGCATGGATGTTCCTATGGTTTGTAAGGCTTGCAAGAGATCTTCAGAGAAGCCACTAATGGAAGAAGCAGATGAGAGGAGGAGAAGAAGAAGAAACAAGTTACTTACTTCACTGAAGAAGATAAGTAACTTGGAGGAAGAAAGTGAAAGATGAACATGAATGAGAAAGCTCACTCTAAAACAAAAGAAAATGCAGCAATGATGCATAAGAAGAATGAGAAGAGAAATGAGAAGTGAAGGCAAATTCACTTCTCAAAGTACTTACCACCTAAAATGGTTAGCATAAAGAAAGGAATGCCATGAAAAATGAAATGTATGCAAAGATGCTAACCAAAACCAGAAGTATATTCATGATGAAAATGATGCTATGAGATGAGGAAAAATCATGTCAAGTGCCATGAATGATCATACAAGTGATGGAATGCAAAGAATGCATGCTTTGAAGCTTGAAAGCACATGAAAGTTCATGGAATGAAATGAATTCAAATCATGGCAAATGGATGAAGAAATGATCAAACATGGTTCTAATATGTCTTAAGATGTCTAATATGACATGTGAATGCATGAAATGTCATGGCAAGTTCATGAATGGATGCATATGCAAGATGTATGCAAATGAACATGAGAAATTAGGGTTTTAATGCAACATGAGATGCAAAAGTCAAAACAAAAGCAAATCATAAGATAAAAAAATTGAAAATGAACTCAAAGGAACCCTAACCCCATATGATATCACACCCCAAAGGAGAAGTTCTAACTCTTAACCTAAAGAAAGTTGTGATTTTTCTAAGTTTGCTAGGGTTTTAGGGTACCTTAAGATGGAAAATGCAAATCAAATAAAAAATGCAAGATAAATTTGGGACAAAAATATGATAGACACTAAATGTTATATGAAGATCAATGCAAAAAGAACCAATGTCAAACCCTTCATGGTTAGGCAGAAAAGAATTCTTGAAGTTAGGGTTCAAAAATGGGATTTTTATGAACCCTAAATTCAAGAAAAATGTCAAAGAGTGTTCAAAACCAAAAAGAAATTTGTATGAATGGTTTGACAATGTTTCTAAATGTCCTAAGATGCAATGTGATTTTTTTTGGAATTTTCAGAAACCTAAATGATATTTTAATTAATTAATTTCCATTAATTAATTAAAAATAAACATTTAAATATTTTTAAAATGGTTTTTAATGCAAAAAAATAAAAATAAAAATGTTTTTGGGTGGAGAAAAATATTTGAATTAAAAATGAAGAAGGAAAATATTTTTGGAAATTTTTAAGTATTTTTAATAAATTATACAAAACAAATGAGAAAAAATGAAAAAATGAATTAAAACAAAAGTATGCTGATCTGATGGTTCACATTTAAACAAGGGAAGACTGCGCGCGCGTTTCAAGGGCTTGGATCAATCCTGGCTAATTAATCATATTTTATTTAAATTAATCTGAAATTAACTTAATGAATCAATCTGGTCCATCCATTCTCCTATATTAATCAAAATCCAAGGGTCCACAATGCGTCTGGAGATTAACCCCTAATTAGGGCTAATCACTTTCAGGTGACCGGAGGGGAGCTCCGGTCATCTTCTCCGGCGAAACAAAAACCCTAAGTCTCTCTACAGGCCACCCCACCCCAAATTAATTGCCTAGAAATGATCCCCTACCCAAACTAAACTCAAATCAACCTTCAAACATGAT
The DNA here is from genome assembly GCA_963966055.1 of Lathyrus aphaca. Taxonomy (NCBI): domain Eukaryota; kingdom Viridiplantae; phylum Streptophyta; class Magnoliopsida; order Fabales; family Fabaceae; genus Lathyrus; species Lathyrus aphaca. Next base: position 325,544,526 of record OZ014523.1, read on the forward strand.
TTATAACACACAAACATGGAGAATCGAGAGAAGAACAAAAATCTGGACAAAGTTTCAGAAGCTCGTAACATGCTCATTTCTTGACTATTTTCAATTCTAAAAGCATCAGTGTGATCCCCGTAATATATATTTTCATTTTATAACAAAAAACTAAGCTCTGAAAGATTTTGTTCTTGAGGTTACATGAGCTGATGAACTGCAAATGTGAGCTTTCAGGGCCTCTCCTTTGTGCAAAAAGCTTCCTTTGATCCTCCCGAGGCTAGTGGAATGCTTGAAAAGCTTTGAGAGTGGCTGGTTTGTGTTGTGTGATCCTGGTTTAGTAGAAATGGAGGTTTGTGTGTGTAGTGATTGAGGCCATTCCAAGGGTTGGGTTTTGTTCTATGGATGAAGAGTGATTTGTTGGTGAAAGAATTTCTGGATTTTGTTAAGTTTTGAGGGTGCTTCGAAGAGAACAAGTCTTGTGCATATTTTTGTGAATCTGATGTTGTTGTATGTTTCAGGCTCCAATCCTTCCTCTTATCTCTCCCATATTGTTTGAATATAATATGGAGTAGGTTCTGAATGGCTGCAAAACACTATTCCAAGAGTATGAGAGTTTTTGCCAAAAAGGTCAAATATGTGTACCACAAGCATGGGCTGGAACAGAAGTGGTTCAATGGGGTGTCTTGCTTCAGCAGGGTTTATGGTGAGCCCTAGGATCAAAAGAATGCAGCTGGATGGCTTGGATAGAGAGATGGCATAGATTTTGCATTTTGCCCTCTTTGAAGTTTCTTGTGAACCAAGGCATGAAATCTTGTGAATTATTGTGCAATTCTGATCACAATGAGTCATGTGATGTTGTTATGTGGTTTAGAAATCAATTAGAGGTCACTTAGAATCTTGGCAAGTGGTTTTGCAAAAATCTCTCTTTGGCATGAAACTTGAAATTATGGGATTTTTGCAAACTTTGAAAGGCCATAACTTGAGTTCCATAATGAATTAGAACTTGTTCTTGTACTTTTTGAAAAGGAAATGATCCAATATACAACTTGCATGACCAACCATTTTCATTTGAAGCTGTTTTGGTTGAGAAAGAGGAGGTTGAAAAACTTTTCCAAAATGGAAAGTTTTCATTACAAGTCATTTCCATTTTTGGCAACTTTTGGTTTAGCTCAATTTTCTTCAATTTTGTGAACTTCCAAGAACTTCAATGATCAAATAAATATAATATAACTTCAATTTGATGAAAAATCCACTTTGGTTCCATTGTTGGGGGCCTCAGATGCCCTGATTTTGCTCTGACTTGCTCAAGAAGTTACCCAGTGAACATATGACTTCCACAATGAATTGCTTCATCAAACTTGGTACACATGATCCTTATAACATATTGAGACCATTAGAAACAAGAATGGCCAAAAAATTTGGAGTTATGGCCTCTGAAACCAAAACCCTAATTTCAGGTCATCTGTGCAGTGAAACCCTAGCTCTGCTTCCATGCTTTTCAAGTTCTTGTGATTCTTTGACTTCCTTGATCTTTGAGGGATATAATATGATGATAGAACACACATGGACCCTCTTGGAATGATTGGAGGCCTTTGGAGTGGCTCAGATGGATCCTTGGATTGCTCAGATCACAAACCCTAGATGCAGATGAACTTGAACTATGCAGATGAAACAAATATGCAATATGAGATGATATGCTTAAACTTATGCAAAGATGAAAGATCACAAGCCATAGTGTGAACTTAGTGAGGGAAAATTTGGGGTGTTTACAGCTTCCCCTATTCAAGCATGAGTTAGCTGTGCAGGATGTAAGCGCCTGACTTAACAGATAAACAAGATAACTTGTGGTTGAATACCAAAGACAATCCAAAATTTGCACTCACTGGGGAGAAGAAGAAAAGGGATATATATTGTAAAAGGAAGTATAGCATGATTATAAAATGCGGGTGATGGAGGACGACCATCGAGCAAAGGAGGACTGCTGGGATAGGGCAATGACGGGGACGACCGACATGCTGGGGAAATAAAGAGACCATGATGGGGACGGCCATCAGGTAAAGTAACAAAGTTCTCTGGCGATTAAAGTAAAGGCGATGATGGGGACGACCATCAAATTCATAAAGTAATATAGGCAACGACGGGGACGGCCATCGGGTTTGCAAAGTAAGGTAAACAACGATGGGGACGGCCATCGGTTCAAAGAATAAATGAAATAATGATGAGGGACGGTCATCAAAGGTGAAGGACGATCACCTAGCAGGGGACGGCTGCTCTTTATCACGACATAAGACGAATGTCGGATAGAAAAGGTCGACGATGGGGACGGCCATCTGATAAGCATGATGAAGGACGATCATCAAGAGGTGAAGGACGATCACCTAGCAGGGTACGGCTGCTCTCGGGGTTTATCATGACATAGGACGAATGTCTGATAACAAGTTCAACGATGGGGATGGCCATCAGATAAAATGATGAAGGACGATCATCAAGAAGGTGAAGGACGATCACCTAGCAAGGGACGGCTGCTAAATATCACGACATAGGATGAATGTCGGATAGAAAAGGGTTCCAATAATGGAGACTCCGCTGGGGAAAGGATGAGGGACGATCATCCAAAGGTGAAAGACGATCACCTGGCAGGGTACGGCTGCCGAAGGTATCACGACATAGGACGAATGTCGGATAGAAGAAAAGTTGTTTTGCTGGGGAATGGTAAACACGGACGAGTGCTTACACTTGAGAAATAAAGGTATAAGTGTTTTGACGCTGTGTATAGATTAAAGATGCGGATGAGCATCCTTAAGACTATGATACCGACAATTATCGGTAGAAACAAACGCTGACGCGTGTTCAGAGATGATGGTACAGACGAGTACCAACTGGTTAACAAAGAACATGGATGAGTGTCGAATCTGTGGGGAGAAATAAGTGTATACAAGATACGGACGAGTATCTGTATAAGTATGGACAAATATTGTGAAGTATGAGCAAGACACGAACGAGTGTTCAACTTGTTGGGAAAAGTTTGACATGTATGGGTGTCAGGAGAGAAAAGTGTATAAATTATAAAAAAAGGGTATCCTTGCAATCTGTGGGGATAGGATGATACAGACGGGTGTCGACAAGAGTGTATTATAAACAAGTGTTTGGTTTGCGACAAGTGTTCGGGAAACCATGCTGGGGAGTGGTGACACAGACGGGTGTTAAGAGAGTGTATATAGGTTTCTGTATTTAAAGAGGATGTTTGTGGCTTATCTGCGGGGGATGATATGACTCGGACGAGTGTCGAAAGAGTATATATGAATAGGCATCTGTGTTGGAGGGTGCAAAGGGGACGCTTTGGCTTTCTGTGGGGAGATTGAGGTGACACAGACGAGTGTCAAGAAAGGGTATACATATGAACATGTAAATGTGTTGGAGAGTGCAAAGGAACGCTTTGGCTTTTATGTGAAAGGGATGTATTTTGTATATTGCTGATGAGGTACTGTTGGTATTTACAGGTGACTGGTTCAAAACTTGACTTGTGATCATGCAATATGTTTGATTTTTTCCGTAATGCTCCGTGTTAAACGGAATGCTACGCTTTGTGGGGAAATATGATGCGAATGCTATGATTATGCAAGAGAAACCGATCCAGAATTCGGATCCCACTGCCGTGAAGATCTCCGGCTGATCTGCTTGGAAGGATATCCCAGCTGGGGATGAGATCATTGGTAGATCTAATAAAACATATAGTTCTGCTTGGGGACTAGATCACTAATAGATCTATCCGGTAGTGAGAAAACCCAGCCGGGGAACGAGAAAGCTTCCGTCACTTTGTTGTGTGAGAATTCAGTCATTGCTCTTCTAGGAGAGGCTGGAACTCTGTGGGGAATCGACTCTTCTGTCTTTGAGAGACTTGGTACTCTGTTTGGGAGAGGAAGGATCACTGAAAGACCTTCCTAGAGACCTGTGGGGATCCTGGCTGGGGATGAGGAGGCTTTGACAACTCTGTTGGGGAAAAAGCATTTCAGATGCTGCTTGGAGAAGATGAGCTGGGGAAATGATGCTGGCATGCCCCATGCTACATATTTGAATACCTGCAATCCTGTTAAGACAAAGAAACACACAAGTATCTCGAGGTATCCCTTACCGGATTCCCTTATAGGAGTTAGATATTCCTGGAAGTAAGATTATTTCCTGCAAGCATTTATTTAAGAATGGCTCATTTGTTTTATGCAAATATTATATCATGGATACTTGACATTTTGCAAACGAAACAAAAATGTACGAAACGAGGTGTGACTGAAAATATGATTTCATTAATCTGGGTGCCCTGAATTGGAAAATACAGTTAAAGAAACAGATCCCCTGAAATGAGGAGATTGTTACAAATTGAGAAAAGTAAAGGTGCTGGCAATGTTGATGACGCTCCGGTGAGCTTCCTTTGCTATGACCCGTATGACCTTGGCGTTCTTCTTATCTTGCTTTCTGAAGAAGGTTGATTCTGACTGATGCTTTATCCTTTCGAAGCTTGTCATGTTATAAGTGATACAAACGAATTCAAATTGCATTTGTTCGCTTATTCCCTTATTTTGCATGGATCGCCCTTTCAGGTTTTCAATCCACCGGGATACCCATTTTTGCCTGAGCTGTCCAATGCGGCTTTTCAACTCAGCAGGTGTCCATTTTTTTTCAATTTTTCCCTTATTTTTGCCTGAGTCTTTTATTATGTTTTTGACTCGCCGGGATGCCCTATTTTTGCCTGGACTTACATTCTGTTTTTATGTCCAGCGGGTCATTTTATGCGAAGTATTTTTTAACTGCATCTGAATTCACAGGGGATAAGAAATATTCACCATCCATAGTAGTGAGCATCAGTGCTCCACCAGAGAAAACCTTCTTTACTATGAATGGACCATCGTAATTCGGAGTCCACTTGCCCCTGTGGTCTGTATGAGGAGGAAGAAGTCTTTTCAGCACAAGATCTCCCACTTGGTATTCCCGAAGCCTGACTTTCTGATCGAAGGCTTTCTTCATTCTTTTCTGATATAACTGCCCATGACAAATTGCAGCTAATCTCTTTTCTTCGATCAGATTTAGTTGATTGTACCGAGAACGGACCCATTCTGCTTCATTCAACTTTACATCCATTAGTACCCGTAAGGAGGGTAATTCAACTTCAACAGGTAGGACTGCCTCCATAGCATACACAACCTGATACGGTGTTACCTCAGTGGATGTTCTGATTGATGTTCGATACCCATGCAAGGAAAATGGTAGCATCTCATGCCAGTCTTTGTATGTAACCACCATCTTTTGCACAATCTTCTTGATGTTTTTGTTAGCTGCCTCAACATCGCCATTCATCTTTGGCCTGTAAGGAGAAGAGTTGTGATGTTGGATTTTGAAGTCCCGACACAGTTCTGCCATCATTTTGTTGTTCAAATTGGAACCATTGTCAGTAATGATTCGCTCGGGTACTCCATATAGACAGATGATGTCTCTTTTCAGGAATCTGGCTACCACTTGTCTGGTGACGTTTGCATACGAAACTGCTTCAACCCACTTGGTGAAATAGTCAATGGCTACCAGGATGAATCTGTGGCTATTTGAAGCAGTCAGTTCGATCTTTCCAATCATGTCAGTGCCCCACATGGAAAAGGGCCAAGTAGAAGACATGACGTTCAAAGGATTTGGAGGCATATGCACTTTATCTGCATAGATCTGGCATTTATGGCATTTTCTGGCATAGGCACAACAGTCCGCATCCATTGTGATCCAGTAGTAACCTGATCTTAATAATTTCTTAGCCATCGCATGTCCTCCAGCATGGGTACCTAAAGATCCTTCATGTACCTCGTGCATCAACAAGTCTGCTTCTTTCTTATCAACACATCTGAGAAGCACCATATCAAAGTTCCTCTTAATGTCTTCTTATCATTGGATGATGCCCCAGGTGGGTATATTTGATCCTCCAAGAAGCTTTTGATGTCATGGAACCAAGGCTTGTCATCTTTTGCAATGTCCACGGAGAATACGTATGCTGGTCGGTCTAGTCTGGATACTGAAATCCGAGGCACTAAATTGGCAGTTTGAACCTTGATCATGGAGGAAATGGTAGCCAAAGCATCTGCGAACTGATTTTCATCTCGAGGGATATACTCAAGTTTGACTGTTGTAAAGAAAGTCAATAATCTCCTCGTATAGTCACGGTATGGAATTAGATGCTCTTGGAGAGTGTACCATTTGTCGTTGGTCTGATTGATTACCAAAACTGAATCTCCGAATACAGTTAACGTCTTGATCCTGAGATCAATGGCTTCCTCAAGACCCATGATACAGGCTTCGTATTCAGCTTCGTTGTTAGTGCATGCAAAGGTGAGTTTCACCGAGAGAGGCATATGAACTCCTTTAGGTGTAATGAGCACTGCACCAACTCCACGTCCATTCATATTAACAGCCCCATCAAACATCATAGTCCATTCTTCTTCTAGGTCAGGCCCTTCAGTGTGAACAGGCTCTTCATGATCTTTTGCTTTTAGGAACATGATGTCTTTGTCAGGGAAGTCAAATCTCATTGGTTGGTAATAATCAATGAGTTTCTCAGCTAGATAGTCAGACAGTACACTGCCTTTGATGGCTTTTTGAGATGTGTATTGAATGTCATACTCTGTCAGAATCATCTGCCATCTTGCAACCCTTCCGGTAAGTGCTGGCTTCTCAAATATGTACTTGAGTAGATCCATCTTTGAGATCAACAAAGTAGTGTGGGTCAACATATACTGCCTTAGTCGGCGAGCAGCCCACGCTAAAGCACAACAGGTTTTTTCGAGCAGTGAATAACGTTGTTCACAGTCGGTAAACTTTTTGCTTAGGTAGTAAATTGCATACTATTTTCGACCAGACTCGTCATGTTGGCCCAACACACACCCCATTGATCTCTCTAATACTGTCAGGTACATTATTAGAGGTCTTCCTTCAACTGGAGGCATAAGAATTGGAGGTTCTTGTTGGTACTCCTTGATTTTGTCAAAATCCTTATGACAATCTTCGTTCCACCTGACCATTTGTTCCTTTCTTAACAATTTGAACAGGGGCTCACAGGTTGCTGTAAGGTGATATATCAACCTTGATATGTAGTTCAATCTACCTAAGAACCCCCGAACTTCTTTTTCAGTCCTAGGTGCAGGCATCTCTTGAATGGCTTTGACTTTGTCAGGATCAACTTCAATTCCCTTTTCACTTACAATGAATCCCAGCAGCTTACCGGAACATACCCCGAATGTGCATTTGTTGGGGTTTAGCTTCAGCTGATACTTTCTCAGATGCTTGAACAACTTCAGCAGATTTACTAGGTGATCTTCTTCAATGAAGGACTTGGCAATCATGTCATCCACGTAGCATTCAATTTCTTTGTAGATCATATCGTGGAATAATGTCACCATAGCCCGTTGATAAGTAGCACCGGCATTCTTCAGTCCAAAAGGCATTAACTTATAACTGAATGTGCCCCAAGGTGTGATGAAGGTAGTCTTCTCCATGTCTTCGGGTGACATTCTGATCTGATTATACCCTGAAAATCTATCCATGAAAGTGAACACGGAGAACTGAGCTGTGTTGTCAACCAATACATCAATATGAGGTAGAGGGAAATCATCCTTCGGGCTAGCTATATTCAGACCCCGGTACTCCACACACATCCGTACCTTGCCATCCTTCTTAGGCACTAGTACAATATTAGCGACCCACGGCGGGTAACTAGTCACAGAAAGGAAACAGGCGTCCCACTGTTTTTGTACTTCTTCTTTTATCTTCATGGCCATATCTGGACGAGTACGACGTAGCTTCTATTTCACTGGAGGACAATCTTCTTTCAAAGGCAGCTTGTGCATAACAATGTTAGTATTCAGACCTGGCATGTCTTGATAGGACCATGCAAAGACGTCAATGTATTCTCGAAGCATGTCAATGAGCTGTTCCTTTACTAAATCTTACAGACTGGCCCCAATCTTTACTTCTTTAAAATCTTCTTCGATGCCAAGATTAACCATTTCAACCTCCTCCTGATGAGGAGTAATCACTTGCTCTTCTTGCATCAACAACCTGACTAACTCTTCAGGTAACTCATAGTCTTCTTCAACCCCTTCATCGGCTTGATTAATCGGATTGTCGAAGTCATACAAGGTCATAGCGGTGCTGTTGTCGGTGCAATCTGGAGAATAGTCTCTGCAAGGGTTGAGATTGGTTCGTTTTAGTGATCAGTTTTAATCTTGTTTAGAAAAAGTGAAAATGAAGTTATTTATTTTGAAAACATTGCCATTTTATTGTTTTGTACAAAAGTGAAAAATGAAAAGACAGTGAGCGAAAAAAAGACTCGTTTTCAAAAGATGTCCGATATTCATTGATTAATCATTTGCACAAAATTATAATATGGCCCTATTACAAAATGAGTCCTGACACCTTGGGCAAGATGCAGGACTTGATGCATGCTAAAAATACATGAAATAATAATTACTCTGCATGAGTAACCCTTATAATTTCCTGGGAAGACTAGTTAAGGACTTGGTTCCCCAGGATCCTTGGACGTATCCAGTTCTCCAGGTTGCGGTCGCTTTCCTCCTCGTCTTCCAGATTGTTCACAACATCTGGGGTAAGCATCCCCCACTGACAAATTTGGGCTCCTTGGCAGCCTCTGATTGATCTTGTCGGATTGGTCTGTAACCCAAACTGAATCTATCTTCCTTCTTTTCCACTGGCAGCAGCTTGCCCCAGCCTTGAGCAGTACCTTCTTCAACAACCTTCCGGGCTTGCTGATAAGAGATGCAGCCAATACTCCAGTAGCCTCATTAACATTCAGGGCCTCAAACCCTTGGCTCATTGTCTCATGGATTTCACCATCCATCTCAATATACTTGTAAGTAGCCAGCTGGCTAACAAATATGTCTTCCTCACCACAGATGGTGATAATTTGTCCTTCCCATTCGTACTTCAGTTTCTGGTGAAGGGTCGACGTTACTGCGCCTGCGGCGTGAATCCATGGTCGACCTAGCAAACAATTGTAAACAGGCTATATGTCCATCATATAGAAAATGGTCTTGAAGACTTGTGGACCGATTATCACTAGTAACTCCACCTCTCCCAGAACAAATCTTTTAGAGCTATCAAAAGCCCGAACCACAAGATTACTTGGCCGGAGAGCTATCCCATCATATTCTAGCTTGATAAGGGCTTTCTTGGGTAAGACATCGAGTGAGGACCCAGTGTCTACAAGCACATGAGATAAGACAGCTCCTTTGCACTCCAGAGTTATATGCAAAGCTTTGTTGTGTAGATGTCCTTCTGTTGTTAAATCAGCATCAGTGAACCCTAGCCCATGGCTAGTGTTGACATTTGATACCATTGTTTCCAGCTGATTTACAGTGATCTCTTCTGGCACGTAATCAGCGTGCAAAACTTTGAGTAGTGCGTCCCGATGGGCTTCGAAACACAACAACAGTGATAGGATTGAGATCTTTGAAGGAGTCTGGTGGAGTTCGTCCACAACTTTATAGTCACTTCTTTTGACGATTCTCATAAAAGCATCCATATCTTGATCAAAGGATGATTTGTGAGTTTCTTTGGGTGCAGATTCTTCCGGTATCACACTCTTCCCTTTGGCTCTGGCAGCAGCCTCTGCCTCAGTGTTGGTTCTAGGGATTTTTGAAGCGAAGAGACGTCCGCTTTGGGTGAAGCCTCCGCCTCCCCCAAAATTATCCACTTGGGGAGTGAGAACTGGAGAATCCAGAAGGACTTTCTCTCCATTGCAATATTATCCACGATATAGCACTGTCTTTGTCATATGGGATTGGCCTGGGCACTGTAATAGTGACTGGGCTTACTGCAGCTATTGTTGGGACTACAATGGTTTGTGGATCATAAAATATTGTTACAGGACCTCTGGTGGATGCAGGTGAAGGTGAAGTGAAGCTTTGTTGAGACTGTTGTTGAGGTTGAAAGTTGTTGGAACTCGGGACCGTTGCTGGGTCATAATAGATTGTGATAGTGGAAACATCATTATGGGTTGTTGAAGTTGTAGTAGCTGGTGCAAATGAATTGTTTGTGTTGAAGTGACAGATGGAATGATTTTTGAAGTTGTAGCCGAATCAGTTGGAACAATAGTTGTTGCATTTGTAGAAGATTCACTTGGAAGGATGATTGTTGCATTTGTAGAAGATTCACTTGTTGTTGATAAAAGGGTTGCTGGTGTTGTAGAAGTTGTGGTTGTAATTTGTAGAATGCCTTCCTTAATCAAATCATTGATGCCTTTCCTCAAGCTGGCACACCCATTCTCAGAAAGTTTGCATGATTCACAACAGGCCTCACAACCTGGAAACACTTAGCACTTTAAAAGCTGGGCTTTAACCTCTGCCAGAGGTGTTTGAATGCATGCAATGTCTTCTATTAAACTCGTGGGTGAACCATCCTCTACAGCATTAATCCTTGGCCCACTGTGGCTCGACATAGGATTCTTCACAACATTTGGAGGAGGTGCAAAGTTCAGGGCTTTTGAATCTACCAGATCCTGAACCTTCATATGCAGAGCTCTGCATTTTTCCGTAGAGTGGCCAGGTGCGTTGGAATGAAAAGCACACCTAGCATTGGCATCATAGTTTCTTGGATGGTTTTGAGGATCAGGTGGAGCCAATGTCCTAAACTCAACAAGATTGAGACTTAGGAGTTATGGCAGCAGTGTAGCATATGGCATAGGAATGGGATCAATTACCCGGTTAACCTGAGATGGTCGTTGTTGAAACGGGCGTTGTTGTTGATTGTTGTTGTTATTGTTGTATGATCTCTGTTGTGGAAATTGTTGTTGTTGTGGAAAGTGTTGAGGTTATTGAGCATACTGAGGAGGTAGAGCAGGGATAGTAACAACAACAACTGTTTTGGGCATGTATTGGGGTCTCCCTCTTCCCATGTGCACAGAGTTGGTCTCACCAGATCTACGGGGGACAGCAAATGGTTTTCTTGTACTGCTTGAACTGACACCGTTATCAGAGATCTTTCCCATCTTCAATAAGCTCTCTATTCTTTCCCCAGCTATCACCACATCAGCAAAGATGGTAGAAGAAAATGCAGCCAATCTGTCAATGTATGTTCCTTGAAGAGTATTCATGAACATGCCTACCATTTCTCTTTCAGACATGGGTGGTTGAACTGCAGCAACAAGTTGCCTCCACCTTTGGGCATATTCCCTGAAGCTTTCACGGGAAGATTGAGACATCCCCATCAGGAGGGTCCTGTTTGGAGCCATGTCCAAGTTGTATTGATACTGACGGATAAAAGCTTCAGCCAAGTCTTTCCAGTTTCTTACTATGGCCCTAGTCAGATGGGAATACCATTCTCGGGATGCCCCTATTAGACTATCCTCGAAGTAAAACATCCACAACTTTTCGTCCACGGTGTATGCTTTTAACCTTCCCAAGAATGATTGAAGGTGGGTGCGTGGGCAGGATGTGCCATTATACCTTTCAAAACAAGTGGGTTTGAACTTGTGAGGAATTCTCACCCCTTCCACCAGTCCCATGTCCATTACATCAAAGCCTAGGGAATTCTGGGATTCAAGAGACCTCAACTTCTTTGCAATTTCTTCCAGCCTACGGTCGTAAACTTCATCCCCATCCCCAACAACTGTAAACTGCTCTTCTTGAGGATCCTCTTGCAAGATCCTACCTCCAGCAGTGTTACCCTGAGTATTCCTTATGACATTAACTTTTGGGTTTAGATGAGGCCCAAACTCTGGTGGATCAGTGCGAGGTTGAACATGATCGTTGTTACTGGTACCTCTTGTACATGGATGGTGTTCTTCATGAGTCTGCCTTTCAACCAACTTCCTTAGCCTTTCCTGGCTCTGAGCTAAGCCAGTCATTACAGTCATGAGTTGGGTCATCTGATTCCTCATCTCAACCCTCTCATTTGCCATTTGGTTGCTCACTTCATTCAAGTCTTGCTGAACTTGATCCATCTGAATTCCCAGAAGGTTGTTTCTCGTCGGCTACCAGTGTATTCTGTTGACAGGGAACACTCTTCTGCGAGCAATGTTTCCTGAAACCACAACAAAGTGAGAAACAACAATAAAACAAAAACCTACCAAACAAAGAAAATGTTAGTATGCAATGCAATATGCTTATTTGTCTTCCAAGGGTATCCGGTTTGGTTCTTTGGTTTTGACCTTCCCAGACCTCGAGGAAATGCTGATGATGTTGATAGATAAAGCCCACCATAAATAATACAAACTGATATATTACAAAGGATGAAAATACATAGTTTGATTACAATACATGTCCATGGTGGGTCAAAATACAACAACAATATCAAAAGTACAACAAAAGGAAAAGTACAAACAAAATAGAATCAAACATCCAATCCAAAATCATCCTCCCTGACTTCCTTCAGGAGGGCCTCAGTCACAGGCCCCACTGGGTGCTCTGTAATAGTCCTGATGAGGAGGTTCCTGGTAGCAATGGCATTGGTAAACTTCTTATGCTTATCATGATCCTTTGAGCTCTTCAACCCCGCCCGGAGTTTCAATTCAGATATTTCTTTCTGAGCTGCCAACAAAGCCTCCTGATGTTTCTTCTCACTAATCTCCAACTGTTCTATCTTAGCCTAAGTCCTTTGGTCTTCCTGTGCACGGGCTTTAGTGATCCTGATCCACCTAGCCTGGCTCTCCTCCAGATAATGCTCTTCCCTAGCCTTCTGAGTCTTTGCTTCTTTGCAAGCATTCTTCAGTACTAACTCCCCTGCTCTAGCTTTCTCGATGTAGTCATCCGTCTTCTCAATCTTGGTCAAATGCTCAACCCTGAGCCTTTCCAATCTCCCATTATCCAGACGACTGTCATTTCTCTCCCAGAGAGTCTTCTTCAAGGCTTCAGCTAGCTGAGTGTTCCTCTCTTTCAGCTTTTCAAACTCTTCTAGGCTGACAGTAGCTGCAGGTTGCACTGTAGAAGGTCCAGGTGTATCCTCTAAAGTGAAAGGCATCCGGGTGATCTGAGCTCTGGTACAGGACCAATCAGAATATTGTGCTGACGCAATGTTGTTGCACTTGCCAAGGATGGCTGTTCCTTTGGTCTGAATGTTATCCCAAGCCCAGGTAGCTTGTCTGACAACAGCAGAGTTGGGTTGGATTTCATAGTAAAGAGTTTCAGCCACATCTTGTCCTCTGGGAGGATGAACCAAAGCATACCCTAATTGTCTCTTAAATAGTAAAGGGTTATAGTTAATGCAACCTTTCTCTCCTATCAAAGGCACATTAGGATACTGCCCACAACTAGTAATGATGTCATTGCCTTTGGTGCTCTGAGTGCACCACCTGATGTCTTCTGATGTCAAGGCAATGAATCTCTTAGCCCAGTTCTTTTGCTGATGTGGGTTCAGGAAAGTATCTGATTTTGGCAGGTATCTTAGTAGCCAAGAGTAATAAAGAGGAGCACAACATCTGACCAGCCTTCCTCTTTGCTTTTCATTCCTCTGGTGTACTAAGTAGTAGAAGTCTCCCAGCAATGTAGGGACTGGGTTCCTTAATAAGAACAAGTGAATGGCATTCTTGCTCACAAACTTGAGCTCATCTGCAAAAAAGATAACCCCATATATACTAAGGGCTAGAAGTGCACAGACAACCTTCCATTCTCCTATTGCAACATGCAGGGTGGCCTGGGAGATCAAAAAGTCTAGGTGGAGGCCTGGAACTCCAGCCTTGGTTGTCATGTTCTGATCAATGATGGCAGATTCCAAATGCAATGCCCTGGCTATGTCTTCATTTCTGGGAGCAACCATCTCTGGGTTGAAAGGGATCCCTCCTCTGATAGGAACTCCTAACAACAAGGAAAACTCTTCTAGCAAAGGTCCCAACTGGAAATCAAGAAATGTGAAACACCTGAGTGGAGGATCATAAAACTGCAGGCAAGTATGGATCATGCTCCATGACCATATCCAATATGCCTTCATAATGCTCTCTGAATAGTGGGCTATGGTCAGGTGTAATGAGGGACTGGATCTGCCTGATACCAGTCAGGGTGGGCTCAAAGAAGTGGTAAGTGATGTTGCTTTTCCTTGAAGTGTCCATGGGTGCTGGTGAAGAAGCTGAGAGCAACTGCTGATGAAGATCACTGACTGAGATGCTGGAGGTAAGTCTCTGGCAAACTGATGAAGGTGCTGGAGAAGACAACAGAAGGAGTCTAAGCAGCAGAAGGGGTCAAAACCAAACCAAAGATGATATGATGGATACCCTGTAAAACAAATAAGCAAATGTCAAATGATGCAAAATGATGTATGCAGAATGATATGCAAAGGGTTTGTGATCAAGTGTTGGATCTGTTTATCTATCTTGGTAAAAGTCCATGTATGTTCATAAGTCTGGATGGAGCTTAGAAATCCAGTAACCAGGTGGGGGACTCAAATAAAGAGTCACAAGTCCAGGGTAATCACAAGAACTGTCCAAAGTGATGCATTCTTAAAACAAAACTAGTAACAGGGTATGATGTGGCCAAGGGTTCCTGCAAACCTGTAAACATCCCAATCCCCTCACATGTAATGTTCTAGAACAAGGATCCTCAGACTTGGATCAGTTATGAGAAGTGTAAACACTTCTAACCCGGAGGTACAGTGTTTACAATAACCATAAAAGTTCCTCCTCTAATTCACCTCAGATGCTGAAGGTCATAAAAAGGTCATCCAGACTTAGCAGGCTTCCTAGATAGCCCTAGTACTACAGGAAATCCGTAGCACATAGTTCTCAAGGAGAAACCCATGTCTGAACCGTGTTTCATATTCCCGCACCAGACCAAAATGGAATGGGAAAGAATATGAAGCCACTCTAGCCTATGTGTCACTCAGGTCCCAGGTATATGATCTTAATCACTCAATGAAACCCCACCCACCAAGGAGAACACAAATCCATCACATGATAATGACAGTATGAAAATGCATAAAACTGTAAAAGAAAGAAATAAATAAAGTTGTACATAAAGCAATAAATAAAGCAAATAAATAAACACAAGTATCACATAACACCCCCGTAAAAACAAATCAAACAAGCGCTAGGAGGAACCCCCAAAAAGAACCAGAAGCCCTGGTTGCAATATAAGGATATCCCCAGCAGAGTCGCCAAGCTGTCGCTCCCGCTAAAAGACACCCGGGTCAGATAGGGTACATACACGAACGGTCGGCGAACGGAGAAATGAAAATGAAGGTGAAAAGAGTCGCCAGCTAGGCATTTTTATCCCGAAGGAAAGGTAATGCTGCATAAACCTGGAAAAAGATGGATAAGACGGTCGCGAACCAGAGAAACTGAGAAAAGGGGTTGGTTACAACCTGGGAAGGTATTAGCACCCAGATTGTCCGTCGTACTCGACGGGATCCACGCTTGAAAGTTTGTGTTTAAAGGGGTAGTGTCTGTGCTATCTGTGTGCAAAAGCTGAAAAAGAATACAAGTGTCAGTGCAAAAGGGTGAAGTGAAATGCTCAGGAATGAGGCTTACAAGAATGCTGAAAGAGGGGGGGGGGGGGAAGACACGGAGACTTTTGTTCGATAACAGTTAAGTTATGCCTACGTATCCTCTCGTGCAATGAGGAAGTCAAAACACCGTAGTTTGACTCAAAGAGACTGAATGATAAATTGACTTGTGAACTGCTTACTTGTCTATGCTCAAGTGTATGACCTGTCTGGCTCAGGTGCTAACTGTCTTGCATTAGACAGAAGACGCGAGTTCTCGTTTGTGAGTGAAGATGATGAGAAAAGAATCCCGGAGGAGACGATTATTGTTTGTTTTTGATGTTTTCATTCTTTTATTGCTTCTTGTGTTTGTCATAAGTTAATGAGATTAAGCCTAAACCATGGGTTAGTAAACTCATCATATCCTCCCTCTGATTAGGGATAATGAGAATACCTTAAGTATGAGATAAACACCTCACACTTAATTACCATGATGATGTAGGATTAAGATCATTAACCTACTTGTGATTATTTAGATGGTTTTGGTGTTTTTGTTTAGTGTTAAGTAATGAGTTTAAGCCATAATCAAGGATTTAATGGACCCATTACACCATCCTAATAGAAGGATAATAGATGAGAACACTTAAGCTGAGGAAGATACCTCAACTTAATCCATGATTAGGGATTAACCTCATGACAAAACAAACCTTTATTAAAGTGGGTTTTAATTAATGGTAAGATTAAGAAGTGAATTTTATGATTTGTAAGACAACTTGAGGGGGACTTGTCCATTAACACTAGGATTAGTCCTTCTTAACCAATGAAGGAAGAATTAGAACCCTAATGCAAGGCCCAAGTTACAAGTTAATGTCTTAGTGATTATTAAGATGGGTTGATTAAGAGGTTTAAACAAATTAAGGGTTTAACACTTAGGATTAAATTTATACACTCCATCCTTAGAGAAGGATGCATGCATAACCTTAATCACAAAGCCTTAAAACCTTAAAGGTTTAGTCTCTGATTATGAGATGAGAAGAGAGACACAAAGAAGACACAAAGGTAAAAACTAAAGGGGGACTAATCAAAACCCTAATTATTGTCATGCATGGATGTTCCTATGGTTTTTAAGGCTTGCAAGAGATCTTCAGAGAAGCCACCAATGGAAGAAGCAGATGAGAGGAGGAGAAGCAGAAGAAACAAGTTACTTACTTCATTGAAGAAGAGAAGTAACTTGGAGGAAGAAAGTGAAAGATGAACATGAATAAGCAAGCTTACTCTAAAACAAAAGAAAATGCAGCAATGATGCATAAGAAGAATGAGAAGAGAAATGAGAAGTGAAGGCAAATTCACTTCTCAAAGTACTTACCACCTGAAATGGTTAGCATAAAGAAAGGAATGACATGAAAAATGAAATGTATGCAAAGATGTAAAACAAAACCAGAAGTATATTCATGATTCAAATGATTCTATGAGATGAGGCAAAAGCATGTCAAGTGCTATGAATGATCATACAAGTGATGGAATTCAAAGAATGCATGCTTTGAAGCTTGAAAGCACATGAAAGTTCATGGAATGAAATGAATGCATATCATGGAAAATGGATGAAGAAATGATCAAGCATGGTTCTAATATGTCTTAAGATGTCTAAGATGACATGTGAATGCATGAAATGTCATGGCAAATTCATGAATGGATGCATATGCAAGATGTATGCAAATGAACATGAGAAATTAGGGTTTTAATGCAACATGAGATGCAAAAGTCAAAACAGAAGCAAATCATAAGATAAAAAATTGCAAATGAACTCAAAGGAACCCTAACCCCATATGATATTACACCCCAAAGGAGAAGTTCTAACTCTTAACCTAAAGAAAGTTGTGATTTTTCTAAGTTTGCTAGGGTTTTAGGGTACCATAAGAGGGAAAATGCAAATCAAATAAAAAATGCAAGATAAATTTGTGACAAACATATTCTAGACACTACATGCTATATGAAGATCAATGCAAAAAGAACTAATGTCAAACCCTTCATGGTTAGGCAGAAAAGAATTCTTGAAGTTAGGGTTTAAAAATGGGATTTTTATGAACCCTAAATTCAAGAAAAATGTCAAAGAGTGTTCAAAACCAAAAAGAAATTTGTATGAATGGTTTGATAATGTTTCTAAATGTCCTGAGATGCAATGTGAATTGTTTTGGAATTTTCAGAAACCTAAATGATATTTTAATTAATTAATTTCCATTAATTAATTAAAATAAGCATTTAAATATTTTTAAAATGGTTTTTAATCCAAAAAAATAAAAATAAAAATGTTTTTGGGTGGAGAAAAATATTTGAATTAAAAATGCAGAAGGAAAATATTTTTGGAAATTTTTAAGTATTTTTAATAAATTATACAAAACAAATGAGAAAAAATGAATTAAAACAAAAGTATGCTGATCTGATGGTTCACATTTAAACAAAGGAAGACTGCGCGCGCGTTTCAAGGGCTTGGATCAATCCTGGCTAATTAATCATATTTTATTTAAATTAATCTGAAATTAACTTAATGAATCAATCTGGTCCATCCATTCTCCTAAATTAATCAAAATCCAAGGGTCCACAACGCGTCTGGAGATTAAACCCTAATTAGGGCTAATCACTTTCAGGTGACCGGAGGGGAGCTCCGGTCATCTTCTCCGGCGAAACAAAAACCCTAAGTCTCTTTACAGGCCACCCCACCCCAAATTAATTTCCCAGAAATGATCCCCTACCCAACTAAACTCAAATCAACCTTCAAACATGATTTATAACACACAAACATGGAGAATCGAAGAAGAACAAAAATCTGGACAAAATTTCAGAAGCTCGTAACATGCTCATTTCTTGACTATTTTCAATTCTAAAAGCATCAGTGTGATCCCCATAACATATATTTTCATTTTATAACAAAAAAACTAAGCTCTGAAAGATTTTGTTCTTGAGGTTACCTAAGCTGATGAACTGCAAATGTGAGCTTTCAGGGCCTCTCCTTTGTGCAAAAAGCTTCCTTTGATCCTCCTGAGGCTAGTGGAATGCTTGAAAAGCTTTGAGAGTGGCTGGTTTGTGTTGTGTGGTTCTGGTTTAGCAGAAATGGAGGTTAGTGTGTGTAGTGATCCAGGACATTCCAAGGGTTGGGTTTTGTTCTATGGATGAAGAGTGATTTGTTGGTGAAAGAATTTCTTAATTTTGTTACGTTTTTAGGGTGTTTCGAAGAGAACAAGTCTTGTGCATATTTTTGTGAATCTGATGTTGTTGTATGTTTCAAGCTCCAATCCTTCCTCTTATCTCTCCCATATTGTTTGAATATAATATGGAGTAGGTTCTGAATGGCTGCAAAACATTATTCCAAGAGTATGGGAGTTTTTGCCAAAAAAAGTCAAATATGTGTATCACAAGCATGGGCTGGAACAGAAGTGGTTCAATGGGGTGTCTTGCTTCAGCAGGGTTTATGGTGAGCCCTAGGATCAAAAGAATGCAGCTGGATGGCTTGGATAGAGAGATGACATAGATTGGAGGGATATAATATGATGATAGAACACACATGGACCCTCTTGGAATGATTGGAGGCCTTTGGAGTGGCTCAGATGGATCCTTGGATTGCTCAGATCACAAACCCTAGATGCAGATGAACTTGAACTATGCAGATGAAACAAATATGCAATATGAGATGATATGCTTAAACTTATGCAAAGATGAAAGATCACAAGCCATGATGTGAACTTAGTGAGGGAAAATTTGGGGTGTTTACAAAGGGAACATGATCAGGGGTGATAAGATCATGTATCTGTCTGATACCTGCTAGAGGATGCTCAAAGAAGTGGTAGGTGATGTTGCTTTTCCTGGTTGAATCCATGTTGAAGATGTATGCTGAAGGAGATAACTGAAGAAGATAGCTGAAGAAGTGTTGAAGCAGATAAGCTGAGAAGAAGATCGGTTAAAACCAAACCAAGAGAAGATGGATACCCTGTAAAACAAGTAGACAAATGTTAAATGATGCAATATGATGTATGCTTATGATATGTAAGGGTTTGTGATCATGTGCTGGATTATCAGTTGCCTTTGGTAGGGTCCATGAGTGTTCAAAGTTCAGATGAAGGCTTGAGAACCAGTAACCAGTCGGGGGACTCAAATAAAGAGTCAATAATCCAGGGTATCAAAGAACTAGTCAAAAATAGTACAACCTTAAGAACAAATTCCAGAAGCAAGGTATGTTGAGGTCAAGAGTTCCTACAAACCTGTAAACAACCCAACCAACTCACAGGTATTGTTCTAAAACAAGGATCCTCAGATTCAGATCTATTATGAGAAGTGTAAACACTTCTAACCCGGAGGTACAGTGTTTACCCTAATCATAAAGGATCCTCCTATAATTAGCCTCAGATGCTGAAGGTCCTCTAAAAGGTTATCTAGACTTAGCAGGCTTCTCAGATAGCCTTAGCACTACAAGAAATCCGTAACACAAAGTTCTCAAGAAGAAACCCATGTTTGAACCGTGTTTTCATATTCCCGCACCAGACCGAAATGGAATGGGATAGAATACAAAACCACTCTAATCCTAGGTGTCACTCAGGCCTTTGTGTTGAGCCTTTCTCACTGGAATACCCCACCCACCAAGGTAACAGCAAATCCAGCACAATGATATGACAATAATAAATGAAATGCAGAAAGCAGTAAATAAAAGTGATAAAGTAAATGCAATAAATAAAGCTGTACAGGAAGCAATAAAAAAAACATAAACACAAATAGCACATAACACCCCCAATAAACACAAATCAAACAAGCGCTAGGAGAAACCCACAAGAGAACCAAAAGCCCTGGTTGCAAAGTCCCTAGGAGAGTCGCCAAGCTGTCGCTCCCCGGACTTTCGTCCCAGTGCAAACGCGAACCGTCGGTGATGTTGGAGGTTGAGGTTGAATAGAGTCGCCAGCTAGGCATTTTTATCCCGGAGGAAAGGCAATGCTGCATAAACCTGGAAGGGTATGGATAAGACGGTTGTGAACCAAAGAAACTAAGAAAAGGGGTTGGTTACGATTTGGGAAGGTATTAGCACCCAGATCGTCCGTCGTACTCGACAGGATCCACGCTTACTTGATTGTGTTTAAAAGGGGATATTGTATGTGCTAACCGTGCATAAAAATCTAGGGAGAAAAGGATGTACAAAGTGTCAGTGCAAAAAGGAAATGAGTACTCAAACACTGAGGCTAAGAAAAGAGAGCTGGAAAGAGGTGAGGTGGAGACAAAAAGACTTTTGTTCGATAACTGTTAAGTTATGCCTACGTATCCTCTCGTGCAATGAGGAAGTCAGAACACTGTAGTTCGACTAAAAAATACTGAATGATTTTTGTTGCGAACTGCTTGCTTGTCTATGCTCAAGTGTATAACTCGTCTGTCTTGAGTGCTAACTGTCTTGCATTAGACAGAAGAAGCAAGTTCTTGTTTTTAGAGTGAATATGATGAGAAAAGAATCCCGGAGGAGACGTTTATTGTTTGTTTTTGTGTTTTCAGTTTTTTTTATTTTTTTTGGTGTTTTGCATAAGATAACGAGCTTAAGCCTAAATCAAAGGTTGTAAACTCATTATATCCTCCCTGATTAGGGATAATGAGCCTACTTAAGTATGAGATGAAGATCCCAACTTAATTACCATGATGATATAGGATTAAGATCATTAACCTACTTTGGTAATTATTAAGTATTTTTGGGTTTTTTGTTTAGTGTTAAGTATTGAGTTTAATCTCCAATCAAAGATTAGTAAACTCATTACACCATCCTAAGAGAAGGATGATAGATGAAAACACTTAAGCTGAGGAAGATACCTCAATTTAATTTGTGGTTAAGGATTAAATTCATTATATAACAAGCCTTTATTAAGTGGATTTTGATTGAAGGTGAGATGAAGAAGTGTTTTTATGTTTGCAAGACTATAGCATGAAGGGGACTTGTCCATTGAATACTAGGGTTAGTCCCTCTGAACCACCAGGCTGAGATGTAACCCTAATATAAGGCCCAAGTTACAAGCTTAAGTCTTTGATGATTATTAGGTGTTTTTTTGATTGAAGGTGAAAACATCTTAAAGGTTTAGCACTAAGGATTAAAGTTATACACTCCATCCTAAGATAAGGATACATGCATAACCCTAATTCAGAGTCCCAAAACTTTAATTGTTTAGCCTTGATTATGAGATGAGAGAGAGAGACTCAAGGAGACTCAAAAGGTAAAAACTAGGGGGGACTATGTACAACCCTAAAGTTATCATGCTTGGATATTCCTAAGGTTTGTGAGGCATCAAGAGAAGTCTTCAAGTTGGCCACCAAAGGAAGAGAAGCAGATGAAAAGAGAGAGAGAGGGAGAGAAAGAAGGATTAGGTTACTTACTTCATGAAGAAGTTAAGTAACATAAGAACAAGAGAAAACATAAGTGAATGATATTCACTTCAAAAACAAACAAAGTGCATAAAAATAAAGATAGAAAGAGAGGTTGGATATGGATGCACATCTACATCCTGATTAACTTACCAAATGCGCCTGAAATGGTTAGTTTGAAAGCAAGATATGTACAAATTCAAAGCATAAACAAATCAAGAGATAAAAAATTGAAAAATGCATCCAAGGGGACCCTAAGCACTCATGAAATCACCATCCAAAGGGGGAGTTCTAAAGGTTTACCAAGTTCAAGTTATGGTCATCCTAAGATTGGCTAGGGTTTTGGACATTTTTCAATGAAAAAGGCAAATTAATTTGAAAATGCAAGATAATAATGAGACAAAAATACATTTAGAAATTAGAGGTCAAATGTGAAAGATTTCAAAAAGAATCAAACGCAAACTCATCTTGGTTTGAAAATTATGAATTTTTGAAGTTAGGGTTGAAAAATAAGGATTTTAGAAACCCTAATTCAAAGAAAATTGGCAAAGTTTGATCAAAACCAAAAAGTAATTTGTGGGATGAGTTTGTAAATGTTTCTAAATGTTTAAAGAGCCTCTCTGAATTGTTTTGTGATTTTTAGATACTTTAAAGTATTTTTAATTAATAAAATGGAATTAATTAATTAAAATATACAATTAAAATATTTAAAAATTCATTTTTTAATGAAAAAATAAAGATAAAAATATTTTTGGTTTCTGAAAATTATTTTAAGTGGTGAGAAAAATTTCCAGAATTTTTAAATTATTTTTGGTATTTTTAATAAATAAAACAAAATAAAACAAAATAAAATAAATAAAATTAAAGAAAATGGGTAAGTATGCGCATCTAATGGTCCAGATGGCTGGGGGAAGGATCTAAAGGTTGAGGATGAAAGTCACATTGACCAGAGGTAGGCAAGATCTAAGGTTGTAGTTTAAACATGAGATTCACGCGCTATCCAAGGGTCCATATTTAATCTGACCTAATTAATTATAATTAATTTAATTAAGTGAAATTA
Organism: Lathyrus aphaca; assembly: GCA_963966055.1. Classification (NCBI taxonomy): domain Eukaryota; kingdom Viridiplantae; phylum Streptophyta; class Magnoliopsida; order Fabales; family Fabaceae; genus Lathyrus; species Lathyrus aphaca. The sequence goes on from OZ014523.1 coordinate 325,567,399, forward strand.
AGGTTTAATGAACTAATCTAAGCCGTCCACGCACTAACCCTAATCAAGATCTAAGGGACAGGATTCAAATTGGGCAACTAATTGTGATTAGCCCTAATTACTTTCAGGTGACCGAAGACGAGCTCCGGTAATCTTCTCCGGTGAACCAAAATGCCAACTTTTTCTACAAACTACTAAACTCCAAATTTCTTGCCAAGAAACACTCTCCTAACATCATACATCACTAATTAACAAACAAAATTCATTTATCATGCATCATTAAGCTGAATCGAAGCAAACAAATTCTAGGTCAAAAATTTCAGAACATCATGAAATCCTCATTTCTAACCTATTTTCAATTCTAATCATATCAGGGTGATCATGGAAGCATGTAGATTCATTCTAGAACTTAAAATTATGCTTATGGAATTTTTTTTTCATGAAGGTTACCTGAGATGGAGTTCTTTGAAATGGAGCTTTCTGGGCCTCTCCTTTGTGCAATCCAACTCCTTTGGTCCCCCTTGTGCTACTGTGATGCTTGAATGGAGTTTATAATGGTTGGTTTATGAGTTTCAGTTCTGACAAAGCAGAAATCGTGTTTGTGTTTGGGCTTGTTTCAGGCTATGGTGATGGATGGGATTTGATCCTTAGGTTATAAAGAGTTGAATGGTGAAAGAAATTTTGGTTTTTGTTGGCTGGATTGTGTGTTTTGAAGAGACAAAGTTTCAAGGTAATTTTGGCAATCTGAGCTTGTGTGTTGTTTCAGGCCTTCATGCTTGTTTATTTATAGCCATTAGAGTTGTATGAGCCATACCATTGGTCAGGATAGTTGGTGTGGCACTGTGTGATTGGTATGGAAAAAAAATGCAAAAAAGTCAAATTGTTTGAACTTGAGGTATGTGCCATGGCAGAGGAGATTTTTGTGTTTGGATTGCCTCAGCTAGCTTCAAGGAAGGCCATTGGATGAAGTTTATTCAGCTGGATGGCCTTGATCAAGTGTTCTCATGGTTTATGCATAATTGCCATTTTTGAAGTTTCTTAAGAATCAAGCCATCAAAACCCTAGGTTCAAAGGCCAATTCTAATCTTTGGAAGTTGATTGGCCATGTTATGATACTTTGAGTGCATTAGAGGTCATTTAGAAGCCTGAAAATCATTTATGCATAATTCCCTCTTTGGCATAAACTTGAAAATTACAAGATTTTTCCTAACTTTGACTTGCCATAACTTGAGTTCTAGGATGAATCAAGAGGAGTTCTTGTACTTTTTGAAAATGGGAAGATCCAATCTACAACTTTCATGTTTGAAAAAATTTCATTTGAAGCTTTTTGGATCCAGAAAGAGGAGGTTGAAAATCTTTCCCAAAATAGAAAGTTTACATTACAAGTCATTTACATTTTTGGCAACTTTTGGATTGGCTCAATTTTATTCAATATTGTGATCATCCAAGCTCTTATAAGACCAAATAAAGGTCATAGGACTTCAAAATGATGAAAATGACCCATTGGTACCCTTGTTGGTGGCCTCAGATGCCCTGATTTTGACTTTTCTTGCACAACAAGTTACCATTTGATCAGATGACTTCCACAAGGAATTTTTCTATGAAATTTGATACACAAGCTCCTTATAACATATATGGACCAATAGCAACAAGAATGAAATTTTTTTTTGGGTATAAGGCCTTTGAAACCAAAACCCTAATTTCAAGTGATCTGTGTAGGAATCCTCAACTTAGCTTCCATACCTCTGCTGTGCTTTGACATTTCTTGACTTTAAATGACCCATGGGGGCATAAGATGATTATAGACCACTCAAGGACCTTCTTGGAATGCTTTAAGACCTTGGAGATTGCTCAGAACAATTCTTGGATTTATCTGATCACAAACCCTAGATGCAGCTTATGTAGTGAAATGATTATGCAGTGTTAGATGGAATTATTATGCAATGCAATATGAAGGATCACAAGCCAAGGTGTGAGAAAAAAGAGGGAAAATTTTGGGTGTTTACAATGTCTCCAACGGATCCTTTCCTCAAAATCTATATAAAGGAAACACTTGAAGAAATTTCACTCTCTCACTCACTTTCTCGTGCGAAGCAATACGAACTAATTTCTTAAATATTTTTTCATTTGTAAAAACTATCACAGTTGCGATAACAACTTACTAGAAGAAAATTATAGTTACACTCTTGATTGAATTATTGTATTTGTTCGTTGAGTGACTAAGTGTAGTCAGTAGACTCTAGAAGACTTTGACAATGGGTCTTAGTGATTGTATTCAACATTTGATTAGTGGATTAAGACCTCGTTGAGAGAGGCGAAATCACCTTGTGGGTGGACTGGATGTAGTTTGAGTTCAAACAAACCAGGATAAATCAAAGTGTCTATTGTCTTTAATTTTGAAAACCCAATTCCAACCCCCCATTTCCTTGTGTTTTTGCACCTTCACATGGATCCTGGAAAATGTCCATTGGGCCTATGATCAAGAGGCCTAGGTCATATTTCTAATGGAACTGCTTGTTTGCTACAACACTTTTTTCTTTAATTAATTTTAATTACTTTCATGTGTCGCTCCCTGGATTTCCATCCTGGTACAAACGCGAAAGTGGCGCGGAAGAGAGGTAGAGTTGCCAGCCAGACATTTTTATCCCGAAGGAATAGGAATGGTAATGTTGCACAAACCAGAAGAAAAGAAAAGGAAGGAAACAGGTCCTGCGAACCAAAGAGACTGGGTTCGGGAGTCGGTTACGATCTGGGAAGGTATTAGCACCCCAGATCGTCCGCCGTACCCGACGGGATCCACGCTTGCAAAGAAATCTGTTTCAAAGGGTGAAGAAATGAAAGCTGCTGCAAAACTGAAACTGAAACTGGATAAGAAAGAAAAGAAAGGGGGAAAATGTAGGGAAAATAAAAGAGTGTGCTCGAACAGGCCCTACCCCGCTTCCTACGTACCTCAATGAACATGAGGATCAGAGTCGCTGTAGTTCCCCTAACTAGGGGTGGAAAGGATTGCCTGTGAATTAAGGCTTGAACTGCCTATTGTCAATGCTCAGATGTTGCAGGCTAGGATTTTCTTTATGAAGATGACATCATGATCAGACTTGTGCATCATGCTAGACAAGTGGTCTATTCCAAGATGGAATGAATACATATGCCCCATGGAATAAGGCTATTGCACAAGAAGCCACTTCTTTCTTTATTAAGGTGTTTTTTATGATTTGTATGAAGATGAGAAGAGTAAAAACCAAAGGAGCAAAAGGTAAAAGTCTAATGGGGAAAGACTAAACCTAAATTTATCATGCAAAGGTGGTCCTAAGGTTAGTGTGGTTTGAAACTATCCTAAGAGAGAAGAAGGAAAGAAGAAGAAAAGGAGAAGAAAGAAAGTTAGAGAACAACTTATTCCTCTAAAGGAGATAAGTTGCTTCTAAAGGGGGAGGATGCAATGTTGAACCACATGATGGCATAAGGCACATCAACAATCACAAAATAGAAAGCAAAGCAAAAGAAGAGGTGAAGAATTGAAATGTGGATAAACATCCACACTTCACTTACCATTGCACCTACAAATGTTAGCAAAATTTCCAGCACATATTCAGCACATCAATCAAACAAATGCTAAACTTTAAAAATTAATTCACGTGTCGAGGAAATGAAAGCATGCATCAACCAGCAAGCAAACCACCCTAAAAAAGCATATAAAATGATCATACAATGATCCATGGTGATTATGGAAATTATGAGAGGCAAACAAACTCAAAACAGACCAAAAATGCAATTCTGCCTCAGTGTTAACCGGTTAACCAAAAGCGTTAACCGGTTAACCAACCTAAACCTGCAGCAAAGAAGTCAGAAAAAAGATGTGTTAACCGATTAACCTATAGCGTTAACCGTTTAACACTGCGAACAACAGCAAATTCCTGCAGAAAAAGGCAGTCCAAACCAGCTTATTTCAAATAATCCACCAACAGTCCAACAATCAATTATGCACGAAATAACAAGATGAGTTCACATTAATCCACCACAAATATGCTCATGAACATTAACATGTAGATCCAATCACAAGTCAACCAAATCAACACAAGCAAACAAGCAATTAGCACAAGCAGATGGTGGATCTACAACACAAGCATGCAAATAAGCTAAAAACAGAGATGGATCTGAACTTAACCAACCTACAAAGCTTGGATATGCTTTGGTGAATGTTGTTCAAGCTGGAAACAGTGAATATCACGGAAAACTTCGAAGATCCGGTGCTATTCCTCACACACATTGAAAAATAAATGCAAGTAAAGGATCTTGATGCAAGAGCTTAGTTCCAAAAGCACTTCTAACCACCAAATCAGATCTGAACCAGTAGTAAAACCAGAAAATGGATGCAAAGAAGCTATGGATGGAGGTCTAGTTCCAAGATCAACAAACTTCTATGCAAAGTTTGATGATCTTCAAGGAAGAGAAACTTTGAGTGATTGGAAATTGGGAGAGAAAATGAGAGAATGGTGAGAGAGTAGTGAAAATTCAGAAATGAAAAGTGTGAATTATGAGAGAGTTCTTTTCTTGGTTTGGAGGGAAATGGGATAAATAGTCTCTAGGTTTGGGGCCCAAAAATTTGGTTTGGAGTTAAAAAAAAATGGTTTGGAGTTAGCTTATAAAGGTGATTAGGATCTAGCTTTGGAATTAGGCTTGGTAAACTCTCTAGATCCTTCTCCATAATTCTCAATTAATTCAAAAGAAATAAAATCAGAAAAATGAAATATGGGGCCAAAACAAAACATGCTGAACTTGTTGGAAAATTCAAATTTTCGCAGCCGTTAACCGGTTAACCAAAAGCGTTAACCTGTTAACGCAGGAAAAATTTGAATTTTCCCTCCTTTTGGTGGGAAACTCCAAGAACACATCTACGCCAACCATTCCAATCTGATCTTGATTCTCAATCCTCCCAGGGTTTGACCGTGATACAGAGCTTGTATAAAATGCCCTGTGAGCTTTCTGCCAGGTCATCAGGCTCTTGACTTTGACTTGCAAAAACGTGAGTTCCCAGATGATTTATCATATGCCTTATGCTAGAACTTGTGAATGATATGCTTCATTTTTCTATGCAAAAATGATAAGAGTATGACATGCTTATGATGCTTATGATATGATGATGATGCTAAAAATAAGAGGGCAAATTTGGGGTGTTACAGCTGCCCCTATTCAAGCAACTGTTAATCTGAAAAGGACGATAGCACGGGCTATCGACTGTTCAAGATAAACTGTGGTTGAATACCAAGAAAACCTGAAATTTGCACTCTGCTGGAGAATGCAGAAATGGGAAATAAACCCAACCAAATAACGCTTTGGGTGACTGAAGTGAAGACAAAGCAGACGAGCTCCTTCCAAATTGAATTGTTACGCAGGATAGGAAAAACCTAGACAGACAAGTCTTCTTCAAGCAAACCTGTTACGCCAGGAATTGGACACACGAGCCCTCTTCAAATAAACTTGTTACGCTAGGAATTGGATATACGAGCCCTCTTCATACATTTTACAAAAATATGACTTGAGACAGACGAACCTCCTTTGGATAACCTGTTACACTTGGACCGGTGATGCACTTAAGTCTGTGGGATAGACATGCATAATCAGGATAGAAGAACCCTCCTCATATATCCTCCGTAAATATATGGTCTGAGAAAAACGAGTCTTCTTCAAATAACCTATTACGCCAGGTGTGATAATAGGACTGTGTCGCTCCCACCAAATGTCACCCGGTCAGAAGGGGTACGGACGAGAACGGTCGGCGAAAGGAGAGAACATGAAGATGAACTGAAAAGAGTCGCCAGCTAGGCATGTTTATCCCGAAGGAAAGGTAATGCTGCATAAACCTAGGAAAAGATGGATAAGACGGTCGCGAACCAGAGAAACTAAGAAAGGGGGTTGGTTACAACCTGGGAAGGTATTAGCACCCAGATTGTTCGTCGTACTCGACGGGATCCACGCTTGAAAGTTTGTGTTTAAAGGGGTAGTGTCAGTGCTATTTTGTGTGCAAAAGCTGGAAAAGAATACAAGTGTCAGTGCAAAATAAGCGTGAAGTGAAAATAAAGGAGTGTCAGTGTAAGGAAAGAGTGTAATGCTCAGGACAATGAAGCTTAAAAGAATAATGTTGGAAGAGGGGGAATATACAGAGACTTTTGTTCGATAACAGTTAAGTTATGCCTACGTATCCTCTCGTGCAATGAGGAAGGCAGAACACCGTAGTTCGAATCAAAGAGACTGAAAGATAAATTGACTGTGAACTGCTTACTTGTCTATGCTCAAGTGTATGACCTGTCTGGCTCAGGTGCAAACTATCTTGCATTAGACGGAAGAAGCGAGTTCTCGATTATGAGTGAATGAGGTGAGAAAAGAATCCCGGAGGAAACGATTATTGTTTGTTTTTGGTATTTTCAATCTTTTATTGCTTTTTGGTGTTTGTCATAAGAAAATGAGCTTAAGCCTAAACCAAGGGTTAGTAAACTCATCACATCCTCCCTTTGATTAGGGGTAATGAGAATACCTTAAGTATGAAGTAAACACCTCACACTTAATCACCATGATGTAGGATTAAGATCATTAACCTACTTGTATTTATTTAGATGTTTTTGGAGTTTTTGTTTTGTGTTAAGTAATGAGTTTAAGCCATAATCAGGGATTTAATGGACTCATTACACCATCCTAATAGAAGGATAATAGATGAGAACATTTAAGCAGAGGAAGATACCTCAACTTAATCCATGATTAGGAATTAACCTCATGACAAAACAAGCCTTTATTAAAGTGGATTTTAGTTAATGGTAGGATTAAGAAATGGATTTTATAGTTTGTAAGACAACTTGAGGGGGACTTGTCCATTAACACTAGGGTTAGTCATTCTTAACCAATTAAGGAAGAATTAGAACCCTAATGCAAGGCCCAAGTTACAAGCTTATTATCTTAGTGATTATTAGATGGATTGATTAAGAGATTTAAACACATTAAGGGATTAACACTTAGGATTAAAGTTATACACTCCATCCTAAGAGAAGGATGCCGGCATAATCTTAATCACAAAGCCTTAAAACCTTGAAGGTTTAGTCCCTGATTAAGAGGTGAGAAGAGAGACACAAAAGATGACACAAAGGTAAAACTAATGGGGGACTAATCAAACCCTAATTATGATCATGCTTGGGTATTCCTAGGGTTTATGAGGCTTGCAAGAGATCTTCAAGAAAAGCCACCAAGGAAGAAGCAGATGAAAGGAGGAGAAGCAAAAGAAGCAAGTCAACTTACTTCACTTAAGAAGATAAGTTGCTTGAAGAAAGAAAGTGAAGAAGGAACATGAATGAGCAAGCTCATCCTAATACAAATACAAAATGCAGCAATGAATGCATAAGAGAGATGAGAAGAGATTGTGAGAAGTGAAGGCAAATTCACTTCTCAAAGTACTTACCACCTGAAAAGTTAGCAAAAGGAAATGAAATGAAAAATGAAAATGAAATGAATGCAAGGATTCAAGCCAAAACCAGAAGCATATTCATGATGAAAATGATGTTATGAGATTATATGAAAGCATGTAAAGTGATATGAATGTTCATACAAGTAATGAGGATGCAAATGAAGCATGAAAGGAGGCATGAAAGTTCATGAAAACACATGAAATGAAATGAATGCATAACATGACAAATGGATGATGTAATGATCAAACATGATTCTAATGTGTCCTAAGATGTCTTAGAAGTCATGTGAATGCATAAAATGTCATGGAAAGTTCTTATATGAATGCTTATGCAAGATGTATGCAAAGAAAGATGAGAAATTAGGGTTTTCATGCAACATGAAATGCAAAACTCAAAAACAGAAGCAAATGACAAGATAAAAAATTGAAAATGCAATCAAAAGAACCCTAACCCCATATGATTTCATACCCCAAAGGAGGAGACCTAACTCTTAACCCTAAGGGACTTATGATTTTACTAAGTTTTCTAGGGTTTTAGGGTACCTAAAGGGAAAAAATGCCAATCAATTCAAAAAGGCAGAAGAAAATCATGACAAAATTATGCTAGAAAATATATTTTAAATGAAGATGAATGCAAAAATAACCATTGTCATACCATTCTTGGTTAGGCAGCTAATAATTCTTGAAGTTAGGGTTCTAAAATGTGGATTTTTTGAACCCTAAATTCAAGAAAATTATCAAAAATGGTTCAAAACCAAAAAGAAATTTGTGTGGATGGTATGACAATGTCTCTAAATGTTTAAAGATGCAATATGAATTTTTTGGAATTTTTTAGAAACATAAATGATATTTTAATTAATTAATTAAAATAAACATTTAAATGTCTAAAAAATGATTTTTAAATGCAAAAAATAAAAATAAAAATATTTTTGGGTTAAAAAAATTATTTGAAATCAAAATGCAGAATACAAATATTTTTGGAAATTTTTAACTATTTTTAATAAATGGAACAAAATAAATGATAAAAATATGAAGTAAAATTGAATTAAATGAAAGTAATTAAATCCAAGGGCTGTGGTTGATTCTATGGAAATGAGGGTTGACCTGGCGCGCTATCTAACGGACAAAATTCAAATCCAGCTAATCTTAATTAATTATTAATTTAATCCTAATTAATAATTAACGAAATGATCTGGTCCACTCATCTCATGCGGGAACTGAAGATCCAAGGGCCCTCATTCAAACTCAGCCTAATTAATCAGCTAACCCTAATTAAGCCCTAAACACTTTCAGGTGACCGAAATAGTGTTTTGGTCATCTTCTCTGACCATCCATCTCTGCTATCTCACTCAAAACCTCACCCCAAGCCCCCTAAAGCTCCAGAATCACTCAACAAACATCAAGGAACAATAATCCAAGCACGAAATCCATTTATTTTCATAAACAAGCATGAATCGAATCAAACTTCTTTTAGGTCAAAAATTTTAGAGATTCAGTTCATGCTCATTTCTTCATCATTTTCAAAAATAACAAGTTCAGTGTACTCAGGGGAACATGGGGAACATTTCTATAACTTAAAAAGAGGTTTCTGGAAAAAAAGTTTAAGATGGCTACCTGAGTTGGAGCTTTGAGATTCTGAGCTTTCAGGCTGCTTCTTCTCTACAAGATGACTCCAATGACCTTCTTGAAGAAGCTTTGATGCTTGGAAGACCTTGAAAGTGGATGGTTTGTGAGTTTGTACTCCACTGGTCAAAAAATCGTATTTTGTTTGTGGTGTGTTCTTGGCTGGTTTTGTGGGTGGTTTATGATCATTGAGTGATTTAGAAATGAATGGTGGTGTTTGTATGGAGAATGGGTGGTTGATTTATGAGATTCGAAGGTTTTTGCAAGAGGGAGAGTTTTTGTGAACTTGAGTAATCTGAGGTTTTCAAGCTGGCTTGTTGTGTGTTATGGCTTGGGTTTGATCCACATAACATGATGTGACAGGCCAGAGAGTGGGTGGTGGCTAGAGCTGATTGGTATGGGCTTCTTGCCAAAAATTCAAAAGTTGTGTACTCGAGGTATGGGCAAGAATGCAGCTGGCGTTTTGGCATTTCCATGTGCAACTGAGATCAAGGATGACCATAGAATAAATCTTGAGGCAATGCAGTAAGTTGGAACAAAGTTATGGAATGTTTTGCAATTTGGAGAAAGTTTGGCCCCTTTGAGATTTCTTCATGGGCAAGGCATGAAATCTTGAAATTCCTTGGGCAATTCTGAGTTTTAGACAATGTGCTATATTGGTATGATGATTAGAAGTATGTTTGAAGCCACAAAATGAATTGGCAAGTGGTTTTGCAAAAATCCCTCTTTGGTGCATTCTTGAAAATCATGTGATTTTTGCCAACTTTGACAAGCCATAACTTGAGTTCCAAAATGAATTAGACCTTGTTCTTGTACTTTTTGAAAAGGGAATGATCCAATCTACAACCTTCATGACCAACAATTTTTCAGTTGAAGTATTTTTGGTTAAGAAAGTGGAGGTTGAAAAACTTTCCCAAAATGGAAAGTTTACATTACAAGTCATTTCCATTTTTGGCAACTTTTGGTTTAGCTCACTTTTCTTCAAATTTGTGAACTTCTAAGCACTTCAATGATCAAATAAAGATCATATACCTTCAATTTGAAGAAAAATCCACTTTGGTTCCATGTTGGGGGGCCTCAGATGCCCTGATTTTGCTTTGACTTGCTCAAGAAGTTACCTAGTGATCAGATGACTTCCACAATGAATTTCTTCATCAAACTTGGTATGCATGATCCTTATATCATATTGAGACAAGAGTGACCAAAAAATTTGGAGTTATGGCCTCTGAAACCAAAACCCTAATTTCAGGTCATCTGTGCAGTTAAACCCTAGCTCTGCTTCCATGCTTTTCCAACTCTTGTGATTCCTTGACTTCCTTGATCTTTGGAGGATAAAATATGATGATTGAACATACATGGACCCTCTTGAGATGATTGAAGACCTTTGGAGTGGCTCAGATGGATCTTGGATGGCTCAAGTCACAAACCTTAAATGCAGATGAATTTAAACTAATGTAGTGAAGCAAAAATGCAACATGAAATGGTATGATTAAACTTATGCAAATATGAAAGATCACAGGCCATGGTGTGAAATTAGTGAGGGAAAATTTGGGGTGTTTACAGCTGCCCCTATTCAAACATGAGTTAGCTGTGCAGGATGTAAGTGCATGGCTTAACAGACAAACAAGATAACTTGTGGTTGAATACCAAAGACAATCCAAAATTTGAACTCACTGGGGAGAAGAAGAAAAGGGATATAGATTGTAAAAGGAAAGTAAAGCATGATTATAAAGTGTGGGCGATGGAGGACGACCATCGAGCACAGGACGACTGTTGGGGATAAAGCAATGACGGGGACAGCCGACATGCTGGGGAAATAGAGGGATCATGATGGGGACGACCATCAAGCAAAGAAACAAGACTCTCTAGGGATTAGAATAATGGCAATGATGGGGACGACCATCAGGTTTGCAAAGTAAAGTAAACAACAACGGGGACGGCCATCGGTTTAAAGAAATAAATGATGAGGGACGGTCATCTAAGGTGAAGGACGATCACCTGGAAGGGGAAGGCTGCCCTGTTGGGGATAAGGATGAGAGACGATCATCTAAGGTGAAGGACAATCACCTGGCAGGGTACGGCTGCCGAACGTATCACGACATAGAACGAATGCCGGATAGAAAAGGTCGACGATGGGGACGGCCATCAGATAAGCATGATGAAGGACGATCATCAAGAGGTGAAGGACGATCACCTAGCAGGGTACAGCTGCTCTCGGGGTTTATCATGACATAGGACGAATGTTAGATAACAAGATCAAAGATGGGGACGGCCATCAGATAAAGTGATGAAGGACGATCATCAAAAGGTGAAGGACGATCACCTAGCAGGGGACGGCTGCTAAATATCACGACATAGGACGAATGCCAGATAACAAAGGGGTTCCATTAATGGAGACTCCGCTGGGAGAAGGATGAGGGATGGTCATCAAAAGGTGAAGAACGATCACCTGGCAGGGTACGGCTACCGAAAGTATCATGACATATGACGAATGTCAGATAAGAGAGAGGTTGTTCTACTGGGACTTATTGGGGAATGGTAAACACGGACGAGTGTTTACATCCAAGAAATAAAATGTAAGTGTTTTGACGATGTGTATAGATTAAAGATGCGGACGAGCATCCTTAAGACTACGATACAGACGAGTATCGGTAGAAAAAACGCTGACACATGTTCAGAGATGATGATACGGACGAGTATCAACTGGTTAACAAAGAACACAGACGAGTGTTAACTCTGAGGGAAATAAGTGGTGTATACAAGATACAGATGGGCATCTGTATGAGCAAAAATAAGCATGAGTGAGACACAGACGAGTGTTCAACTTGCTGGGGAGAGTGACACGAACGAGTGTCAAAAGAGAAAGTGTATAAGTTATGAACTTGAGTGTACAAGGGAATCCAGTGATCTGTGGGGATAGGATGACACGGATGGGTGTCAAAAGGAGTGTATAATAGACAAGTGTTTGGGCAACTGTGCTGGGGATAGGTGACACGGACGGGTGTCAGGAGAGTGTATAAGCATTTGGTTTGGTTTATATCTGTAGGGGATGATATGACACGGACGGTCTAAAGAGTGTATATGAACATGTGTTGTGTTTTGCAAAAGGGATGCTTTGGCTTTCTGTGGGGAAATATGAGGTGACACGGCCGAGTGTAAAGAAGAAAGTGTTCTGGCTACTTTACTGGGGAGAGGTGACACAGACGAGTATCAAAAGGAGCATGTATCTGTATTTTGAGAGTGCAAAGGGGACGCTTTGGCTTTTATGTGCAAGGGATGTATTTCGTATATTGCTGATGAGGTACTGCTGATATTCACAGGTGAATGGTTCGAACCTGACTTGTGATCATGCAATGTGTTTGATTTTTTCCGTAATGCTCCGTATTAGATGGAATGCTACGCTCTGGGGGAAAAAGTGATGTGAATGCTATGATTATCCAAAAGAAAGTAGTTCGGGATTCGAATCCCGTTGCTGTGAAGATCTCTAGCTGATCTGCTTGAAGTGATATCCCAGCTGGGGTGAGATCATTTGCAGATCTGATAAGACATATGATTCTGCTTGGGGATTAGATCACTGATAGACCTATCTGGTGAGGAGATAACCCAGCTGGGGATGAGGAAGCTTCTGTCACTTTGTTGTGTGAGAATTTCTGACATTGCTCTTCTCGGGAGAGGCTGGAGCTCTACGGGGAGATGGTTCCCTGTCTAGTACTCTGTTGGGGAAGGAAAGACCAGTGAACGATCTTCCTAGAGATTTTTGTGGGGATCCTGTTGAGGATGGTGATATCTGACAACTCAGCCGGGAAAATGAGCACCTTCTGATGCTGCCCTGAAGAAAATGTGCTGGAGAAATGATGCCTGACAATTCTGATGGGGAGAAAACACTTCTGGTGCTGTTTGGAAGATGTGTTGAGGAAATAATGATTTGGCAACTTTGCTGGGGAAAACCTTGCATGCCCCATGTTGCGCTCTGAATACCTGCAATCCTGTTATGACAAAGAGACGCACAAGTACCCTGAGGTATCCCTTACTAGATTCCATCATAGGAGTTTAGACACTCCTGAAGTAAGCACATTTCCTACAAGCATGTGGTTAGAAAGGCACACCTGTTTTTATGCAAACATTATATCAAGGATATCAGACATTTTTGCAAATGGAATAAAATGTACAAGACAAAGTGTGACTGAAAATATGATTTTATTAATTTGTGTGCCCTGAATTGGCGAGTACAGTCAAAGAAACAAATCCCCTGAAATGAGGAGATCGTTACAAATTGAGAAGCAAAAAGAAGGTGTTGGCAATGTTGAAGACGCTTCAGTGAGCTTTCCTTTTGCTATGACCCGTATGACCTTGACGTTCTTTTCATCCTGCTATCTGAAGAAGGTTGATTCTGACCAATGCTTTAACCTTTCGAAGCTTGCCATGTCATGAATGATACAGACGAATTCAAAATACAGTTGTTCGCTCATTCCCTTATTTTGCGTGGATCGCCCTTTCGGGTCTTCAATCCACTGGGATACCCATTTTTTCCTGAGCTGTCCAATGTGGCTTTTCAACTCAGCGGGTGTACATTTTTTTGATTTTTCCCTTATTTTTGCCCGAGTCTTTTATTCTGTTTTTGACTCGCCAGGATGCCCTATTTTTGCCTGGACTTACATTCTGTTTTTGTGTCTAGCAGGTCATTTATGTGAAGTATTTTTTAACTGTATCTGAATTCACAGGGGACAAGAAATCTTCACCATCCATAGTAGTGAGCATCAGTGATCCACCAGAGAAAACTTTCTTTACTATGAATGGACCATCGTAATTCGGAGTCCATTTGCCTCTGTGGTCTGTATGAGGAGGAAGGAGTCTTTTCAGCACAAGATCTCCTACTTGGTATTCCCGAAGCCTGACTTTCTGATTGAAGGCTTTCTTCATCCTTTTCTGGTATAGCTGCCCATGACAAATTACAGCTAATCTCTTCTCTTCGATCAGATTTAGTTGATTGTACTGAGAACGGACCCATTCTGCTTCGGTCAACTTGACATCCATCAATACCCGTAAGGAGGGTAATTCAACTTCAATAGGTAGGACTGCCTCCATGCCATACACAAGTTGATACGGTGTTGCCCCAGTGGATGTTCTGATTGAGGTACGGTACGCATGCAAGGCAAATGGTAGCATCTCATGCCAGTCTTTGTATGTGACCACCATCTTCTGCACAATCTTCTTGATATTCTTGTTAGCTTCCTCAACAGCGCCATTCATCTTTGGCATGTAAGGAGAAGAGTTGTGATGTTGGATCTTGAAGTCCCGACACAGTTCTGCCATTATTTTGTTGTTCAAGTTGGAACCATTATCGGTAATGATTCGCTCGGGTACTCCATCCCGACAGATGATGTCTCTTTTCAGGAATCGGGCTACCACTTGCCTGGTGACATTTGCATATGAAGCTGCTTCAACCCATTTGGTGAAGTAATCAATGGCTACCAGGATGAATCTGTGGCCATTTGAAGCATTCGGCTTGATTTTTCCAATCATGTCAATGCCCCACATGGCAAAGGACCAAGGTGAAGACATCACATTCAAAGGATTTGGAGGCACATGCACCTTGTCTGCATAAATCTGGCATTTGTGGCACTTTCTGGCATAGGCACAAAAGTCTGCATCCATTGTGATCCAGTAGTAACCTGATCTTAATAACTTTTTAGCCATTGCATGTCCTCCAGCATGGGTACCGAAAGATCCTTCATGCACCTCGTGCATCAACAAGTCTGCCTCTGCCTTATCAACACATTCGAGAAGTACCATGTCAAAGTTTCTTTTGTACAAGGAGCCATCAGCATTTAGGAAGAAACTACCAGCCAGCCTTCTTAGTGTCTTCTTATCATTGGACGATGCCCCAGGTGGGTATGCTTGATCCTCTAAGAAGCATTTGATGTCATAGAACCAAGGCTTATCATCTTTAGCAATGTCTACTGAGAATACGTATGCTGGTCTGTCAAGTCTAGATACTGAAATCCGAGGCACGAAGTTGGCAGCTTGAACTTTGATCATGGAGGAAATGGTAGCCAGAGCATCTGCAAACTGATTTTCATCTCGAGGGATATACTCAAGTTTGACTGTGGTGAAGAAAGTCAGTAATCTCCTCGTATAATATCGGTATGGAATCAAATGCTCCTGGTGAGTGTACCATTTGCCATTGGTCTGATCGATTACCAGAGCTGAATCTCCGAATACAATTAAAGTTTTGATCCTGAGGTCAATGGCTTCCTCAAGACCTATAATACAGGCTTCGTATTCAGCTTCGTTGTTAGTGCAGTTAAAGGTGAGTTTTGCCGAGAAAGGCATGTGAACTCCTTTAGGTGTAATAAGTACTGCACCAACTCCACGATCATTCATATTAATAGCCCCATCAAACATCAATGTCCATTCTTCTTCTGGGTCAGGCCCTTCGGTGTGAACAGGCTCTTCATGATCTTTTGCTTTTATAAACATGATGTCTTTATCAGGGAAGTCAAATCTCATAGGCTGGTAATCATCAATGGGTTGCTCAGCTAGATAGTCAGACAATACATTGCCTTTGATGGATTTTTGAGATGTGTATTGAATGTCATATTCTGTGAGAATCATTTGCCATCTTGCAACCCGTCTGGTAAGTGCTGGCTTCTTGAATATGTACTTGACTGGATCCATCTTGGAGATCAACAAGGTAGTGTGGGTCAACATATACTGCCTTAGTCGGCGAGCAGCCCACGCTAAAGAACAACAAGTTTTCTCGAGCAGTGAATAACGTTGTTCGCAGTCGGTAAACTTTTTGCTTAGGTAGTATATTGCATACTCTTTTCAACCAGACTCGTCATGTTGGCCCAACAGACACCCCATTGACTCTTCTAATACTGTCAAGTACATTATCAGAGATCTTCCTTCAACTGGAGGCATAAGAATTGGAGGTTCTTGTAAGTACTCTTTGATTTTGTCAAAAGCTCTCTGGCAGTCTTCGTTCCACCTGACCGTTTGTTCTTTTCTTAACAATTTGAACAGGGGTTCATAGGTTGCAGTAAGATGAGATATGAACCTTGATATGTAGTTCAATCTACCTAGAAACCCCCAAACTTCTTTTTCAGTCTTTGGTGCAGGCATTTCTTGAATGGCTTTGACTTTGTCAGGGTCAACTTCAATTCCCTTTTCACTTACAATAATTCCCAGCAGCTTATCGGATCGCACCCCGAATGTGCATTTGTTGGGGTTTAGCTTTAGCTGGTACTTCCTCGGACGTTTGAACAGATTCAACAAATTTACCAGGTGGTCTTCTTCTGTGAGGGACTTGGAAATCATGTCATCCACATAACATTCAATTTCTTTGTGGATCATGTCGTGGAATAATGTTACCATAGCCCGTTGATAAGTGGCACCAGCATTCTTCAGTCCGAATGGAATTACCTTATAATAGAATGTGCCCTAGGGTGTGATGAAAGTTGTCTTCTCCATGTCTTCAGGTGACATCTTGATATGATTATATCTTGAAAATCCATCCATGAAGGAGAACACCGAGAGCTGAGCCGTATTGTTGACCAATACATCAATATGAGGTAATGGGAAGTCATCTTTCGGGCTGGCTCTGTTCAGATCCTGGTATTCCACACACATCCTTACCTTGCCATCTTTCTTAGGCACTGGTACAATGTTAGCAACCCACAGCGGGTAACTAGTCACAGCAAGGAAACCGGCGTCCCACTGCTTTTGTACCTCTTCTTTTATCTTCATGGCCATATTCGGACGAGTGCGGCGCAACTTCTGTTTTACCGGAGGACAGTCTTCTTTTAGTGGCAGCTTGTGCATAACAATGTCGGTATCCAGACCTGGCATATCTTGATAAGACCAAGCAAAGACATCAACGTACTCTCGCAGCATATCAATAAGCTGTTCTTTCACTGAATCTTGCAGACGGGCCCCGATCTTTACCTCTTTCAAGTCTTCTTCGGTACCAAGATTAACCATCTCAACTTCCTCCTGATGAGGAGTGATAACCTTCTCCTCTTGCCTTAGCAGTATGGCTAGCTCTTCGGGTAGCTCATAATCTTCTTCAACCCCTTCATCGGCTTGATTAATCGGATTGTCAAAGTCATACGAAGTCATAGTAGTGTCGTTGTCGGTGCAGTCTGGAGGGCACTCTCTGCAAGGGTTTAGATTGGTTCATTTTAGTGATCAATTTTATCTTGTTTAAAAAAAAGTGAAAATGAAGTTATTATTTTGAAAAACATTGTCATTTTATTTTTGTACAAAAAATGAAAAATGAAAAACAGTGAGCGGGAAAAAGAAGAGACTCATTTGCAAAAGATGTCCTGATATTCATTAATTGATCGTTTGCACAAAATACAAGATGGCCCCATTACAAAATGAGCCCTGACATCTTGGGCAAGATGCAGGACTTGAAGCATGCTTAAAGACAGGAAATAATAATTACTCTGTAGGAGTAACTCTTATAATTTCCTGGGAAGACTAGTTTGAGACTTGGTTCCCCGAGATCCTTGGACGTATCCAGTTTTCCAGTTTGCATTCATCTTCTTCCTTGTCTTCCAGGCTGTTCACAGCATCCGGGGTAAGCATTCCCCCACTGACAAATCTGGGCTCCATTGCAGCCTCTGGTTGATCTTGTCGAGTTGGTCTGTAACCCAACCTGAATCTGTCTTCTTTCTTTTCTACTGGCAGCAGCTTGCCCCAGCCTTGAGCGGTACCTTCCTCAACAACCTTTCGGGCCTGTTGATATGAAGTGATGGAAGTTCCAGATACAGCAGTTGCTTCATTGATGTTAAGGGCCTCAAATCCCTGGCTCATAGTCTCATGGATCTCCCCATCCATATCTATATACTTGTAAGTAGCCAGTTGGCTGACAAAAATGTCTTCCTCCCCGCAGATTGTGATGATCTGACCTTCCCATTCGAATTTTAACTTCTGATGAAGGGTAGATGTAACAGCGCCAGCGGCGTGAATCTAGGGTCTACCCAACAGACAGCTGTAGGAAGGCTGTATGTCCATCACGAAGAAGGTAGTTTTAAAGGTCTGTGGGCCAATCAACACAGGTAAATCAATCTCTCCAAGCACTGATCTCTTAGAGCCATCAAATGCTCTCACCACCAAGTTACTTGGACGTAATGCCAAACCATCATATTCTAACTTCACCAAGGCTTTCTTTGGGAGGACATTGAGTGAGGACCCAATGTCTACCAGCACATGAGAAAGAACAACACCTTTGCATTCTAAGGTGATGTGTAAAGCCTTGTTATGGTGGTGTCCCTCCGTTGTTAAATCAGCATTTGTGAAGCCCATTCCATGACTGATGTTAACATTTGCAACCACCGTTTCCAGCTGATTAACCGTAATATCTCCCGGCACGTATGCTGCGTGCAAGACCTTCAACAATGCATTCCTATGGGCTTCGAAACACATTAACAGTGATAATATAGAGATTTTGGAAGGTGTCTGATGAAGCTGTTCCACCACTTTGTAATCACTCCTTTTGATTATTCTCATGAACTCATCCACCTCTTGTTCAAAATACGTCTTCGGAGTTTCTTTAACAGTTGGCTCTTCAAGTACTACATTCTTCCCTTTTGCCTTAGCAACAACTTCTGCTTCAGCATTGGTTCTTGGTGTTTGTGAGGCAAAAAGGCGTCCGCTTCTGGTGAAGCCTCCGCCTCCCCCAACATTGTCAACTTGTGGTGAAGAGGTTGATGATTCTAGAGTGATTTTCTTTCCGTCGCAGTAGAGATCAAAGCCAAATTTCCAAGGTATGGCCTTACTACTTTCATAAGGAACAGGTCCAGGTACCGTAAATGTGACCGGACTGATTGCTGCAGCGGAAGGAACTGTGATGGTATGCGGGTCGTAATAGATTGTGACTGGAGATCTGACAGGAGGTGTTGCAGTTTGTTGTTGGAAATTGTTGTTGGGATGAACATTTGCTGGGTCATAATAGATCGTGACCGTTGAGACATCTTCATTAATGTTTGCTGGTGTTGTAGATGTTTCTGTTGATAAGATGGGTGCTGATGTTGTAGAAGTAAATGTTGCTGAACTCTGATTTGTTGAAATAATGGATGGAGTAATTGCTGGAGTTGTTGATGAATCAGTGGGAATGATAGTTGTTGCTGTTGTAGGAGGATTTGTTGTTGCTGAAGAGAGAATTGTTGATGTTGTAGGAGAATCCATTGCTGCTGAAACAAGAGTTGTTGAAGGAGCTGTTGTAGTAATTTGCAAGATTCCATCTCTGATAAGGCCATCTATGCCAAGCCTTAGCTTCTCACAACCATTAATAGAAGTCTTGCATGATTCGTAACAGGCCTCACAGCCTGGGAACACTTGGCATCTTAAGAGTTGAGTTTTGACTTCTGCCAATGGTGTTTGAATTTGTGCAACATCATCAATTAGTGCAGATGATTGATCTTCCTCTATGGCATTAATCCTGGGCCCACCATGATTAGGCATAGGATTTCTGTTAACATTTGGAGGAGGTGCGAAATTGAGAGCTTTGGAATCGACCAGATCTTGAACCTTCATTTGCAAGGCTCTACACTTCTCAGTATTGTGACCAGGTGCGTTGGATTGAAAGGAACACCTGACATTAGCATCATAATTCTTCGGGAGATTGAGGGGATCTGGTGGAGCCAACGTCCTTAACTCAACCAGGTTAAGCTTCAGGAGTTGTGGCAATAAAGCGGCATAAGGCATAGGGATGGGATCAATCACCCTATTTGCCTGATATGGCCTCTGTTGAAAGGGGCGCTGCTGTTGGTTGTTCTTGTTATTGCTGTACGTTCTTTGTTGCGGAAAATGAGATGGTTGTTGATAGTGATGTTGTTGTTGTTGTTGTTGAGGAAAAAGTGGTTGTTGAGGAACTAGAGCCGGGATAGTTATGACTGCTATTAATCTGTGAGAATACTGGGGTCTGCCCCTGCCTGCATGGATAACATTTGTTTCACCTGCCCTTCGGGGTCCTGAAAAAAGTTTTCTGGGGTTGTTGGAGGAACTGGAACCATTGTTAGAGATTTTACCCATCTTCAAAAGACTTTCAATTCTCTCACATGCTATAACTACATCGACAAAACTGGTGGAGGAGAAAGCAGCGAGTCCATCAATATAAGTTCCCTGCAAGGTGTTCATAAACATGTCAGCCATCTCCCGTTCAGACATGGGTGGCTGGACAGCAGCTGCAAACTGTCTCCACCTCTGAGCATAATCCCGAAAGCTTTCCCTTGAAGACAAAGACATGCCCATTAGAAGAGTTCTATTGGGAGCCATGTCTAGGTTGTACTGGTATTGCCGGATGAAAGCTTCGGTCAAGTCTTTCCAACATCTTATAGTGGCCCTCGTCAGATGCGAATACCATTCTCTTGATGCTCCAGTCAGGCTGTCCTCAAAATAGAACATCCATAACTTCTCGTCCATTATATAAGCCTTGAGTCTTCCTAAGAAAGATTGCAAATGAGTACGCGGGCAAGAGGTACCATTATATTTCTCAAAGCATGGGGGTTTGAATTTGTGGGGAATCCTCACCCCATCTACCAGCCCCATATCCATTATGTCAAAGCCTAATGAATTTTGGGATTCCAAAGACCTCAGCTTTTCAGCAATCTCATCCAGTCTTCTGTCATACATTTCATACCCATCCCCAAAAACAGTGAATTGTTCTTCTTGGGGATCCTCTTGCAGGATTCTGCCCCCATCAATATTACCTTGAACATTCCTTGTGCCATTAACATTTGGATTCAAACGGGGCCCATACTCTGGTGGGTCGATACGAGGCTGCCCTTGTTCATTATTACTGGTTCCTCCTATTTAAAGGTGGGGCTCTTCAGGTGTCTGTCTTTCTACCAGCTCTCTCAGCCTTTCTTGGCTCTGGGCTAAGCCAGTCATTACAGCCATAAACTGGGTCATTTGGTTTCTCATCTCGACCCTTTCATTTGCCATTTGATTTCTTACTTCATTCAGGTCCTGTTGTACCTGATCCATCTGAATGCCTGGAAGGTTGTTTCGCGTTGGGTACCAGTGTGTGCGTTAACAGGGAACACTCTACGACGAGCAATGTTTCCTGAAAGCACAACAAAGTGAGAAACAAATAATAAACAAAAACCTACAAAACAAAGAAAATGTTAGTATGCAATGCAATATGCTTATTTGTTTTCCAAGGTATCCGGTTTGATTCTTGGTTTTGACCTTTCCAGACCTCAAGGAGATGCTTGATGATGTTGAGAGAAAGCCCACCAAAATAAAACAAACTGATATATTACAAATGATGAAAATACATAGTCTGTTTTACAATACATGCCCGTAGTGGGTCAAAAATACAAAAACCGAAAAGCAAAAAGTACATCAAAAGAAAGGAAATACAAGCAGAAGGAATTAGACATCCAATTCAAAGTCATCTTCCCTGACTTCCTTCAGGAGTGCCTCAGTCACCGGACTAGCTGGGTGCTTTGTAATGGTCCTGATGAGGAGGTTCCTGGTAGCAATGGCATTAGTCAGCTTCTTATGCCTGTCCTGATCCTTTGATCTCTTTAACCCCGCCCGAAGTTTTAACTCTAATATCTCCTTCTGAGCTGCCAACAGAGCTTCTTGCTGTTTCTTCTCATTGGCCTCCAGCTGCTCAATATTGGCCTGAGTCCTCTGGTCTTCTTGCGCACGGGCTTCGGTGATCCTGATCCACCTAGCCTGGCTCTCCTCCAGGTAATGCTCAGCCCTAACTTTCTGAATCTTGGCCTCCTTGCATGCATTCTTCAATACCAGCTCTCCTGCTCTTGCTTTCCTTATGTAGTCATCTGTCCTTTCAATCTTGGTCAGGTGCTCAGTCTTGAGCCTTTCCAATCTTTCAATGTCCAAACGACTGTCATTTCTCTCCCAGAGAGTCTTCTTCAGGGCTTTAGATAGCTGATTATTCCTTTCTTTCAGCTTTTCAAATTCCTCCTGACTAATAGTTGCTGCAGGCTGTACTGTAGAAGGTCCAGGTGTGTCTTCCAAGGTGAATGGCATCCTGGTGATCTGAGCTCTAGTACGGGACCAGTCAAAGTACTGAGTTGAAGCAATATTATTACACCTTCCGAGGATGGTTGTTCCTTTGATCTGAATGTTGTCCCAAGCCCAGGCAGCTTGTCTGACAACAGCCGAATTAGGTTGAACTTCACATTATAGGGTCTCAGCCAAATCTTGTCCTCTAGGAGGATGAACCAAGGCATATCCCAATTGTCTCTTAAACTGTAAAAGGTTGTAGTTGATGCAACCTTTTACCCCTATCAGAGGCACATTAGGGTATTGCCCTCAACTGGTAATAATGTCTTTGCCTTTGGTGCTCTGGGTGCACCATCTGATATCATCTGATGTTAAGGAAATGAACCTCTTGGCCCAATTCTTCTGCTGGTGTAGGTTCAAGAAAGCATCTGATTTAGGCAGGTGTCTGAGTAGCCAAGAGTAGAACAAAGGAGCACAGCATCTGACTAGCTTCCCCCTTTGCTTTTCATTTCTCTGATGGATAGAATAGTAAAAATCCCCTAGCAATGTAGGTACTGGGTTCCTCAGCAGGAACAAGTGGATGGCATTCTTACTGACAAATTTAGGCTCATCTGCAAACAATGTAGCCCCATATATGCTGAGGGCTAAAAGTGCAAAGACTGCCCTCCATTATCCCACTGCAGCCTTCAGGATGGCTTGAGAAATCAAGAAGTCCAGTTGTAAACTAGGAATCCCAACTTTTGTTGTCATGTTTTGCTCAATAAGGACATGCTCCAAGTACAATGCCCTAGCTATTTCCTCACTTTTTGGAGCAGTCATCTCTGGGTTAAAGGGGATCCCTCCTCTGATAGGCACTCCAATCAACAAAGAAAACTCCTCCAATAGAGGCCCTATCTGAAAGTCAAGAAAGGTGAAGCATCTAAGTGGAGGGTCATAAAACTGTAAGCATGTGTGGATCATGCTTCTCTGAGAAGAATCAAGATCTATGACCATGTCTAAAATACCCCTATAGTGCTCTCTAAACAGTGGGATGTGATCAGGTGTGATAAGGGACTGGACCTGCCTGATACTAGCAAGGTGGGCTCAAAGAAGCGGTAAGATATGTTGCTCTTCCTTGGAGTATCCATGAGTGATGATGAAGAAACTGAAGACAACTGCTGATGAAGATCACAGACTGAGAAGCTGGAGGTGAGTCTCTGGAAGACTGATGCAGGTGCTGAAGAAGATAACTGAAGCAGAGGTCTAAGCAACAGAAGGGGTCAAAACCAAACCAAATATGATATGATGGATACCCTGAAAAACAAATAAACAAATGTTAAATGATGCAATGATGATATATGCAAATGATATGCAAGGGTTTGTGATCAAGAGCTGGATCTGATTATCTGTCTTGGTATAAGGTCCATGTATGTTCAAAGGTCCGGATGGAGGCTAAGAAATCCAGTAACCAGGGTGGGGGACTCAAATAAAGAGTCACATGTCCGGGGTTAATCACAAGAACTGTCCAAAGTGAAGTATTCTTAAACAAAATAGTAACAGGGTATGATGTGGCCAAAGGTTCCTGCAAACCTGTAAACAACCCAACCCCCTCACATGTAATGTTCTAGAACAAGGATCCTCAAACTTGGATCAGTTATGAGAAGTGTAAACACTTCTAACCCGGAGGTACAATGTTTACAATAACCGTAAAAGATCCTCCTCTAATTCACCCCAGATTCTGAAGGTCATAATAAAGGTCATCCAGATAGCCGTAGCACTACAGGTAATCTGTAGCACAGAGTTCTCAAGAAGAAACCCACATCTTAACCGTGTTTCATATTCCCGCACCAGACCGAAATGGAATGGGAAAGAATATGAACCACTCTAGCCTAGGTGTCATTCAGGTCCCAGGTATAGGACCTTAATCACCCAGTGGAACCCCACCCACCAAACCAGAAACCAGATCCAGCACTGATAATGACAGTATGATGTATAAAAAACTGTAAAGAAAGCAGTAAATAAAGCTGTACATAAAGCAATAAATAAAGCAAATAAATAAACACAAATAGCACATAACACCCCCAGTAAACACAAATCAAACAAGCGCTAGGAGGAACCCACAAAAAGAACCAGAAGCCCTGGTTGCAGAATAAGGTTCCCCAGCAGAGTCGCCAAGCTGTCGCTCCCACCAAATGACACCCGGTCAGAAGGGGTATGGACGCGAACGGTCGGCGAAAGGAGAGAACATGAAGATGAACTGAAAAGAGTCGCCAGCTAGGCATTTTTATCCCGAAGGAAAGGTAATGCTGCATAAACCTAGGAAATGATGGATAAAGCTAGGCATTTTTATCCCGAAGGAAAGGTAATGCTGCATAAACTGAGAAAGGGGGTTGGTTACAACCTGGGAAGGTATTAGCACCCTGATTGTTCATCGTACTCGACGGGGTCCATGCTTGAAAGTTTGTGTTTAAAGGGGTAGTGTCAGTGCTATTTTGTGTGCAAAAGCTGGAAAAGAATACAAGTGTCAGTGCAAAAGAAGTGTGAAGTGAAAATAAAGGAGTGTCAGTGTAAGGAAAGAGTGTAATGCTCAGGATAATGAAGCTTAAAAGAATAATGTTGGAAGAGGGGGAATATACAAAGACTTTTGTTCGATAACAATTAAGTTATGCCTACGTATACTTTCGTGAAATGAGGAAGTCAGAACACCGTAGTTCGACTCAAAGAGACTGAAAGATAAATTGACTGTGAACTGCTTACTTGTCTATGCTCAAGTGTATGACCTGTCTGGCTCAGGTGCAAACTGTCTTGCATTAGACAGAAGAAGCGAGTTCTCGATTATGAGTGAATGAGGTGAGAAAAGAATCCCGGAGGAAACAATTATTGTTGGTTTTTGGTATTTTCAATCTTTTATTGCTTTTTGGTGTTTGTCATAAGAAAATGAGCTTAAGCCTAAACCAAAGGTTAGTAAACTCATCACATCCTCCCTTTGATTAGGGGTAATGAGAATACCTTAAGTATGAAGTAAACACCTCACACTTAATCACCATGATGTAGGATTAAGATCATTAACCTAGTTGTATTTATTTAGATGTTTTTGGAGTTTTTGTTTTGTGTTAAGTAATGAGTTTAATCCATAATCAGGGATTTAATGGACTCATTACACCATCCTAATAGAAGGATAATAGATGAGAACATTTAAGCAGAGGAAGATACCTCAACTTAATCCATGATTAAGAATTAACCTCATGACAAAACAAGCCTTTATTAAAGTGGATTTTAGTTAATGGTAGGATTAAGAAATGGATTTTATAGTTTGTAAGACAACTTGAGGGGGACTTGTCCATTAACACTAGGGTTAGTCCTTCTTAACCAATTAAGGAAGAATTAGAACCCTAATGCAAGGCCCAAGTTACAAGCTTATTGTCTTAGTGATTATTAGATGGATTGATTAAGAGATTTAAACACATTAAGGGCTTAACACTTAGGATTAAAGTTATACACTCCATCCTAAGAGAAGGATGCAGGCATAATCTTAATCACAAAGCCTTAAAACCTTGAAGGTTTAGTCCCTGATTAAGAGGTGAGAAGAGAGACACAAAAGATGACACAAAGGTAAAACTAATGGGGGAATAATCAAACCCTAATTGTGATCATGCTTGGGTATTCCTAGGGTTTATGAGTCTTGCAAGAGATCTTCAAGAAAATCCACCAAGGAAGAAGCAGATGAAAGGAGGAGAAGCAAAAGAAGCAAGTCAACTTACTTCACTTAAGAAGGTAAGTTGCTTGAAGAAAGAAAGTGAAGAAGGAACATGAATGAGCAAGCTCATCCTAATACAAATACAAAATGCAGCAATTAATGCATAAGAGAGAGTAGAAGAGATTGTGAGAAGTGAAGGCAAATTCACTTCTCAAAGTACTTACCACCTGAAAAGTTAGCAAAAGGAAATGAAATGAAAAATGAAAATGAAATGAATGCAAGGATTCAAGCCAAAACCAGAAGCATATTCATGATGCAAATGATGTTATGAGATGATATGAAAGCATGTCAAGTGATATGAATGTTCATACAAGTAATGAGGATGCAAATGAAGCATGAAAGGAGGCATGAAAGTTCATGAAAGCACATGAAATGAAATGAATGCATAACATGGCAAATGGATGATGTAATGATCAAACATGATTCTAATGTGTCCTAAGATGTCTTAGAAGTCATGTGAATGCATAAAATGTCATGGAAAGTTCTTATATGAATGCTTATGCAAGATGTATGCAAAGAAAGATGAGAAATTAGGGTTTTCATGCAACATGAAATGCAAAACTCAAAAACAGAAGCAAATGACAAGATAAAAAATTGAAAATTCAATCAAAAGAACCCTAACCCCATATGATTTCATACCCCAAAGGAGGAGACCTAACTCTTAACCCTAAGGGACTTATGATTTTTCTAAGTTTTCTAGGGTTTTAGGGTACCTAAAGGGAAAAAATGCGAATCAATTCAAAAATGCAGAAAAAAATCATGACAAAATTATTCTAGAAAATATATTTCAAATGAAGATCAATGCAGAAAGAACCATTGTCATACCATTCTTGGTTAGGCAGAAAATAATTCTTGAAGTTAGGGTTCTAAAATGTGAATTTTATGAACCCTAAATTCAAGAAAATTGTCAAAAATGGTTCAAACCAAAAATAAATTTGTGTGGATGGTATGAAAATGTCTCTAAATTTTTAAAGATGCAATATGAATTTTTTGGGATTTTTTAGAAACCTAAATGATATTTTAATTAATTAATTTTCATTAATTAATTAAAATAAAAATTTAAATGTCCAAAAAATGATTTTTAAATTCAAAAAATAAAAATAAAAATATTTTTGGGTTAAGAAAATTATTTGAAATCAAAATGCAGAATAAAAATATTTTTGGAAATTTTTAACTATTTTTAATAAATGGAACAAAATAAATGATAAAAATATGAAGTAAAATTGAATTAAATGAAAGTAATTAAATCCAAGGACTGTGGTTGATTCTGAGGAAATGAGGGTTGACCTGGCGCGCTATCTAACAAACAGAATTCAAATCCAGCTAATCTTAATTAATTATTTATTTAATCCTAATTAATAATTAACGAAATAATTTGGTCCACTCATCTCACGCGGGAACTGAAGATCCAAGGGCCCTCATTCAAAATCAGCCTAATTACTCAGCTAACCCTAATTAAGCCCTAAACACTTTCAGGTGACCGGAACAGTGTTCCGGTCATCTTCTCCGGCCATCCATCTCTGCTATCTCACTCAAAATCTTAACCCAAGCCCCCTAAAGCTCCATAATCACTCAACAAACATCAAGGAACAAGAATCTAAGCACCAAATCCATTTATTTTCAGAAACAAGCATGAATCGAATCAAACTTCTTTTAGGTCAAAAATTTTAGAGATTCGGATCATGCTCATTTCTTCACCATTTTCAAAAATAACAAGTTCAGTGTACTCAGGGGAACATGGGGAACATTTCTATAACTTAAAAAGAGGTTTCTGGAAAAAAAAGTTTGAGATGGCTACCTGAGTTGGAGCTTTGAGATTCTGAGCTTTCAGGCTTCTTCTTCTGTGCAAGATGACTCTAATGACCTTCCTGAAGAAGCTTTGATGCTTGGAAGACCTTGAAAGTGGCTGGTTTGTGAGTTTGTACACTGGTCAAAAAATCCTATTTTGTTTGTGGTGTGTTCTTGGCTGGTTTTGTGGGTGGTTTATGATCAGTGAGTGATTTAGAAATGAATGGGGGTGTTTGTTTGGAGAATGGGTGGCTGAGTTATGAGATTCGAAGGTTTTTGCAAGAGGGAGAGTTTTTGTGAACTTGAGCAATCTGAGGTTTTCAAGCTGGCTTGTTGTGTGTTATGGCTTGGGTTTGATCCACATAACATGCTGTGATAGGCCAGAGAGTGGGTGGTGGCTGCAGCTGATTGGTATGGGCTTTTTGCCAAAAAGTCAAAAGTTGTGTACTTGAGGTATGGGCAAGAATGCAGCTGGCTTTTTGGCATGTCCATGTGCAGCTGAGATCAAGGATGACCATAGAATCAATCTTGAGGCAATGCAACAAGTTGGAACAAAGTTATGGGATGTTTTGCAATTTGGAGAAAGTTTGGCCCCTTTGAGATTTCTTCATGGGCAAGGGATGAAATCTTGAAATTCCTTGGGCAATTCTGAGTTTTAGACAATGTGCTATGTTGGTATGATGATTAGAAGTATGTTTGAATCCACAAAATGAATTGGCAAGTGGTTTTGCAAAAATCCCTCTTTGGTGCATTCTTGAAAATTATGTGATTTTTGTCAACTTTTACAAGCCATAACGTGAGTTCCAAAATGAATTAGACCTTGTTCTTGTACTTTTTGAAAAGGGAATGATCCAATCTACAACTTTCATGACCAACAATTTTTCATTTGAAGCATTTTTGGTTAAGAAAGTGGAGGTTGAAAAACTTTCCCAAAATGGAAAGTTTACATTACAAGTCATTTCCATTTTTGACAACTTTTGGTTTAGCTCACTTTTCTTCAAATTTGTGAACTTATAAGCACTTAAATGATCAAATAAATATCATATAACTTCAATTTGATGAAAAATCCACTTTGGTTCCATGTTGGGGGGCCTCAGATGCCCTGATTTACTCTGACTTGCTCAAGAAGTTACCCAGTGATCAGATGACTTCCACAATGAATTTCTTCATCAAACTTGGTATGCATGATCCTTATATCATATTGAGACAAGAATGACCAAAAAATTTGGAGTTATGGCCTCTGAAACCAAAACCCTAATTTCAGGTCATATGTGCAGTTAAACCCTAGCTATGCTTCCATGGTTTGCCAGCTCTTGTGATTCTTTGACTTCCTTGATCTTTGGAGGATAAAATATGATGATTGAACATAACTGGACCCTCTTGAGATGATTGAAGAACTTTGGAGTGGCTCAGATGGATCTTGGATGGCTCAAGTCACAAACCCTAGATGCAGATGAATTTAAACTAATGTAGTGAAGCAAAAATGCAACATGAAATGGTATGATTAAACTTATGCAAATATGAAAGATCACAAGCCATGGTGTGAAATTAGTGAGGGAAAATTTGGGGTGTTTACAGACTGGACGAACCCTCTTCACGAATCTCGCATAGATATGTGGTGCTTGAGACAGACGAACCTCCTTTGGATAACCTGTTACCTCAGGACCGGTAACCATTTTGATGTTTAATCCCACCGTCGGGACTTTAAACCTCTTCAACACAGACAAGTATTGGATGATCATCAAGAGGACACAGACGAGTGCCATAAGTCAATGATACAAACGAATATCAGACGATGATCTAAGAAACACAAACGAGCGCCTCAGGCGATGATACAGACGAATATCAGCCACTGATACAGACGAATACCAGAAATCCAACACAGGCGAGCACTTGGAGTAGCAATACAGACGAGTACCAAAATGATTATCAAATCAACACATGGATATAAGCTAACACAGACGAGTGTGGAGGATGATACAGACGAGTATCCAAACAATGCGAACGAGCTTCGAACAGATAACAAACAACAGACGAGCGCTGGGGAATGCAAACGAGCATAAAACATATATCAAACACATACGAGTGTCGGGGCGTGCATACGAGCAATAAGAAAATGTCAAAAACAGACGAGTACTGGGGCGTGCATACGAGAAAAAGCAAATATCACACACAGACGAGTGTTGGGGCGTGCATACGAGCAAAAGCAACTATCAAACATAACAGAGTGCAGAAGAGCAAAAGCAGCTATCAAACACAGACGAGTGCTGGGGAATGCAGACGAGCAAAAGCAACTATCAAACACAGACGAGTGCCTGGGTGCAGACGAGCAAAACAACTATCAAACACCGACGAGTACTGAGAAGTGTATATGAGCATCAAACGAATAACAATACACATACGAGTGCTGGAGAATGCATACGAGCATCAAACGAATAAAAATACACAAACGAATGCTGGAGAATGCATACGAGCAACAAGGAAATATCAAACACAGACGAGTGCTGGAGAATGCGGACGAGCAAAAGCAAAGTGCCAAGATTGGCAGTAAGAACCACAACTCTGCAGGGGAGGCCCAGGTCAAGAGGCTTTGACCCTTAAATCTGGTTTGGGAGACGAACAACCGTCTGTATCATCACCTTGGCCAAAAATAAATTGGCGACTTCTCTGGGAATATTTCAATGATGGGAGTAAATCCAAATCATGACTTTGCAGGGGGAACAACCATATTCAGACTTGGCTGGGGAAGATGCTTGTTTAAATAACCTTTGTTGGGAAACAAATTCTGACATTTTGAACTCTATGGGGAAATCAGGCGTTCCGCTACCTTGCTGGGTATACTTCACTTGTGGAAAGATAATCCGCTTGGGGATGAAAACTCTTCAATTAGCCTTGAAGTTCTGTTGGGGATTCCACCTGCTCTTATTCAGTTGGGGAACATTCTCTGCTTGGGGGAATATGACACCATCCTGAAAACCTGCAACAATAATGTACACACATGTGCCCCGGGGACTTGCATGGTATGATCTGTTCATCCATTGTCACCCGACACTCAAAGATAGTTTTAAATGTTTCCCTGCAATGTCAATTTTTAGAAAAATCAACATGTTTCAAATGCAAGGTTCTTTTTGCCAAAAATTCAGGACATTTTTGCTAAAAAAAGTAAACAAAACGCAACATGGCTTTTGACTGAATATTCATTCATTGAGGGGTCTCTGAATAGGTAAAGTTTTACATCAGGAAGCAACTACCTGGAAAGAGGTAGCTACCATAAAATTGAGAAAAGAAACTATCCTAATGGCAATGTATACGACATTCCAATGAGTTTCCTTCCTGCTATGACCAAAATGTCTTCAATACTTTCTGTTCTTGCCTTTGCTTTCTGAAGAAAATGAGGGGAAGGATTCCTACTCTTCTGATACTGCTGGACTGTATTAAACGATGATTTGGTTCAGATTACTCGGATCGCATTTGTTCTTTTATTCCCTTGTTTTGTGAGAATCGCCCTTTCGGGTTTTCAATCCACTGGGATACCCTTTTTTTGCCTGAGCTGTCTGATGTGGCTTTTCAACTCAGCGGGTGTACATTTTTTCCCTAACTTTTTCCTGAGCTTTTTATTCTGTTTTTAGCTCACCGGGATGTCTTTTTCTTTCCTGGACTTTAATTCTGTTTTTGTGTCCATCGGGTCTTTTATGCGAAGTTTTTTTTAACTGCGTCCGAGTTAACATGGGATTGGAAATCTTCTCCATCCATAGTAGTGAACATCCGTGCCCCACCCGAGAAAACTTTCTTTATTATGAATGGGCCTTCGTAGTTTAGGGTCAACTTTCCCCTGTGATCTAAACCTGGAAGAATGATCCTCTTATGTACAAGCTCTCCTACTTGATATTCTCGAGTACGTACTCGTTGGTCGAATGCTCGCTTCATTCTCCTCTGATAAAGTTGACCATGATAGATGGATGCTAATCTCTTTTCCTCAATTAGACACAATTGGTTATATCGAGCACGTACCCACCCAGCCTCATCAAGCTTTACATCCATCATTACACGTAAAGAAGGAATTTCAACCTCAACAGGCAAGACTGCCTCCATGCCATATACCAAAGAGAAAGGAGTTGCCCCAGTTGACGTCCTGACTGACGTTCGGTACCCATGCAACGCGAATGGTAACATCTCATTCCAATCTTTGTAAGTGACAACCATCTTTTGCACAATCTTCTTAATATTCTTATTAGCTGCCTCTACCACACCATTCATCTTTGGCCGGTAAGGAGAAGAATTGTGATGCTGAATCTTGAAGTCCCGGCACAGATCTTCCATCATCTTGTTGTTCAAATTGGAACCATTATCAGTAATGATTCGTTCGGGCACTCCGTATCTGCAAATGATGTCTCTCTTCAGAAATTTGGCTACCACTTGGCGAGTGACATTGGCATAAAATGTTGCTTCAACCCATTTGGTGAAGTAATCAATCGCAATCAAGATGAAACGATGAACGTTTGAAGCAGTAGGATCTATCTTCCCGATTATGTCAATGCCCCACGTGGAAAAGGGCCAAGGATATGACATGACATTGAGCGGGCTAGGAGGGACATTCACCTTGTCTTCATATATCTAGAATTTGTGGCACTTACGGGCGTACGAACAACAATCTGCATCCATTGTTAGCCAATAATACCCTGATCTCAATAACTTCTTAGCCATTGCATGTCCTCCTGCATGAGTACCGAAGGATCCCTCGTGGACTTCCTACATCAATAGTCCTGCTTCGTGTCTATCCACGTATCTGATCAAGATCATGTCGAAGTTCCTCTTATACAGAACCCCATCTGCATTCAAGAAGAAGCTAGCAGCAAGTCGTCTCAGGGTCTTCTTGTCGTTAGATGATGCCCCAGTTGGGTATTCTTGTTTTTCTAGGAAAAACTTGATATCGAAGTACCAAGGTTTCTCATCAGACACTGCGTCTACAGAGAAAACATAAATTGGTGCGTCAAGCTTGGAAATGTCAATTCTGGGCACATAGTTCCAACACAAGAATTTGATGAACGAAGAAAGAGGTTACAATGCGTCGGCAAATTGATTCTCATCTCGTGGTATATATTGAAGCTTAACCGTTGTGAAG
Source organism: Lathyrus aphaca (assembly GCA_963966055.1). Classification (NCBI taxonomy): domain Eukaryota; kingdom Viridiplantae; phylum Streptophyta; class Magnoliopsida; order Fabales; family Fabaceae; genus Lathyrus; species Lathyrus aphaca. The sequence goes on from OZ014523.1 coordinate 325,600,084, forward strand.
AACGTCAACAGTCTTCTGGCATAATCCCAATAAGGAATTAAGTGTTCTTGATGGGTATACCACTTGCCAGTAATCTGATTGATAACGAGGGCCGAATCTCTAAATATATCAAGGGTCTTAATCTGAAGATTAATAGCCTCCTCTATTCCCATTATGCATGCCTCGTAATTCTGGCAGTGAAGGGAAAGTGAACACCTTTGGGAGTGATAAGAACAGCACCAACTCCGCGTCCATTGATATTGATTGCCCCATCAAACATCAACTTCCATTTGGATTTAGGGTCAGGCCCTTCCTCCGGAAGTGGCTCCTCACAATCTTCTGCCTTGAGGTACATGATGTCCTCATCAGGGAAATCAAACTTCATTGGCTGGTAGTTGTCTTCAAGCGGTTGTTGTGCAAGATAATCTGTATATCATACTCTGTTAATATCATTTTCCATCTTGCAACCCTTCCGGTCAATGCTGGTTTCTCGAAAATATACTTGACAGGGTCCATTTTTGAGACTAGCAATGTGGTGTGGGTCAACATGTACTGTCTCAGTCGGCGAGCAGCCCATGCCAAAGCACAACAAGTTTTCTCGAGCAGTGAGTAACGGGATTCACAGTCGGTAAACATTTTGCTAAGGTAATAAATAGCATGCTCTTTTCGACCAGACTCGTCATGTTGGCCTAGCACACACCCCATCGACCCTTCTAGCACAGTCAAGTACATGATAAATGGCCGTCCTGGAACTGGAGGCATTAGAATCGGAGGCTCCTACAAATATTCTTTTATCTTTTCAAAGGCTCTTTGACAGTCCTCATTCCACCTGACCTTTTGTTCTTTTCTTAACAATTTGAAGATTGGCTCGCACGTGGCAGTTAGATGAGATATAAACCGAGAAATGTAGTTCAATCTTCCTAAAAACCCATGCACTTCTTTTCTGTTTTTGGTGCAGGCATGTCTTGTATTGCTTTTACTTTTGCAGGATCTACCTCAATCCCCCTTTGGCTAACAATAAAACCCAGCAATTTACCGGAACGTACTCCGAAAGTACACTTGTTTGGATTCAACCTCAATTTATTCTATATCAACCAGTCAAACAGCTTTTTGAGATTGACCATGTGCTCTTCTTCGTCCCGGGACTTAGCAATCATATCTTCCACATATCACTCAATTTCTTTGTGTATAATGTCGTGGAACAAAGTTACCATAGCCCGTTGATATGTTTCCCCGACGTTCTTCAATCCAAAGGGCATGACCTTATAACAAAATGTACCCCACGGGGTAATGAACGTCATTTTCTCCATGTCTTCCGGTGCCATCTTAATCTGATTGTACCTGGAAAAGCTATCCATGAAAGTAAATACCGAGAACTGAGCGGTGTTATCTACCAGCACATCAATGTGAGGTAATGGAAAATCATCCCTTGGACTTGCTCTGTTTAGATCCCGATAATCGACGCACATCCGGACCTTGCCATCTTTCTTTGGTACAGGCACAATGTTAGCTACCCAAGGTGGGTAACTAGTTACGACAAGGTGTTGCTCCCCGGACATTCGTCTCGGTGCAAACGTGAACTGTCGGTGATATTGGAGGTTGAGGTGGAATAGAGTCGCCAGCTAGGCATTTTTATCCCGAAGGAAAGGTAATGCTGCATAAACCTGGAAAAAGTATGGATAAGACGGTTGCAAACCAAAGAAACTGAGAAAGGGGGTAGGTTACGACCTGGAAAGGTATTAGTACCCAGATCGTCCGTCGTACTCGACGTTACTTGATTCTGTTTAAAAAGGGATAATGTATATGCTAAACTGTGTATAAAAGAGATAGAGGGATGGGTGTACATAGTGTCAGTGCAAAAAGAAAGTGAGTGCTCAAAATTGAGGCTAGGGAAAGAGAAACTAGGAGGAGGAGAGGGGGAGACACAGAGAGTTTTGTTTGATAACCGTTAAGTTATGCCTACGTATCCTCTCGTGCAATGAGGAAGACAGAACACCATAGTTCGACTCAAAGAGACTGGTTGATTTTGGTGAACTGCTTGCTTATCTATGCTCAAGTGTGTGACTCGTCTGGCCCGAGTGCTAACTGTCTTGCATTAGACGGGAGAAGCGAGTTCTCATTTTCAGAGTGATTGTGATAAGAAAAGAATCCCAGAGGAGACGTTTATTTTTTGTTTTTTGTGTTTTCAGTATTTTTATTGTTTTTGGTGTTTTGCATAGGATAATGAGCTTAAGCCTTAATCAAGGGTTTGCAAACTCATTATATCATCCTTGATTAGGGATAATGAGTCTACTTAAGTATGAGATGAAAATCTCAACTTAATTACCCTAATGATGCAAGATTAAGATCTTTAACCTACTTAGGATTCTTAAGTATTTTTGGATTTTGTTTTGTGTTAAGTAATGAGTTTAATCTCTAATCAGGGATTAATGAACTTATTACACCATCCTAAGAGAAGGATAATAGATGAGAAAACTTAAGATGAGGAAGACCCCTCAACTTAATCCATGGTGTCGCTCCCCGAAAAGACACCTGGTCAGATAGGGTACAGACGCGAACGGTCGACGAAAGGAGGAATGAAATGAACTGAATAGAGTCGCCAGCTAGGCATTTTTATCTCGAAGGAAAGGTAATGCTGCATAAACCTAGAAAAAAGATGGATAAGACGGTCGGGAACCAGAGAAACTGAGAAAGGGGGTTGGTTACAACCTGGGAAGGTATTAGCACCCAGATTGTCCATCGTACTCGACGGGATCCACGCTTAAAAGATTTGTGTTTAAAGGGATAGGGTATGTGCTATCTGTGTGCAAAAGCTGGAAAAGAAATATACAAGTTTCAGTGCAAGAAAGTGAAGTGAGGTGCTCAGGAATGAGGCTTAAAAAGAAAACAGAAAGAGGGGGGAAGAAGCAGAGACTTTTGTTCGATAATTGTTAAGTTATGCCTACGTATCCTCTCGTGCAATGAGGAAGTCAGAACACCTTAGTTCGACTCAAAGAGACTAAAAGATAAATTGACTGATGAACTGCTTGCTTATCTATGCTCAAGTGTATGACTCGTCTGGCTCGAGTGCTAACTGTCTTGCATTAGACAGAAGAAGCGAGTTCTCGTTTGTGAGTGAAGATGATGAGAAAAGAATCCCGAAGGAGACGATTATTGTTTGTTTTTGTGTTTTCAATCTTTTATTACTTTTTTTGTGTTTGTCATAAGTTAATGAGCTTAAGCCTAAACCAAGGGTTCGTAAACTCATCATATCCTCCCTTTGATTAGGGATAATGCGAATACCTTAAGTATGAGATAAACATCTTAACTTAATTACCATGATGATGTATGATTAAGATCATTAACCTACTTATGATTATTTAGATGTTTTTGGGTTTTTGTTTAGTATTAAGTAATGAGTTTAAGCCATAATCAAAGATTAGTGAACTCATTACACCATCCTAATAGAAGGATAATAGATGAGCACACTTAAGCTGAAGAAGATACCTCAACTTAATCCATGATTAGGGATTAACCTCATGACAAAACAAGCCTTTATTAAAGTGGATTTTAATTAAGAGTTAGATTAAGAAATGAGTTTTATGGTTTATAAGGCAACTTGAGGGGGACTTGTCCATTAAACACTAGGGTTAGTCCTTCTTGACCATAAAGGAAGAATTAGAACCCTAATGTAAGGCCCAAGTTACAAATTAATGTCTTAGTGATTATTAAGATGGATTGATTAAGAAGTTTAAACAAATTAAGGGTTTAACACTTATGATTAAAGTTATACACTCCATCCTAAGAAAAGGATGTAGGCATAACCCTAATTCCAAAGTCCTAAAGCCTTAAGGGTTTAGTCTCTAATGATGAGATGAGAAGAGAGACATAAAGAAGACTCAAAGGTAAAAACTAAGAGGGGAATAATCACAACCCTAATTATTATCATGCTTGGATGTTCCTATAGTTTGTAAGGCTTGAGAAAGATCTTCAAGGAAGCTACCAATGGAAGAAGCAGATGGAAGGAGGAAGAAACAGATGAATAAGTCACTTACTTCATTGAAGAAGATAAGTGACTTAGAGAAAGAAAGTGAGAGATGAACATGAATGAGCAAGCTCACTCTAAGGCAAAGAAAAATTCAGCAATGATGCATATGAAGAAGATGAAGAGAAATGAGAAGTGAAGGCAAATTCACTTCTCAAGTTACTTACCACCTGAAAATGTTAGTATAAAGAAAGAAATGAAGTGAAATGAAGCACATGAAATGACAAAGAAACAAAACTATAAGCAATCACATGATGAAAATGATGCTATGAGATGATGAAAAGGCATACCAAGTGTTAGGAATGCTCATACAAAGAGAAAGGATGCAAATGAAGCATGTGGGGAACATGAAAACACATGGATGTTTATGAAATGAAATGGATGCAAAGCATAGAAAATGTATTGATAAATGACCAAGAAATGTTCAAGCAATGTCTTAAGATGTCTAAGATGTCATACAAGTGCTTATAATGTCATGGCAAGTTCACATGTTCATGCAATGCAATGTAAGATGCAAGTATGGATGCAAGGTTAGGGTTACATGAAAGGATGAGATGCAAATGACCAAAACAGAAGCAATTCACATGATAAAAATTTGCAAATGGGCTCAAACCAACCCTAACCCCATATGATATCACACCCCAAAGGAGAAGGTCTAACTCTTAACCTAAAAGAAGTTATGGTTTTTCTAAGTTAACTAGGGTTTTTGAGTACTTTAAGAAGAAAAATGCAAATCAATTTGAAAATGAGGGATAAATTCATGAAAAAAATACCCTAGAAACTATATGCTATATAGAAAATAATGCAAAAAGAATCATTGTCAAACCCTTCATGATTAGGCAGAAAAGAATTTTCAAAGTTAGGGTTCTAAAAAGGGAATTTTATGAACCCTAAATTCAAGAAAAATGTCAAAATTGGATCAAAACCAAAAATAAATTTGTATGAATGGTTTTAAAATGTTTCTAAATGTCCTAAGATGCAATGTGAATTTTTTTGGAATTTTTAGAAACCTAAATGGTATTTTAATTAATTAATTTCCATTAATTAATTAAAATAAACATTTAAATATTTTTAAAATGATTTTTTAAAGCAAAAAAAAATAAAAATAAAAATGTGTTTGGGTGAAGAAAAATATTTGAAATTAAAATGCAGAAGGAAATATTTTTATGATTTTCTAAGTATTTTAAATAAAATGACAAAGAAAATGGGATTAAAATGAAATAGAAATTAAAATAAGGGGAAGTCAACTGATCCAATGGTCTGGATTTGAACTGGGGAAGACTGCGCGCGCGGATGGAAGGCCTGGATTGATTCTGGGTTAATTAACTGATTAACCTAATTAATTAAAAATTAAACTTAAGTGAAATAATCTGAACCGTTCACACGCGCGCGAAACCAAATCCAAGGGCTGATATTCAAACTGAGCCACTAAACCCTAATTAGGGTTCTAATCATTTTCAGGTGACCGGAGCTAGCTCCGATCATCTTCTGCGGCTAGCCAAACATGATATCTCACTCAAATCGCAACCCCAAGCTCTCAAACTCTCCAGAAATGATCCTCACATCACTCTAAACAAGAATCAACCAACAAAATCCATTTATTTCACATGAACATCTTGAATTGAAGCAAAATGGAAAATCAACCAAAAATTTTAGAAGCTTGTGAAATGCTTAAAACTCAACCATTTTCGAAACAAATCATATCATGGCAATAAGGGGAACACGCAGAATCATTCTATAACATAAAAGAGAAGTTCAGGAAAAAAATTTGAAGGTGGCTACCTGAGTTGAAGCTTTCACTTCTGGAGCTTTTGGACCTCTTCTCCTATGCAAATCCACTTCACTTGACCCCCTGATGATGTTGCAATGCTTTGGAAAAGTTTAGAATGACGGGATTGAAAGGTTGCAACACAGCTGGTCCAAAATCGTATTTGTGTTTGGTTTGCTCTTAGGGCTTGGTAATGGTTGGGAAATGTTCTAATGATGATGGTGAGTTGAATGGTGAAGTTTATTTGAAGTTTTTGTGGCTGGACAGAGAGAATAGAAAGCTTGAAGTTTTGGGGTGATTTTGAGAAACTTGGTGTATGACAAGTTCTGAGCTCCAATATTATGTGAGTTAGCTTCCTTTGAGTCCACATAACATTGTTTGATAGGTCAGAAAGTGGGTGGTGGCCTGTGGTGATTGGTATGGGCAAGTTGCCAAAATGTCAATATTATGTGTACTTGAGGTATGGGCTATGGAAGGGGTTGTTCAAGGGCATGTCTGGCCTCAGCATTGATCAAGGAGAGCCATGGGATTGAAATTGTGCAGCTGGATGGCTTAGAAGCAAAGATCTCATAGGTTTTGCAAGTGTTATGCATTTTGCCCCTTTTGTGATTTCTTGTGATGCAAGCCATGGAAACTTGTGATTCTTTGGGCAATTTTGGTCACAATGCAATGTTTTATGTTTGTATGATGCTTAGAGAGTGATTAGAGGTCACAAAATGACTTGGTATGTGAAATTGCAAAAAATCCTCTTTGGTGTGAAAGTGAAAATTATAGGATTTTTGCCAACTTTGCAAGGCCATAACTTGAGTTCCATAATGAATTAGGACTTGTTCTTGTACTTTTTGAAAAGGGAATGATCCAATCTACAACTTTCATGACCAACAATTTTTCATTTGAAGCATTTTTGGTTGAGAAAAAGGAGGTTGAAAAACTTTCCCAAAATGGAAAGTTTCCATTACAAGTCATTTCCATTTTTGGCAACTTTTGGTTTAGCTCAAATTTCTTCAATTTTGTGAACTTCCAAGCACTTCAATGATCAAATAAAGATCATACAACTTCAATTTTATGAAAAATCTACTTTGGTTCCATTGTTGGGGGCCTCAGATGCCCTGATTTTGCTCTGACTTGCTCAAGAAGTTACCCAGTGAACAGATGACTTCCACAATGAATTTCTTCATCAAACTTGGTACACATGATCCTTATATCATATTAAGACTATTATAAACAAAAATGACCAAAAAATTTGGAGTTATGGCCTCTGAAACCAAAACCCTAATTTCAGGTCATCTGTGTAGTGAAACCCTGACTCTGCTTCCATGCTTTCCAAGTTCTTGTGATTTTTTGACTGCCTTGATCTTTGAGGGATATAAAACAATGATGATAGAACACACATTGACCCTCTTTGAATGATTGGAGACCTTTGGAGTGGCTCAGATGGATCCTTGGATTTCTCAGATCACAAACCCTAGATGTAGATGAACTTGAACTATGCAGTGAAACAAAAATGCAATATGAGATGATATGCTTAAACTTATGCAAAGATGAAAGATCACAAGCCATGGTGTTAACTTAGTGAGGGAAAATTTGGGGTGTTTACAGCTGCCCCTATTCAAACATGAGTTAGCTGTGCAGAATGTAAGCGCCTGGCTTTAACAGACAACCAAGATAACTTGTGGTTGAATACCAAAGACAGTCCAAAATTTGCACTCACTGGGGAGAAGAAGAAAAAGGGATATAAATTGTAAAATAAATTAAAGTATGAATCATCAAATGCGGACGATGGAGGACGACCATCGAGCAGAGGACGACTGCTGGGATAAAGCAATGACGGGGACGACCGACATGCTGGGAAAATAAAGAGATCATAACGGGGACGACCATCATGCTCGGAAAGTAAAGTAAACAATGATGGGGACGGCCATCAGGTTAATGAAATAATGATGAGGGACGGTCATCAAAGGTGAAGGACGATCACCTAGTAGGGGACGACTGCTCTTTATCATGACATAGGACGAATGTCGGATATAAAAGGTCGACGATGGGGACGGCCATCGGATAAGCATGATGAAGGACGATCATCAAGAGGTGAAAGACGACCACCTAGCAGGGTACAGCTTCTAAATATCACGACATAGGACGAATGTCGGATAGAAAAGGTCGACGATGGGGACGGCCATCAGATAAGCATGATGAAGGACGATCATCAAGAGGTGAAAGACGATCACCTAGCAGGGGACGACTGCTAAATATCACGACATAGGACGAATGTCGGATAGAAAAGTGTTCCAATAAATGGAGACTCCACTGGGGGAAATGATGAGGGACAGTCATCCATAGGTGAAGGACGATCACCTGGCAGGGTACGGATGCCGAAAGTATCACGACATAGGATGAATGTCGGATAGGAGAAAAGTTGTTCTGCTGGGGACCTACTGGGGAATAGTAAACACGGACGAGTGTTTACGTCTAAGAAATAAAAGGTATAAGTGTTTGACGATGTGTATAGATTAAAGATGCGGACGAGCATCCTCAAGACCGTGATATAGACGAGTATCAGTAGAAACAAACGCTGACGCGTGTTCAGAGATGATGATACGTACGAGTACCAACTAGTTAACAAATAACACGGACGAGTGTCGAATCTGTGGGGAATAAGTGTATATACAAGATACGGACGAGTATCTGTATAAGTATGAATGCGTATTGTGAAGTATGAGCAAGACACGGACGAGTGTTCAACTTGCTGGGGAAAGGTGACACGGACGAGTGTCAGAAGAGGAAATGTATAAGTTATGAACAAACATTTGTATATGAGAGTGTAAAAGGTGATTCAGCGACCTGCGGGGATATGATGACACGGACGAGTGTCGAAGGGAGTGTATTATGAAGAAGTGTTTGCAACAGGTGATTGGGCAACCGTGCTGGGGGAAAGGTGACATGGACGAGTGTCAAAATAGTATATAGGTATCTATATTTGAGAGGATGTTTTGGCTTATATCTGCAGGGGAATAGTATGACACGGACGAGTGTCAAAAAGAACATGTATCTGTTGGAGAGTGCAAATGGGACACTTTGGATTTTATTTGCAAAGGATGTGAGTTTTTTTTATATACATTACTGATGAGATGTTGATGGCAATTGCAGGTGACTGGCTCAAACCTGGCTTGTGATCATGCAAATGTTTGATTTTTTCCGTAATGCTCCGCATTAAACGGAATGCTATGCTCTGTGGGGAAAAATGATACGAATGCTATGATTATGCAAAAGAAAACCGATCCGGGATTCGGATCCCGCTGTTGTGGAGATCTCTGGCTGATCTTGGAGGAGTATCCCAGCTGGGGAAGATCATTGGTAGATCTGATAAGATGTGTGGCTCTGCTTGGGGAACTAGATCATTAATAGACCCATCTTGTAAGGAGAAAACCCAGCTGGGGAGAAGGAGGCTTCCGTCACTTTGTTGTGTAAGAGCTTCAGGCATTGCTCTTCTGGGAGAGGCTGGGACTATGTGGGGAGATGATTCTTTTGTCTTTGAGAGACCTGGTACTCTGTTTAGGGAAGAAAGGATCACTGAACGATCTTCTTAGAGAAACTCCGTGGGAATCCTGGCTGGGGGGCTTTGACAACTCCGTTGGGAAAAGCATTCCTGATACTGCTTGGAGGAGGTATGCTAGGGAAGTGATGTTGGGCATGCCTCATGCTCTGTATTTGAATACCTGTAATCCTGTTAAAACAAAGAAACGCACAAGTATCCCGAGGTATCCCTTACCAGATTATGTCATAGGAGTTAGATATTCCTGAGAGTAAATACATTTCCTGCAAGCATTTATTAAGAATGGCTCATTTGTTCTATGCAAATATTATATCATGGATATTGGACTTTTTTTGTGCAAACGGAACAAAAATGTACAAGACAAGGTGTGACTGAAAATCTGATTTTATTAATTTGGGTGCCCTGAATTGGCAAATACAGTCAAAGAAACAGATCCCCTGAAATGAGGAGATTGTTACAAATTGAGAAAAGTAAAAGTACTGGCAATGTTTACGACGCTGTAACGAGCCTCCTTTCGCTATGACCTGTATGACCCTGACGTTCTTACCATCTTGCTTTCTGAAGAAGGTTGATTCTGACTGATGCTTTAATCTTTCGAAGCTTGCCGTGTCGTGAGTGATACAGACGAATTCAGAATGCAGTTGCTCGCTTATTCCCTGATTTTGCGCGGATCGCCCTTTCGAGTTTTCGATCCACCGGGATACCCATTTTTGCCTGAGCTGTTGTCGTACCTCGAAAAAATACGATCCTAAAACAACAACAGAGTCGCCACCTAATTCTATTTATTCTACGAGAGAAAAGGGAGATATAGATACAACCTAATAAAGGATAAGAAATGGTATACGAAACCAAATTCTAAGTTCGGGAGTCGGTTACGCAAGGGGAAGGTATTAGCACCCCTCACGTCCATTGTACTCAACGGGAACCTCTTAGCTAAATTATGCGATTAAATGTTTGATCTTAAGTTTTTGTCTTCTAGATGATTGTTAATATGTTTGTTCTAAGGAATTAAAGTTATATTATTAATAAGTCGGAGAAAAGATTAAAAGTTTGTTATTATTGTGACGGAGAGAAATAGTTACATTTTTTATTAGGGTGCTCGCGAAGGATTAAAATCCCCGTGCCTACGTATTCCCTTGTGCAATGGGAAAGTCAGAGCTTCGTAGTTCGTGCGACTACGGTTTGTGTTTTTTAATTGAACGATTGTTTAAAACGCATTCTGCTGCTAAGCGTTGGCTTATACTCGCGGTGGAGGTTGAAGCGCTAGCTTGTTTGCGAGATAGAAAGATTTAAACAATGTTCGTTTAGATAAAATGTTTGACCTTTATTAAGGTGTTTTAAACGAAAGGGCGAATGAACCACGTTGCGTGGGGCTAGCCCAGGAGTGATTGCATTCCAAAATGTGCGGAGTGCTAGACTCCGGAGTTCCGTCTTTCGCTGATTAATTATGAAAGTGATTTGAATTGGTTAGTGAGTTTTAAGATATTTTGAAATACGGAAGGCAAATGGACCGCATCGCGTGGGGCTAGCTCAGTAGCAGTCCATTCCAGAACGTGCGGAGTGCTAGACTCCGGAGCTCTGTTTTTCGTATTTAAAATTATAAAATAAGTTGGATATTTGTTTTTTAGACGTTTTTTAGGTTTAACATATTTTAAATAACGAAGGAGTAAACGAAACACTACGCGTGGGGCTAACCCAGGTGTGGTTCATTTCAGAACGTGCAGAGTGCTAGACTCCGGAGCTCTATTCCTTGTTAAGTTAATTAAGATACGCAATAGGTTGTGCAGATGGCGATCACATAGGTGACCGACTTACGTGTGTGCAAATGTTTATACGTACGAATTGTTCACCTGGCGTTGGACCAAGATACATTATTATTATTTGAAATGATTTTAATTATTACTCTGTAATGTTATATTCATGTCTTGCTTAATAAATTAATGATCGAAAATCGAGAATGAGATCCATGTTATACCAATCAATACGTCGTTAATACGACCAAATAAAGAACAATGACACGTAGGTAAACATTTTGCAAAACAAAACAACAACAAAAAAGAAAAAGAAATTTAATCACATTAATCTACATTAAAAATTTACTAAATTAATAAACAACATGACAAAATTATTTTAACAAATTTAATTAATATGAAGTATTTTTAGAACTTGTGTTTTTTTTTAAAAAGAAATATTTAAAATTTTAAAGAAATAAAGAAAACCAAAACATAAACACTAATAATAAAGAAAAAAAACTGAAAAATAAGAAGAAATGGGGGTAAAAGAAACCGTGGCAATGAAGCCCATATGGGGTGGACCAAGTCTGGGCTTGATGGGCTGGGTCGGGCTCTACCTGTGACCCGGTTCACCAAAATTTAAAGGAGAAACAAAACCAAGGATCCTAAACCTAGCGGCGCTGAAACTTGAAACAACTCAGGGGAAAAAATCAGTCCTCTTCTTCGACCATTCGTTATTCGTTCTTCCACCAACACTAACCTTGCCTCTCCCTAATCACTCTCATTCACGTTCTCTCTTACAACAAACAGACCAATACTTAGAACTACTCAAAAAAATCTCACAACAATAAAACCTAACCCTAAATCGGAAAGCCCTAACCCCAAAATAATGCGATATTATTTCATACGAAAACAGCGAGACTCAAAAACACAACAATGGTCAAAGCAACAAAATCAACAGTTCAAATGTTAAAAGGAAAACAACAAAATCTACCGATTCGGGGACTTCAACGATTGGCGGTGAGTTCCGGTCTCTATGTGCCTTTGGTTCTCTTTTCCTCTTTCACTTTGATTTCTTCTTGTGTATTATTGTTGCTGGGATCAAAACTGATGAGGGTGGTATTGGTTTTCGCAGGTTTGCTTTTGGCGGCGAGTTCAGGTCGGTATAAGCGGTTGTTTTGAAATTGGTTCTACCGTTGTGTATTCCGTGTGGTTACAAGTTGAATGAGGGGTAATGTTTTTTTTGCAGTTTTTTTTTGTTCTTGTGTCTGCTTCCTATTCTCTGAACTTTAGAAAAATTTAGGGTTTTCTTTGAAACTTTTGTGATGTCCCCCGTTCTTCAAAAAAAATTCCCTTTCCCTCATCTGATACATATCCCTTTATATAGTGATAGAACTTAGGGTTTGGCCTTTGATAGTTTTTTCAACTACCAACTTGTTTAAGAATTTTGACTTTATCCTTGGTTGGGTACTCATGTCAAGTTACTTTCTGTTTTCAGGTTTGTTGTGGTGGTGAAGAGATCCTTTCACCATTTGGTATAAGCTAAGATGCAAAGGCCTTGGGCTGCAGATTCTCAGAGCCTATTTCGATGCTTACTATGGGCTTGTGGAGAGATAAAAAAAAACAACTTGCAATCCTGCTTTGTAGCAGGTCTGAAATTGTCATAGCAGGTCTATCATACTTCCCCTACTTTCATCTATATTTCTCTTGAAAGCAAACCTGTTTTCTGCTGTTAATACTGCCCCCCCTTTTTGCGAAATTAACTTATTTTCCTTTAAATACCATTTCATGACTGATGTAGGATTTATTATGGTGGATGATTTTGAATTTGGTTTACTTTGACCGGGTTCAGTGATCTTGAGTGAAAATGAATATGTTTTGATGTGGTGTGAAATGATTTTCTTTCGTCCTTTTACACTGTCTTGCTAAAAACAAAATGGTCACTTTATCAATCTGTCCTTCTTACTGCAGGTTTGTGACTGTATTGGAGCAGGCTGTTTGTCTTGGTGTTATAGTGCACATTGTACAATGTCCTGGAGGCATATTAGTGTAGCAGGTTTGTGGTAAGTGGTCCGCAAGTTATGTGTAAGGGCAGAACTATTGTATGACTTGATAATGGACTGGCTACACGGGCTTCTTGTAACGTTTTTTTTCTTTGTATATTGAACGGAAACGATTCTTTTTTCCACTATGATGTGAAGAAGAAAACAAAATGGGCGTGGAGGATTGTTGGTGGAAGTCAACATAATTGGTTGTGGTTGGCGATAATGGACAGGACTTTCTTTAGTTAGAAATAAAAATAAAAAACTAATAACAAAAGGATAAAAGAAACCATAAACTTAAATCTAGAAATTAACTAATAGACTATAAATTCTAATTAAAAATTAAACTAAACTTAAAAACTAAAAGAAAAATAAAAATAAATAAATAAATAAAACAAAACCAGTTTCTAAATCAAAATAAATTGAAATTAGGTGCATATTAAAACTAAAAGAAAGTTAATTAAACTAAATAATAATAAATAGATAAATATGGACATGGAGTTTGTAGATGAGATTAAATTGAAATTTTAGAATGAAAAACATTAAAAACTTGAGATTTAGAAGTAGAAATATAAAAAAAAAAAAGAGAAATTTGAAAATATAGAAAATGGAAATTAAGTTTATAATAGAATGAAAATTAAAGGATGAATTAGAGCTATAAGTAGGTTTTGCAATAAAAGATTAAAAAAATAGAACTTGAAAATAGAAATTAAAAGAAAGAAATAAAAAAAAAATAAAAAAAATAAAAAAAATAGAATTTAAACACGAAAATGAATTAAAAGTCTAGAAATGAGAAAGAGAAATTAAAACTAAGGATGGAGGCTTGGAAGTGAAAGGAAATAAAATTAATTTTTATACACAGCTTGAAAATGAGTGAAAAAATAGATCTCGGAAATTTCTAATGAATATATGATGCCATTGCATGCTGGGTAAAATTTGGGGTGTGATAGTTGCCCCTATTTAAATAACTTCACCAGATAGAATGAGTGATGTTAACCCTCATAAAATCGCAGTGAAAGGTATTTAAATATATAAATAACCGAAAATTTTTCCCCTACATGCGATGACATGCCATGAACTTATGAGGGATTTCTTGTTTTGCTGGGGATATGACATGCAAGATGCAATGAACCCAAGCATGCTGATTTTTATGGTGAATATGCTGAATGTGGTATGATGAAGGTAAATGCAACAGTGCTCCACAGAAACGCAAATGAGGGTGAAGACTCATTGGGGATAACAATATGCTGGGGATGACAAGACGGAAACATGGTGTATTCAAAGTGATAGATCAACAAGTTCAAGTGTAACTGCTGGCACTAAGAATAACAAAAGACGGGAAACAAAACGTAAGATTAACGACAGACTATCTGAAGTGATGAGTTAGCAAGTTCAAGGTGGTTGTTGGGGATCCCAACGCAACGATTCGGTGATTGAGAAAAAAATGGAAATGACATCGACTCGGCGGTCAGGAGAATAAAATAGCAGATATCGACACGTCGGTCAGGAATAAACAAACATCGACACGATGATCGGGAAAATAAAACTCAACACGGCGGCTGGGGAATTAAACAATAGATATTGACAAAGGCGGTCGGGAAAGAAAATAACAGACATCGACACGGAGGTCAGAAACAAAGTTCAACACGGCGGTTGAATAAATAATAAAGCAAACATCGACGCGGCGGTCGAGAAAATAAACTCAACACGGCGGTTGGGGAATTAAACAACAGATATTGACAACGGAGGTCTGGAAAGAAAATAACAGACATCGACACAGCGGTCGGAAACAAAGTTCAACACGGCGGTTGAGGAAATAAATAAACATGTTTCGACACGGCGGTCGGGAAAATAAACTCAGCAGGCATCGACACAACGGTCGGAAACTAAAATAATAGACATCGACACGGCGGTCGGGAAATAAATTAACAGACGTCGACACGGCGGTCGGAAAATAAAATAACAGACATCGACATGGCGGTCGGGAAAAAAAATAACAGACATCGACACGGCAGTCGGAAACAAAATTCAACACGGCGGTTGAGGAAATAAATAAACAAGTTTCGACACGGCGGTCGGGAAGTAAAAAAAATAACAGATGTTGACACGGTGGTCGGGAATAGAATAGCAGACATCGACACGACGGTCGGTAAATGAAATAACAGACAACAGTCTTCTAATCCTAAGTGATAAATCAACAGGTTCAAGTGTAACTGTTGATATCAAGGATAAAGAAAATGAAACAGCGTTTGGGCAGTGGCCCTGTGCAAACAACTGATACTGGGAGTAATATGTGAAGCATTTAAAGATGATTCCAACGGCTCTAAGCGACCAGCTGGCAAATAAGAATAAATGTTGGAGTTTTCAACGAGATGAACGACCAACCTCAGGGAAATCTTTAAATGAAGAGTTCAAAGTAAAACTTTTAGGAATTATCAGGAGAATACAGATGCGTCTGAATTAAACAACCTTAAATCTTAAGCAAATAGCTTAAAGGATTTATGCCAATGATAATTGGGCTTTTAAAGAAATGTTGGTGGTACTAAGGTACCCATCAAGGAGGGCTTCTGCGGGGGATACCAGTGTAACTGGGAAAAGACCTTGGTTAACCACACTTCGGGGTACCAACAACAATGGATTTTAAAATAAAAAAAGACAGTAATCTGGACCTGGAGTTAGACAGACGACAACTGGGGATAGACAAATGATTATATCAAATGCGTATGATTGAACATGATGCGAATGGTCATGATATGCAAATGCTGACTCTAGGGAGACAGAGAGTTTTGACAAAATAGGGGAGAGCAGGATCTCAACGCCAATACTTAGACGAGCAATAAGAAAGATGCTGGGGAGATGTCTTCAAACTTGGAAATCGATGTTTGGTCCAAGGATCCATCCAAGAGTGCTACCAACTTTTAATCCTCTATGGGGATTTCTGTAATAATTGCATGGGAGTGTTGCTGCAAGCCAGAGGATTGTTTTTAGAAGACAGAAAATCTTTTAATCTTTCTAAAGTCAAAGAAATTTGAATGTTTTCCAGTATGTTTTCAAAAACTGTTTTAAATTTTTTGTCATTTTCAGAGTTAAATTGTAATTCAGTAAAGACATTTTGCATAACAAAGAAAATAAGAAACTGAAAGACAAAGTTTAAAGGCAAAGGTTGTATTTCATTCAAGAATGGTAGCTTGCCAATAGCAAAAGCTCCATGGAAAATTACAATTTGAAAATGGCAATGGGGAAAGGTCTACATTGAATCCAACGACCCCTATAATCCCTAATAACTAAGACCGCCCAACACCTTGCTTCTGACAAGAGCAACTGGATTGGTCTTCAAGTAATGATCTTCGATAATGGTAAACACCATATGATACAGTCAAATTCCTTTGTCCCTAACTTTTGCCTGGACCGCCCTTTCGGGTTTTCAATCCATCGGGACGCTCTATTTTTCTTAAGTCGCCCTTTAGGGTTTTCAACTTAGCGAGCTCTTATTTTTTTGTTTTTATCCCTAACTTTTTCCTGGATCTCCTTCATAGGTTATGATCCACCGGGATACCCATTTTTGCCTAGGTCGCCATTTCTGGTTTTCGACCTATCGGGTTCTATTTAGGCATAATATTTTTTGACTGCATCAGAATTCACCGGGTGTTTCAGCTATTCTCCATCCATAGTTGTGAGGATTAGGGAACCTACGGAGAATGCCACCTTCACAACATATGGGCCTTCATAGTTGGGGCTCCATTTTCCGCGCGCGTCTTTGTGGACTGGCAAGATTTTCTTAAGTACAAGGTCTCCTTCTTTGAATTCTCGGAGACATACCTTCTTATCAAATGCTCTCTTGATGCACTTCTGGTACAACTGGCCATGGCACATGGCGGTCATTCTCTTCTCATCAATGAGGTTCAGTTGGTCATATCTGTTGTGGATCCACTCAGCTTCTTCCAGTTTGGTTTCCATCAGAATCCTCAGAGATGGTATCTCTACTTAGATAGGGAGAACTGCATCCATCCCATACACCAAAGAGAAAGGGGTTTCCCCTGTTGAAGTGCGAACTGATGTTCTGTATCCGTGTAAGGCATACAGTAACATCTCATGCAATTCTTTGTAAGTCTTCACCATCTTTTGCAGGATCTTCTTGATGTTCTTGTTTGCAGCCTCGACGGCTCTATTCATCTTCGGACGGTAAGGAGAAGAGTTATGATGTTCAATCTTGAACGTCTCACACAACTCTTTCATCGTCTTGTTGTTCAAATTGGTCCCATTATCTGTGATGATTCGGCTTGGGATCCCATAACAACAGATAATTTGGTTCTTGATGAAACGGGCAACCACCTGCTTTGTCACTTTGGTGTAGGAAGCCGCTTCTACCCAATTGGTAAAATAATCGATTGCAACCAAAATAAACCGATGACCATTGGAAGCTTTAGGTTCAATTTCCCCTATCATATCAATGCCCCACATTGAAAAAGGCCAAGGCGATGACAAAACATTCAAAAGGGTCGGAGGTACGTGCACCTTGTCGGCATAAATCTGGCATTTATGACACTTCCTGGCGTATTTGAAACAATCTGATTCCATGGTCAACCAGAAGTATCCAACTCTCAAGATTTTCCTGGACATGGCATGTCCATTGGCATGTGTTCCAAATGATCCTTCATGGATTTCTCTGATCAATAAGTCTGCCTCGTGCTTGCCCACACATCTTAGCAAAACCATATCGTGATTTCTCTTGTAGAGCACATTGTTGCTGAGGAAGAACTTAGATGCCAATATTCTCAAAGTCTTCTTGTCTAGAGTCGTTGCATCCGCTGGGTATACCTGATTTTGCAAGTATTTCTTGATGTCATAGAACCATGGTTTCTCATCAGTTTCTTCTTCGACCAGTAGACAGTAGGCTGGTGTAGTTTTTCGCTCGATTGTAATGAGTGGGGCTTCATTAAGAAATCTGACTTGAAACATAGAGGCCAACATAGCCAAAGCGTCTGCTATTTGATTCTCTTCCCTTGGAACATGATGGAAAGTGACTTCATCAAAGTATTTAATTAATTCCACAATATGGGCACGGTAAGGGATCAAATTCTCATCACGGATCTCCCATTCACCATTGACTTGGTAGATTACCAAAGTTGAGTCTCCATATACTTCAAGGACCTTGATTCTGGTATCAATTGCAGCTTCGATACCCAAAACACATGCTTCATACTCAGTGATGTTGTTTGTTCATTCAAAACATAATTTGGCTGTGAAAGGAGTATATCCACCATCAGGATTCATCAAAACAGCTCCCACACCATGCCCCATGTAATTAGAGGAACCATCAAACATCATCTTCCAACGAGAACCTGGCTCGGGACCTTCATCTGAACCTGGAACTTCACAGTCCTTTATCAACATGATGTCCTCATCTGGGAAATTGAATTTCAAAGGTTCATAATCTTCGACAGGTTGATCAGCAAGTTAGTCAGACAAAACACTGCCTTTGATAGACTTCTGGGTTATATACTGGATGTCATATTCGGATAACAACATGTGCCAACGGGCAAGCCTTCCTGTCAAGGCAGGCTTCTCAAAAATGTACTTTATTGGATCCATTTTCGAGATCAACAAGGTAGTGTGACAAATCATATACTGCCTGAGGCGTCTGGCAGCCCATGCCAAAGCACAGCAAGCCTTTTCTAAAAGTGAATATCTGCTTTCACAATCTGTAAACTTCTTGCTTAAGTAATAAATGGCATGTTCCTTATGACCAGTTTCGTCTTGTTGGCCTAAAACACAACCCATAGATCCCTCAAGTACAGTCAGGTACATGAAGAGAGGCTTCCCTAGAGTAGGTGGGATCAAGATAGGAGGTTCCTGTAGGTAAACCTTGATTTTCTCAAAAGCCAGTTGACAATCGGGACTCCACTCAATTGCTTGGTTCTTTCGAAGCAACTTGAATAAAGGCTAACATGTAGCAGTCATGTTAGAGATGAATTTGGAGATGTAGTTCAATCTTCCAAGGAAGCCTCTGACTTGCTTTTCCATTTTCGGAGCTGGCATTTCTTGAATTGCTCTGACCTTGTTTGGATCTACCTCAATTCCTTGCTGACTAACAATAAAACCAAGTAACTTTCCTGATCGGACACCAAAGGTACACTTAGCTGGATTCAGACGCAGTTGGAACTTTTTGAGACGCTTAAATAATTTCAGGAGATGATTCAAATGATCCTCCTCACTCTGTGATTTGGCAATCATATCATCCACGTAAACTTCTATTTCTTTATGCATCATATCTGTAAACACCCCAAATTTGCCCTCACCCATTCACACATGGCTTGTGATCATCTCATATGCATATACACAAAACATATCATCTCACATCTCATTTTGATTCACTGCATAGCTTCTAAGGCATCTGCACCTAGGGTTTGTGATCTGAGCAACCTCAAGGCATCTTGAGCCATTCCAAAGGCCACTAATCAACTCAAAGGGGTCCATGTGTGTTCTTATGTCATGTTACATCCTCACAAAGTCAAAATTGCAGAGGAATCACAAGAACTAGGGTTTGAGTGGATGCAGAGCCAGGATGAACTGCACAGTTGACTGAAAATTAGGGTTTTGGTTTCAGAGGCCATAACTCCAATTTTTTTGGTCATTCTTGTTTCCATTGGTCTCTATATGGTATAGGGAGTATGCGTATCAATTTTCATGAAGAAATTCCATGGGGAAGTCATCTGATCAAGAGTTGACTTTTCAGACAAGTCAGTGTAAAATCAGGGCATCTGAGGCCCCCAATGACCCAACCAATGGGTGATCTTCATCATTTTGAGTGTATATGATCTTTATTTGATCATGGAAGAAGTTTGAAGTTCATGGAAATCAAGAATTTAGGGTTTTTGCAAAAGTTGACTTTTTGGGTTTTGTTGACTTTTCAAGAATGCACCATTTTAGGTCAATTTTCAAGCCTTGATTCATGGTCCAAAAAGGCTTCAAATGGAAAAACTTTGGTCATGAAAGTTGTAGATCTCATCTTTCCCTTTTCAAAAAGTACAAGAACATGATCAAACTCTTCTTGGATCAAAAGTTATGGCCATGCAAAGTTGCCAAAAATCATTGTTTTTCAAGTTATGCACTAAGTGGAAATCTTGCAAAAACCTTGAGCCAATGCATTATGCAGCCTTCAATTCATGTCAAACCATCTTGTAATGTTCTCTAAGTCCATAAAATCAGAATTGGACTAAGCTTTCCCATGATTTCATGCTTGGTTGGCCAAAAGATCACATGTGAACCAAAAGTACAACAAGTTGCAAAACACTCATGATCATTCCTCACAACTTGCAACATTGGCTGCTGAACCTTCCATAGTCTCTCACCACACCATGCTGCGCCAGCCCTAGCCTTGTACCAAGCCTAGATCAAGCCATGCTTTCTCTTACACAAGAGTTGACAAAGTTGCAAAAGTTAACCTACCAATCCATAAAGCACAAGTCACATCAGTCAGCCAATGAGAGAAAGTCACATGTACAATTTGCAAGCAAAATATATCAAGAGCTAAGGCTGAAACCGACACATTCACAACTTTCACAAAAAGCCACTAACTTGCAACTTCATTCGAATTCCATTACACAGCCTGCAAACACCCAAACCTTTGCCTCCATTCATCTCACCTTGATCTATAGAACAAAAAGCATCAAGAAACAAAGCCAAAAACACCCTGAATCCCCATCTGCCATAGCTCACCTTCATGCTGCAGATTCAATCGAATCTCTCTCTACAAGCCACAAACACATAAACCAACACCACCAATCTTCTTTGCACATTGCATAGACCTCATACAACTCATCACCACAGCCTGAAAGTGCCAAGAACTCATCTGCCATTGTTGACTGAGCAGAAGCAGTTCTCTTCGAAACTCATCATCCAACAAATATAAATTCCATTTGAGCATTCAAGCAACTTTGGGGGACCAAGAGGAGCAGATTGAGCAAGGAGAAGAGGCCTGAAAGTTCCAAAATCAAAGGTTGCAAATCTCAGGTAGCTCCAAATTAATTTTTCCAGAAATCAATTTGATTGTTACAAACTTGTTCCTTATGTTCTCCTGATCATGCTGATGCTTTTAGTTTTTGAAATGGATGTGTTTTGAGAATTTAATTGCTGTTTGAAGCTCACGAACCCTAGTTTTTCTTTCCTTCGATTCAGATGATTTAGGTTAGATAAATTTGTTTTGGAAGAGGGGTTTAGTTCGCAAAGTGATGGAGATCATTTCCCTGGCTTTGGTTTTCATTTTAGTTACGTTTTAAGGAGGTTTGGAGTTTTTCAGGGGAGGAGGTCACCGGAGAAGACGACCGGAGCTCGTCTCCGGTGACCTGAGAGTCATTAATTCATAATTAGGGTTAGGGCACTGAGTTTGAATCTGGACCATTTGATCTTCTTTCCCGCGCGTGTATGAATGGTCTGGATTGCATCATTAGTTCTAATTAGGTTTAATTAAATTAATTAATCAGAATTAATTCACTTTGAATCTGGGCCATCAGATGGCGCGCCAAGTCAACCCACTTACCCTCAGAACGCATCCTGGCCCCTCATTCCTTTGACTTTGTATTTTATTTAATTTTAATTCATTTTTCTTGCATTTAATTTGTACAATTAATTTAAAATAGCTAAAAAATCATAAAAATTATGAAACTTTTTCTTTAAGGTTTTATTAATTTTTATGACACAAAAATATTTTTATTTTATTTTTTATCACTGAAAAAGTATTTTTAAATATTTAAAAGATTATTTTTAATTGATTAATGAGAATTGATTAATTAAAAATACTTTTAGGTATTTAAAAATTACAAAAAAATTCATGATATGTTCTAAGACATTTAGAAACATTGTCCAACCTTCAAACCAAATTTCTTTTTTGATCTTGATGTATTTTGATAATTTTTCATTGAATTAAATCCCTTTTTATGCATTATTTTGATCATAAGTTTAAAAATTCATTTCTGCCAATTGGTAAAGGTTGAGACATTGATTCTTTTTGCATTGCTTTCCATTTGACATGAACTTTCAAAGATAAAAAGGCCATGATTTGATCTTGCATTTCCTATTTGATTGGCATTTCTTTTGTTCCAAACCCTAAAAAACCCTAATAACTTGTAAAATTCATAACTTGAGTTTGGTTGAGAGTTGAGAGCTCCCCTTTGGGTAGTGGTTCATTTTAGGTCTAGGGTTTCTTTAGGTGCCATTTTCCATTTTTCATATTAGGGTTTGCTTCTGTTTTTGGTTTGTGTTTGATGTTTGACCCATGAACCCTAATTTGGGCCTTCTCTTGCATCCCCTTTGCATTACCTTGCATAACATGGCTTGTCATTGCATTTTGTGCATTCCTATGTTTCATTTGACATCTTAAGACATGTATGAAGCATCATGGATCATTGCATTACATATTTGCCATGCCATTTGTCTTGTATGTTCCATAACATTTCATGTTCATTCATGTTCCTCAACTTGTATCATTTGCATCCATGACCTTGTATGATCATCTCATTGTCTTGTCTCATGTTCATAGCACTTCATAACATCATAATCATCATGTGTATGCTCCTGGTTTTGCTTTGTATCATGTCATTACATCTCATCTTGCATTGCATTGCATTTCTTTCTAACATTTCAGGTGGTAAGTAAACTTGGGAAGTGAATTTGCCTTCACTTCTCATAACTTTTCTTCTCATCTTCTTTTGCATACCTTGCTGCATTCTTACTTGTGTTTGAGCTTGAGCTTGCTCATTCTTCCTTCTCCCACTTTCTTTCTTCAAGTGACTTGACTTCTTGAATGAAGCAAGTCACTTTGCTTCTCTTGATCTTGTTCATCTGCTTCCTGGTGGTTCATCTGAAGATTGTTCTTGAAAACCTCACAAACATTAGGACCAACCAAGCATGACAATGAATTAGGGTTTTGATTAGTCTCCCCCATAGTTTTTACCTTTGTGTCTCTCCTTGAGTCATCTCTTCTCATCTCATAATCAGGGACTAAACCCTCAAGGCTTTAAGACTTTGTGATTAAGATCATGCCTGCATCCTTCCCTTAGGATGGAGTGTATAACTTTAATCCTAAGTCTTGGACCCTTAAGGTGTTGAAATCTCTTAATTAATCCATCTAATAATCATCAAGACATTACACTTGTAACTTGGGCCTTGCATTAGGGTTCTAATTCTTCCTTAATTGGTTAAGAAGGACTAACCCTAAAGTTAATGGACAAGTCCCCCTCAAGTTGTCTTCCAAATCATAAAAAACACTTCATCATCATACCATTAATAAAGTCCACTTAACTAAAGGTTTGTTTTGTCATGGGTTTAATCCTTAATCATGGATTAAGTTGAGGAGCCTTCCTTAGCTTAAACATTCTCATCTATTATCCTTCTTTTAGGATGGTGTAATGGGTCTGTTTAATCCTTGATTATGGCTTAACCTCATTACTCAACACTAAACAAAAATCACAAAAAACATCTAATTAATCACAAGTAGGTTAATGATCTTAACCCTGCATCAAAGGTGATTAAGTGTGAGAATCTGACTTCACACTTAAGGTAATTCTCATTACCCCTAATCAGAGGGATGATGTGATGAGTTTACCAAATCCATTGATTTAGGTTTAAGCTCATTATCCTATGACAAAAAAATCCAAAAAAGAAATAAAAGACTGAAAACTCAAAAACAAACAATAATCGTCTCCTTCGGGATTCTTTTCTCATCATCTTCACTCACAACCGAGAACTAGCTTCTTCCGTCTAATGCAAGACAGTTTGCATCTGTGCCAGACAGATCTTACACTTGAGCATAGGCAAGCAAGCAGTTCACCAGTCAATTCACCTTTCAGTCTCTTTGGGTCGAACTACGGTGTTCTGACTTCCTCATTGCACGAGAGGATACGTAGGCATAACTTAACGGTTATCGAACAAAAGTCTCTGTCCATTCCCCCTCTTTCTAGCTTTATTCCTTAGCCTCATTATCTTGAGCAATTCATTCTCATTCTTACACTGACACCTGTACATTCTTTTCCAGCTCTTTATGCACAGATTGCACTGACACTACCCCTTTAAAACACAAATCTTTTAAGCGTGGATCCCGTCGAGTACGGCGGACAATCTGGGTGCTAATACCTTCCCAGGTTGTAACCAACCCCCTTTCTCAGTCTCTCTGGTTCGCAAACCGTCTTATCCATCTTTTTCTAGGCTTATGCAGCATTGCCTTTCCTCCGGGATAAAAATGCCTAGCTGGCGACTCTTTTCATTCTCCAGTGAGTTCACGGCTGTGTGTTCTCACTGTTCCCTTCGCCGACCGTTCGCGTCTGTACCTTCATCTGACCCGTTTTCATTTGTCGGGAGCGACAGCTTGGCGACTCTGCTGGGGACCCTTATACTGCAACCAGGGCTTCTGGTTCTTTTTGTGGGTTCCTCCTAGCGCTTGATTGATTTGTGTTTACTGGGGTGTTATGTGCTTGTTTGTGCTTGTATTTATTTTTGTTTATTGCTTTATGTACAGTTACTTTACTGCTTTCTTTACTGCATTTATATATCATACTGTCATTGTTGCTGGCTGGATCTGGTTATTTGCTTTGGTGGTTGGGGTTCCATTGAGAGTTTAGGTCCTATACCTGGGACCTGAGTGACACCTAGGCTAGAGTGAATCATATTCTTTCCCAGTCAATTTTCAGTCTGGTGCGGGAATATGAAACACGGTTCAGATATGGGTTTCTTCTTGAGAACTCTGTGTTGCAGATTTCCTGCAATGCTAGGGGGATCTGGGAAGCCTGCTAAGTCTGGATGACCTTTTAGTATTGACCTTCAGAAATTGAGGTGAATTAGAGGAGGAATTGTTATGGTAATTGTAAACACTGTACCTCCGGGTTAGAAGTGCTTACACTTCTCATAACAGATCCAAGTCTGAGGATCCTTGTTCTAGATCACTACCTGTGAGGGGGTTGGGCTGTTTACAGGTTTGCAGGTACCTTGACCTCAGAATACCCTGTTACTTTGACTTTGTTAAGAATGCTTCATGTTGGATAGTTCTTGTGATTCTAAAACCCTGGACATGTGGCTCTTTATTTGAGTCCCCTACCTTGGTTACTGGATTTCTTAGACCTCCATCTGGAATTCTTAGACACACATGGATCTATACCAAGGCATTTATTCAGATCCAGCTCAGTCACGAACCCTTGCATTTCATCTGCATACATCCTCATTGCATCATATTAACATGTGCTTATTTGTTTTTCAGGGTATCCATTGTTCATCAGGTTTTGGTTTTGACCCCATCTGCAGCTTTGACCCATTTTCACCAGCATCTGTTTCAGTTTTTAGCTGTCTGCTTCAGCACCAGCCAATCAGTGGCTCTCTCTCTCTTCTCAGCATTGTCATCAGCACTCTACCCAGTCTTCAGCATCATGGCTCCAAAGAAGAACAACATCACCTATCATTTCTTCCAACCAGATTTGTCAGACCTCAGGAGGATCCAAACCCTGATTACACCAGATCACCTCCCTTTGTTCAGGGAACATTATGGGGACATACTTGACCTAGTTATAGACATGGACCCATCTCAGAGGAGCCTGATCCATACCTGCATTCAGTTCTATGACCCCCCTTTGAGATGTTTCACATTTCAAGACTTCCAGTTGGGTCCTCTTTTGGAAGAATACTCATCTTTGACTGGTTTGCCTATCAAGAGGGAGATCCCATTCAACCCTGAAATGGACTTTCCCAGCAACGGGGAGATAGCCAAAGCTTTGCACCTGGAGCCTGCTTTGATTGAACAACACATGACCTCTAAATCTAGTGTCCCTGGATTTCAGCTGGACTTCCTAATCTCTCAAGCTAGTCTGAAGGCCTCCCTGGGGGAGTGGAAAGCTGTTTGTGCTCTGTTGGCTTTAAGTGTGTATGGAATTGTGTTATTTGCAGATGAGCCCAGATTCATCAGCAAGAGTGCAATCCATTTGTTCATCTTGAAGAACCCAGTGCCTGCCTTGTTGGGTGATCTCTATTACTCAGTACATCAGAGGAATGAGAAACAGAGAGGGAAGTTAGTGAGGATTTGTGCTCCACTATTCCATGCCTGGCTTCTCAAGCATCTACCTAAGACAGATGCATTCCTAAACCCTCACCAGCAAAGCAACTGGGCAAGGAGACTTTCTGTCCTAACTACAGCAGATATCAGGTGGTGCAATCAAAGTACCAAGGGCAGAGACATAATCACTAGCTGTGGGCATTTTCCTAATGTGCCTTTGGTAGGAGTCAAGGGAAGTATCAATTACAACCCCCTGCTGTTCAAGAGGCAATTGGGTTATGCACTGGTTCATGCTCCTAGGGAAAAGGACTTGGCTGAGACCCTCTACTGTGAGAACAAGGTTAGTCTGGCAACTGTTAGACAGGCTGCCTGGGCCTGGGATCATGTTCAAACCAAGGGAATCACCATCCTGGGAAAGTGCAACAATGTGGCATCAGCCCAATATCATGAGTGGTCCTATGCTAGGGCCCAAATCTCAGGATTGCCCTTCACCATCAAAGACATGCCTGAGTCATCATCAGCACCACCCCCTGCTACTGTCAGTTTGGAAGAGTTTGAAGGCTTGAAAGAAAGAAATGAGAAGCTATCCCAAGCCCTGCAGAAGACCCTCAGGGAGAGGAGTGAAGGTGTAAGGGAGATTGAAAGATTGGAGAAGCTGAGAGTGGAACACTTGACTAAGATTGAGAAGTCTGGAGACTATATCAACAAGTCTAAAGCTGGTGAGCAGATTCTGAAAAATGCTTGTAAAGAAGCCCAATTCCAAAGAGCAAGGACAGACTTGTACTTGAAAGAGAGTCAGGCCAGGTGGGTCCGTATCACTGAAGCCCGTACTCTAGAGGACAAGAGAGTTCAAGATAAGATGGAGCAGATGGAAAAAGCCCTGGCAGCAGCCCAGGAGGAAAATTCAGAGCTAAGAATCAAAGCTGGAGTGAAGAAATCCAGAGACCAAAGCCAGAACAAGAAGTTGACTGCAGCTGTTGCGACAAGAAACCTTCTCATCAGGAACCTTACGGAGCATCCGGCTGATCCTGTGACCGAAGCACTTCTCAAGGAAGTTCGTGAGGATGAGTTTGGCCTTGGAGTTTGATCATTTGCTTGTTGTTGTTCCTTTTCCATGTACTCTTGCTTTTTGGTGATGTATTTTTGACCCCTTAGAGGGCTAGTGTTGTAAAAAATGAACAATTTGTATTATTTTACCTTTGTAATATATTTGTGTTTGTTTCCATCTGGGTTCACTTCAAAAGCAACTTCAACAGCATCATCTTCAAGGGTCTGGACGGGTCAAAACTGAAGACCAAGCCGGATACCTTGATAGCAAATAAGCATACTGCATTGCATACTAACCCTTTTGTTTGTTTTGTAGGTTTTGTTTTATTGTTTCTAACCTCTGTTGTGACATTCAGGAATTATTGCTCGCCGCAGGCTATTCCCTCTCAACAGGCCACACAGGTACCCTACAAGAAACAACCTTCCGGGCATCCAGATGGACCAGTTGCAGCAAGACCTCAATGAGGCCAGAACCCAGATGGCTAATGAAAGGGTGGAGATGAGAACCCAGATCACTCAATTCATGGAAGTGATGAATAACTTAGCTCAAAGTCAGGAGAGGCTTAGAGTTTTGGTAGAGGGAAGAACTCAAGAGGAGCCCCATGTGGGAACTGCTGGCACAAGTAACAATGAAAGGGTGCAACCCCATGTTAACCCTCCTGTGTTTGGCCCACATCTGCATCCTGAGATTAACATTCCTGCAAATGTTCAAGGGACAGCCACAGCAGCCAGAGTACTTCAAGAAGATCCTCAGGAGGACCAGTATACAGTCATGGGTGCTGGAGAAGAAACCTATGATAGGAGATTGGATGAGTTGGCTGAGAAGTTGAGGTCTTTGGAATCCCAAAATTCTTTGGGGTTCGATGTCATGGACATGGGGCTGGTAGACGGGGTCAGGATCCCCCACAAGTTCAAGCCTCCATGTTTTGAAAAGTATAATGGGACTTCTTGTCCTCGAACCCATCTGCAATCTTTTCTCGGAAGATTAAAAGCTTACACCATGGACGAGAAATTGTGGATGTTTTACTTCGAAGATAGCTTGACTGGAGCATCAAGGGAATGGTATTCCCATCTGACAAGAGCAACTGTAAGATGCTGGAAGGACCTGGCAGAGGCCTTCATCAGACAGTATCAGTATAATCTGGATATGGCACCCAATAGGACCCTCCTAATGGGGATGTCACAATCATCAAGGGAGAGCTTCAGAGAATATGCTCAAAGATGGAGACAGCTTGCTGCTGCTGTCCAGCCACCTATGTCTGAAAGAGAGATGGCTGATATGTTCATGAATACCCTTCAGGGAACCTATATTGATAGGCTAGCTGCTTTCTCTTCCACCAGCTTCGCAGATGTTGTTATAGCCGGGGAGAGAATTGAAAGCCTATTAAAGATGGGTAAGATATCTGATAATGGTGCCAGTTCGTCCAGTGGTACAAGAAAGCCTTTTGCAGGCCCTAGAAGAGCTGGCGAGACCAATGCCATTCATACCAACAGGGGTAGGCCCCAATATGTTCCAAGAACAATAGCAGCAGTCACCATTCCTGCTCCAGCTCATCCTCAGCCAGTCTATCAACCTCCTCAACAAAATTTCCAACAACAACCTCAGTATCAGCAAAATCAATATCCTCCAAGAAACAACTACAACAACAACTCCAACAACAACAATCAACAGAGGCCATTTCAGCAGAGGCCCTCTCAGGCTAACAGGGTGATAGACCCGATTCCAATGCCGTATGCTGCTTTGCTGCCGCAGCTTCTGAAACTCAACCTGGTTGAGCTAAGAACGTTGGCACCTCCGGATCCAAACAGTCTACCAAGAAACTATGACTCCAATGCTAGGTGTGCTTTTCATTCCAACGCACCTGGTCACAGTACGGAAAAATGCAGAGCTCTGCATATGAAGGTACAAGACTTGGTAGACTCCAAAGCTCTGAACTTTGCACCTCCGCCCAATGTCAACAAAAACCCAATGCCACACCATGGTGGTCCCCGGATTAATGCTATTGAAGAGGACCAACAGTCTTATTTGATAACTAGTGTGGATCAGATCAGGACACCATTGGTGGAAATCAAAGCTCAACTCCGTGAAAATCAAATATTTCCAGGGTGTGAGCTGGGGTGCCCTTATTGCAATATTTCATGGAATGGGTGTGAAGACTTGAGGAATGGCATTGACAGCCTTATCAAGAGTGGCCTCTTACAAATCACTACATCATTTCCGGCACATCCGGCAGCTTCATCAACAACGGTTTCAGACCCTCCTACAAATGCAACAACTATTGCTCCCAATAATTCAACAACCACATCAGCAAGTACATCATCTGTCCTTCCAAATGACCAGTTTTCAACAGTTTCTCCTGCTACAACATCAGCTTCATTCCATTTCGACTCTCCATCTACAACAACAACAGTCCTTCCATCAGGACCTCCTACAACTCCAGCAAACGATCATGAAGATGTCTCTACTGTTACCATCTTCTACGATCCAGAAAATAACTCCGCCTACCATTCAGAGGGTGCTGCTCCCACTAGAGCACCAGTTACTATCTTTTATGATCCACAAACAATTGCAGTCCCTTCAGCAGCATCAATCAGTCCGGTTACCGTCACAGTACCTGGACCTGTACCGTATGAAAGCAATAGGGCCATCCCTTGGCACTATGGCTCTGACGTGTACTGTGAAGGGAAAAGAATCACTCTGGAAACATCAGCACCTGCACCACAAATTGATAATGTGGGCGGAGGCGGAGGCTTCACCCGAAGCGGACGTCTCTTCGCTTCACAAGTCCAAAGACCCACTGCCGAAGCAGAAGCTGCTGCCAAGGCAAAGGGTAAGGGACCGGTGCAGGAAGATCCAGCTGCCAAAGAAGCCCTGAAGACTCCATTTGATCAGGAAGTTGATGAGTTTATGCGGATCATCAAGAAGAGTGACTATAAAGTTGTGGATCAGCTTCATCAGACGCCGTCCAAAATCTCCATCCTCTCACTGCTCATGTGCTCCGAAGCCCATCGGAATGCACTACTGAAGGTACTGCACGCAGCTTACGTGCCCGAGGAGATTACTGTCAACCAATTGGAAACCGTGGTTGGTAATGTTACTGCTAGCAATGGGCTAGGGTTTACCAATTCTGACCTGACAGTGGATGGCCGCAATCACAACAAAGCCTTGCACATAACCATGGAATGCAAAGGAGCTGTCCTTTCACATGTGCTGGTGGACACAGGATCGTCCCTGAATGTCTTACCAAAGAAGGCTCTGGTGAAGCTTGAATATGATGGACTGGCATTGAGACCCAGCAACCTGGTGGTTAGAGCTTTTGATGACTCAAAGAGATCGGTTCTGGGAGAAGTTGAGCTGCCCGTGACAATTGGCCCGCAGACCTTCAAAACTATCTTTTATGTGATGGACATTCAGCCCGCCTACAGCTGTTTGTTGGGTAGACCCTGGATTCACGCCGCCGGCGCAATAACATCTACCCTTCACCAAAAGTTAAAATATGAGTGGGAAGGCCAAGTTGTCACAATCTGCGGGGAGGAGGATATATTTGTGAGCCATCTGGCTACTTACAAGTATATTGAAATGGATGGAGAGATCGTTGAAACCATGAGCCAAGGTTTTGAAGCCTTGAATGTGAATGAAGCATCTGCTGTTTCGGGGATCTCCATGTCGTCATACCAACAAGCCCGGAAGGTTGTTGAGGAAGGAACTGCCCTAGGCTGGGGCAAGGTTTTAGCTGTGGAAGAGAAGAAGGACAAATTTGGGTTGGGTTACAAACCAACTCAACATCAAGTGAAGGCTGCTGGAGAGCCTGGTTTTGTCAGTGGGGGAATGCTAACCCCCGATGCTATCAACTGTCTGGAAGACGAGCTGGAAGAGGAGCGCAACCTGGAGAATTGGATTCGTCCAAAGGTCCCGGGGAGCAGTGTCTCGAACTGGTCTTCCCAGGGAATTATAAGTGTTACTCGAGCAGAGTAATTATTATTTCCTGTATCTTTTATAGCATGCATCAAAGTCTTGCATCTTGCCCAAGATGACAAGACTCATTTTGTAATCAGGGCCATCTGTACTTTTGTGCAAACAAGATTAAATTAATGAAATATCAGACAATCTTTTTGCAAACGAGTCTTTTTCTTTTTTGCTCACTGTTTTTCCATTTTTCTTTTTGTACAAAAATAAATGGCGGTGTTTTCAAAATGATAACTTCATTTCACTTTTTTCTAAGCAAGACTAAAATCAATCACTAAAATGAACAAACTTAACCCTTGCAGAGAGTGCCTTCCAGACAGCACCGACAACAGCACAGCTATGACATCGTATGACTTTGACAATCCGATCAATCAAGCTGACGAAGGGGTTGAAGAAGAATACGAGCTTCCTGAAGAGCTAGCCAGGTTGTTAAGACAAGAGGAAAAGGTTATTACCCCCCATCAGGAGGAGGTTGAGGTGATTAATCTTGGTACGGAGGAAAATGTGAAAGAAGTCAAGATCGGGGCCTGCCTGCAAGACTCAGTGAAGAGACAGCTGATAGATCTGCTTCAAGAGTATGTTGATGTGTTTGCCTGGTCCTACCAAGATATGCCAGGGTTGGATACCGATATTGTTGTGCATAAGCTGCCTTTGAGGGAAGAATGCCAACCAGTCAAACAGAAGCTGCGCCGTACTCGTCCAGACATGGCTATGAAGATCAAGGAAGAGGTACAAAAGCAATGGGACGCCGGGTTCCTTGCTGTGACTAGCTATCCGCCGTGGGTTGCTAATATAGTGCCAGTGCCTAAGAAAGATGGTAAGGTAAGGATGTGTGTTGATTACCGGGATCTGAACAGAGCCAGCCCGAAAGATGATTTCCCATTACCTCACATCGATGTATTGGTAGATAATACGGCTCAGTTCTCGGTATTCTCCTTCATGGACGGATTCTCAGGATATAACCAGATCAAGATGTCACCTGAAGACATGGAGAAGACAACATTCATTACACCTTGGGGCACGTTCTGTTATAAGGTGATGCCATTCGGACTGAAGAATGCTGGTGCCACCTATCAACGGGCTATGGTAACATTATTCCACGATATGATCCATAAGGAAATCGAGTGTTATGTGGATGACATGATTGCCAAGTCCCTTACAGAGGAAGACCATCTGGTGAATCTGCTCAAGTTGTTCAAGCGTCTGAGAAAGTATCAACTAAAGTTGAACCCCAACAAATGCACATTCGGGGTGCGATCCGGTAAGCTGCTGGGCTTTATTGTAAGTGAGAAAGGGATTGAAGTCGACCCTGATAAAGTCAAAGCTATTCAAGAAATGCCTGCACCGAAAACTGAGAAAGAAGTTCGAGGGTTCTTAGGTCGATTGAACTACATTTCGCGGTTCATATCTCACCTTACAGCAACTTGTGAACCCTTATTCAAGCTGTTAAGAAAGGAGCAAACGGTCAGGTGGAACGAAGACTGCCAGAAAGCTTTTGACAAGATCAAAGAATACTTACAAGAACCTCCAGTCCTTATGCCTCCAGTTGAAGGAAGACCTCTGATTATGTACTTGACAGTATTAGAAGAGTCAATGGGGTGTGTGCTGGGCCAGCATGACGAGTCTGGTCGAAAAGAGTATGCAATATACTACCTAAGCAAAAAGTTTACCGACTGTGAACAACGTTATTCACTGCTCGAGAAAACTTGCTGTGCTTTAGCGTGGGCTGCTCGCCGACTGAGGCAGTATATGTTGACCCACACTACTTTGTTAATCTCAAAAATGGATCCAGTTAAGTACATTTTCGAGAAGCCAGCTCTTACCGGACGGGTTGCAAGATGGCAGATGATTCTCACAGAATACGACATACAGTACACATCTCAGAAAGCCATCAAGGGCAGTGTACTATCTGAATATCTTGCTGAGCAACCCATTGATGATTACCAGCCTATGAGGTTCGACTTCCCCGATGAAGACATCATGTTCATTAAAGCAAAAGATCATGAAGAGCCTATCCACACTGAAGGGCCTGACCCAGAAGAAGAATGGACTATGATGTTTGACGGGGCTGTTAACATGAATGGCCGTGGAGTTGGTGCAGTACTCATTACACCCAAAGGAGTTCACATGCCTTTCTCGGCTAAACTCACTTTCAACTGCACTAACAACGAAGCTGAATACGAAGCTTGTATTATGGGTCTTGAGGAAGCCATTGACCTCAGGATCAAGACATTGACCGTATTCGGAGATTCAGCTTTGGTAATCAATCAGACCAACGGAAAATGGTACACCCACCAAGATCATCTGATACCTTATAGGGATTATACGAGAAGGTTACTGACTTTCTTCACAACAGTCAAACTTGAGTATATCCCTCGGGACGAGAATCAGTTTGCAGATGCCTTGGCTACCATTTCGTCCATGATCAAAGTTCAGACTGCTAACTTTGTACCTCAGATTTCAGTATCGAGACTTGATAGACCAGCATATGTGTTTGCAGCAGATATTGCTAAAGATGATAAGCCTTGGTTCCATGACATCAAGTGCTTCTTGGAGGATCAAACATACCCACCTGGGGCATCTTCCAATGATAAGAAGACTTTAAGAAGGCTTGCTGGAAGTTTCTTTCTGAACACTGATGGGTCTTTATACAAAAGGAACTTTGACATGGTACTCCTCAGATGTGTTGACAAGACGGAAGCAGATTTGCTGATGCATGAAGTGCACGAAGGATCCTTTGGTACCCATGCAGGAGGGCATGCCATGGCTAAGAAGTTGTTAAGATCAGGCTATTACTGGATCACAATGGATGCAGACTGTTGTGCCTATGCCAGGAAATGCCACAAATGCCAGATCTACGCAGATAAAGTGCATGTGCCTCCCAACCCTTTGAACATAATGTCTTCACCATGGCCCTTTGCTATGTGGGGCATTGACATGATTGGCAAAATTGAGCCAACTGCTTCGAACGGCCACAGATTCATCCTGGTCGCCATCGATTATTTTACAAAGTGGGTTGAAGCAGCCTCATATGCAAATGTCACAAGGCAAGTGGTAGCGCGATTTCTGAAAAGAGATATCATCTGTAGATATGGAGTGCCCGAGCGAATCATTACTGATAATGGTTCTAATCTCAACAACAAAATGATGGCTGAATTATGCCGGGACTTCAGGATCCAACATCACAATTCTTCTCCTTACAGGCCAAAGATGAACGGCGCTGTTGAGGCAGCAAATAAGAACATCAAGAAGATTGTGCAAAAGATGGTAGTCACCTACAGAGACTGGCACGAAATGCTACCGTTTGCCTTGCATGGGTACCGCACATCAATCAGGACATCCACTGGGGCAACACCATATCAGCTCGTGTATGGTATGGAAGCAGTCCTACCAGTTGAAGTTGAATTACCCTCGCTACGGGTATTGATGGATGTCAAACTAAGTGAAGCAGAATGGGTTAGGTCCCGATACGAGCAACTGAGTCTGATCGAAGAGAAGAGATTGGCTGCAATCTGTCATGGGCAGTTATATCAGAAGAGAATGAAGAGAGCCTTCGATCAGAAAGTCAGGCATCGAGAGTACCGAGTGGGAGATCTTGTGCTGAAAAGAATCCTTCCTCCTCATACAGACCACAGGGGCAAATGGACTCCAAATTACGAAGGACCATTCGTTGTAAAGAAAGTTTTCTCTGGTGGAGCACTGATGCTCAGCACCATGGATGGTGAAGATTTCCCGTCCCCTGTGAATTCAGATGCAGTTAAAAAATACTTCGCATAAAATGACCCGCTGGACATAAAAACAGAATGTAAGTCCAGGCAAAATAGGGCCTCCCGGCGAGTCAAAAACAGAATAAAAGACTCGGGCAAAAATAAGGGAAAATGAATAAAAAATTGTACACCCGCTGAGTTGAAAAGCCGCATTGGACAGCTCAGGCAAAAATGGGTATCCCGATGGATCGAAAACCCGAAAGGGCGATCCATGCAAAATAAGGGAATAAGCGAACAACTGCATTCTGAATTCGTCTGTATCACTTACAACTTGGAAAGCTTTGACAGAATCAAGCTCCGATCAGAATCAACTCTCTCCAGAAAGCAAGACGAGAAGAACGTCATTGTCATACGAGTCATAGCGGGAGAGGAAGCTCCTCAAAGCGTCATCAACACTGCCAGCACTTTGTTTCTCAATTTGTAACAACCTCCTCATTTCAGGAGATATTGTTTCTTTGACTGTATCTTGCCAATTCAGGGCACGCAAATTAATAAAGTCGAATTTTCAGTCATGCCTCGTTTTTACATTTTTATGTTTTGCAAAGAATTGTCTGATATCTCTAAAAACACAATTGCATAAGTACAGATGCCTTTCTCTAAAAAGATAAATAAAAGCACATGCTTACAGGGAATATACTTACTCTCGAAAGTACTTGTCCCCTATGACGGAATCCAGTAAGGGGTACCTCGGGACCATTTGTGCGTTTCTTTATCTTTGCAGGATTGCAGGTATCCAGAACACAACCTGGGGCATGCAAGTTACGTCTCGGCAACTGGCAAATCATTATCAACTCACCTGGCACTGGGAGGTGCCCACTTCCCCAGCAAGTTGCCAAGTCAACATACAGCATCCGAAATGCTCTATCCCCAGCTGAGTTGGCCGCTTATTACTTATCCCCATCAGAATGGGCAGGTGTCACAGAAGATGCCCTTGTCCCCGGCGGAGCCAAGAAGTCACCGTAACAGATTTTCTAGGGAGATCTTTCAGTGATGCCTCTCTCTCTCCCCAGCCGAGTTGTCATCTCGCCCTCAACTGAGTACAAATCAGGGAATCATCCCCACAGAGCTTCAAGCCTCTATTCAGAAGAGCAGCGCACGGAGAAGTCACAACAGAGAGAAAAAAGCTTCTACAAACCCCAGCTGGGTCCCGTATTATGAGGATATGTCAATCGATGACGTATATCCCCAAGCAGATACAACTACAGATCTATCAATGATCTCATCCCCAGCTGGGATGTTCACTTCAAGCAGATCGATCAGAGATCTTTGCAGCAACGGGATCCGAATCCCGGATCGGTGCCTCTTTGCATAATCATAGCATTCGCATCATATTCACCCCCAGAGCGTAGCATTCCGTCTAATACGGAGCATTACGGCAAAAAAATCAAATGCATAGCATAATCATAAGTCATGTTGTGAGTTGAACACTTGTAAATATTGATAATCTGTCGGCATACAGAATACATCCCCATCAGAGTCCCAGCAAAAGCAGTTGCCCCATATCACAAACACCAGTGCATATCTCCTTTTTGATACCCGTCCGTATCATCATTTCCCAGCAGGTTGCCTGAATACACTTTACAAACAAGATCACCCGTATTACAGATACGTCTTGACACCCGTCCGTGTCAAAACACCAGCAGAAAGCCAAAGACACCCTCTTTGCACTTACATAGACCTATACATTTTCTTGACACCCGTCCGTGTCATATCCCCAGCGCGGTCGCCTATACTTGTATATACACTTTCCTGACACCCGTCCGTGTCATATCCCCAGCAGATAAACACTCACCTATACTCACTACTCATGTTACACTTATACAGATACTCGTCCGTATCTTATACGTCACCATATATATCCCCACAGATTCGACAGTAGTCCTTGTTCTTTGTTAACCAGTTGGTACTCGTCCGTACCATCATCTCAGAACATTGCGTCTAGCGTTTGTTTCTACATGATACTCGTCCGTATCATAGTCTTGAGGATGCTCGTCCGCATCTTTAATCCATACACCGTGTCAAGCACTTGTGTCTTCTTGAATATAGATACTCATCTGTGTCTACTATTCCTCAGAAGGTTCCTTTCAGATGCAACACTCGTCCGTGTTCCTTGTTAACCAGTTGATACTCGTCCGTATCATCATCTCTGAACATGTGTCAGTTTGTTTCTACATGATACTCGTCCGTATCATAGTCTTAAGGATGCTCGTCCGCACCTTTAATCTACACACAATACCAAACACTTATACCTTTTGTTTCTTGGATGTAAGCGCTCGTCCGTGTTTACTATCTCCCCAGTAGATTGCCAACAAATTTTCTTTTTATCTAGCACTCATCCTGTGTTATGATAACCTTGAGAGCAGCCGTACCCTGCTGAGTGGTCGTCCTCCACTTCTTGATGGTCGTCCTCCATCATGCTCATCCGATGGCCGTCCCCATCGTTGATTTTAGCAGCCGTCCCCTGCTAGGTGGTCGTCCTCCACCTTTTGATGATCGTCCTTCATCACTTCGTCCAATGGCCGTCCCCATTGTTGATTTTCGTTGTCTAACACTCATCCTGTGTTATGATAAACTTTGAGAGCAGCCGTCCCCTGCTGAGTGGTCGTCCTCCACTTCTTGATGGTCGTCCTCCATCATGCTCGTCCGATGGCCGTCCCCATCGTTGACCTTTTCTATCCGATGGCCGTCCCCATCGTTGATATTTTGGCAGCCGTACCCTGCCAGGTGGTCGTCCTCCACCTTTGATGGCCGTCCCCATCATATTTCTTTTATACCCAACAGAGCAGCCGTCCCCTGCTAGGTGATCGTCCTTCACCTTTGATGGCCGTACCCCATCATCTGTTTATTTCATTTATTCTTTAACCCGATGGCCGTCCCCGTCGTGGTCCCTTTTCTTTTTTAACCCGATGGCCGTCCCCATCGTTGGTTACTTTACCTTTATGGACTTGATGGCCGTCCCCGTCATGTTTCATTAATCCTCAGAATTTTGCAGCTTTATCTTGATGGCCGTCCCCATCATGATATTTTATTTTCCCCAGCTAGTCGGCCGTCCCCGTCTTAGCTTTACCTGTTATCCCCAGCTTGTCGGTCGTACCCGTCATTGCTTTATACACTTTACCAGCATGTCGGCCGTCCCCGTCATCGCTTTGCTTCACATACCACCTTACCCAGCAGTCGTCCTCTGCTCGACGGTCGTCCTCCGTCGCCCGCACTTTACAATATACTTTATTTTCTTATACAATCTATATCCCTTTTCTTCTTCATTCTGTGAGTGCAAATTTTGGACTGTCTTTGGTATTCAACCACAAGTTATCTTGTTTGCTTGTTAAGCCGCCGCTTACAACCTGCACAGCTAACTCATGTTTGAATAGGGGCAGCTGTAAACACCCCAAATTTGCCCTCACCCATTCACACATGGCTTGTGATCATCTCATATGCATATACACAAAACATATCATCTCACATCTCATTTTGATTCACTGCATAGCTTCTAAGGCATCTGCACCTAGGGTTTGTGATCTGAGCAACCTCAAGGCATCTTGAGCCATTCCAAAGGCCACTAATCAACTCAAAGGGGTCCATGTGTGTTCTTATGTCATGTTACATCCTCACAAAGTCAAAATTGCAGAGGAATCACAAGAACTAGGGTTTGAGTGGATGCAGAGCCAGGATGAACTGCACAGTTGACTGAAAATTAGGGTTTTGGTTTCAGAGGCCATAACTCCAATTTTTTTGGTCATTCTTGTTTCCATTGGTCTCTATATGGTATAGGGAGTATGCGTATCAAT
This sequence comes from Lathyrus aphaca, assembly GCA_963966055.1. Lineage (NCBI taxonomy): Eukaryota > Viridiplantae > Streptophyta > Magnoliopsida > Fabales > Fabaceae > Lathyrus > Lathyrus aphaca. The sequence continues at coordinate 325,638,782 of OZ014523.1, forward strand.
TTTCATGAAGAAATTCCATGGGGAAGTCATCTGATCAAGAGTTGACTTTTCAGACAAGTCAGTGTAAAATCAGGGCATCTGAGGCCCCCAATGACCCAACCAATGGGTGATCTTCATCATTTTGAGTGTATATGATCTTTATTTGATCATGGAAGAAGTTTGAAGTTCATGGAAATCAAGAATTTAGGGTTTTTGCAAAAGTTGACTTTTTGGGTTTTGTTGACTTTTCAAGAATGCACCATTTTAGGTCAATTTTCAAGCCTTGATTCATGGTCCAAAAAGGCTTCAAATGGAAAAACTTTGGTCATGAAAGTTGTAGATCTCATCTTTCCCTTTTCAAAAAGTACAAGAACATGATCAAACTCTTCTTGGATCAAAAGTTATGGCCATGCAAAGTTGCCAAAAATCATTGTTTTTCAAGTTATGCACTAAGTGGAAATCTTGCAAAAACCTTGAGCCAATGCATTATGCAGCCTTCAATTCATGTCAAACCATCTTGTAATGTTCTCTAAGTCCATAAAATCAGAATTGGACTAAGCTTTCCCATGATTTCATGCTTGGTTGGCCAAAAGATCACATGTGAACCAAAAGTACAACAAGTTGCAAAACACTCATGATCATTCCTCACAACTTGCAACATTGGCTGCTGAACCTTCCATAGTCTCTCACCACACCATGCTGCGCCAGCCCTAGCCTTGTACCAAGCCTAGATCAAGCCATGCTTTCTCTTACACAAGAGTTGACAAAGTTGCAAAAGTTAACCTACCAATCCATAAAGCACAAGTCACATCAGTCAGCCAATGAGAGAAAGTCACATGTACAATTTGCAAGCAAAATATATCAAGAGCTAAGGCTGAAACCGACACATTCACAACTTTCACAAAAAGCCACTAACTTGCAACTTCATTCGAATTCCATTACACAGCCTGCAAACACCCAAACCTTTGCCTCCATTCATCTCACCTTGATCTATAGAACAAAAAGCATCAAGAAACAAAGCCAAAAACACCCTGAATCCCCATCTGCCATAGCTCACCTTCATGCTGCAGATTCAATCGAATCTCTCTCTACAAGCCACAAACACATAAACCAACACCACCAATCTTCTTTGCACATTGCATAGACCTCATACAACTCATCACCACAGCCTGAAAGTGCCAAGAACTCATCTGCCATTGTTGACTGAGCAGAAGCAGTTCTCTTCGAAACTCATCATCCAACAAATATAAATTCCATTTGAGCATTCAAGCAACTTTGGGGGACCAAGAGGAGCAGATTGAGCAAGGAGAAGAGGCCTGAAAGTTCCAAAATCAAAGGTTGCAAATCTCAGGTAGCTCCAAATTAATTTTTCCAGAAATCAATTTGATTGTTACAAACTTGTTCCTTATGTTCTCCTGATCATGCTGATGCTTTTAGTTTTTGAAATGGATGTGTTTTGAGAATTTAATTGCTGTTTGAAGCTCACGAACCCTAGTTTTTCTTTCCTTCGATTCAGATGATTTAGGTTAGATAAATTTGTTTTGGAAGAGGGGTTTAGTTCGCAAAGTGATGGAGATCATTTCCCTGGCTTTGGTTTTCATTTTAGTTACGTTTTAAGGAGGTTTGGAGTTTTTCAGGGGAGGAGGTCACCGGAGAAGACGACCGGAGCTCGTCTCCGGTGACCTGAGAGTCATTAATTCATAATTAGGGTTAGGGCACTGAGTTTGAATCTGGACCATTTGATCTTCTTTCCCGCGCGTGTATGAATGGTCTGGATTGCATCATTAGTTCTAATTAGGTTTAATTAAATTAATTAATCAGAATTAATTCACTTTGAATCTGGGCCATCAGATGGCGCGCCAAGTCAACCCACTTACCCTCAGAACGCATCCTGGCCCCTCATTCCTTTGACTTTGTATTTTATTTAATTTTAATTCATTTTTCTTGCATTTAATTTGTACAATTAATTTAAAATAGCTAAAAAATCATAAAAATTATGAAACTTTTTCTTTAAGGTTTTATTAATTTTTATGACACAAAAATATTTTTATTTTATTTTTTATCACTGAAAAAGTATTTTTAAATATTTAAAAGATTATTTTTAATTGATTAATGAGAATTGATTAATTAAAAATACTTTTAGGTATTTAAAAATTACAAAAAAATTCATGATATGTTCTAAGACATTTAGAAACATTGTCCAACCTTCAAACCAAATTTCTTTTTTGATCTTGATGTATTTTGATAATTTTTCATTGAATTAAATCCCTTTTTATGCATTATTTTGATCATAAGTTTAAAAATTCATTTCTGCCAATTGGTAAAGGTTGAGACATTGATTCTTTTTGCATTGCTTTCCATTTGACATGAACTTTCAAAGATAAAAAGGCCATGATTTGATCTTGCATTTCCTATTTGATTGGCATTTCTTTTGTTCCAAACCCTAAAAAACCCTAATAACTTGTAAAATTCATAACTTGAGTTTGGTTGAGAGTTGAGAGCTCCCCTTTGGGTAGTGGTTCATTTTAGGTCTAGGGTTTCTTTAGGTGCCATTTTCCATTTTTCATATTAGGGTTTGCTTCTGTTTTTGGTTTGTGTTTGATGTTTGACCCATGAACCCTAATTTGGGCCTTCTCTTGCATCCCCTTTGCATTACCTTGCATAACATGGCTTGTCATTGCATTTTGTGCATTCCTATGTTTCATTTGACATCTTAAGACATGTATGAAGCATCATGGATCATTGCATTACATATTTGCCATGCCATTTGTCTTGTATGTTCCATAACATTTCATGTTCATTCATGTTCCTCAACTTGTATCATTTGCATCCATGACCTTGTATGATCATCTCATTGTCTTGTCTCATGTTCATAGCACTTCATAACATCATAATCATCATGTGTATGCTCCTGGTTTTGCTTTGTATCATGTCATTACATCTCATCTTGCATTGCATTGCATTTCTTTCTAACATTTCAGGTGGTAAGTAAACTTGGGAAGTGAATTTGCCTTCACTTCTCATAACTTTTCTTCTCATCTTCTTTTGCATACCTTGCTGCATTCTTACTTGTGTTTGAGCTTGAGCTTGCTCATTCTTCCTTCTCCCACTTTCTTTCTTCAAGTGACTTGACTTCTTGAATGAAGCAAGTCACTTTGCTTCTCTTGATCTTGTTCATCTGCTTCCTGGTGGTTCATCTGAAGATTGTTCTTGAAAACCTCACAAACATTAGGACCAACCAAGCATGACAATGAATTAGGGTTTTGATTAGTCTCCCCCATAGTTTTTACCTTTGTGTCTCTCCTTGAGTCATCTCTTCTCATCTCATAATCAGGGACTAAACCCTCAAGGCTTTAAGACTTTGTGATTAAGATCATGCCTGCATCCTTCCCTTAGGATGGAGTGTATAACTTTAATCCTAAGTCTTGGACCCTTAAGGTGTTGAAATCTCTTAATTAATCCATCTAATAATCATCAAGACATTACACTTGTAACTTGGGCCTTGCATTAGGGTTCTAATTCTTCCTTAATTGGTTAAGAAGGACTAACCCTAAAGTTAATGGACAAGTCCCCCTCAAGTTGTCTTCCAAATCATAAAAAACACTTCATCATCATACCATTAATAAAGTCCACTTAACTAAAGGTTTGTTTTGTCATGGGTTTAATCCCTAATCATGGATTAAGTTGAGGAGCCTTCCTTAGCTTAAACATTCTCATCTATTATCCTTCTTTTAGGATGGTGTAATGGGTCTGTTTAATCCTTGATTATGGCTTAACCTCATTACTCAACACTAAACAAAAATCACAAAAAACATCTAATTAATCACAAGTAGGTTAATGATCTTAACCCTGCATCAAAGGTGATTAAGTGTGAGAATCTGACTTCACACTTAAGGTAATTCTCATTACCCCTAATCAGAGGGATGATGTGATGAGTTTACCAAATCCATTGATTTAGGTTTAAGCTCATTATCCTATGACAAAAAAATCCAAAAAAGAAATAAAAGACTGAAAACTCAAAAACAAACAATAATCGTCTCCTTCGGGATTCTTTTCTCATCATCTTCACTCACAACCGAGAACTAGCTTCTTCCGTCTAATGCAAGACAGTTTGCATCTGTGCCAGACAGATCTTACACTTGAGCATAGGCAAGCAAGCAGTTCACCAGTCAATTCACCTTTCAGTCTCTTTGGGTCGAACTACGGTGTTCTGACTTCCTCATTGCACGAGAGGATACGTAGGCATAACTTAACGGTTATCGAACAAAAGTCTCTGTCCATTCCCCCTCTTTCTAGCTTTATTCCTTAGCCTCATTATCTTGAGCAATTCATTCTCATTCTTACACTGACACCTGTACATTCTTTTCCAGCTCTTTATGCACAGATTGCACTGACACTACCCCTTTAAAACACAAATCTTTTAAGCGTGGATCCCGTCGAGTACGGCGGACAATCTGGGTGCTAATACCTTCCCAGGTTGTAACCAACCCCCTTTCTCAGTCTCTCTGGTTCGCAAACCGTCTTATCCATCTTTTTCTAGGCTTATGCAGCATTGCCTTTCCTCCGGGATAAAAATGCCTAGCTGGCGACTCTTTTCATTCTCCAGTGAGTTCACGGCTGTGTGTTCTCACTGTTCCCTTCGCCGACCGTTCGCGTCTGTACCTTCATCTGACCCGTTTTCATTTGTCGGGAGCGACAATATCATGGAAAAGGGTGACCATTGCCCTTTGATAAGTGGCTCCTTCATTTCTGAGACCGAATGGCATAACTTTGTAACAATAAGTGCCCCATGGTGTGATAAAAGTTGTCTTTTCCATATCGTCAGGATCCATCTTGATCTGGTTATATCCTGAAAATCCATCCATGAAGGAGAAAACAACGAACTTAGTAGTGTTGTCAACCAAAGTATCAATGTGCGGAAGAGGGAAATCGTCCTTGGGACTGGCTTTGTTCAAATCTCTATAGTCCACGCACATTCTAAATTTGCCATCCTTTTTGGGGACTGGCACGATGTTAGATACCCACTCAGGATACTTTGCAACTGCGAGGAATCCAGCATCAAATTGTCTTTTAACCTCTTTTCGAATATGCAGAGCCATGTCTGGTCTTGTTCTCCGGAGCTTTTGCTTTACTGGAGGACAATCTGGCCGGAGAGGTAACTTGTGGACCACTATGTCTGTGTCCAAACCGGGCATATCCTAATATGACCATGCAAACACATCGACATATTCTTTGAGAAGCTTGACCAATCTTTCTCTGACGTCTGCCCCAAGTGTTGTACCAATCTTGACTTCCTTCTTGTCTTCATCAGTGCCAAGATTGATGGTCTCTACCTGCTCCTTATGTGGCTGAAGATTTGTGTGCTCATACTCAACTAATCTTGCCAGTTCTTCGGGAATGTCACAATCTTCCTCACTTTCATCTTCCGCTTGGTAGATGGGTGAATCAAAGTTAGGAGAGAATATAGAGTTATTGGATTCAACAGGGTTTTCATTTGTTCTGCATATGGGAATGATTTGCCTTTATTAAAAGTGAAAATAGAGGGATGCAAGAAAAACTTTTTATTAGCTTTGAAAGATTGACATTTTCTTTTAAAAGTTAAAAGAGAAAAACAGTAAATAAAAATAAAGTAAGAATTTAACAAAATGCCTTCATTGAATGAATAACTTGAAAATGAGAAGGGGCCCTACAAAATGATCCCATAGCCTTGGGCAGAGCTAGGGAACTTTGAAAACACTTAAAGAAAACAATAAATTACTTTGACACTAATAAACCAAATGATCCACATCTTCATCTTCAACATCCCCATTAATTGCATTGACCTGGTAGCCGGCACTGGAAAACACCTCTTGAATGGTCTTTGGACGTCCTTTGATGGAGGTTGACGCTCCTTCCTTCACATGAGTTGGTTTGTAACCCAACCCGTAGCGATCTAGCTTCTGTTTGACTTCAATGACATCACCCCAACCTTCATAGATTCCTTCTTCGATATTGGAAATGGTACTCTTCAGCGATGCAAAAGATGGAATACCATTTTCCCTTGGTTCCTCTACTTCCATAAGGACAACATTGGCTCTCTCCAGAGCTTGGAAAGCAGTTTCCAAAGCATCTTCATCAGCCTCAATATAGCTAAAGGAAGAAAGGTTGCTGACCATGAGATCCTCTTCACCAGACACAGTTACCAGCTTATTATCGACCACAAACTTCATCTTCTGGTGTAAGGTAGAAGTGACTGCCCCAGCGGCATGGATCCAAGGTTTTCCCAACAAAAAACTGTAATTAGGATTAATGTCCATAACCTAGAAAGTGATTTTGAAGACATGTGGCCCAATCAGGATTGGTAGGTCTACTTCTCCAATAATAGTCCTCCTTGACCCATCAAAAGCTTTCACAATCAGTGCATTGGGTCTCATCTCTCCCCCTTGATAAGATAACTTGGAAAGCGTTCTTTTCGGCAAAACATTCAATGAAGATCCTGTATCCATAAGAACTCTTGCTAAAGTATCCTCCTGACATTTTATAGATATGTGAAGAGAATGATTATGGTCTGTCGCTCCCACCAAATGACACCTGGTCAGAAGGGGTATAGATGCGAACGGTCGGCGAAAGAGAAGAACACAAGGGTGAACTGAAAAGAGTTGCCAGCTAGGCATTTTTATCCCGAAGGAAAGGTAATGCTACAAAGACCTAAGAAAAGATGGATAAGACGGTTGCGAACCAGAGAAACTGAGAAAGGGGGTTGGTTACAACCTGGGAAGGTATTAGCACCCAGATTGTCCGTCGTACTCGACGGGATCGATGCTTGAAAGTTTGTGTTTAAAGGGGTAGTGTCAGTGCTATTTTGTGTGCAAAAGCTGGAAAAGAATGCAAGTGTCAGTGCTGAAAAAAAGTGTGAAGTGAAATGAAAGAGTGTCAGTGTAAGAAAAGAGTATGAAGCTCAAGACTATGAGGCTTAAAGGATAATACTGGAAGAGGGGGGAATATACAAAGACTTTTGTTCGATAACTGTTAAATTATGTCTACGTATCCTCTCATGCAATGAGGAAGTCAGAACACCGTAGTTCGACTCGAAGAGACTGAAAGATAAATTGACTGATGAACTGCTTGCTTGTCTATGCTCAAGTGTATGATCTGTCTGGCTCAGGTGCAAACTTTCTTGCATTAGATGGAAGAAGCGAGTTCTCGTTTATGAGTGAATGAGATGAGAAAAGAATCCCGGAGGAGACGATTATTGTTTGTTTTTGGTATTTTCAATCTTTTATTGCTTTTGGAGTTTATCATAAGAAAATGAGCTTAAGCCTAAACCAAGGGTTAGTAAACTCATCACATCCTCCCTCTGATTAGGGGTAATGAGAATACCTTAAGTATGAAGTAAACACCTCACACTTAATCACCATGATGTAGGTTTAAGATCATTAACCTATTTTCATTTATTTAGATGCTTTTGGAGTTTTTGTTTAGTGTTAAGTAATGAGTTTAAGCTATAATCAAGGATTTAATGGACCCAATACACCATCCTAATAGAAGGATAATAGATGAGAACATTTAAGATGAGGAAGGCTCCTCAACTTAATCCATGATTAGGGATTAACCTCATGACAAAACAAAACCTTTATTGAAGTGGATTTTAGTTAATGGTAAGATTAAGAAGTGAATTTTATGGTTTGTAAGACAACTTGAGGGGGACTTGTCCATTAACACTAGGGTTAGTCCTTCTTAACCAATTAAGGAAGAATTAGAACCCTAATGCAAGGCCCAAGTTACAAGCTTGATGTCTTAGTGATTATTAAATGGATTGATTAAAGGATTTAAACACATTAAGGGCTTAACACTTAGGATTAAAGTTATACACTCAATCCTAATAGAAGGATATAGGCATAACCTTAATCACAAAGCCTTAAACCATTATGGTTTAGTCCTTGATTAAGAGATGAGAAGAGAAGACACAAAGATGACACAAAGGTAAAACTAATGGGGGGACTAATTAAGCCCTAATTGTGATCATGCTTGGTTGCTCCTAGGGTTTATGAGGCTTGCAAGAAGATCTTCAAGGAAAATCCACCATGGAAGAAGCAGGATGAAGGAAGGAGAAGCAAGAAGAAGCAAGTCAACTTACTTCACTTAAGAAGGTAAGTTGCTTGAAGAAAGAATGTGAGGAAAGAGCATGAATGAGCAAGCTCACTCTAATTCACAAGTAAAATGCAGCAATGAATGCATAAGAGATATGATAAGAGATTATGAGAAGTGAAGGCAAATTCACTTCTCAAACACTTACCACCTGAAACGTTAGCAAATAGAAATGAAATGAAATGAATGCAAAGATGAAAGTCAAAACCAGAAGCATGTTCATGATGAAAATGATGCTATGAGATGGTATGAAAGCATGTCAAGAGATATGAAGGTTCATACAAGAGGTGAGAATGCAAATGAGACATGTAAGGAACATGAAAGTTCATGAATGCATATGACATCAAATGAAAGCAAAAGCATGGAAAATGGATGATGCAATGATCAAACATGATTCCAATATGTTCTAAGATGTCTTATATGTCATGTGAATGCACAAAATATCATGGCAAGTTCATGTATGCAAGCTTATGCAAGATGGATGCAAATGAAGATGCAAATTAGGGTTTATGTACAACATGAGATGCAAAATTCAAAATCAGAAGCAAAAGATGAGGTAAAAAATTGAAAATGGAATCAAAGGGACCCTAAACCTATACAAGTTCACTGCCCAAAGGGGAATGTCAGAAGCTAAACCCTAAGGGACTTATGATTTTCCAAAATTCCTAAGGTTTTAAGGGTGATCCTAAAGGGAAAATTCCAAACAAATTGAAAATGCATTATAAAAATGAAACAAAAATGTTTTTAGATGCTTGAAAGGATGCATAACACAATGCAAAAAGAACCATGCACAAACTCAACTTGGATCAAAAGTTATGAATTTTTGAAGTTAGGGTTAAAAATATTCAAATTAAAGAACCCTAATTCAAATGAAAATTGCCAAAGTATGATCAAAACCAAAAAGAAATTTGTGTTGTGAGTTTGTAAATGTTTGGAAATGTTCTCTGAATTTTTTGGTGATTTTTGGAAACCTAAATGCTATTTTAATTAATTAATCTTCATTAATCAATTAAAATAAACATTTAAATATTTTTTTTAAATAGTTTAAAAATGCAAAAAATAAAATAAAAATTGTTTTCATGTTAAGAAAATTATTTAGAATAAAAATGCAGAAAGAAAATATTTTTTTGGATTTTCTATGTATTTTAAATAATTTGTGCAAGTTAAATGAGAAAAATATGAATAAAAATGAATTTTAGTGAGAAGTCAACAAATCCAATGACCAACATTTGAATAGAATTGGAGGGAGTTGTCCTGCGCATAAATGGGTGGTTTAGATCAATCCTGGGATTTTGAATTTTCCTAATCTTAATTAACTTAATTAATCCAGAATTAGGGCTTAATCAAGAGATCTGGACCATTGGATGCGCGCGGGAAAAGGAAATATATGGCTCACATTCAAACTCACCTAAAACCTAACCCTAATTAAATCACCTTCAGATGACCGGAACAGTGGTTCCGGTCATCTTTCCGGCGAGCACAAAACCTAACTTCTTCTCTAGGCAAAATCAAGAGCTCTAAAGCTCCAGATCACATCTCCTAATCAACCTGAACACGGATCAAGCATCAAAACAAATTTCTACAACCTACAACTCAAGATATGGATCAAAACATAAAATTTGGAAAAGTTTCAGAGCTTCGATACAGGCTTATTTATCAACCATTTCAAAAAGTAATAGCATCAGAATGATCAGCAAAGCATAAGGAACAATCTAGGAACTTAAAAACTCATTTCTGGAAAAAAAAGTTCTTGAGGTACCTGAGCTTGAGCTTCCTCAGTTTGCAGCTTTCTGAACCTCTCCTTCATGCCAATCCACTCCAATAGGCCCCTTGATGAAGTTTTGATGCTTTGCTGAAGTGTTTGTGGCCTCTCTTCAAAGTTCAGTGCAGCTCAGGTCAAGGGGGGAGAAAATCGTGTTTTGTGTATGGTGGCTTTCAAGGCAAAATGAAGGGTGGGAAATGATCAGTGGTGAATGTGGAGATGAATGGTGGAAAAAGTTTTGAGTTTTGATGACTGAGCTATGAGTTTCGAAGAGGACAAGTTTGAGGCCAATTTTTGATAACTAAGTGTGTGTGATGATCTGAGTTCCAAGAAGTTATGAAATGTAATCCTTGAGGTATGTATGTGAAGCTGTAATTGGTCAGAAGAGTTGTTGTGGAATAGTTTGATTGGCGTGGCTCAAATTGCATAAAGTCAAGAAAGTTGTCCTTTGAGGTATGGGCTCATGGCAGGCTGGCCTAGAGGTATGGCTCGAGTCAGCTGGCTTTAGGGAGGTCCATGGAAACTGATTTGAGGAGCTGGCACAAGTGGATATCAAGATTTGTGCCATTTTGCAAATTCATGAAGTCTTGGCCCCTTTTGAATTACTTGATGATCAAGGCATGGATTGGCATGATTATTTGGGCAATTCTGAGTTTTAGGTCATGTATCATGTTTGTGTAATGCTTAGAAGTCAATTAGAGGTCACGTTTTGCCTTGGCATGAGTTTTTGCAAGTTTCCCTCTTTGGTGCATAAGTGAAAATTTAGTGATTTTTCCCAACTTTGCAAGGCCATAACTTGAGTTCTAGGATGAATTAGATCAAGTTCTTGTACTTTTTGAAAAGGGAATGATCCAATCTACAACTTTCATGACAAAGAATATTTCATTTGTAGCTTTTTTGGTTGAGAAAGAGGAGGTTGAAAAACTTTCCCAAAATGGCAATTTTGCATTATAAGTCACTTTCCCAAAATGGCAACTTTGCAAATGGCTTGAAATTCTTCAATTTTGTGAACATCTAACCTCTTCTAAGATCAAATAAAGATCATATACACCCAAAATGATGGAGAGGGCCCTTTGGTTGGATGATTGGGGGCCTTAGATACCCTGATTTTGCACTGACTTGCTCAAGAAGTCATCTATTGATCAGATGCCTTCCCCATTGAATTTCTTCATGAAAATTGGTGTGTAGGATCCTTATAACATATAGAGACCAGTAGAAACAAGAATGACCAAAAAATTTGGAGTTATGGCCTCTGAAACCAAAACCCTAATTTTAGGTCATCTGTGCAGTTAAGCTTGGCTCTGCTTCCATGCCTTTCTCAGTTCTTGTGATTTTCTGACTTCCTTGATCTTGAGAGGATATAATATGATACTTGAACATACATGGACCCTCTTGAGATGATTGAAGACCTTTGGAGTAGCTCAGATGACCCTTGGTTTGCTCAGATCACAAACCCTAAATGCAGATGACTTTGAACCAATGCAGTGAAGTAAAAATGCAATATGAGATGATATGATTGAACTAATGCAAATGTGAAAGATCACAAGCCATGGTGTGAACTTAGTGAGGGAAAAATTGGGGTGTTTACAGCTGCCCCTATTCAAACATGAGTTAGCTATGTAGGATGTAAGCGACGGATTATCATACAAACAAGATAACTTGTGGTTGAATACCTAAGACAGTCCAAAATTTGCACTCACGGGGTGAAGAACAAAAGGGATATAGATTGTGAAAGGAAGGTAAAGTATGATTAGTGCGGGCGATGAAGGACGACCGTCGAGCAGAGGACGACTGCTGGGGATAAAGCAATGACGGGGACGACTGACATGCTTGGGAAATAGAGGGATCATGATGGGGACGACCATCAGGTAAAGTAACAAAATTCTCCGGGGATTAAAAGGTAAAGTCAATGATGGGGAATGCCATCAGGTTAATGAAATAAAAATGAAATAAATGATGAGGTACGGTCATCAAAGGGTGAAGGACGATCACCTAGCAGGGGACGGCTGCTCTGTTAGGGATAAGATGAGGGACGGTCATCTAAGGTGAAGGAGGATCACCTGGAAGGGTACGGCTGCCGAAAGTATCGCGACATAGGAAAAATGTCGGATAGAAAGAGTCGATGATGGGGACGGCCATCGGATAAGCATGATGAAGGACGATCATCAAGAGGTGAAGGACGATCACCTAGCAGGGTACGGCTGCTCTCGGGGTTTATCATGACATAGGATGAATGTCAGATAACAAGACCAACGATGGGGATGGCCATCGGATAAAATGATGAAGGACGATCATCAAGAGGTGAAGGACGATCACTTAGCAGGGGACGACTGCTAAAATATCACGACATAGGACGAATGTCGGATAGGAAAGGGTTCCAATAATGGAGACTCCGCTGGGGGAATGATGAAGGACGATCATCAAAAAGGTGAAGGATGATCACCTGGCAGGGTACGGCTGCCGAAAGTATCATGACATAGGACGAATGTCAGATAGGAGAAAAGTTGTTCTACTGAGGAATGGTAAACACGGACGAGTGTCTACATTCAAGAAACGAAAGGTATAAGTGTTTGACACCACGTATAGATTAAAGATGTGGACAAGCATCCTTAAGACTATGATACGGACGAGTATCAGTAGAAACAAACGCTGACGCATGTTCAGAGATGATGATACAGACGAGTACCAACTGGTTAACAAAGAACACAGACGAGTGTTGAATCTGGGAAAAGATAAGTGGTGCATACAAGATACGGACAAGTATCTGTATGAGTGAGAAGTAAGCATGAGTGAGACACAGACGAGTGTTCAATATGTTGGGGAGAGTGATACGCACGAGTGTCAAATAGAGAATGTATAAGTCATGAACTCATAAGTATAAAAGATATTATGACGATCTGTGGGGATAATATGACATGGACGGGTATCAGAAGGAGTGTATTATAAGTGTTTGGGTAACTGTGCTGGGGAAAGGTGACACGGACGGGTGTCAAAAGAGTGTATAGATATTTGTTTGTAGAGAACGTTCGGGTGACTTTACTGGGGAATAATGACACAGACGAGTGCCAAAAGGAGCCTATATCTGTATTTGAGAGTGTGAAGGGATGCTTTTGCATTCTGCGGGGACTGTAAGATTATATACATTGCTGATGGAATGTTGGTCTGCACAGGTGACTGATTCAAAACATGGCTTGTGATTATGCAATATGTTTGATTTTTGCCGTAATGCTTCGTATTAGACAGAATGCTACGCTCTAAGAGTAAATATGATGTGAATGCTATGATTATGCAAAAGATACCATTTCGGGATTCGGATCCCGTTGTTGTGAAGATCTCTAATTGATCTTGCTGAAGGAATATCCCAGCTGGGGATGAGATCATTGGTAGATCTAACATATATGATTCTGCTCGGGGAAATAGGTCACTGATAGACCTATCTTGGTAATGAGGAGCCCAGCTGGGGTCTGTGGAAGCTTTCGTCACTTTGCTGCGCGATCTTTAGTCATTGCTCTTCCGGATAGAGGCTGGAGCTCTGTGGGAAGATGGTTCCCTGTCTAGCACTTGGATGGGGAGGAATGATCACCTAATGACCTTCCTAGAGATTTCTGTGGGGATCCTGCCGAGGATGATGAACTCAGTTGGGGAAATGAGCCCCTTCTGATGCTGTTTTGACAGAAGTGCTGAGGAAATAATGAGTCGGTAGCTTGCTGGGGAGAAGCTTTCATTCCCCATGTTGCGCTTTGAACACCTGCATTCCTGTTATGACAAAGAAACGCACAAGTATCCCGAGGTATCCCTTACTGGGTTTCGTCATAGGAGTTTAGACACTCCCGGAAGTAAGTAATATATTTCCTGCAAGCACGTGATTAGAAAAGCGCATTTGTTTTTATACAAACAATATATCAAGGATATCAGACATTTTTGCAAATAAAGTGTACAAGACGTAGTATGACTGAAAATCTGATTTTATTAATTTGTGTGCCCTGAATTGGCAAGTACAGTCAAAGAAACAGATCCCCTGAAATGAGGAGATTGTTACAAAATTGAGAAACAAAAGGTGCTGGCAATGTTGACGATGCTTCAGTGAGCTTCCCTGTGCTATGACTCGTATGACTTTTGACGTTCTTCTCATCTTGCTTTCTAAAGAAGGTTGATTCTGACTGATGCTTTAACCTTTCGAAGTTTGCCATGTTGTAAGTGATACAGACGTATTCAGAATGCAGTTGTTCGCTTATTCCCTTATTTTGCGTGGATCGCCCTTTCGGGTTTTCAATCCACCGGGATACCCATTTTTGCCTGAGCTGTCCAATGCGGCTTTTCAACTCAGCGGGTGTACACATTTTTTTTATTGTTGTCCCTTATTTTTGCCCGAGTCTTTTATTTTGTTTTTGACTCGCCGGGATGCCCTATTTTTTCCTGGACTTACATTCTGTTTTTATGTCCAGCGGGTCATTTTATGTGAAGTATTTTTTAACTGCATCTGAATTCACAGGGGACAGGAAATATTCACCATCCATAGTAGTGAACATCAGTGCTCCACTAGAGAAAACTTTCTTTACTATGAACGGACCATCGTAATTCCTAGTCCACTTGCCCCTGTGGTCTGTATGAGGAGGAAGGAGTCTTTTCAGCACAAGATTTCCTACTTGGTATTCCCGAAGCCTGACTTTCTGATCGAAGGCTTTCTTCATTCTTTTCTGATATAACTTCCCATGACAGATTGCAGCTAATCTCTTTTCTTCGATCAGATTCAGTTGTTCGTACCGGGAACGAACCCATTCTGCTTCATTCAACTTGTCATCCATCAGTACCCACAACGAGGGTAATTCAACTTCAACGGGTAAGACTGCCTCCATACCATACACAAGCTGATACGGTGTTGCCCCAGTGGATGTTCTGATCGAGGTACGATACCCATGCAAGGCAAATGGCAGCATCTCATGCCAGTCCTTGTAGGTGACCACCATCTTCTGCACAATCTTCTTGATATTCTTGTTAGCTGCCTCCACAACGAACATCCACTGGGGCAACACCGTATCAGCTTGTGTATGGTATGGAGGCAGGCTTACCCGTTGAAGTTGAATTACCCTCGTTGCAGGTACTGATGGATGACAAGCTGAATGAAGCAGAATGGGTCCGTTCCCGGTACGAACAACTGAATCTGATCGAAGAAAAGAGATTAGCTGCAATCTGTCATGGGCAGTTATATCAGAAAAGAATGAAGAAAGCCTTCGATCAGAAATTCAGGCTTCGGGAATACCAAGTAGGAGATCTTGTGCTGAAAAGACTCATTCCTCCTCATACAGACCACAGGGGCAAGTAGACTCCGAATTACGATGGTCCGTTCATAGTAAAGAAAGTTTTCTCTAGTGGAGTACTGATGCTCACTAAGCTGAATGAAGCAGAATGGATTCGTTCCCGGTACGAACTACTGAATCTGATCGAAGAAAAGAGATTAGTTGCAATATGTCATGGGCAGTTATATCAGAAAAGAATGAAGAAAGCCTTCGATCAGAAAGTCAAGCTTCGGGAATACCATGTAGGAGATCTTGTGCTGAAAAGACTCCTTCCTCCTCATACACAGTTCTGCCATCATTTTGTTGTTCAAGTTGGAACCATTATCAGTAATGATTCGCTTGGGCACTCCATACCGACATATGATGTCTCTCTTCAGGAATCGGGCTACCACTTGCCTGGTGACATTTGTATATGAAGCTGCTTTGACCCATTTGGTAAAATAGTCAATAGCTACCAGGATGAATCTGTGGCCATTTGAAGCAGTCGGTTCAATCTTGCCAATCATATCAATGCCCCACATGGCAAAGGGCCAAGGTGAAGACATCACATTCAAAGGATTCGGAGGCACATGCACTTTATCTGCATAAATCTGGCATTTATGGCATTTCCTGGCATAAGTGTCGCTCCCGACAAATGACAACTAGGTCAGATGAAGGTACAGACGCGAACGGTCGGCGAAGGGAACAGTGAGAACACACAGCCGTGAACTCACTGGAGGATGAATAGAGTCGCCAGCTAGGCATTTTTATCCCGGAGGAAAGGCAATGCTGCATAGACCTAGAAAGAGATGGATAAGACGGTTTGCGAACCAGAGAGACTGAGAAAGGGGGTTGGTTACAACCTGGGAAGGTATTAGCACCCAGATTGTCCGTCGTACTCGACGGGATCCACGCTTAAAAGATTTGTGCTATAAAGGGGTAGTGTCAGTGCAATCTGTGTGTAAAGAGCTGGAAAGCAATATGTACAGGTGTCAGTGTAAAGTGTATAAGTGATGTGAAGTATGAAAGTGTCAGTGTGAGATCAGGAATGAAATGAATTGCTCATGACAATGAGGCTAAGAGAAAGAAGCTGGAAGGAGGGGGAATATACAGAGACTTTTGTTCGATAACCGTTAAGTTATGCCTACGTATCCTCTCGTGCAATGAGGAAGTCAGAACACCGTAGTTCGACCCAAAGAGACTGGAAGGTGATTTGACTTGTGAACTGCTTGCTTGTCAATGCTCAAGTGTATGACCCGTCTGGCTCAGGTGCTTACTGTCTTGCATTAGACGGAAGAAGCAAGTTCTCGCTTGTGAGTGAAGATGATGAGAAAAGAATCCCGGAGGAGACGATTATTGTTTGTTTTTGAGTTTTCAGTCTTTTATTTCTTTTTGGAGTTTGTCATAAGATAATGAGCTTAAACCTAAATCAATGGATTTGGTAAACTCATCACATCATCCCTCTGATTAGGGGTAATGAGAATTACCTTAAGTGTGAAGTCAGATTCTCACACTTAATCACCTTTGATGTAGGGTTAAGATCATTAACCTACTTGTTGATTATTTAGATGTTTTTGTGGTTTTTGTTTAGTGTTAAGTAATGAGGTTAAGCCATAATCAGGGATTTAACAGACTCATTACACCATCCTAAAAGAAGGATAATAGATGAGAATGTTTAAGCTGAGAAAAGCTCCTCAACTTAATCCATGATTAGGGATTAAACCCATGACAGAACAAGCCTTTGATTAAGTGGATTTTATTTAATGATATGATGATGAAGTGATTTTTAGGGTTTGTAAGACAACTTGAGGGGGACTTGTCCATTAACTTTAGGGTTAGTCCTTCTTAACCAATTAAGGAAGAATTAGAACCCTAATGCAAGGCCCAAGTTACAAGTGTAATGTCTTGATGATTATTAGATGGATTAATTAAGAGAGTTCAACACCTTAAAGGTCCAAGACTTAGGATTAAAGTTATACACTCCATCCTAAAAGAAGGATGCAGGCATGATCTTAATCACAAAGTCTTAAAGCCTTGAGAGTTTAATCCCTGATTATGAGGTGAGAAGAGATGACTCAAGGAGAGACACAAAGGTAAAAACTATGGGGGAGACTAATCAAAACCCTAATTCATTGTCATGCTTGGTTGTCCCTAAAGTTTGTGAGGTTTTCAAGAGAAGTCTTCAGATGAACCACCAGGAAGCAGATGAACAAGATCAGGAGAAGCAAAGCGACTTGCTTCATTCAAGAAGTCAAGTCACTTGAAGAAAGAAAGTGGGAGGAGGAAGGATGAGCAAGCTCAAACTCAAACACAAGTAGAAATGCAGCAAGGCATGCAAGAGGGATGAAAAGAAAAGTTATGAGAAGTGAAGGCAAATCCACCTCCCAAGTTTACTTACCACCTGAAATGTTAGAAACAAATGCAATGCAATACAAGATGAGATGAAATGATATGATGCAAAACAAAACCAGAAGCATGGTGATGATGAAAATGATGTTATGAGGTGCTGCAAACAAGAGGCAAGACAATGAGATGTTCATACAAAATTATGAATGCATATGATGCAAGCTAAGGAGCATGAACAAGCATGAAATGTTATGAATCATACAAGACAAATGGCATGGCAAATATGCAATGTAATGGTCAATGATGCTTCATACATGTCTTAAGATGCCAAATGAACCACAAGAATGCACAAAATGCAATGACAAGTCAAGTCATGCAAGGAAATGCAAGAATGATGCAAAGGGAAAGCCCAAATTAGGGTTTATGAAACAAACATCAAACACAAACTCAAAACAGAAGCAAACCCTAATATAAAAAATGGAAAATGGTACCTAAAGAAACCCTAGACCTATAATGAACCACTGCCCAAAGGGGAGCTCTCAACTCTCAACCAAACTCAAGTTATGAATTTTGCAAGTTATTAGGGTTTTCTAGGGTTTGTAACAAAAGAAATGCCAATCAATTTGGAAATGCAAGATCAATTCATGGCCTTTTTATCTTTGAAAGTTCATGCTAAATGGAGAACAATGCAAAAAGAATCAATGTCTTAACCTTCACCATTAGGCAGAAAAGAAATTTCAAACTTATGATCAAAATAATGCATCAAAAATGATTTAATTCAATGAAAAATTCTTAAAATGCATCAAGATCAAAAAAGAAATTTGGTTTGAAGGTTGGACAATGTTTCTAAATGTCTTAGAACATTTCATGAATTTTTTTGTAATTTTTAAATACCTAAAAGTATTTTTAATTAATTAATTCTCATTAATCAATTAAAAATAATCTTTTAAATATTTAAAAATACTTTTTCAGTGATAAAAAATAAAATAAAAATATTTTTATGTCACAAAAATTAATAAAACCTTAAAGAAAAAGTTTCATAATTTTTATGATTTTTTAGCTATTTTAAATAAATTGTGCAAATAAAATAGAAAGAAAATGAATTTAATTTAAATAAAATGGAAAGTCAAAGGAATGAACGCATGAGATTGATCCTGGTTTTAAATGAGTTGACTGGCGCGCAAATTAAAGGCTGGGATTTACCCTGAGCTAATTATACTTAATTAAAAATTAATGAAGAATTAGGGCTAATCACGCGCATCCTGGCCACTCAATCTGGAGGGAAGTCAAACTTTCAACGCAAATCCACGGCCCAAATTCAAACAAGCATTAAACACTGTAATTAGGGCAAATTACATTCAGGTGGCCGGAGAAGACCTCCGGTCATCTTCTCCGGCCAGAGGGTCACCTGAAAATCTTCAAAACCTCCCAAAACGCAAAATAAATGAAAACTAAGCTATGGGAAATGATCCCCAACACCTCACGAACTAAAACCCTCTCTCAAAACAAATTTATCTAACCTAAACAAGCTGAATCGAAGAAAACAAATTCTAGGGTTCGTAAGCTTCAATCTCAAATTAAACTCTTAAAACAAAGCCATTTCAAAAACTTATGATACCAGAGTGATCAGGCAAGCATGAAGAACAAGTTTATAACAACAAAAGTGATTTCTGGAAAAAAATATTTGGAGCTACCTGAGATTTGCAACCTTTGATTTTGGAACTTTCAGGCCTCTTCTTCTTGCTCAATCTGCTCCTCTTGGTTCCCCAAAGCTACTTGAATGCTCAAATGGAACTTATGTTTGTTGGATGATGAGTTTCGAAGAGAACTGTTTCTGCTCAGTCAACAATGGCAGATGAGTTCTTGGCACTTTCAGGCTGTGGGAGATGGTTGTTTATGGTCTATGAGGTGTATTGAGAAGGTTTATGGTGTTGGTTGAAGTGTTTGTGGCTTGAGGAAAGAGATTCGAATGAATCTGCAGAATGAGGGTTGGTGATGGCAGTGAGGGTTTCTGGTGGTTTTAGGCTTTGTTTCTTGATGCTTTGTATTCTATAGATCAAGGTGAGATGAATGGAAGCAAAGATTTGGGTGTTTGCAGGCTGTGTGATGGAATTCGAATGAAGTTGCAAGTTGGAGTGTTTTTTGTGTAAGTGATCAATGGTGTGGTTTCAGCCTTAGCTCTTGATATATTCAGCTTGCAAATTGTACATGTGACTCTCTCTCATTGGCTGACTGATGTGACTTGTGCTTTTTGGATTGGTAGGTTAACTTTTGCAACTTTGTCAACTCTTGTGTAAGAGAAAGCATGGCTTGATCTAGGCTTGGTACAAGGGTGGATTCTGGCGCAGCATGGGTGAGGGAGAGGCCTAGCTTGGCTCAGCACTCAATGTTGCAAGTTGTGAGGAGTGATCATGAGTGTTTTGCAACTTGTTGTACTTTTAGTTCACATGTGATCTTTTGGCCAACCAAGCATGAAATCATGGGAAAGCTTAGTCCAATTCTGATTTTATGGACTTAGAGAATGTTTACAAGATGGTTTGACATGAATTTGAGGCAGCAATCATGCATTGATTCAAGACTTAGCAAAATTTCACTTGGTGCATAACTTGAAAAACAATGATTTTTGGCAACTTTGCATGGCCATAACTTTTGATCCATGAAGAGTTAGATCATGTTCTTGTACTTTTTGAAAAGGGAAAGATGAGATCTATAACTTTCATGACCAAAGTTTTTCCATTTGAAGCCTTTTTGGATCATAAATCAAAGCTTGAAAATTGACCTAAAATGATGCATTCTTGAAAAGTCAACAAAACCCAAAAAGTCAACTTTTGCAAAAACCCCAAATTCTTGAATTTTGTGAACTTCAAACCTCTTCCATGATCAAATAAAGATCATACACACTCAAAATGATGAAGATCACCCATTGGTTGGGTCATTGGGGGCCTCAGATGCCCTGATTTTACACTGACTTGTCTGAAAAGTCAACTCTTGATCAGATGACTTCCCCATGGAATTTCTTCATGAAAATTGATATGCATACTCCCTATACCATATAGAGACCAATGGAAACAAGAATGACCAAAAAAATTGGGGTTATGGCCTCTGAAACCAAAACCCTAATTTTCAGTCAACTGTGCAGTTCATCCTGGCTTTGCATCCACTCAAACCCTAGTTCTTGTGATTCCTCTGCAATTTTGACTTTGTGAGGATATAATCATGATATAAGAACACACATGGACCCCTTTGAGTTGATTAGTGGCCTTTGGAATGGCTCAAGATGCCTTGAGGTTGCTCAGATCACAAACCCTAGGTGCAGATGCCTTAGAAACTATGCAGTGAAACAAAAAATGAGATGTGAGATGGTATGATTGTGTTTATGCATATGAGAATGATCACAAGCCATGGTGTGAATGGGTGAGGGCAAATTTGGGGTGTTTACAATAAGCACAACAGTCTGCATCCATTGTGATCCAGTAATAGCCTGATCTTAACAACTTTTTAGCCTTTGCATGCCCTCCAACATGGGTACCAAAAGATCCTTCGTGCACCTTATGCATCAACAAGTCTGCCTCTGTCTTATCAACACATCTGAGAAGTACCATATCAAAGTTTCTCTTGTACAAGGAACCATCAGCATTCAGGAAGAAACTACCAGCTAGCCTTCTTAATGTCTTCTTATCATTGGAAGATGCCCCATGTGGGTATGTTTGATCCTATAAGAAGAATTTGATGTCGTAGAACCAAGGCTTTTCATTTTTAGCAAGGTCGGCTAAGAATACATATGCTGGTCTATCAAGCCTGGACACTGAAATCCGAGACACGAACTTGGCAGCTTGAACTTTGATCATGGATGAAATGGTAGCCAGAGCATCTGCAAACTGATTTTCATCTCGAGGGATATACTCAAGCTTGACTATTGTGAAGAATGTGAGTAACCTCCTTGTATAATCCCGGTAAGGTATCAGATGCTCCAGGTGAGTATACCATTTGCCGTTAGTTTGATTGATTACCAGAGTTGAATCTCTGAATACAGTTAAAGTCTTGATCCAGAGGTCAATGGCCTCCTCAAGACCCGTAATACAAGCTTCATATTCATCTTCGTTGTTAGTTAAGTTAAAGGTGATTTTTGCCGAGAAAGGCATGTGAACTCCCTTAGGTGTAATGATTACTGCACCAACACCATGACCATTCATATTAACAGCCCCATCGAACATCATAGTCCATTCTTCTTCTGGGTCAGGCCCTTCAGTGTGAATAGGCTCTTCGTGATCTTTTCCTTTCATGAACATGATGTCTTCATCAGGGAAGTCAAATCTCATAGGTTGGTAATCATCAATGGGTTGCTCAGCAAGATAATCAGACAATACACTGCCTTTGATGGCTTTCTGAGATGTGTACTGGATGTCATATTCTGTGAGAATCATTTGCCATCTTGCAACCCGTCCGGTAAGTGATGGCTTCTCAAATATATTACTTGAATGGATCCATCTTTGAGATCAATAAGGTAGTGTGGGTCAACATATACTGCCTTAGTCAGCGAGCAGCCCACGCTAAAGCACAACAAGTTTTCTCGAGCAGTGAATAACGTTGTTCACAGTCGGTAAACTTTTTGCTTAGGTAGTATATTGCATACTCTTTTCGACCAGACTCGTCATGTTGGCCCATCACACACCCCATTGACTCTTCTAATACTGTTAAATACATTATTAGAGGTCTTCCTTCAACTGGAGGCATAAGGATCGGAGGCTCCTGTAAGTATTCCTTGATTTTGTCAAAAGCCCTTTGGCAATCTTCATTCCACCTGACCGTTTGTTCTTTCCTTAACAACTTGAACAAGGGCTCACAGGTTGCTGTTAGGTGAGATATGAACCTTGAAATGTAGTTCAATCTACCTAGGAACCCCCGAACTTCTTTTTCGGTCTTTGGTGCAGGCATTTCTTGAATAGCTTTGACTTTGTCAGGGTCAACTTCAATTCCTTTCTCACTTACAATAAACCCCAGCAGCTTACCAGAACGTACCCCAAATGTGCATTTGTTGGGGTTTAACTTCAATTGGTACTTCCTCAGACGCTTGAATAGCTTCAACAGATTCACCAGGTGGTCTTCTTCTTTGAGGGACTTGGCAATCATGTCATCCACATAACATTCAATTTCTTTGTGGATCATGTCATGGAATAATGTTACCATAGCCCGTTGATAAGTGGCACCAGCATTCTTCAGTCTGAATGGCATTACCTTATAACAGAACGTGCCCCAGGGTGTGATGAAAGTTGTCTTCTCCATGTCTTCAGGTGACATCTTGATTTGATTATATCTTGAAAATCCATCCATGAAGGAGAACACCGAGAACTGATCCGTATTGTCGGCCAATATATCAATGTGAGGTAATGGGAAGTCATCTTTCGGGCTGGCTCTGTTTAGATCCCGGTAATCCACACACATCCTCAGCTTGCCATCCTTCTTAGGCACAGGTACAATGTTAGCAACCCACGGCGGGTAACTGGTTACAGCAAGGAAACCAGCGTCCCACTGTTTTTGTACCTCTTCTTTTATCTTCATTGTCATATCCGGGCGAGTACGGCGCAGCTTCTGTTTCACTGGAGGACAGTCTTCTTTTAGAGGCAGCTTGTGCATAACAATGTCGGTATCCAGACCTGGCATATCCTGATAAGACCAAGCAAAAACATCCACATACTCCCGAAGCATGTCAATAAGTTGCTCTTTCACTGAATCTTGCAGACGGACCCCGATTTTCACTTCTTTTAAATCTTCTTATGTACCAAGATTAATTGTCACAACTTCCTCCTGATGAGGAGTGATAACCTTCTCCTCTTATCTTAACAACCTTGCTAGCTCTTCAGGTAGCTCATAATCTTCTTAAACCCCTTCATCAGCTTGATTAATCAGATAGTCAAAGTCATACGAAGTCATAGCGGTGATGTTGTCGGTGCAGTCTGGAGGGCACTCTCTGCAAGGGTTTAGATTTGTTCATTTTAGTGATCAATTTTATCTTGCTTAGAAAAAGTGAAAATGAAGTTATTATTTTGAAAACATTGCCATTTTATTTTTGTACAAAAAATGAAAAATGAAAAACAGTGAGCGGAAAAAGAAAAGACTCATTTCCAAAAGATGTCCTGATATTCATTAATTGATCGTTTGCACAAAATACAAGATGGCCCGATTACAAAATAAGCCCTGAATCTTTGGGCAAGATGCAGGACTTGATGCATGCTTAAAAACAGGAAATAATAATTACTCTGCAGGAGTAACTCTTATAATTTCCTGGGAAGACCAGTTTGAGACTTGGTTCCCCGGGATCCTTGGACGTATCCAACTTTCCAGGTTGCGTTCGTCTTCTGACTCATCTTCCAAACTATTCACAGCATCCGGGGTAAGCACCCCCCCGCTGACAAACTTGGATTCCGTTGCAGCCTCTGGTTGATCTTGTCGAGTTGGTCTGTAACCCAACCCAAATCGGTCTTCTTTCTTCTCAACTGGTAGCAGCTTGCCCCAGCCTTGGGCGGTACCCTCCTCAACAACCTTTCGGGCCTATCGATATGATGTGATGGAAGTCCCAGACACATCAGATGCTTCATTGATATTAAGGGCCTCAAACCCCTGACTCATGGTCTCATGGATCTCCCCATCCATTTCTATGTACTTATACGTAACCAGCTGGCTAACAAAGATGTCTTCCTCCCCACAGATGGTGATGATTTGGCCTTCCCACTCGATTTTTAACTTCTGGTGAAGGGTAGACGTAACAACGCCAGTGGCGTGGATCCAGGGTCTACCCAACAGACAGCTGTAGGCCGGCTGTATGTCCATCACAAAGAAGGTAGTTTTGAAGGTCTGCGAGCCAATCAACACAGGCAGATCAATCTCCCCAAGCACTGATCTTTTAGAGCCATCAAATGCTCTCACCACCAAATTACTTGGACGCAATGCCAAGCCATCATACTCCAGCTTCACTAAGGCTTTCTTTGGTAGAACATTGAGTGACGACCCAGTGTCCACCAGTACATGAGACAGAACAACACCCTTGCATTCCAGGGTGATATGCAAAGCCTTGTTATGGTTGCGTCCCTCCATTGTTAAGTCAGCATTGGTAAAGCCCAGTCCATGACTGGTGTTGACATTTGCAACCACGGTCTCTAACTAATTAACAGTAATCTCCTCCGGCACGTATGTTGCGTGCAGGACCTTCAATAATGCATTCCTGTGAGCTTCGGAACACATTAACAACGATAATATGGAGATTTTGGAGGGTGTTTGGTGAAGTTGGTCCACCACCTTGTAATCACTTCTCTTTATGATTATCATGAACTTGTCTACAACTTATTCAAAAGATGTCTTCTGAGTTTCTTTGGCAGATGGCTCTTCAGATACTACATTCTTTCCTTTTGCCTTGGCAGCAGCTTCTGCTTCAGCATTAGGTCTTTGTGTTTGTGGGGAAAAAAGGCGTCCGCTTCTGGTGAAGCCTCCGCCTCCCCCAACGTTATCAATTTGTGGTGAAGAGGTTGATGAATCCAAGGTGGTTTTCTCCCCGTTGCAGTAGAGATCAGAGCCGTAATGCCAAGGTATGGCATTACTGCTTTCATAAGGAACGGGTCCGGGTACCGTAATGGTAACTGGACTGATTGCTGCAGAGGAAGGTACTGTAATGGTGTGAGGATCATAGTATATTGTG
Source organism: Lathyrus aphaca (assembly GCA_963966055.1). Classification (NCBI taxonomy): domain Eukaryota; kingdom Viridiplantae; phylum Streptophyta; class Magnoliopsida; order Fabales; family Fabaceae; genus Lathyrus; species Lathyrus aphaca. Next base: position 325,663,962 of record OZ014523.1, read on the forward strand.
ATTGGTGGTCTGGCAGGAGGTGCCACAATTTGTTGTTGGAAATTGTTGTTGTGAACATTGGCTGGGTCATAGTAGATTGTGACCGTTGAGACATCTTCATTAATTTTTGTTGGCGTTGTAGAAGATTCTTTTGATAAAATGGATGTTGATGTTGTAGAAGAAACAATTGTTGAAATTTGACTTGTTGAAGTGATGGACGGAGTAATTGCTGGTGATGTTGATGAATCAGTAGGAATGATTGTTGTTGCTGTTGTAGGAGAATCTGTTGAAAGGAGGATTGCTGGTGTTGTAGGAGAATCCACTGCTGTGGAGACAAAAGTTGCTACAGGAGCTGTTGAAGTAATTTGCAAAATCCCATCTCGGATAAGGCCATCTATGCCAATCCTTAGCTTTTCACAACCATTGCTAGCTATCTTACACAGTTCACAGCAGGCCCCACAACCTGGGAACACTTGGCATCTTAAAAGTTATACTTTGACTTCAGCCAATGGTGTTTGAATCTGTGCAACATTATCAATTAATGTAGATGGTTGGTCCTTTTCAATGGCATTAATCCTAGGCCCACCATGATTAGGCATAGGATTTCTGTTGACGTTCAGAGGAGGTGCAAAATTGAGAGCTTTAGAATCGATTAGATCTTGCACCTTCATCTGTAAGGCCCTACACTTCTCAGTATTGTGACTAGGTGCATTGGAGTGGAAGGCACACCTGGAATTGACATCATAATTCTTTGGGAGATTGAGAGGATCTGGTGGTGCCAACGTCCTTAACTCAACTAGGTTAAGCTTCAGGAGTTGTGGCAAAAGAGCAGCATAAGGCATAGGGATAGGATCAATCACCCTATTTGCCTGAGATGGTCTCTGTTGAAAGGGACGCTGCTGTTGGTTGCTATTGTTGTTATACGTTCTTTGTTGTGGAAAATGAAATGGTTGCTGATAGTGTTGTTGTTGTTGTTGAGGATATAATGGTTGTTGTGGAACTGGAGCTGGGATGGTAACAGCTGCTACTGACCTGTGAGAATACTGGGGCCTGCCCCTGCTTGTATGAATAGAATTTGTTTCACCCGCCCTTCAGGGTCCTGCAAAAGGTTTTCTGGGATTGCTGGAGGTACTCGCACCATTGTCAGAGATTTTGCCCATCTTCAAGAGACTCTCAATTCTCTCACCAGCTATGACCACATCAACAAAGCTGGTAGAGGAGAAAGCAGCAAGTCTGTCAATATAAGTCCCTTGCAAAGTGTTCATAAACATGTCATCCATCTCTCTTTCTGACATGGGTGGCTGGACAGCAGCAGCAAGTTGTCTCCACCTCTGAGCATAATCCCGAAAGCTCTCCCTTGAAGACTGAGAAATGCCCATTAGAAGAGTTTTATTGAGAGCCATGTCCAGGTTGTAATGGTATTGCCGAATGAAGGCTTCGGCCAAGTCCTTCCAACATCTTATAGTGGCCCTTGTCAGATGCGAATACCATTCTCTTGAAGCTCTAGTCAGACTGTCCTCAAAGTAGAACATCCATAACTTCTCATCCATGGTATAAGCCTTGAGTCTTCCCAAGAAGGATTGCAGATGAGTACGCGGGAAGGAAGTACCATTGTATTTCTCAAAGCATGGGGGTTTGAATTTGTGGGGAATCCTCACCCCATCTACCAGTCCCATATCCCTCACATCGAAGCCCAAAGAATTCTGAGATTCCAAAGATCTTAACTTTTCAGCAATCTCATCCAATCTTCTATCATATACCTCATCTCCAGCCCCTATAACAGTAAACTGTTCTTCCTGGGGATCCTCTTGCAGGATTCTACCCCCAGCAGTATTACCTTGAACATTCCTCGGGATGTTAACTTCTGGATTCAGATGGGGTCCATATTCTGGTGGGTCAATACGAGGTTGCCCCCGTTCATTTTTGTTGGTTCCCCCTGTTCCAAGATGAGGCTCCTCAGGTGTTTGTCTTTCCACCAGTTCTCTCAGTCTTTCTTGGCTTTGGGCTAAGCCAGTCATGACAGCCATGAATTGAGACATCTGGTTTCTCATCTCTACTCTCTCATTTGCCATCTAATTTCTGACCTCAGTCAGGTCCTGATGTACCTGCTCCATCTGAATGCCTAGAAGGTTGTTACGCGTAGGGTACCGGTGTGTGCGGTTGACAGGGAACACTCGGCGACGAGCAATATTTCCTGAGATCACAACAAAGTTAGAAACAATAATAAGTAAAACCTACAAAACAAAGAAAAAGTTAGTATGCAATGCAGTATGCTTAATTGTTTTCCAAGGTATCTGGTTTGGTTCTTGGTTTTGACCTTTCCAGACCTCGAGGAAGATGCTTGATGTTGTTGAGAAAAGAAGCCCAATGAAAACAAACTAAATATATTACAAATGATGAAAAATACATAGTCTGTTTTACAACACATGCCCATAGAGGGTCAAAAATACAAATAAAAAGAAAATTACATCAAAAGGAAAGAACATCAAGCAAAGAATCAGACATCCAGTCCAAACTCATCTTCCCTGACCTCCTTCAGGAGTGCCTCAGTCACTGGACCAGCTGGGTGCTCTGTAATGGTCTTAATGAGGAGGTTCCTGGTGGAAATGGCAGTGGTCAGCTTCTTATGCTTGTCCTGGTCTTTGGATCTCTTCAACCCTGCTCTAAGCTTCAATTCTGAGATCTCCTTCTGAGCTGCCAACAAAGCTTCCTGCTGCTTCTTCTCATTGTCCTCTAGCTATTCAATCTTGTCTTGAGTCTTCTGGTCCTCTTGTGCACGGGCTTCGGTGATCCTAACCCACCTAGCCTGACTCTCTTGCAGATAGTGTTCAGCCCTAGATTTCTGAATCTTGGCCTCTTTGCAGGCATTTTTTAATATCTGTTCCCCAGCCCTTGCTTTCCTTATGTAGTCCTCTGTCTTCTCAATTTTGGCCAGATGCTCAAACCTGAGCTTTTCCAATCTCTCAATGTCCAGAAGACCATCACTTCTTTCCCAAAGAGTCTTCTTTAAGGCCTGAGATAGCTGCTCATTCCTTTCCTTCAACTTTTCAAACTCCTCCAGGCTAACTGTGGCTGCAGGCTGTACTGTGGATGGTCCAAGTGTGTCTTCCAAGGTGAAAGGCATTCTAGTAATCTGAGCTCTAGTACGGGACCAGTCTGTGTACTGAGCTGAAGCAACATTGTTACACCTTCCAAGAATAGCTACCCCTTTTGTCTGGATGTTGTCCCAAGCCCAGGATGCTTGTCTGACAACAGCTGAATTAGGCTGCACTTCACAATATAGGGTCTCAGCTAAATCCTGTCCTCTGGGAAGATGAACCAAGGCATATCCCAATTGTCTCTTAAATAGTAAGGGATTGTAGTTGATGCAACCCTTCACTCCTATCAGATGCACATTTGGGTATTGTCCACAGCTGGTGATAATGTCCTTGCCCTTGGTGCTCTGGGTGCACCATCTGATATCATCTGAAGTTAAGGCAATGAACCTATTGGCCCAATTCTTCTGTTGGTGTGGGTTCAAGAAAGCATATGATTTAGGCAGGTGTCTGAGTAGCCAAGAATAGAACAAAGGAGCACAGCATCTGACCAACTTCCCCCTTTGTTTTTCATTCCTCTGATGGATGGAATAGTAAAAATCTCCCAGCAGTGTAGGCACTGGGTTCTTCAGAAGAAACAGATGGATGGAACTCTTGTTGACAAATTTAGGCTCATCTGCAAACAGTATAGCCCCATATATGCTGAGGGCTAACAGTGCACAGACGGCACTACACTCTCCCAATGAAGCCTTCAGGATGGCCTGAGAAATCAAGAAGTCCAGATGTAAACCAGGAATCCCAGCCTTTGTTGTCATGCTTTGCTCAATAAGGGCAGGCTCCAGGTACAGTGCCCTTGCTATCTCTTCATTTCTAGGAGCAGTCATCTCTGGGTTGAAGGGGATCCCCCCTCTGATAGGCAATCCAACCAACAAAGAAAATTCTTCCACAAAGGCCCTAACTGAAAGTCTGGAAAGGTGAAACATCTCAATGGAGGGTCATAAAACTTCAAGCATGTGTGGATCATGCTCCTCTGAGAAGGATCAAGGTCCATAACCATGTCCAGGATACTCCCATAGTGTTCCCTAAACAGTGGGATGTGGTCAGGTGTGATAAGTGACTGGACCTGCCTGATACCAGTCAACACAGGCTCGAAAAAGTGGTAGGATATGTTGCTCTTCCTGGGAGTAGCCATGAGTGCTGCTGAAGAGGTTGAAGATAAGTGTTGATGAAGATCACAGACTAAGGCTGGGAATCTCTGACAGGTTGATGCTGGTGGTGATGACTGAAGCAGATAACTGATGAAGACAACTGAAGCAGAGGTCTATGCAGAAGAAGGGGTCAAAACCAAGACCAAGGTACAATGAAGTGGATACCCTGAAAAGAAAATAAACAAATGTTAAATGATGCAATGATGATATATGCAAATGATATGCAAGGGTTTGTGATCAAGAGCTGGATCTGATTATCTGTTCTGATATAAGGCCCATGTATGTTCAAAAGTCCAGATGGAGGTTTAGAAATCCAGTAACCAGGGTTGGGGACTCAAATAAAGAGTCACATGTCCAGGGTTAATCACAAGAACTGGCCAAAGTGGAGTACTCTTAAACAAAACAGTAACAGGGTATGATGTGGCCAAGGGTTCTTGCAAACCTATAAACAGCCCAACCCCCTCACAAGTAATGTTCTAGAACAAGGATCCTCAGACTTGGGTCAATTATGGGAAGTGTAAACACTTCTAACCCGGAGATACATTATTTACAATAACCATAAAAGATCCTCCTCTAATTCACCTCAGTTTCTGAAGGTCATAATAAAAGGTCATCCAGACTTAGCAGGCTTCCCAGATAGCCCTAGTACTACAGGAGATCTGTAGCACAGAGTTCTCAATAAGAAACCCACATCTGAACCGTGTTTCATATTCCCGCACCAGACCGAAATGGAATGGGAAAGAACATGAACATATCTAGCCTAGGTGTCACTCAGGTCCCAGGTATAGGACCTTAAACTCTCAATGGAACCCCACCCACCAAAGAAAACCAGATCCAGCAATGACAGTATGATGCATATAAAAACTGTACAGAAAGCAGTAAATAAAGCTATAAATAAAGCCATAAATAGAGCAAAATACAATAAACACACATAGCACATAACACCCCAGTAAACACAAAATCAAACAAGCGCTAGGAGGAACCCACAAAAAGAACCAGAAGCCCTGGTTGTAGTATAAGGGTCCCCAGTAGAGTCGCCAAGCTGTCGCTCCCACCAAATGACACCTGGTCAGAAGGGGTACAGACGCGAACAGTTGGCGAAAGAGAAGAACACAAGGGTGAACTGAAAAGAGTCACCAGCTAGGCATTTTATCCCGAAGGAAAGGTAATGCTGCATAGACCTAAGACAAGATGGATAAGACGGTTGCGAACCAGAGAAACTGAGAAAGGGGGTTGGTTACAACCTGGGAAGGTATTAGCACCCAGATTGTCCGTCGTACTCGATGGGATCCACGCTTGAAAGTTTGTGTTTAAAGGGGTAGTGTCAGTGCTATTTTGTGTGCAAAAGTTGGAAAATAATGCAAGTGCCAGTGCTGAAAAAAAGTGTGAAGTGAAATGAAAGAGTGTTAGTGTAAGAAAAGAGTATGAAGCTCAAGACTATGAGGCTTAAAGGATAATACTGGAAGAGGGGGGAATATACAGAGACTTTTGTTCGATAACTGTTAAGTTATGCCTACGTATCCTCTCGTGCAATGAGGAAGTCAAAACATTGTAGTTCGACTCGAAGAGACTGAAAGGTAAATTGACTGATGAACTGCTTGCTTGTCTATGCTCAAGTGTATGACCTGTCTGGCTCAGGTGCAAACTGTCTTGCATTTGATGGAAGAAGCGAGTTCTCGTTTATGAGTGAATGAGATGAGAAAAGAACCCCGGATGAGACGATTATTGTTTGTTTTTGGTATTTTCAATCTTTTATTGCTTTTGGAGTTTATCATAAGAAAATGAGATTAAGCCTAAACCAAGGGTTAGTAAACTCATCACATCCTCCCTCTGATTAGGGGTAATGATAATACCTTAAGTATGAAGTAAACACCTCACACTTAATCACCATGATGTAGGATTAATATCATTAACCTATTTGCATTTATTTAGATGCTTTTGGAGTTTTTGTTTAGTGTTAAGTAATGAGTTTAAGCCATAATCAAGGATTTAATGGACCCATTACACCATCCTAATAGAAGGATAATAGATGAGAACATTTAAGATGAGGAAGGCTCCTCAACATAATCCATGATTAAGGATTAACCTCATGACAAAACAAAACCTTTATTTAAGTGGATTTTAGTTAATGGTAAGATTAAGAAGTGAATTTTATGGTTTGTAAGACAACTTGAGGGGGGCTTGTCCATTAACACTAGGGTTAGTCCTTCTTAACCAATTAAGGAAGAATTAGAACCCTAATGCAAGGCCTAAGTTACAAGCTTGATGTCTTAGTGATTATTAGATGGATTGATTAAAGGATTTAAACTCATTAAGGGCTTAACACTTAGGATTAAATTTATACACTCCATCCTAATAGAAGGATACATGCATAACCTTAATCACAAATCCTTAAAACCTTTATGGTTTAGTCCTTGATTAAGAGATGAGAAGAGAAGACACAAAGATGACACAAAGGTAAAACTAATGGGGGGACTAATCAAACCCTAATTGTGATCATGCTTGGTTGCTCCTAGGGTTTATGAGGCTTGCAAGAAGATCTTCAAGGAAAAGCCACCATGGAAGAAGCAGGATGAAGGAAGGAGAAGCAAGAAGAAGCAAGTCAACTTACTTCACTTAAGAAGGTAAGTTGATTGAAGAAAGAATGTGAGGAAAGAGCATGAATGAGCAAGCTCACTCTAATTCACAAGTAAAATGCAGAAATGAATGCATAATAGAGATGAGAAGAGATTATGAGAAGTGAAGGCAAATTCACTTCTCAAACACTTACCACCTGAAAAGTTAGCAAATAGAAATGAAATGAAATGAAAATGAAATGAATGCAAAGATGAAAGTCAAAACCAGAAGCATGTTCATGATGAAAATGATGCTATGAGATGGTATGAAAGCATGTCAAGAGATATGAATGTTCATTCAAGAGGTGAGAATGCAAATGAGACATGTAAGGAACATGAAAGTTCATGAATGCATATGACATCAAATGAAAGCAAAAGCATGGCAAATGGATGATGCAATGATCAAACATGATTCCAATATGTTCTAAGATGTCTTATATGTCATGTGATTGCACAAAATGTCATGGCAAGTTCATGTATGCAAGCTTATGCAAGACGGATGCAAATGAAGATGCAAATTAGGGTTATGTACAACATGAGATGCAAAATTCAAAATCAGAAGCAAAACATGAGGTAAAAAATTGAAAATGGAATCAAAGGGACCCTAAACCTATACAAGTTCACTGCCCAAAGGGGAAGGTCAAAAGCTAAACCCTAAGGGACTTATGATTTTCCTAAATTCCTAAGGTTTTAAGGGTGATCCTAAAGGGAAAATTCCAAACAAATTGAAAATGCATTATAAAAATGAAAAAAAAATGTTTTTAGATGCTTGAAAGAATGCATAACACAATGCAAAAAGAACCATGCACAAACTCAACTTGGATCAAAAGTTATGAATTTTTGAAGTTAGGGTTAAAAATATTCAAATTAAAGAACCCTAATTCAAATGAAAATTGCCAAAGTATGATGAAAACCAAAAAGAAATTTGTGTTGTGAGTTTGTAAATGTTTCTAAATGTTTGGAAATGTTCTCTGAATATTTTGGTGATTTTTGGAAACCTAAATGCTATTTTAATTAATTAATCTTCATTAATCAATTAAAATAAACATTTAAATATTTTTTTAAAATAGTTTAAAAATGCAAAAAATAAAATAAAATTTTTTTTCATGTTAAGAAAATTATTTAGAATAAAAATGTAGAAAGAAAATGTTTTTTTGGATTTTCTATGTATTTTAAATAATTTGTGCAAGTTAAATGAGAAAAATATGAATAAAAATGAATTTTAGTGAGAAGTCAACAAATCCAATGGCCAACATTTGAATAGAATTGGAGGGAGTTGACCCGCGCGAAAATGGGTCGTTAAGATCAATCCTGGGATTTTGAATTTTCCTAATCTTAATTAACTTAATTAATCCAGAATTAGGGCTTAATCAAGAGATCTGGACCATTGGATGCGCGCGGGAAAAGGAAATCAATGGCTCACATTCAAACTCACCTAAAACTTAACCCTAATTAAATCACCTTCAGATGACCGGAACAGTGGTTCCGGTCATCTTCTCCGGCGAGCACAAAACCTAACTTCTTCTCTAGGCAAAATCAAGAGCTCTAAAGCTCCAGATCACATCTCCTAATCAACCTGAACACGGATCAAGCATCAAAACAAATTTCTACAACCTACAACTCAAGATATGGATCAAAACATAAAATCTGGAAAAGTTTCAGAGCTTCGATACAGGCTTATTTCTCAACCATTTCAAAAAGTAAAAGCATCAGAATGATCAACAAAGAATAAGGAACAATCTAGGAACTTAAAAACTCATTTATGGAAAAAAAGTTCTTGAGGTACCTGAGCTTGAGCTTCCTCAGTTTGCAGCTTTCTGAACCTCTCCTTTGTGCCAATCCACTCCAATAGGCCCCTTGATGAAGCTTTGATGCTTTGCTGAAGTGTTTGTGGCCTTTCTTCAAAGCTCAGTGCATCTAAGGTCAAGGGGGGAGAAAATCGTGTTTTGTGTATGGTGGCTTTCAAGGCAAAATGAAGAGTGGGAAATGACCAGTGGTGAAAGTGGAGATGAATGGTGGAAAAAGTTTTGAGTTTTAATGACTGAGCTATGAGTTTCAAAGAGGACAAGTTTGAGGCCAATTTTTGAGAACTAAGTGTGTGTGATGATCTGAGTTCCAAGAAGTTATGAAATGTAATCCTTGAGGCATATATGTGAAGCTGTGATTGGTCAAAAGAGTTGTTGTGGAATAGTTTGATTGGCATGGCTCAAATTGCATAAAGTCAAGAAAGTTGTCCTTTGAGGTATGGGCTCATGGCAGGCTGGCTTAGAGGTATGGCTCGAGTCAGCTGGCTTTAGGGAGGTCCATGGAAACTGATTTGAGGAGCTAGCACAAGTGGATATCAAGATTTGTGCCATTTTGCAAATTCATGAAGTCTTGGCCCCTTTTGAATTTACTTGATGATGAAGGCATGGAATGGCATGATTATTTGGGAAATTATGAGTTTTAGGTCATGTATCATGTTTGTGTAATGCTTAGAAGTCAATTTGAGGTCACATTTTGCCTTGGCATGAGTTTTTGCAAGTTTCCCTCTTTGGTGCATAAGAGAAAATTTAGTGATTTTTCCCAACTTTGCAAGGCCATAACTTGAGTTCTAGGATGAATTAGATCAAGTTCTTGTACTTTTTGAAAAGGGAATGATCCAATCTACAACTTTAATGACCAAGAATTTTTCATTTGAAGCATTTTTGGTTGAGAAAGAGGAGGTTGAAAAACTTTCCCAAAATGGCAATTTTGCATTATAAGTCACTTTCCCAAAATGGCAACTTTGCAAATGGCTTCAAATTCTTCAATTTTTTGAACTTCTAACCTCTTATAAGATCAAATAAAGATCATATACACCCAAAATGATGGAGAGGGCCCTTTGGTTGGATGATTGGGGGCCTCAGATACCCTGATTTTGCACTGACTTGCTCAAGAAGTCATATATTGATCAGATGCCTTCCCCATTGAATTTCTTCATGAAAATTGGTGTATAGGATCCTTATAACATATAGAGACAAATAGAAACAATAATGACCAAAAAATTTGGAGTTATGGCCTCTGAAACCAAAACCCTAATTTTAGGTCATCTGTGCAGTTAAGCTTGGCTCTGCTTCCATGCCTTTCTCAGTTCTTGTGATTTTCTGACTTCCTTGATCTTGGAAGGATATAATATGATACTTGAACATACATGGACCCTCTTGAGATGATTGAAGACCTTTGGAGTGGCTCAGATGACCCTTGGTTTGCTCAGATCACAAACCCTAGATACAGATGACTTTGAACCAATGTAGTGAAGTAAAAATGCAATATGAGATGATATGATTGAACTAATGCAAACGTGAAAGATCACAAGCCATGGTGTGAACTTAGTGAGGGAAAATTTGGGGTGTTTACATGGTCTCTGCCATCCTTTGGAAGATCCTCCATACTAAAGCTGAGATTGTTACATGCAGTGATATTGGCAATGACCCCATCAAACTGATTCACAGTTATGTCATGCGTAACCTGAGCTTGGGCTAGTAATTTCTGGAGAGCACCTTGATGGGCCGACGAATGAATTATAAGTGATAAGATAGATATTTTGGAAGGTGTTTGATGTAGTTGATCAATAACCTTGTAATCACTCTTCTTAATGATTCTGAGAAATTCTGCATCCTCTTCTTCCAAGGCCAACTATTTATCCTTGTTGGTAACAGCGGGAATGACTTCTTTTGGCGGAACCAGTGGAGTGGTATTGACTTGCTGAGTGTAAACACGACCACTGCGAGTTAATCGACTGGCACCTGCTATGTCGGCACTTGCCACTTTTGAACATTCCTTCTGACCAGCCTGTTCAAACTTCTTATGAATTCCCCCTGTATCATACTTCCATGGAACTGCTTTGGTATCTTCATAAAGGAAATGGTTACTCCTTTACTCAATCCTTGGTTCGGGTATATTGAAAATGGGCACCACCGGTTCTGGCATATTAAAGATGGGTCGAATTTTTGGGGACTCAGGCAGGTAAAACATCGGTGCCATGGTAGAATCAGATTTAGGCAAGTTGAAAATGGGTTCAATCATTGCCACTTCATTCCTTTTCACACGACCGCTTACTTGTAAAACACCCAGATTAATCAAACTTTGAACATCTCTCAAAACCAGTTCACATCCCTTTGGATTATTCGCACAAGCTTCAAAATTCTTATGACAGTTCTTTAGCATACCCGCCTCTACTAACTTCGCATGGAAGTCTCTAAGCGGGGTTTTGATCTCTGTGACATTGAAAATCAAATCTTCGTCAGACTCGTCAATAATGGCATTTATGGACCCATGCTTAGGTAAAGGATTATTTTTAACATTCGGACCAGTATTTCCAAATGACAAAATGTTTTTATCCATTAAATCCTTCACAACATACCTCAAAGCAATACAATTTTCCAAATCGTGCCCCGGAGTATCTTCATGGAATAAACAGTGGGCACTTGAGTTGTAACCTGTTGGAAGCGGATCTGGTGGAGGACCCAAAGGCCTTGGAGTAATCAAGCCTTTCTTCAGTAGTGAGGGATACAATTCAGTATAGGTCATAGGGATCCGAGGATGGGGAGGCCTTCCTCCTGGTCTTCTATTCTGAAAGTTGGAATTTGGATGAGGAGCGGGAGTCCTCTGTTGGTAGGCTGAAGCATTGGGCGCTTGTTGATAGCCTGGATTATTGAGCATTGGTTGATAAGTTGGGATCACTGGAGCCGCTTGCTGGTACATCAGTACTGCTTGAGTTGGCCGATACATTAGAACTTGTGGATTATGTGACGGTTGAACTGCCGCCACATAAGCATGTTGAACATACTGTGGGGGATAGGCATACTGGTGTTGAGCCACAGGTGGAGACCTCTGCCAAAGCTGATTTCTCCTTTGAGTCGTCATTACTGCATTTGTCTCGCCTTCTTTCTTTTTGTGGAAATTGCTGGTAAATTTCTTGACATTGTTTCCACTACCATTGCTGGAACTGCTGGATGCACCACTCATCTTTCCATTCTTCAGACTGAGTTCGACCTTGATTCTCACAGCCACAAGATCAGAAAAGCTAGTCGTTATACTTCCCACCATTCTCTCAAAGAATTCTGGTCGCACCGTGTCAACAAACCAATCAGCTAACTCTTTTTCAGTCAATGGGGGATCTACCTGGGAAGCGGTCCCTCTCCACCTTTGAGCATATTCTTTAAACGATTCAGAATCTTTCTGGGACATACTCAACATCTGTCTCCTATCGGGAGAAAGGTCCATATTGTACTTGTATTGTTGGATGAAAGCATCTGTCAGGTCTTGAAAAATGCGGATCTTTGACTGATCTAACGTTAGATACCACTTGGAGGAGATTCCCTTCAGACTATCTTGGAATCAATGGATCATTAATTTGTCATTGTCCACCTATGCAGCCATCTTCGATAATACATTAAGAGATGGTTCTTAGGACACGTAGCGCCCTTGTACATATCAAAAGTGGGTATCTTGAACTTTGGAGATATTACCAGTCCAGACACCAGACACATCTCTCTAGCAGCAGCGCCAAAGATCTGGTCACATTCAATTGCCCTCAACCTTTTTTCAAGGGTATCAAAATTCTCTTGCATCTTCTCATGTTTCTCATTTCCATTCTCCGACATATCTGACACATCATACACCTGAGGGTCGTTAAAGTATGGTTAGGCACGGGTGTGCACAATATCTGGTGTAAAATTAGTAACCACATGGTTCTCTTCGGTAGTCAAAGGAATAATCTGCTGAGCAGTAAATCCTTGAGGGGGAAGCACAAAACCTTGGGAAGGAAATGCAACACCCTGAGAAGGAGGTGCGAAACTTTGAGAAGCAAAACCTTGGGAAGGAGGGAAGAAACCCTGAGAAGCGAGTCCTTGGGAAGGAGGAATAAAACTTTGAGAAGCAAAACCCTGAGGAGGAGGTATAAATCCATGAGGAAGCCCAAAAGGAGGCCAAGTTACAGGGGTAGTCACTGATGGCGTACGCTTAGTCGTTGCAGTGACAATCTCTGACACTATATTCTGTTGGGTATCTAATTTTGCTCGAATGACTTGCAACATTTCCATCATCCGACCTATATTTCCACGAAGGTCGGAAAGCTCTTCATTAACTTTCTCCATTTCTGGGTCTATATCGGCCATCTTCTTCTTGGCCTGAGCTCGGGTGGAATACTTGCGTGAGATCCTCAGTGTGACAGCTGGAAAGGAGTTGACGAGAATGAGTTTTTTGACAAATGCAAATGCGGAGATGCACTCATGAGTAAAAATGCAAATGCTCCAAGGGACTTAAGAAGTTATTGCAAAACAAGTGAATGGATAAAACTTCCGTATTATTTTCCAAAAACTAATAAACTGAAGTCCATTCATGGTAAAATATATGATGTTTTCAACAAAAATCTCTTTGTTCCTTGAAGTTCTTACTAAAATGATGCATATGATGCTGAGATGCAAAGATGCAGGGATGCAAGGATGCAAGGTGTTACAGTAAATTCGGAGCCTTCTTAACAGGTGGGCTGTAAGAGATTGGTTCTACGTTTTACTACCCATAAGTCCCACTCACGGGAGGGTTTCTACGGTGATGGTTCAAGGAAACTCAAGGTCACGGACGTTTATCGTACTAATGCCCCGCCGCAGGCTAGCTGCATTGTGACGATAATAACGATAAGGTCCACCTTGAGTGGAGTTATCATGCTAGGCTGATAAAGGGGCGAGCCCTCAGAGCCTAACATTACACAACTACCAAAATTGAAACAGGTCCTAGGGGGTCCCAGAATCACAACCCTTTCATGAATCAGGTCACGCGACAGGCTAGCTGCGTTGTGACAAGATCTACGAAAAGTCTAACTATCTGGGGGAGCTTTCATGCTAGGCGTGCAAGGAGAGAGTCCTTGGAGACTAACACTAATAACATCCAATTCTAAACTGAGGTGTTCCCTCTGCTTTTTCCACCACTCAAATTTTACTTGCAAAGTGACCCCAATATCCCACAGATAGATGATATAATGAGCAATAAAGGGAAAGCGGTAAAAGAACAAATAAACAAACATAAATAATAAACATGGAGAAGACAAGAAGAGATAAGATCAAACAAATAAACACACAAAGCTAAGTTAGGCTCGACTCTCTCTAGCATGGAGCTATCATATCCCCAGCAGAGTCGCCAACTGTCGTACCTCGAAAAAATACGATCCTAAAACAATAACAGAGTCGCCACCTAATTTTATTTATTCTACGAGAGAAAAGGGAGATATAGATACAACCTAATAAAGGATAAGAAATGGTATACGAAACCAAATTCTAAGTTCGGGAGTCGGTTACGCAAGGGGAAGGTATTAGCACCCCTCACGTCCGTTGTACTCAACGGGAACCTCTTAGCTAAAATATGCGATTAAATGTTTGATCTTAAGTTTTAGTCTTCTAGATGATTGTTAATATATTTGTTCTAAGGAATTAAAGTTATATTATTAATAAGTCGGAGAAAAGATTAAAAGTTTGTTATTATTTTTACGGAGAGAAATAGTTAAATTTTTTATTAGGGTGCTCGCGAAGGATTTAAATCCCCGTGCCTACGTATTCCCTTGTGCAATGGGAAAGTCAGAGCTTCGTAGTTCGTGCGACTACGATTTGAGTTTTTTAATTGAACGATTGTTTAAAACGCATTCTGCTGTTAAGCGTTGGCTTATACTCGCGGTGGAGGTTGAAGCGCTAGCTTGTTTGCGAGACAGAAAGATTTAAACAGTGTTCGTTTGGATAAAATGTTTGACCTTTATTAAGTTGTTTTAAACGAAAGGGTGAATGAACCACATTACGTGGGGCTAGCCCAGGAGTGATTTCATTCCAAAACGTGCGGAGTGCTAGACTCCAGAGTTTCGTCTTTCGCTGATTAATTATGAAAGTGTTTTAAATTGGTTGGTGAGTTTTAAGTTGTTTTAAGCATGAAAGGGTGAATGAACCACGTTGCGTGGGGCTAGCCCATGAGAGATTCATTCTAGAACGTGCGGAATGCTAGACTCTGGAGCTCTATTCTTTCGTGAGCTAATTGGTACGATTAAGATATTTTGAAATACGGAAGGCGAATGGACCACGTCGCGTAGGGCTAGCCCAGTAGCGGTCCATTCCAGAACGTGCGGAGTGCTAGACTCCGAAGCTCTGTTTTTCGTATTTAAAATTATAAAATAAGTTGGATATTTGTTTTTTAGACATTTTTTAGGTTTAACATATTTTAAATAACGAAGGAGTAAACGAAACACTACGCGTGGGGCTAGCCCAGTTGTGGTTCGTTTCAGAACGTGCGGAGTGCTAGACTCTGGAGCTCTATTCCTTGTTAAGTTAATTAAGATACACAATAAGTTGTGCAGATGGCGATCACATAGGTGACCGACTTACGTGTGTGCAAATGTGTATACGTACGAATTGTTCACCTGGCGTTGGACCAAGATACATTATTATTATTTGAAATGATTTTAATTATTACTCTGTAATGTTATATTCATGTCTTGATTAATAAATTAATGATTGAAAATCAAGAATGAGATCCATGTTATACCAATCAATACGTCGTTAATACGACCAAATAAAGAACGATGACACGTAGGTAAACATTTTGCAAAACAAAACAACAACAAAAAAGAAAAAGAAATTTAATCAAAATAATCTACATTAAATATTTACTAAATTAATAAACAACATGACAAATTATTTTAACAAATTTAATTAATATGAAGTATTTTTAGAACTTGTGTTTTTCTAAAAAAAGATGTATTTAAAATTTTAAAGAAATAAAGAAAACAAAAACATAAACACTAATAATAAAGAAAAAAACTGAAAATAAGAAGAAATGGGGGTAAAAGAAACCGTGGCAATGAAGCCCATATGGGGCGGACCAAGTATGGGCTTGATGGGCTGGGTCGGGCTCTACCCGTGACCCGGTTCACCAAAATTTAAAGGAGAAACAAAACCAAGGATCCTAAACCTAGCGGCGCTGAAACTTGAAACAACTCAGGGAAAAAAATCAGTCCTCTTCTTCGACCATTCGTTATTCGTTCTTCCACCAACACTAACCTTGCCTCTCCCTAATCACTCTCATTTGCGTTCTCTCTTACAACAAACAGACCAATACTCAGAACTACTCAGAAAAATCTCACAATAATAAAACCTAACCCTAAATCGGAAAGCCCAAACCCCAAAATAATGCGATATTATTTCATACGAAAACAACGAAACTCAAAAACACAACAATGGTCAAAGCAACAAAATCAACAGTTCAAATGTTAAAAGGAAAACAACAAAATCTACCGATTCGGGGACTTCAACGATTGGCGGTGAGTTCCGGTCTCTATGTGCCTTTGGTTCTCTTTTCCTCTTTCACTTCGATTTCTTCTTGTGTATTATTGTTACTGGGATCAAAACTAATGAGGGTGGTATTGGTTTTCGCAGGTTTGCTTTTGGCGGCGAGTTCAGGTCAGTATAAGCGGCTGTTTTGAAATTGGTTATAACGTTGTGTATTCCGTGTGGTTACAAGTTGAATGAGGGGTAGTGGGTTTTTTTTGCAGTTGTTTTTTTTTGTTCTTGTGTCTGCTTCCTATTTTCTGAGAAACTTTTGTGATGTCCCCAGTTCTTCAAAAAAAAATTCCCTCTCCCTCATCTGATACATATCCCTTTATATAGTGATAGAACTTAGGGTTTGGCCTTTGATAGTTTTTTCAACTACCAACTTGTTTAAGAATTTTGACTTTAGCCTTGGTTGGGTACTCATGTCAAGTTACTTTCTGTTTGCAGGTTTGTTGTGGTGGTGAAGAGATCCTTTCACCATTTGTTATAAGCTAAGATGCAAAGGCCTTGGGCTGCAGATTCTCAGAGCCTATTTCGATGCTTACTGTGGGCTTGTGGAGAGATAAAAAAACAGCCTGCAATCCTGCTTTGTAGCAGGTCTGAAATTGTCATAGCAGGTCTATCATACTTCCCCTACTTTCATCTATATTTCTCTTGAAAGCAAACCTGTTTTCTGCTGTTAATACTGCCCCCCCCCCTTTTTGCGAAATTAAATTATTTTCCTTTAAATACCATTTCATGACTGGTGTAGGATTTATTATGGTGAATGATTTTGAATTTGGTTTACTTTGACCGGGTTCAGTGATCTTGAGTGAAAATGAATATGTTTTGATGTGGTGTGAAATGATTTTCTTTTATCCTTTTACACTGTCCTGCTAAAAACAAAATGGTCACTTTATCAATCTGTCCTTCTTACTGCAGGTTTGTGACTGTATTGGAGCAGGCTATTTGTCTTAGTGTTACAGTGCACATTGTACATTTTCCTGGAGGCATATTAGTGTAGCAGGTTTGTGGCAAGTGGTCCGCAAGTTTTGTGTAAGGGTAGAACTAATGTATGACTTGATAATGGTCTGGCTACACGGGCTTCTTGTAACGTTTTTTTTCTTTGTATATTGAACGAAAACGATTCTTTTTGCCACTATGATGTGAAGAAGAAAACAAAATGGGCGTGGAGGATTGTTGGTGGAAGTCAACATAATTGGTTGTGGTTGGCGATAATGGACAGGACTTTCTTTAGTTAGAAATAAAAATAAAAAACTAATTAACAAAAGGATAAAAGAAACCATAAACGTAAATCTAGAAATTAACTAATAGACTATAAATTCTAATTAAAAATTAAACTAAACTTAAGAACTAAAATAAAAATATAAATAAATAAATAAATAAATAAAACAAAACCAGTTTCTAAATCAAAATAAATTGAAATTAGGTGCATATTAAAACTAAAAGAAAGTTAATTAAACTAAATAATAATAAATAGATAAATATGGACATGGAGTTTGTAGATGAGATTAAATTGAAATTTAAGAATGAAAAACATTAAGAACTTGAGATTTAGAAGTTGAAATAAAAAAAATAAAAATAAAAGAGAAATTTGAAAAAGATAGAAAATGGAAATTAAGTTTATAATGGAATGAAAATTAAAGGATGAATTAGAGCTATAAGTAGGTTTTGAAATAAAAGATTAAAAAAATAGAACTTGAAAATAGAAATTAAAAGAAAGAAATAAAAAAAAATAGAATTTAAACACGAAAATGAATTAAAAGTCTAGAAATGAGAAATAGAAATTAAAACTAAGGATGGAGGCTTGGAAGTGAAAGGAAATAAAATTAATTTTTATACACAGCTTGAAAATGAGTGAAAAATAGATCTCGGAAATTTCTAATGAATATATGATGCAATTGCATGTTGGGTAAAATTTGGGGTGTGACAGCTGTCGAATGCGGCTTTTCAACTCAGCGGGTGTACATTTTTTTAATTTTTCCCTTATTTTTGCCCGAGTCTTTTATTATGTTTTTGACTCGCCAGGATGCCCTATTTTTGCCTGGACTTACATTTTGTTTTTATGTCCAGCGGGTCATTTTATGCGAAGTATTTTTTAACTGCATCTGAATTCACAGGGGATAAGAAATCTTCACCATCCATAGTAGTGAGCATCAGTGCTCCACCAGAGAAAAATTTCTTTACTATGAATGGACCATCGTAATTCGGAGTCCATTTGCCCCTGTGGTCTGTATGAGGAGGAAGAAGTCTCTTCAACACGAGATCTCCCACTTGGTATTCCCGAAGTCTGACTTTCTGATCGAAGGCTTTCTTCATCCTTTTCTGATATAGCTTCCCATGATAGATTGCAGCTAACCTCTTTTCTTCGATCATATTCAGTTGATTGTACCGAGATCGGACCCATTCTGCTTCATTCAACTTTACATCCATTAGTACCCGTAAGGAAGGTAATTCAACTTCGACGGGTAGGATAGCTTCCATACCATACACAAGTTGATAAGGTGTTGCCCCAATGGACCTTCTGATTGAGGTTCGATACTCATGCAAGGTAAATGGTAGCATTTCATGCCAGTCTTTGTATGTAACCACCATCTTTTGCACAATCTTCTTAATGTTTTTGTTAGCCGCCTCAACTGCGCCATTCATCTTTGGCCTATAAGGAGATGAGTTGTGATGTTGGATTTTGAAGTCCCGGCACAGTTCTGCCATCATCTTGTTGTTCAAATTGGAACCATTATCAGTAATGATTCGCTCGGGAACTCCATATTGATAGATGATATCCCTTTTTAGAAACTTGGCTACCACTTGTCTGGTGACGTTTGCATACGAAGCTGCTTCAACCCATTTGGTGAAGTAATCAATGGCTACCAGGATGAATCTGTGGCCATTTGAAGCAGTCGGTTCGATCTTTCCAAACATTTCAATGCCCCACATGGAAAAGGGCCAAGGTGAATACATTACATTCAAAGGATTTGGAGGCACATGCACTTTGTCTGCATAGATTTGACACTTGTGGCAATTCCTGGCATAGGCACAACAGTCTGCATCTATCGTGATCCAGTAGTAACCTAACCTTAACAATTTCTTAGCCATTGCATGTCCTCCAGCATGGGTACCGAAAGATCCTTCATGCACCTCGTGCATTAGCAATTCTGCTTCTTTCTTGTCAACACATCTGAGAAGAACCATGTCAAAGTTTCTCTTGTATAATGAACCATCAGCATTAAGGAAGAAACTACCAGCCAACCTTCTTAATGTCTTCTTCTTATTGGATTATGCCCCTGGTGGGTATTTTTGATCCTCCAAGAAGCATTTGATGTCATGGAACCAATGCTTGTCATCTTTAGAAATGTCCACGGAGAATACGTATGCTGGTCGGTCGAGTCTGGATACCGAAATCCGAGGCACATAATTGGCAGTCTGAACCTTGATCATGGAGGAAATGGTAGTCAAAGCATCTGCGAACTAATTTTCGTCTCGAGGGATATACTCAAGTTTGACTGTTGTGAAGAAAGTCAATAATATCCTCGTGTAGTCACAGTATGGAATCAGATGCTCTTGGTGAGTGTACCATTTGTCGTTGGTCTGATTGATTTCCAAAGCTGAATCTCCGAATATAGTTAAAGTCTTGATCCTGAGGTCAATGGCTTCCTCAAGACCCATGATACAGGCTTCGTATTTAGCTTCATTGTTAGTGCATGCAAAGGTAAGGTTTGCCGAGAAAGGCATATGAACTCCCTTAGGCGTAATGAGCACTTCACCAACTCCGCGACCATTCATATTGACAGCCCCATCAAACATCATCATCCATTCTTCTTCTGGGTCAGGCCCTTCAGTGTGAACAGGCTCTTCATGATCTTTTTCTTTCAGGAACATGATGTCTTCATTAGGGAAGTCAAATCTCATTGGCTGGTAATCATCAATGGGTTGCTCAGCTAGGTAGTCAGACAACACACTGCCTTTGATGGCCTTTTGAGATGTGTACTGAATGTCATACTCTGTCAGAATCATTTTCCATCTTGAAACCCTTCCGGTAAGTGATGGCTCCTCAAATATGTACTTGACGGGGTCCATCTTTGAAATCAACAAGGTAGTGTGAGTCAACATATACTGTTTTAGTCGGCGAGCAGCCAACGCTAAAGCACATCAAGTTTTCTCGAGCAGTGAATAACGTTGTTCACAGTCGGTAAACATTTTGCTTAGGTAGTATATTGCATACTCTTTTCGACCAGACTCGTCATGCTGGCCCAACACACACCCCATTGACCCTTCTAAAATTGTCAGGTACATTATTAGAGGTCTTCCTTTAATTGGAGGCATAAGAATCGGAGGTTCTTGTAAGTACTCCTTGATTTTGTCAAAAGCCTTCTGACAATCTTCGTTCCACCTGATCGTTTGTTCCTTTCTTAGCAATTTGAACAGGGGCTCACAGGTTGCTGTAAGATGAGATATGGACCTTGATATGTAGTTCAATCTACCTAAGAACCCCCGAACTTCTTTTTCAGTCCTAGGTGCAGGCATCTCCTGAATGGCTTTGACTTTGTTAGGATCAATTTCAATTCCTTTTTCACTTACAATGAATCCCAGCAGCTTACTGGAACGTACCCCGAATGTGCATTTGTTGGGGTTTAACTTCAGCTGATATTTTCTCAGACGCTTGAACAACTTCAGCAGATTTACCAGATGGTCTTCTTCAGTGAGGGACTTGGCAATCATGTCATCCACGTAGCATTCGATTTCTTTGTGGATCATGTCGTGGAATAACGTTACCATAGCCCGTTGATAAGTAGCACCAGCATTCTTCAGCCCGAATGGCATGACCCTATAACAAAATGTGCCCCAAGGTGTGATGAAGGTAGTTTTCTCCATGTCTTCGAGTGACATTCTGATCTGATTATACCCAGAAAATCCATCCATGAAGGAAAATACCGAAAACTGAGCTATGTTATCGACCAATACATCAATGTGAGGTAATGGGAAATCATCCTTCGGACTAGCTCTGTATAGATCCCGATAATCTACACACATACGTACTTTTCCATCCTTCTTAGGCACTAGTACAATATTAGCAACCCACGGAGGGTAACTAGTCACAGCAAGGAAACCGACGTCCCACTGTTTTTGTACCTCTTCTTTAATCTTCATGGCCATATCTGGACGAGTACGGCGTAGCTTTTGCTTCACTGGAGGGAAATCTTCTTTCAAAGGCAGCTTATGCATAACAATATCAGTATCAAGACCTGGCATGTCTTGATAGGACCAAGCAAAGACGTCGACATACTCTCGAAGCATGTCAATAAGTTGTTCCTTCACTAAATCGTGCAGACCGGCCCCAATCTTCACTTCTTTCAAGTCTTCTTCGGTACCAAGATTAACTGTTTCAACCTCCTCCTGATGAGGAGTAATCACATTCTCTTCTTGTTTCAACAACCTGGCTAACTCTTCAGGTAACTCATAGTCTTCTTCAACCCCTTCATCAACTTGATTAATTGGATTGTCGAAGTCATACAAGGTCATAACAGTGCTGTTGTCGGTGCAATCTGGAGGATATACTCTGCAATGGTTGAAATTGGTTTGTTTTAGTGATCAGTTTTAATCTTGTTTAGAAAAAGTGAAAATGAATTTATTTATTTTGAAAACATTGTCATTTTATTGTTTTGTTAAAAAATGAAAAAGGAAAAGACAGTGGGCAAAAAAGAGACTCGTTTGCAAAAGATGTCCGATATTCATTGATTAATCATTTGCACAAAATTACAATATGGCCCTATTACAAAATGAGTCCTGACACCTTGGGCAAGATGCAAGACTTGATGCATGCTTAAAAAGACAGGAAATAATAATTACTCTGCAGGAGTAACCCTTATAATTTCCTGGGAAGACCAGTTAAGGACTTGGTTCCCCGGGATCCTTGGACGTATCCAGTTCTCTAGGTTGCGGTCGCTTTCCGCCTTGTCTTCCAGATTGTTAACAGCATCTGGGGTGAGCATCCCCCCACTGATAAATTTGGGCTCCTTGGAAGCCTCTGATTGATCTTGTCGGAATGGTCTGTAACCCAAATCGAATCTATCTTCCTTCTTTTCCACTAGCAGCAGCTTGCCCCAGCCTTGGGCATTACCGTCTTCAACAACCTTCCGGACTTGCTGATAGGAGACAATTGAAGTACCCATCCTGTCCTCCTGAGATGCAGCAAATACTTCCGTTGTCGCCTCATTGACATTCAGGGCCTCAAACCCTTGGCTCATTGTCTCATGGATTTCACCATCCATCTCAATATACTTGTATGTAGCCAGATGGCTAACAAATATGTCCTCCTCACCATAGATGGTGATAATCTGTCCTTCCCATTCGTATTTCAGTTTCTGGTGAAGGGTCGACGCTACTGCGCCTGCGGCGTGAATCCAGGGTCGACCTAACAAATAGCTGTAAGCAGGCTGTATGTCCATCACATAGAAAATGGTATTAAAGACTTGTGGACCGATTATCACTGGCA
Source organism: Lathyrus aphaca (assembly GCA_963966055.1). Lineage (NCBI taxonomy): Eukaryota > Viridiplantae > Streptophyta > Magnoliopsida > Fabales > Fabaceae > Lathyrus > Lathyrus aphaca. Next base: position 325,686,621 of record OZ014523.1, read on the forward strand.
GCTCCACCTCTCCAAGAACAGATCTTTTGGAGCCATCAAAAGCCCTAACCACAAGGTTACTTGGCCAGAGAGCTATCCCGTCATGTTTGAGCTTGACAAGAGCTTTCTTGGGTAAGACATTGAGTGAGGACCCACTGTCTACAAGAACATGAGATAGTGCAACTCCTTTGCACTCCAGGATTATGTGCAAAGCTATGTTGTGGTGACGTCCTTCTGTTGTCAAATCAGCATCAGTGAAACCTAACCCGTGGCTAGTATTGACATTTGAGACCACTGTTTCCAGCTGATTTACTGTGATCTCTTCTGGCACGTAGGCAGCGTGCAGAACTTTGAGTAGTGCATCCCGATGGGCTTCGGAACACAACAGCAGGGATAATATAGAGATCTTTGAAGGAGTCTGGTGGAGCTGGTCCACAAATTTATAGACACTTCTTTTAATAATCCTCATAAACTCGTCCACATCTTGATCGAAGGATGAATTATGAGTCTCCCTTGGTGCATATTCTTCAGGTATTACACTCTTTCCCTTGGCTTTGGCAACAGCCTCTGCCTCAGTGTTGGTTCTAGGGACTTGTGATGCGAAGAGACGTCCGCTCCGGGTGAAGCCTCCGCCTCCCCCAACATTGTCCACTTGGGGAGTGAGAACTGGAGAATCAAGAAGGACTTTCTCTCTATTGTAGTACAGATCAACACCATAATGCCATGGTATAGCACTGTCTTTATCATATGGAATTGGCCCAGGCACCGTGATAGTGACTGGGCTTACTGTAGCAGATGTTGGGACTGTAATAGTCTGTGGGTCATAGAAAATAGTAACAGGACCTTTGGTGGATGTTGGTGGAGGTGAATTGAAGCTTTGTTGAGACTATTGTTGAAAGTTGCTGGAATTTGGGATCGTTATCGGGTCATAATAAATGGTGACAGGGGAAAAATCATTGTTGGCAGTTGTTGAAGTTGTAGTAGCCGGTGCAAATGAATTGTTGTGTGTTGAAGTGACAGATGGAATGATTGCTGAAGTTGTAGCTGAATCAGTTGAAACAATGGTTGTTGCAGTTGTAGAAGAACTAGTAGGAAAGGTGGTGTTGCATTTGTAGAAGATTCGCTTGTTATTGATAAAAGAGTTGTTGGTGTTGTAGAAGTTGTTGTTGTAATTTTCAGAATTCCTTCTTTAATCAAGCCATTAATTCCACTCCTCAAGCTAGCACACTCATTCTTAGAAAGTTTGCATAATTCACAACAAGCCTCACAACCTGGAAACACTCTGCACTTTAAAAGTTGGGCTTTAACCTCTTCCAGAGGTGTTTGAATACATGCAATGTATTCTATTAAACTCATGGGTGAACCATCCTCTACAACATTAATCCTTGGCCCACTATGGCTTGGCATAGGATTTTTTATTACATTGGGAGGAGGTGAAGAATTCAGGGCTTTTGAATCTACCAGATCCTGAACCTTCATATGCAGAGCTCTGCATTTTTCCGTAGAGTGACCAGGTGCATTGGAATGAAAAGCACACCTAGCATTGACATCATAGTTTCTTGGAAGGTTTTAAGGATCAGGTGGATCCAATGTCTTTAACTCAACAAGATTGAGCTTGAGGAGTTGTGGCAGCAGTGTAGCATATGGCATTGGAATGGGGTCAATCACCATGTTGATTTGAGATGGCCGCTGTTGAAATGGGCATTGTTGCTGATTGTTGTTATTATTGTTGTATGATCTTTGTTGTGGAAATTGTTGTTGTTGCGGAAAGTGTTGTGGTTGTTGAGCATACTGAGGAGGTGGAGCAGGAATAGTAACAACAGCAACTGTTATGGGCAAGTATTAGGGTCTCCCTCTTCCCATGTGCACAGAGTTTGTCTCACCAGATCTACGGGGCCCAGCAAATAGTTTTCTTGTACTGCTTGAACTGGCACCGTTATCGGAGATCTTTCCCATCTTCAATAGGCTCTCTATTCTTTCCCCAGCTATTACCACATCTGCAAAGCTGGTAGAAGAAAATGCAGCAAGTCTGTCAATGTAGGTTCCTTGAAGAGTATTCATGAACATGTCTGCCATTTCTCTTTCAGACATGGGGGGTTGGACTGCAGCAACAAGTTGCCTCCACCTTTGGGCATATTCCCTGAAGCTTTCACGGGAAGATTGAGACATTTCCATTAGAAGGGTCCTGTTTGGAGACATGTCCAGGTTATACTGATACTGACGGATAAAAGCTTCAGCCAAGTCCTTCCACTTTCTTACTGTGGTTCTGGTCAAATGGGAATACCATTCTCAGGATGCCCCTGTTAGACTATCCTCGAAGTAAAACATCCACAACTTCTCGTCCATGGTGTATGCTTTTAATCTTCCCAAGAATGATTGAAGGTGGGTGCGTGGAGAAAACATCCACCATTGATATGTTGCACCGGTGTTCTTCAGACCAAATGGCATTACTTTGTAGCAGAATGTGCCCCAGGGTGTGATGAAGGTCGTCTTCTCCATGTCTTCAGGTGACATCTTGATCTGATTGTATCCAAAAAATCCGTCCATGAAGGAAAATAACGAGAACTGAGTTGTGTTGTCTACCAATACATCAATGTGAGGCAATGGGAAGTCATCTTTCAGGCTTGCTTTGTTTAGATCCCGGTAATCGACACACATACACACCTTGCCATCCTTCTTAGGTACGAGTTCAATGTTAGCGACCCAAGGCGTGTAACTAGTTACAGCAAGAAAACCGACGTCCAACTGCTTTTGTACTTCCTCTTTGATTTTCATGGCCATGTCCGGGAGAGTACGGCGCAACTTTTTTTTAACTGGCGGACAATTTTCTTTTAATGGCAGCTTGTGCATGACAATATATGTATCCAAGCCTGGCATATCTTGATAGGACCAAGCAAACACATCGACATATTCTCGCAGCATATTGATAAGTTGTTCTTTTACTGGAGCTTGCAGACTGGCTCCACTCTTCAACTCTTTCACATCTTCCTCGGTACCAAGATTAATAGTCTTAACCTCCTCCTGATGAGGAGCAATCACCTTTTCCTCTTGTCTCAATAACTTGGCTAGCTCTTCAGGTAAATCGTAGTCTTCTTCAACCCCTTCATCTGCTTGATTAATCGGATTGTCGAAGTCATACGAGGTCATAGCAGTGTCGTTGTCGGTGCAATCTGGAGGGCTATCTCTGCAAGGGTTGAGATTTGGGTCACTTTAGTGATTGATTTTATCTTATTTAGGAAAAGTGAATGAAGTTATTATTGAGAAATACATTTCCATTTATTGTTTTGTGTGAAAATAACAAAAATGAAAAGATAGTGAGTGAAAAAGAGGATTGTTTGCAAAAAGATGTCCATTGTTCATTAATATTCAATTTGCATAAAATACATATGGCCCTATTACAAAATGAGTCCAAACATCTTGGGCAAGATGTAGGACTTTGATGCATGCTAAAAACAGGAAATAATAATTACTCTGCAGCAGTAACCCTTATAATTTCCTAGGAAGACCAGTTGAGGACTTGTTGGCCCGGGACTCTTGGACGGATCTAGCTTTCCAGGTTATAGTCGCTCTCAGCCTCGTCTTCCAAAGTATTGACAGCATTCGGGGTCAGCATTCCCCCACTTATGAACTTGGGAGCTTCAGCAGCCTCCTCTGGAACTTATCGGGATGGTCTGTAACCCAAACCGATTTTGTCTTCTTTCATCTGAACCTTCAGTAGCTTGTCCCAGCCTTGGGCATTCCCTTCTTCCACAACCTTCCGAGCTTGTTTGTAAGAGGCAATTGAGGGGCCCATCCTTTCCTCTTGGGATGCAGCAAACACCTCAGTTGTAGCTTCGTTGATGTTCAAAGCTTTGAAACCCTGACTCATGGTTGCATGGATCTCCCCATCCATCTCTATGTACTTGTATGTAGCCAGGTGGCTGACGAAGATGTCTTCTCCTCCATAGATGGTGATAATTTGGCCCTTCCACTCGTATTTTAACTTCTGGTGAAGGGTAGATATTACCGCGCCGGCGGCGTGGATCCAAGGTCGACCCAACAAACAGCTGTAGGCAGGCTGTATGTCCATCACATAAAAGATAGTTTTAAAAACTTGTGGGCCAATTACCACAGGCAGCTCAATCTCTCCGAGAACCGATCTCTTAGAACCATCAAAAGCTCTGACAACTAGGTTGCTCGGATGGAGTGCAAGACCATCATACTCCAGCTTGACTAAAGCTTTCTTTGGAAACACATTGAGTGATGATCAGGTATCAACAAGGACATGAGAAAGTACATCACCTTTACATTCCAAAGTGATATGCAAAGCCTTGTTGTGATTATGCCCTTCCGTAGTCAAGTCAGCATTTGTGAAACCTAGTCCATGACTAGTATTGACATTTGCAACCACTGTTTCTAACTGATTGACCGTGATTTCTTCCGGCACATAAGTTGCGTGCAGGACCTTGAGTAGTGCATTCCGGTGAGCCTCGGAACACATGAGCAGAGATAGTATGGAGATCTTGGAGGGTGTTTGAGGGAGCTGATCCAAAACTTTGTAGTCACTTTTTTTTATAATCCTCATAAACTCGTCTACATCCTGATCAAAGGGTATCTTCTGAGTTTCTTTTGCAGTTGGTTCTTCTGGTACCACACTTTTGCCTTTTGCTTTGGCAGCAGCTTCTGCTTCAGCATTAACTCTGGGAAACTTTGAAGTGAAGAGACATCCGCTTCGAGTGAAGCCTCCGCCTCCCCCGACATTGTCAACTTGTGGTACAGGTATTGAGGAGTCAAGAGTGACCTTTCTTCTTTGGTAGTAGAGATCTAATCCATAATGCCAAGGCATGGCATTGTTGTTATCATAAGGAATTGGTCCAGGCACCGTGATGGTCACCGGACTAATTGCAGCAGAATAAGGAGTAGTGATAATCTGTGGATAAGAGTAGATGGTGACAGGAGGTCTGATTGAAGATGGTGCAGGTGCAGGAAGTTGTTGATGTTGAGGAGGGTGTTGTTGAAAGTTGTTGTTGAGAGAATCCAGAACATGGATCATTGTTGTGTAAACACCCCAAATTTGCCCTCACCCATTCACTATGGCTTGTGATCATTTCATATGCATAAACACAATCATATCATCCCATATAACATTTTTGGTTCATTGCATAGTTTCTAAGTCATCTGCACCTAGGGTTTGTGATCTGAGCAATCCAAGAGCCACTTGAGCCACTCCAAAGGCCACCAATCCTTTTAAAGGGATCCATGTGTGTTCAAGTATCATATTTTGTCCTCTCAAAGTCAAAGATTCCAAAGAATCACAAGAACTGGGATTGGTATGGATGCAGAGCCAAGTTTGACTGCACAGTTGACCTAAAATTAGGGTTTTGGTTTCAGAGACCATAACTCCAATTTTTTTGGTCATTCTTGTTTCCATTGGTCTCTATATGGTATAGGGAGTATGCATATCAAGTTTCATGAAGAAATTCCATGGGGAGGTCATCTGATCAAGAGTTGACTTTTCAGACAAGTCAGTGCAAAATCAGGGCATCTGAGGCCCCCAATGACCCAACCAAAGGGTGATCTTCATCATTTTGAGTGTGTATGATCTTTATTTGATCATGGAAGAAGGTTGAAGTTCACAAAATTCAAGAATTTGAAGTTTTTGCAAAGTTGACTTTTTAGGGCATGGTTGACTTTTCAAGAATATGTCATTTTGTACCATTTTTCAAGCCTTGATTCTTGATCCAAAAATGCTTCAAATGAAAAAAACTTTGGTCATGAAAGTTGTAGAATACATTTTTCCCTTTTCAAAAAGTACAAGAACTTGATCTAATTCTTCTTGGATCAAAAGTTATGGTGTGACAAAGTTGCCAAAAATCACTTATTTTCAAGATGTGCACCAAATGAGAAATTTGCAAGATCATGAACCAAGGCTGTTTGTAACTTCTAGTTGACATCAAACCAATGTACAAACATCACATAAGTCCTAAAAGTCAGAATTGAACCAAAAATTCTCATGTTTCATGGCTTATGGAATGAGAAAATCACATGTGAACCAAATTTGAAACAACTTGCAAAATCATCATCACACTTTCCCCCACTTGTTACATTGGATGCTGAACCATGCTAGCCTCCCATACACACCATGCTGCGCCAGCCCTAGCCATTGTACCAAGCTAGAACTCAAGCCATACTTCTCTTACAAAAAAGTTGACTTTTGGCAAAAGCAAACATCCCAATCACAGCAGGCCATGTCACATCCTCTGGCCACTTGGAATTGTTTATACTATCCTTTGGCAAGCAAAACATAAGAGGAGGCCAAGCTAAAACACACCACAACATCACATACACAAAAACACTCCATCAAGCAAAACTCTTCGAATCTGCCTCCACAAACCTCAAACACTAAAACCAATTCCACATATCAACTCACCTGGCCTCATTGAGTAGAAACCAACAAGATTCAAGCCTGAAACCAGCATGAACTGAGCTTCACTATTTCTCATCCTCAAAACCAGAACTCTTCGAATCCCTTTATCCAACCATCAAACACACCATTTTTCTTCACCAACAAGTCAAGTACACCTAAAGGAGCAAGAATCCACCATTGGAGTGGCCTGAAACCTCCCTATTCCTGATTGTGTTATCTGCTACACCAGAAGTATTCCTCTCAAATCAGCCATCCACAAGAGCTTTGAAGTATCCCATTGAGCTCAGGAGAGTCAAAGAGGTCCATTTGCACACAAAGAAGGCCCTGGAAGCTCAGTATTGAAGCTTTCCAGCTCAGGTATGAACATGAACACTTTCTCTCAAAGCTTGCATTTTAAGTTATAATATGATTGCTTATGTCTTGCTGATCATGGGGATGCCTTTAGAATCAAAAATAAGTGAGAAATGAGTTTGTATGATCCCTCTGAAATTTCACCCGTGGATTTTGTTCTCTTCGATTTGCATGATTTCTGGGGTTTAAATGATGTTTGAGCATAGATTCGTGTCCTAGGATGTTAGAGGATCACTTAGGTGTGTTTAATTTGTGGAATAGATGCCTGAATCATGTTTTAGGGTTTTGGGGTCGCCGGGGAAGATGACCGGAGCTTCTCTCCGGTCACCTGAATGTGGTTAGCCCTAATCTCAGGTCATTAAGTGTGTTTGAATATTGGGCGTTGGATTGGTTGACTCAGTGGACTTCCCGCGCGCATGAAGGGCCCAGATCATTTTGTTTAGCCCTAATCCACTTTCATTAATTAAATAAATCTTAATTAAACTAATTAACTCAGAATGAACCACAGCCGTCCAGATGCGCGCTGGTCAATGTTTTCAAATCCAGACTCAATCTCAGCCATTCTTTCTGTTGACTTCATTTAAAATTCATTTTTATTTCATTTCTTTTCATTTTATTTGCCCAATTTATTTAAAATAGCAAAAATTGTCTAAAAATTATGAAACTTTTTCTTAAGAGTTTTATTAATTTTTAAGACACAAAAATATTTTTATTTTTATTTTTAGCATTTAAAAAGTATTTTTAAATATTTAAAAGATTATTTTTAATTGATTAATGAGAATTAATTTATTAAAAATACTTTTAGGTATTTAAAAATCACCAAAAAATTCATGAAATGTTCTAAGACATTTAGAAACATTGTCCAACCTTCAAAACAAATTTCTTTTTTGATCTTGATGCATTTTGAGAATTTTTCATTGAATAAAAATCATTTTTATGCATTAATTTGATCCATAGTTCAAAAAATCACTTCTGCCTATTCATGAGGAGTTGGACATTGATTCTTCTTGCATTGCATTGTGTTTAGCATGTAGTTTGTGAGGTTAAATGGCCATGATTTGATCCCTCATTTTCATTTTGTTTGACAATTCTCTTGTTTGGAAACCCTAAAAACCCTAGAATCTTGTAAAAATCATAACTTGAATTTGGTTAGGAGTTGAGACCTCTTCTTTTGGCATTGGTTTAGTATAGGATTAGGGTTCCTTTGTGTGGGATTTTCAATTTTTTATCTTAGGGTTTGCTTCTGATTTTGATTTTTGTTTGGTGTTTGGTTCATAAACCCTAATTTGGGCTTCCATATGCATCCATCTTGCATTTTCTTGTATAACATGACTTGCCATGACATTCCATGCCTCCATTTGATTCATTTAACATCATAAGGCATATTTAAAGCATGTTTGGTCATTGCATCATGTGTTTGCCTTATTGTATGCCATGTGCACTTCATAACTTTTCATGTATGTCCATGCTTCTTAACTTGCTTCATCTGCATCCATAAGCATGTATGATCATCTCCATGCCTTGTTTCATGTTTATATCACTTCATAGCATCATTATCATCATAAATGTGCTTCTGGTTTTGTCTTGCATCATGACATTGCATCCCATTTTGCATTGCATTGCATTCTCTTTTCTAACCTTTCAGGTGGTAAGTAACTTTGAGAAGTGAATTTGCCTTCACTTCTCATAACTTCTCTTCATCTCTCTTGCATCCATTGCTGCATTTTTATATGTGTTTGGGTTTGAGCTTGCTCATTCTTCTTCTTCCCACTTTCTTTCTTCAAGTGACTTGACTTCTTGAATGAAGCAAGTTGCTTTGCTTCTCTTGACCCTTTCATCTGCTTCCTGGTGGTTCCATTGAAGACTTCTTCTTGAAAACCTCACAAACCTTAGGAACAACCAAGCATGACAATGATTAGGGTTTTGATTAGTTTCCCCTCTTAGTTTTACCTTTGTGTCTCTTTGTGTCTTCTCTTCTCATCTCATAATCAGGGACTAAACCCTAAAGGCTTTAAGGCTTTGTGATTAAGCTTATGCCTGCATCCTTCTCTTAGGATGGAGTGTATAACTTTAATCCTAAGTGTTAAACCCTTAATGTGTTTAACTCCTTTAATCAATTCACTTAATAATCATCAAGACATTACACTTGTAACTTGGGCCTTGCATTAGGGTTCTAATTCTTCCTTAATTGGTTAAGAAGGACTAACCCTAGTGTTAATGGACAAGTCCCCCTCAAGTTGTCTTACAAACCCTAAAAATCACTTCATCATCATATCATTAAATAAAATCCACTTAATCAAAGGCTTGTTTTGTCATGAGTTTAATCCCTAATCATGGATTAAGTTGAGGAGTTTTCCTCAGCTTAAACATTCTCATCTATTATCCTTCTATTAGGATGGTGTAATGAGTCTGTTTAATCCTTGATTATGGCTTAACCTCATTACTTGACACTAAACAAAAACCACAAAAACATCTAAATAATCACAAGTAGGTTAATGATCTTAATCCTACACCATGGTGATTAAGTGTGAGAATCTGACTTCACACTTAAAGTATTCTCATTACCCCTAATCAGAGGGAAGATGTGATGAGTTTACTAAATCCATTGGTTTAGGCTTAAGCTCATTAACTTATGACAAACTTTCAAAAGCAATAAAAGACTGAAAACACAAAAACAAACAATAATCGTCTCCTTCGGGATTCTTTTCTCACCACCTTCACTCATAAACGAGAACTTGCTTCTTCCGTCTAATGCAAGACAGTTTGCACCTGAGCCAGACAAGGTCTTACACTTGAGCATAGGCAAGTAAGCAGTTCACAAGTCAATTCATCTTTCAGTCTCTTTGGGTCGAACTACGGTGTTCTGACTTCCTCATTGCACGAGAGGATACATAGGCATAACTTAACAGTTATCGAACAAAAGTCTCTGCATATTCCCCCTCTTTCCAGCTATCCTTTAAGCCTCATGGTCATGAGCATTTCACTCCTGTCCTTACACTGACACTATATATTTATACACTTCACACTTCTCTTACACTGACACCTGTACATCTTTTTCCAGCTCTTTGATACACAAATAGCACTGACACTACCCCTTTAAAACACAAATCTTTTAAGCGTGGATCCCGTCGAGTACGGCGGACAATCTGGGTGCTAATACCTTCCCAGGTTGTAACCAACCCCCTTTCTCAGTCTCTCTGGTTCGCAACCGTCTTATCCATATCTTTTCTAGGTCTATGCAGCATTACCTTTCCTCCGGGATAAAAATGCCTAGCTGGCGACTCTTTTCATTCCCTGTGAGTTCACTCCTGTGTGTTCTCATTGTCCCTCTCGCCGACCGTTCGCGTCTGTACCTTTATCTGGGCTTGGTCTCATTTATCGGGAGCGACAGCTTGGCGACTCTGCTGGGGACTAGTTGTATTGCAACCAGGGCTTCTGGTTCTTTTTTGTGGGTTCCTCCTAGCGCTTGATTGATTTGTGTTTACTGGGGTGTTATGTGCTTATTTGTGTTTGTATTTTGTATTTATCTTTGCTTTATGTACAGTTGCTTTACTGTTTTCTTTATTGCTTTGCATATTATCATATTTGTCATACTATGCTGCTGGCTGGATCTGGTTTTGCTTTGGTGGGTGGGTGTTCCATTGAGAGTTAAGGTCCTATACCTGGGACCTGAGTGACACCTAGGCTAGAGTGAATCATATTCTTTCCCATTCCATTTCGGTCTGGTGCGGGAATATGAAACACGGTTCAGATATGGGTTTCTTCTTGAGAACTCTGTGTTGCAGATTTCCTGCAATACTAGGGCTATCTGGGAAGCCTGCTAAGTCTGTATGACCTTTTAGTATTGACCTTCAGAAACTGAGGTGAATTAGAGGAGGAACTTTTATGGTTATTGTAAACACTGTACCTCCGTGGTTAGAAGTGTTTACACTTCTCATAACTGATCCAAGTCTGAGGATCCTTGTTCTAGAACACCACCTGTGAGGGGGATGGGCTGTTTACAGGTTTGCAGGTACCTTGGCCTCAGAATACCCTGTTGCTTTGTTTGTTTAAGAGTACTCCATGTTGGAACAGTTCTTGTGATTCTAAAACCCTGGACATGTGGCTCTTTATTTGAGCCCCCCACCTTGGTTACTGGATATCATTTGCATACATAAATCATTGCATCATATTGACATTTGCTTATTTGTGTTTCAGGGTATCCATCTTCATTTGGTTTTGGTTTTGGCCCCATCTTCAGTATTGACCTATCTCCATCAGCTATCTGCTTCAGCTATCACCTGCACCAGCCAATCAGTGGCCCTTTTCTTCAGTATCACCATCAGCACCTATCTCCTCAACATCATGGCACCTAAAAAGAGCAACATCACCTACCACTTTTTCCAGCCAGAGCTATCTGACATCAGGAGGATTCAGACCCTGATCACTCCAGATCACATACCATTGTTCAGGGAACATTATGGAGATATACTTGATATGGTTATGGATCTGGACCCATCACAGAGAAGCCTGATCCACACTTGCATTCAGTTTTATGATCCCCCACTGAGATGTTTCACTTTTCAAGACTTTCAGTTGGGCCCCTTATTGGAAGAGTACTCCTCATTAGTTGGTATACCTATCAGGGGTGGAATCCCTTTCAACCCTGAGATGGTCTTTCCTGGTAATGGAGAAGTAGCAAAGGCTTTGCATCTGGAGCCTGTCCTGATTGAGCAGCATATGACCTCTAAAGCTGGAATTCCTGGTTTTCATCTGGACTTCTTGATCTCTCAAGCTACCCTGAAAGCTTCTCTAGGAGATTGGAAAGCTGTCTGTGCTTTATTGGCCTTGAGTATATATGGAATTGTATTGTTTGCAGATGAGCCTCGATTCATTAGCGAGAATGCAATCCATCTGTTCATCCTGAAGAACCCAGTGCCAACTTTATTGGGGGATCTCTATTATTCAGTGCATCAGAGGAATGAGAAGCAGAGGGGAAGATTAGTGAGGTGTTATGCTCCATTGTTCCATACTTGGCTTCTCAAGCATCTACCCAGGACAGATGCATTTCTAAATCCTCATCAGCAGAGCAACTGGGCTAAGAGACTCACTGCTCTAACTTCAGCAAATATCAGATGGTGCACTCAAAGTACCAAAGGCAGGGATATCATCACCAGCTGTGGGCATTTTCCCAATGTGCCCCTAATAGGAGTTAAGGGTAGTATCAATTACAACCCTCTGCTGTTCAGAAGGCAACTGGGCTATGCACTGGTCCACACTCCTAAGGCACAGGACTTGGTTGAGACTCTTTATTGTGAGAACAAGGTCAATCTGGTTATTGTTAGGCAGGCCGCTTGGGCCTGGGATAATGTTCAAACTAAGGGAGTAACCATTCTAGGGAAGTGCAACAATGTGGCATCAGCACAATATTATGAGTGGTCCCATGCCAGGGCTCAATTCTCTGGGATGCCCTTTACCATAGAAGATATGCCTGAGTCATCTTCAGCACCACCCCCTGCCACTATCAGTTTGGAGGAGTTTGAGAGCTTGAAGGAGAGAAATGAGAAGTTAACTCAGGCTTTGCAGAAGACCCTCCGGGAGAGGAGTGAGGGTAGGATGGAGATTGAGAGGTTAGAGAAGTTAAGAGTGGAGCATATGACTAAGATTGAGAAGTCTGGGGATTATATCAAAAAGTCTAAGGCTGGAGAACAAATTCTGAAAAATGCTTGCAAGGAAGCCCAGTTCCAGAGAGCAAGGACAGACTTGTATTTGAAGGAGAGTCAAGCCCGGTGGGTCAGGATCACCGAAGCTCGTACTCTGGAGGATAAGAGAGTTCAAGACAAGATAGAGCAACTGGAAGCTAGTGCAAAAGAACAGCAAGAAGCCCTGGCAGCAGCCCAGAGGGAGATATCAGAGCTGAAGATCAAAGCTGGAGTGAAGAGGTCAAAGGACCAAACTCAGCACAAGAAGCTCACTACAGCTGTTACAACCCAGAATCTCCTCATCAGGAATCTCACGGAGCGTCCAGCTGATCCTGTGACCGAAGCACTTCTCAAGGAAGTTCGTGAGGATGAGTTTGGTCTTGGTGTTTGACCATTTGCTTGTTGTTGCTTTCATTCATTGTACTTTTATTTTCTTGTGATGTATTTTGACCCCTCAGAGGGTTTGTACTTGTAAACAAACTATGTACCATTTTGCTTTTGTAATATATGTATTAGTTTGTTCCATCTGAGTTTACTTCGAAAGCAACATCAACAGCATCTTCAAGGGTCTGGAAGGGTCAAAACTGAACGCCAAGCCGGATACCTTGAAAACAAATAAGCATAACTGCATTGCATGCTAACCCTTTGTTTGTTTTGTAGGTTTTTGTTTATTGTTGCTAACTCTGTTGTGATGTTCAGGAACTATTGCTAGGCGCCGGGTATTTCCCCTCAACCGTCCGCACCGTTACCCAACCCGTAACAATCTTCCGGGCATCCAAATGGATCAGGTACAGCAGGACCTTGCAGAGGTTAGAAATCAAATGGCAAACGAAAGATTGGAAATGAGAACGCAGATGACTCAGTTTATGGAAGTGATGAACAACATGGCTCAAAGCCAGGAAAGACTAAGGGCCATGGTGGAAAGGCAAAATCAAGAAGATCCACATATAGGGACTGCCGGCACCAGCAACAATGAAAGGGTACAACCTCATGTTAACCCCCCTGTATTTGGACCACACCTCCATCCTGAGGTCAACATTCCTGCAAATGTTCAAGGGACTGCCACTGCAGCCAGGGTACTACAAGAAGATCCTCAGGAGGACCAATTCACAGTAATGGGTGCTGGGGAAGAGGCTTATGATAGAAGACTGGATGAGATAGCTGAGAAATTAAGGTCTTTAGAGTCTCAAAACTCTTTGGGCTTTGACGTCATGGACATGGGCTTGGTAGACGGGGTCAGGATTCCCCATAAGTTTAAGCCTCCCTGTTTTGAAAAATACAACGGGACTTCATGCCCCCGGACTCATTTACAATCATTTCTGGGAAGGCTGAAGGCCTATACTATGGATGAGAAGCTCTGGATGTTCTATTTCGAAGACAGCTTGACTGGAGCCTCAAGAGAGTGGTACTCTCACCTGACAAGGGCAACTATCAGGTGCTGGAAGGACCTGGCAGAGGCCTTCATCAGACAGTATCTGTACAACTTAGATATGGCACCCAATAGGACCCTCCTAATGGGAATGTCACAGTCGTCAAGGGAAAGTTTCCGAGAATATGCCCAGAGATGGAGGCAACTGGCTGCTGCTGTTCAGCCACCTATGTCTGAAAGGGAAATGGCAGATATGTTTATGAACACCCTTCAGGGGACATATATTGACAGGCTGGCTGCTTTCTCTTCCACTAGCTTTGCAGATGTTGTCATAGCTGGGGAGAGAATTGAGAGCCTGTTAAAAATGGGCAAGATTTCTGACAATGGTGCCAGCTCGTCCAGTAGTACAAGGAAGCCTTTTGCAGGCCCAAGAAGAACTGGCGAGACCAATGCCATCCACACCAACAGGGGCAGGCCCCAAAATGTCCATAGATCTGTGGCAGCAGTCACCATTCCCGCTCCAGCTCATCCACAGCCAGCTTATCAACCTCCACAGCAAAACTATCAGCAACAACCCCAGTATCACCAGCAATCTCAGTATCCTCCAAGGAGTTATAACAACAACAACAACAACAACAACAGTCAGCAGAGGCCATTCCAACAGAGGCCATCTCAAGCCAATAGGGTGATCGATCCGATCCCTATGCCATATGCTACGTTGCTGCCACAACTCCTGAAACTCAACCTGGTTGAGCTAAGGACGTTGGCACCTCCAGATCCCAACAGTCTACCCAGGAACTATGACTCCAACGCCAGATGTGCCTTCCATTCAAATGCACCTGGCCACAGTACAGAAAAGTGCAGAGCTCTGCATATGAAGGTACAAGACCTGGTAGACTCAAAAGCTCTGAATTTCGCACCACCACCCAATGTCAATAAGAACCCGATGCCAAACCACGGTGGTCCCAGAATTAACGCTATTGAAAAAGACAAGCCGTCTTATTTAATAACCAGTGTGGGTCAGATCCGGACACCGTTGGTAGAAATCAAGGCTCAACTCCTCGAATGTCAAATGTTCCCGGGGTGTGAGTTGGGGTGTGCTTACTGCAATATCTCGGTAAATGGGTGCGATAATTTACGGAATGGCATAGACGGTCTTATTCAGAGTGGCCAACTTCAGATCACCACATCATTTCCAACAAATCCAGCAATCTCATCAGCAACAACTCCAGAACCTCCTACAACTACAACAACCATTGTTCCTGACAATTCTTCGGCTTCATCAACAAGTACTTCATCTGTCATTTCAACTGATCAGATATCAACAAATGTTCCTTCTACAACTCCAGCACCACTCCATTTCGAAACTCCTACAACAACAACATCCATCCTTCCACCATTGTATCCTACAACACCAGCAACAAATCAGGAAGATGTCTCAACTGTCACCATATTCTATGATCCTGAAAACAACTCTGCCTACAACTCAGAAGGTGCTGCTCCCATCAGAGCACCAGTTACAATTTATTATGATCCACAGACTATTACAGTTCCTTCAACAGCTGCAATCAGTCCAGTCACTATCACGGTGCCTGGACCAGTACCTTATGAAAGCAGTAACGCCATCCCCTGGCATTACGGCTCTGACTTGTACTGTGAAGGACAAAGAATCACTTTTGAATCATCAACCCCTGCACCACAAGTAGACAATGTGGGAGGAGGCGGAGGCTTCACTCGAAGCGGACGTCTTTTCGCTCCACAATTTCAGAGACCCACTGCCGAAGCAGAGGCTGCTGCCAAGGCAAAAGGGAAGAGCCCTGTGCAGGAAGATCAAGCTGTTAAAGAAGCTTTGAAAACACCCTTCGATCAAGAGGTTGATGAGTTCATGCGAATCATCAAAAAGAGTGATTATAAAATAGTGGATCAGCTTCATCAGACGCCTTCCAAGATCTCAATCCTGTCATTGCTTATGTGCTCCGAAGCCCATCGGAATGCACTACTCAAGGTCCTGCACGCAGCTTACGTGCCTGAAGAGATCACTGTCAATCAGCTGGAAGCTGTAGTTGGAAATGTTAATGCTAGTCACAGACTAGGGTTCACCAATACTGATTTGACAGCGGAAGGCCGCAACAATAACAAAGCCTTGCACATAACCATGGAATGTAAAGGTGCTGTCCTTTCACATGTGTTGGTAGACACGGGGTCATCCCTCAATGTCTTACCCAAAAAGGCCCTGGTGAAGCTAGAATATGACGGATTGGCGTTGAGACCCAGCAACCTGGTGGTAAGAGCCTTTGATGGTTCAAAAAGATCGGTTCTGGGAGAAATTGAGTTGCCCGTAACGATTGGCCCGCAGACCTTCAAAACGACCTTCTACGTGATGGATATACAGCCTGCCTACAGCTGTCTATTGGGTAGGCCATGGATTCACGCTGCTGGCGCCGTGACCTCTACCCTTCACCAGAAGTTAAAATATGAGTGGGAGGGTCAAATCGTTACAATCTGTGGATAAGAGGATATTTTTGTCAGCCACCTGGCTACTTATAAGTACATTGAAATGGACGGGGAGATCCATGAAACAATGAGCCAAGGTTTCGAAGCCTTGAACATCAATGAAACATCTGCTGTACCAGGTACTTCAATATCATCATACCAACAAGCCCGGAAGGTTGTTGAGGGAGGAAACGCCCAAGGCTGGGGCAAACTGCTATCGGTGGAGAAGAAGGAGGACAGATTTGGGTTGGGTTACAAACCAACTCAGCAAGATCAAGCAGTGGCTGCGAAAGAGCCCAACTTTGTGAGTGGGGGGATGCTCACCCCTGATGCTGTCAACTGTCTGGAAGACGAGCTGGAAGAAGAACGCAACCTGGAAAGCTGGATTCGTCCAAAGGTCCCGGGGAGCAGTATCTCAAACTGGTCTTCCCAGGAAATTATAAGAGTTACTCATGCAGAGTAATTATTATTTCCTGTATTTTTATAGCATGCATCAAAGTCTTGCATCTTGCCCAAGATGACAAGACTCATTTTGTAATCGGGCCATCTGTACTTTTTGTGCAAACAAGATCAATTAATGAAATATCAGACATCTTTTTGCAAACGAGTCTTTTTCTTTTCTGTTCACTGTTTTTCCATTTTTTCTTTTTTGTACAAAAAATAAATGGCGATGTTTTCAAAATGATAACTTTATTTCACTTTTCTAAGCAAGATTAAAATCAATCACTAAAATGAACAAACTGAACCCTTGCAGAGAGTGCCTTCCAGACAGCACCGACAACAGCACGGCTATGACTTCGTATGACTTTGACAATCCGATCAATCAAGCTGATGAAGGGGTTGAAGAAGAATATGAGCTTCCTGAAGATCTAGCCAGGTTGTTGAGACAAGAGGAAAAAGTTATTACTCCTCACCAGAAGGAGGTTGAAGTGATTAATCTTGGTACCATTGAAGACGTGAAAGAGGTTAAAATCGGGGCCTGCCTGCAAGACTCAGTGAAGAGACAACTGATTGATCTGCTTCAAGAGTATGTGGACGTGTTTGCTTGGTCGTATCAAGACATGCCAGGGTTGGATACCGACATTGTTGTGCACAAGCTGCCTTTGAGAGAAGAGTGCCCACCGGTCAAACAGAAATTGCGCCGTACTCGCCCAGACATGGCTATGAAAATCAAGGAAGAGGTACAAAAGCAATGGGACGCCGGGTTCCTTGCTGTGACTAGCTATCCACCGTGGGTTGCTAACATAGTACCTGTGCCTAAGAAAGACGGCAAAGTAAGGATGTGTGTTGACTACCGGGATCTGAACAGAGCTAGCCCGAAGGATGATTTCCCTTTACCTCACATTGATGTATTGGTTGATAATACGGCTCAGTTCTCGGTATTCTCCTTCATGGATGGATTTTCAGGATACAATCAGATTAAGATGTCACCTGAAGACATGGAGAAGACAACCTTCATCACACCCTGGGGCACGTTCTGCTACAAAGTAATGCCATTTGGGCTCAAGAATGCCGGTGCAACGTATCAACGGGCTATGGTAACGTTATTCCACGATATGATCCATAAGGAAATCGAATGCTATGTGGATGATATGATTGCCAAGTCCCTCACTGAAGAAGACCACCTGGTAAATCTGCTCAAATTGTTCAAGCGTCAGAGGAAGTACCAACTGAAGTTGAACCCCAACAAATGCACATTCGGGGTGCGATCCGGTAAGCTGCTGGGATTTATTGTAAGCGAGAAAGGGATTGAAGTTGACCCTGATAAAGTCAAAGCTATTCAAGAGATGCCTGCACCGAAGGCAGAGAAAGAAGTTCGAGGGTTCTTAGGTCGATTGAACTACATCTCAAGGTTCATATCTCACCTTACAGCAACCTGTGAACCCTTGTTCAAGCTGTTAAGAAAAGAATAGACGGTCAGGTGGAATGAAGATTGCCAGAGAGCATTTGACAAGATCAAAGAGTACTTACAAGAACCTCCAATCCTCATGCCTCCAGTTGAAGGAAGACCTCTAATCATGTACTTGACAGTATTAGAAGAGTCAATGGGGTGTGTGCTGGGCCAGCATGACGAGTCTGGTCGAAAAGAGTATGCAATATACTACCTAAGCAAAAAGTTTACCGACTGTGAACAATGTTATTCACTGCTCGAGAAAACTTGCTGTGCTTTAGCGTGGGCTGCTCGCCGACTGAGACAGTATATGTTGACCCACACTACTTTGTTGATCTCAAAGATGGACCCAGTTAAGTACATATTTGAGAAGCCAGCTCTTACCGGATGGGTTGCGAGATGGCAAATGATCCTTACAGAGTATGACATTCAATACACTTCTCAGAAAGCTATCAAGGGAAGTGTATTGTCTGATTATCTTGCTGAGCAACCCATTGATGATTACCAGCCTATGAGATTTGACTTCCCTGATGAAGACATCATGTTCATAAAAGCAAAAGATCACGAAGAGCCTGTTCACACTGAAGGGCCTGACCCGGAAGAAGAATGGACTATGATGTTTGATGGGGATGTTAATATGAATGGTCGTGGTGTTGGTGCGGTACTCATTACACCTGAGGGAGTTCACATGCCTTTCTCGGCAAAACTCACCTTCAACTGCACTAACAACGAAGCTGAATACGAAGCTTGCATTATGGGTCTTGAGGAAGCCATTGACCTCAGGATCAAGACAGTGACCGTATTCGGAGATTCAGCTTTGGTAATCAATCAGACCAATGGCAAATGGTACACACACCAAGATCATCTGATACCTTACAGGGATTATACAAGAAGGTTATTGACTTTCTTCACAACAGTCAGGCTTGAGTATATCCCTCGAGACGAGAATCAGTTTGCAGATGCTCTCGCTACCATTTCATCCATGATCAAGGTTCAAGCTGCTAACTTTGTACCTCAGATTTCGGTATCGAGACTTGATAGACCAGCATATGTATTTGCAGCAGATGTTGTAAAAGATGATAAGCCTTGGTTCCACGACATTAAGTGCTTCTTGGAGGATCAGACGTACCCACCTGGGGCATCTTCCAATGATAAGAAGACTTTGAGAAGGCTTGCTGGTAGTTTCTTTCTAAACACTGATGGGTCTTTATACAAAAGGAACTTTGATATGGTACTCCTCAGATGTGTTGACAAGGCGGAAGCAGATTTGTTGATGCATGAAGTGCACGAAGGCTCCTTTGGTACCCATGCTGGAGGACATGCAATGGCTAAGAAGTTGTTAAGATCAGGCTATTACTGGATCACAATGGATGCTGATTGTTGTGCCTATGCCAGAAAATGCCACAAATGCCAGATCTATGCAGATAAAGTGCATGTGCCTCCCAATCCTTTGAACATAATGTCTTCACCCTGGCCCTTTGCTATGTGGGGCATTGACATGATTGGCAAGATTGAGCCAACTGCTTCAAATGGCCACAGGTTCATCTTGGTCGCTATTGATTATTTCACCAAGTGGGTTGAAGCAGCATCATACGCAAATGTCACAAGACAAGTGGTAGCCAGATTTCTGAAAAGAGATATCATCTGTCGGTATGGAGTTCCCGAGCGGATCATTACTGATAATGGTTCCAATCTGAACAACAAAATGATGGCAGAACTATGCCGGGACTTCAAGATCCAACATCACAATTCTTCTCCTTACAGGCCAAAGATGAATGGCGCCGTTGAGGCGGCAAATAAGAATATCAAGAAGATTGTGCAGAAGATGGTAATCACCTACAAAGACTGGCATGAAATGCTACCGTTTGCCTTGCATGGGTACCGCACGTCAATCAGGACATCCACTAGGGCAACACCATATCAACTTGTGTATGGTATGGAAGCAGTCCTACCTGTTGAAGTTGAATTACCCTCTTTACGAGTATTGATGGATGTTAAACTGAGTGAAGCAGAATGGGTTCGGGCCCGATACGAGCAACTGAGTCTGATTGAAGAAAAGAGATTGGCTGCAATCTGTCATGGGCAGTTGTATCAGAAGAGAATGAAGAGAGCCTTCGATCAGAAAGTCAGGCACCGAGAGTACCAAGTAGGAGATCTTGTGCTGAAAAGAATCCTCCCTCCTCATACAGACCATAGGGGCAAATGGACTCCAAATTATGAAGGACCATTTGTGGTAAAGAAAGTTTTCTCTGGTGGAGCACTGATGCTCAGCACCATGGATGGTGAAGATTTCCCGTCCCCTATGAATTCAGATGCAGTTAAAAAATACTTCGCGTAAAAAATGACCCGCTGGACATAAAAACAGAATGTAAGTCCAGGCAAAAATAGGGCATCCTGGCGAGTCAAAAACAGAATAAAAGACTCGGGCAAAAGTAAGGGAAAATAAATAAAAAATGTACACCCGCTGAGTTGAAAAGCCGCATTGGACAGCTCAGGCAAAAATGGGTATCCCGATGGATCGAAAACCCGAAGGGGCGATCCATGCAAAATAAGGGAATAAGCGAACAACTGCATTCTGAATTCGTCTGTATCACTTACAACTTGGTAAGCTTCGAAAGGATCAAGCTTCTATCAGAATCAGCCTTCTTCAGAAAGTACGATGAGAAGAACGTCAAAAGTCATACGAATCATAGCAAAGAGGGAGCTCCTTAAAGCATCATCAACATTGCCAACATTTTGTTTCTCAATTTGTAACAATCTCCTCCTTCCAGGGGATTCGTTTCTTTAACTGTATCTCGCCAATTCAAGGCATTTGAATTAATAAGAATCAGATTTCTCAGTCATGTCTCGTCTTGTACATTTTTATTTTGCAAAAAAATGTCTGATATCTTAAAGAAAAACTGATTGCACAGAATACAGATGTTTATCTCCAAATAAAAACATGCTTGCAGGGAATATACTTACTCTCGAAAGTATTTAAACTCCTATGACGGAATCCAGTAAGGGATGCCTCGGGATTATTTTGTGCGTTTCTATATCTTTGTAGGGTTGCAGGTATCCAGAGCGCAACTTGGGGCATGAAAGCCTCATCCCAGCAAGCTGGCAAATCAACACTCAATTATGGCACCCGAAGTGCTCTCTCACCAGCTGAGTTGCCATTTACTAATTGCCCCCATCAGAGTTGCCAGGCATCACAGAAGGCACCTATATCCCCGGCTGAGTCAAGGATCCTCTTCAACAGAATCCCTAGGGAGGTCTCTCAATGATCTCTCCTCATCCCCAGCCGAGTTGCCATCTCGCCCTCAGCCGAGTACAAAAGTCAGGGTACCATCTCCCCACAGAGTTGCAGCCTCTACCCAGAAAAGCAGCGCATAGAAGATCACAACAGAGTGAAGAAAGCTTCTACAAACCCCAGCTGGGTCTCTCCTTTATAAGGATAGGTCTATCAATGACCCATATCCCCAAGCAGATATCACCTCATGACAGATCTACCAATGATCTTATCCCCAGCTGGGATGTCCACTTCAAACAGATCGATGAAAGATCCTCGCAGCAACGGGACCTGGATCCTGGTTTGGTATCTTTGCACAATCATAGCATTCGCATCATGTTTACCCACAAAGCGTAGCATTCCGTTTTAACACGGAGCATTGCGGCAAAAAATCAAACACATAGCATAATCATGAGCCATGTCATGGATCGAACACTTGTGAATAATGACAGTTCATCAACATACAGAAAAATCCCCACCAGGATCCCCAGCAAAAGCAGCTGCCTCACAATTCACAAACACCAGTATATACTCTTTTGACACTCGTCCGTGTCATACCCCAGCAGAAAGCCAAAGACATCCTCTTTGCACTCACATATACCTATATACACTTTCTCGACACCCGTCCGTGTCATATCCCCAGCGCAGTCGCTTACACTTTTACAACCCATATACTTGTTAATATTACTATACTTTTTCTAACACTCGTCCGTGTCACTCTCCCCAGCAGATAAACATTCATCAATACACCATTCTCACTACTCATGTTATATTTATACAGATACTCGTCCGTATCTCATATACACCGTTTATATCCCCGCAGATTCAACATTAGTCCATGTTCTCTGTTAACCAGATGGTACTCGTCCGTACCATCATCTCAGAACATGTGTCAAGCGTTTGTTTCTACCTGATACTCGTCCGTATCATGGTCTTAAGGATGCTCGTCCGCATCTTTAATCCATACACTGTGTCAAACACTCTTGTCCTCTTGGATATAGACACTCGTCTGTGTCTACTATTCCCCAGAAGAGTCCCTTCAGATGCAACACTCGTCCGTGTTCTTTGTTAACCAGTTGATACCCGTCCGTATCATCATCTCTGAGCACGTGTCAGTATTTGTTTCTACATGATACTCGTCCGTATCATGATCTTAAGGATGCTCGTCCGCATCTTTAATCTATACACAACATCTAAACACTTATACTCTCCTTTCTTGGTTGTGAACACTCGTCCGTGTTCACTATATCCCCAGTAGATCGCCAAGTAAGCAATTTCTTTTATATGACGCTCGTCCTGTGTCACGATAAACCCTGAGAGCAGCCGTACCCTGCTGAGTGGTCGTCCTCCACTTCTTGATGGTCGTCCTCCATCATGCTCATCCGATGGCCGTCCCCATCGTTGATATTTTAGCAGCCGTCCCCTGCTAGGTGGTCGTCCTCCACCTTTTTGATGATCGTTCTTCATCATTTTATCCAATGGCCGTCCCCATTGTCGATTTTTGGTTATCTGGCATTCGTCCTATGTCATGATAAACATTGAGAGCAGCCGCCCCCTGCTAGGTGGTCGTCCTCCACCTCTTGATGGTCGTCCTCCATCATGCTCATCCGATGGCCGTCCCCATCGTTGATTTCTATCCGGCATTCGTCTTATGTCGCGATACTTTCGACAGCCGTACCCTGCCAGGTGGTCGTCCTCCACCTTTGGTGGCCGTCCCCATCATATTTCTTTTATCCCCAACAGAGCAGCCGTTCCCTGCTAGGTGGTCGTCCTCCACCTTTGATGACCGTACCTCATCATCTGTTTATTTCATTTATTCTATAACCCGATGGCCGTCCCCGTCGTGGTCCCTTTTCCTTTTTAGCCCGATGGCCGTCCCCATCGTTGGTTACTTTACCTTTGTGAACTTGATGGCCGTCCCTGTCATGTTTCATTATTTCCCAGAGAATCTTACCGTATCTTGATGGCCGTCCCCATCATAATTTTATTTTCCCCAGCTAGTCGGCCGTCCCCGTCTTGGCTTTACCTTCTATCCCCAGCATGTCGGTCGTCCCCGTCATTGTTTTATTTCCTACACTTTTCCCAGCATGTCGGCCGTCCCCGTCATTGCTCTTTACTCAGCAGTCGTCCTCTGCTCGACGGTCGTCCTCCGTCGCCCACACATTACAATATACTTTATTTTCCTTTACAATCTATATCCCTTTTCTTCTTCATTCTGTGAGTGCAAATTTTGGACTGTCTTTGATATTCAACCACAAGTTATCTTGTTTGCCTGTTAAGCCGTCGCTTACATCCTGCACAGCTAACTCATGTTTGAATAGGGGCAGCTGTAAACACCCCAAATTTGCCCTCACCCATTCACTATGGCTTGTGATCATTTCATATGCATAAACACAATCATATCATCCCATATCACATTTTTGGTTCATTGCATAGTTTCTAAGTCATCTGCACCTAGGGTTTGTGATCTGAGCAATCCAAGAGCCACTTGAGCCACTCCAAAGGCAACCAATCCTTTTAAAGGGATCCATGTGTGTTCAAGTATCATATTTTGTCCTCTCAAAGTCAAAGATTCCAAAGAATCACAAGAACTGGGATTGGTATGGATGCAGAGCCAAGTTTGACTGCACAGTTGACCTAAAATTAGGGTTTTGGTTTCAGAGGCCATAACTCCAATTTTTTTGGTCATTCTTGTTTCCATTGGTCTCTATATGGTATAGGGAGTATGCATATCAAGTTTCATGAAGAAATTCCATGGGGAGGTCATCTGATCAAGAGTTGACTTTTCAGACAAGTCAGTGCAAAATCAGGGCATCTGAGGCCCCCAATGACCCAACCAAAGGGTGATCTTCATCATTTTGAGTGTGTATGATCTTTATTTGATCATGGAAGAAGGTTGAAGTTCACAAAATTCAAGAATTTGAAGTTTTTGCAAAGTTGACTTTTTAGGGCATGGTTGACTTTTCAAGAATATGTCATTTTGTACCATTTTTCAAGCCTTGATTCTTGATCCAAAAATGCTTCAAATGAAAAAAACTTTGGTCATGAAAGTTGTAGAATACATTTTTCCCTTTTCAAAAAGTACAAGAACTTGATCTAATTCTTCTTGGATCAAAAGTTATGGTGTGACAAAGTTGCCAAAAATCACTTATTTTCAAGATGTGCACCAAATGAGAAATTTGCAAGATCATGAACCAAGGCTGTTTGTAACTTCTAGTTGACATCAAACCAATGTACAAACATCACATAAGTCCTAAAACTCAGAATTGAACCAAAAATTCTCATGTTTCATGGCTTATGGAATGAGAAAATCACATGTGAACCAAATTTGAAACAACTTGCAAAATCATCATCACACTTTCCCCCACTTGTTACATTGGATGCTGAACCATGCTAGCCTCCCATACACACCATGCTGCGCCAGCCCTAGCCATTGTACCAAGCTAGAACTCAAGCCATACTTCTCTTACAAAAAAGTTGACTTTTGGCAAAAGCAAACATCCCAATCACAGCAGGCCATGTCACATCCTCTGGCCACTTGGAATTGTTTATACTATCCTTTGGCAAGCAAAACATAAGAGGAGGCCAAGCTGAAACACACCACAACATCACATACACAAAAACACTCCATCAAGCAAAACTCTTCGAATCTTCCTCCACAAACCTCAAACACTAAAACCAATTCCACATATCAACTCACCTGGCCTCATTGAGTAAAAACCAACAAGATTCAAGCCTGAAACCAGCATGAACTGAGCTTCACTATTTCTCATCCTCAAAACCAGAACTCTTCGAATCCCTTTATCCAACCATCAAACACACCATTTTTCTTCACCAACAAGTCAAGCACACCTAAAGGAGCAAGAATCCACCATTGGAGTGGCCTGAAACCTCCCTATTCCTGACTGTGTTATCTGCTACACCAGAAGTATTCCTCTCAAATCAGCCATCCACAAGAGCTTTGAAGTATCCCATTGAGCTCAGGAGAGTCAAAGAGGTCCATTTGCACACAAAGAAGGCCCTGGAAGCTCAGTATTGAAGCTTTCCAGCTCAGGTATGAACATGAACACTTTCTCCCAAAGCTTGCATTTTAAGTTATAATATGATTGCTTATGTCTTGCTGATCATGGGGATGCCTTTAGAATCAAAAATAAGTGAGAAATGAGTTTGTATGATCCCTCTGAAATTTCATCCGTGGATTTTGTTCTCTTCGATTTGCATGATTTCTGGGGTTTAAATGACGTTTGAGCATAGATTCGTGTCCTAGGATGTTAGAGGATCACTTAGGTGTGTTTAATTTGTGGAATAGATGCCTGAATCATGTTTTAGGGTTTTGGGGTCGCCGGGGAAGATGACCGGAGCTTCTCTCCGGTCACCTGAATGTGGTTAGCCCTAATCTCAGGTCATTAAGTGTGTTTGAATATTGGGCGTTGGATTGGTTGACTCAGTGGACTTCCCGCGCGCATGAAGGGCCCAGATCATTTTGTTTAGCCCTAATCCACTTTCATTAATTAAATAAATCTTAATTAAACTAATTAACTCAGAATGAACCACAGCCGTCCAGATGCGCGCTGGTCAATGTTTTCAAATCCAGACTCAATCTCAGCCATTCTTTCTGTTGACTTCATTTAAAATTCATTTTTATTTCATTTCTTTTCATTTTATTTGCCCAATTTATTTAAAATAGCAAAAATTGTCTAAAAATTATGAAACTTTTTCTTAAGAGTTTTATTAATTTTTAAGACACAAAAATATTTTTATTTTTATTTTTAGCATTTAAAAAGTATTTTTAAATATTTAAAAGATTATTTTTAATTGATTAATGAGAATTAATTTATTAAAAATACTTTTAGGTATTTAAAAATCACCAAAAAATTCATGAAATGTTCTAAGACATTTAGAAACATTGTCCAACCTTCAAAACAAATTTCTTTTTTGATCTTGATGCATTTTGAGAATTTTTCATTGAATAAAAATCATTTTTATGCATTAATTTGATCCATAGTTCAAAAAATCACTTCTGCCTATTCATGAGGAGATGTACATTGATTCTTCTTGCATTGCATTGTGTTTAGCATGTAGTTTGTGAGGTTAAATGGCCATGATTTGATCCCTCATTTTCATTTTGTTTGACAATTTTCTTGTTTGGAAACCCTAAAAACCCTAGAATCTTGTAAAAATCATAACTTGAATTTGGTTAGGAGTTGAGACCTCTCCTTTGGGCATTGGTTTAGTATAGGATTAGGGTTCCTTTGTGTGGCATTTTCAATTTTTTATCTTAGGGTTTGCTTCTGATTTTGATTTTTGTTTGGTGTTTGGTTCATAAACCCTAATTTGGGCTTCCATATGCATCCATCTTGCATTTTCTTGTATAACATGACTTGCCATGACATTCCATGCCTCCATTTGATTCATTTAACATCATAAGGCATATTGAAAGCATGTTTGGTCATTGCATCATGTGTTTGCCTTATTGTATGCCATGTGCACTTCATAACTTTTCATGTATGTCCATGCTTCTTAACTTGCTTCATCTGCATCCATAAGCATGTATGATCATCTCCATGCCTTGTTTCATGTTTATATCACTTCATAGCATCATTATCATCATAAATGTGCTTTTGGTTTTGTCTTGCATCATGACATTGCATCCCATTTTGCATTGCATTGCATTCTCTTTTCTAACCTTTCAGGTGGTAAGTAACTTTGAGAAGTGAATTTGCCTTCACTTCTCATAACTTCTCTTCATCTCTCTTGCATCCATTGCTTCATTTTTATATGTGTTTGGGTTTGAGCTTGCTCATTCTTCTTCTTCCCACTTTCTTTCTTCAAGTGACTTGACTTCTTGAATGAAGCAAGTTGCTTTGCTTCTCTTGACCCTTTCATCTGCTTCCTGGTGGTTCCATTGAAGACTTCTTCTTGAAAACCTCACAAACCTTAGGAACAACCAAGCATGACAATGATTAGGGTTTTGATTAGTTTCCCCTCTTAGTTTTACCTTTGTGTCTCTTTGTGTCTTCTCTTCTCATCTCATAATCAGGGACTAAACCCTAAAGGCTTTAAGGCTTTGTGATTAAGCTTATGCCTGCATCCTTCTCTTAGGATGGAGTGTATAACTTTAATCCTAAGTGTTAAACCCTTAATGTGTTTAACTCCTTTAATCAATTCACTTAATAATCATCAAGACATTACACTTGTAACTTGGGCCTTGCATTAGGGTTCTAATTCTTCCTTAATTGGTTAAGAAGGACTAACCCTAGTGTTAATGGACAAGTCCCCCTCAAGTTGTCTTACAAACCCTAAAAATCACTTCATCATCATATCATTAAATAAAATCCACTTAATCAAAGGCTTGTTTTGTCATGAGTTTAATCCCTAATCATGGATTAAGTTGAGGAGTTTTCCTCAGCTTAAACATTCTCATCTATTATCCTTCTATTAGGATGGTGTAATGAGTCTGTTTAATCCTTGATTATGGCTTAACCTCATTACTTGACACTAAACAAAAACCACAAAAACATCTAAATAATCACAAGTAGGTTAATGATCTTAATCCTACACCATGGTGATTAAGTGTGAGAATCTGACTTCACACTTAAAGTATTCTCATTACCCCTAATCAGAGGGAAGATGTGATGAGTTTACTAAATCCATTGGTTTAGGCTTAAGCTCATTAACTTATGACAAACTTTCAAAAGCAATAAAAGACTGAAAACACAAAAACAAACAATAATCGTCTCCTTCGGGATTCTTTTCTCACCACCTTCACTCATAAACGAGAACTTGCTTCTTCCGTCTAATGCAAGACAGTTTGCACCTGAGCCAGACAAGGTCTTACACTTGAACATAGGCAAGTAAGCAGTTCACAAGTCAATTCATCTTTCAGTCTCTTTGGGTCGAACTACGGTGTTCTGACTTCCTCATTGCACGAGAGGATACGTAGGCATAACTTAACAGTTATCGAACAAAAGTCTCTGCATATTCCCCCTCTTTCCAGCTATCCTTTAAGCCTCATGGTCATGAGCATTTCACTCCTGTCCTTACACTGACACTATATATTTATACACTTCACACTTCTCTTACACTGACACCTGTACATCTTTTTCCAGCTCTTTGATACACAAATAGCACTGACACTACCCCTTTAAAACACAAATCTTTTAAGCGTGGATCCCGTCGAGTACGGCGGACAATCTGGGTGCTAATACCTTCCCAGGTTGTAACCAACCCCCTTTCTCAGTCTCTCTGGTTCGCAACCGTCTTATCCATATCTTTTCTAGGTCTATGCAGCATTACCTTTCCTCCGGGATAAAAATGCCTAGCTGGCGACTCTTTTCATTCCCTGTGAGTTCACTCCTGTGTGTTCTCATTGTCCCTCTCGCCGGCCGTTCGCGTCTGTACCTTTATCTGGGCCTGATCTCATTTATCGGGAGCGACATGTTGGATCATAATAAATGGTAATTGTTGAGATGTCGTCACTGGTGTTTTCTGTTGTTGTAGTCGATTTTGTGGAAATGACTTTTGCTGGCGTTGTAGAAGATTTTGTTGGGATAATATTTGCTGGTGTTGTAGAAGAGATTTTTGTTGCAGTTGCAGAAGATGGAACTGTTGATGTGATTTGCAGGATGCCTTCTTTGATAAGACTGCTGATACCATTCTTTAGATTTTGACAACCATTGGCAGAAACTTTGCAAGCTTCACAATGGGTCTCACAACCCGGAAACACTTGGCACTTCAATAGCTGAGCTTTTACTTTGGCCAGTGGTGTTTGAATACTTGCAATGTCATCAATCAGAATTATTGGTTGGTCCTCCTCAATAGTATTAATCCTCAGCCCACCGTGATTCGGTATTGGATTATTTGTGACATTTGGTGGAGGTGCAAAATTCAAAGCTTTGGAATCAATCAGATCTTGGACTTTCATGTGCAGGGCCCTACACTTCTTTGTTGAATGACCAGGTGCATTAGAGTGAAAGGAACATCTGGCATTGACATCATAATTCCTTGGAAGATTCAGAGGATCTGGTGGAGCCAAAGTCCTCAGTTCAGTTAGGTTAAGCTTCAATAATTGCGGGAGTAAGAATGCATAGGGCATCGGGATGGGATCGATCACCCTATTAATCTGAGAAGGCCTTTGTTGGAAAGTGTAACACCCCAAATTTTCCCTCTTCCTTTTTAAGCATCATCATCATATCATGGTCATCATAAGTATATCATATCCTTGGCATCTTTGCATGGAAAAATGAAGCTTAACATTCTCATGACCTAGCATTAGGCATATGATCATCTGTGGTTGGATTTGAGACATTACAAGCTATAACAAGAGGCCCAGTGGACTTGTCCAAGTCCTATGAGGAGTCTACATGGCATTCACAAGATCAAGATCAGTCACAAAAGCCCATGAGGTTGAGAGATCACCAGTGAATTCAAGTTAGGGCAAGCTCCTGCACAATGATCCCAAATTAGGGTTTCACTTTCAAGCATGAAATCTCTGTGACTTTGGCCATTTCATCTGGGAAAAGTCTCTCATAGGACAAGAGGATCCTAGGGATGAAATTTGGTGAGAAAAATCCTTAGGGAAGTCAATTATTTCATCAAAAGGTCAATAGTACAACTTTTCTCCTGTGTGAAGGAAATCCTGATTAGGGTTTTAGGCCAGATCCTCATATTCTCCTAGCTTTTATCATTTCTTGTGGGCAAAGGTTCTCATTTGGTCTGCATGGCTTATATATAAAGTTTGAGGGAGAAAATTCCTTAGGGAAGTCAGTTATTTCAGCAGTTACTTGGAGGTGAAGCAAGAAAGTCAACTATGCAGTCAAAAAAGTCAACATGAAGATTTCAGAGTTTTTTAATCAGGATTATCATTTTTAAGGTCATATCATGTCAAGGAATAATTCCGTTGAGCTTAAATGTAAAAAATTGGGAGTATGCAAAAAGTTACTAAATTTGGATATTTGGAGGTTTCCATTTTTGGAAATTATTTGGCCTTAAACTTCAAGCTATTATTTCATGTGCGAAAAAGCTCCGAATGATTTTCTGGTGATCACGAGAGTTGTAGAGCATAATTTTCCCTTTCCGAAAAGTTGTAGAACGCTTTCATAACATTTTTAGAACTCAAGTTATCATTTTTTGAAGTTTGAAGCATTTTTAGGGTTTCTTTTGGTGGACATGTGTCATTTTGTGATTGGCCCATTTTTAAATGAAGTTATGTGTGGCGTGGAATTTTATTTTGTTGTCAAAATTTTCAATGGGCCCATGTTACTATTGTTTGCGTGACCAAATAAGAAAAGAAGGTAAGTCATGTATGTGATGGTGGTATGCACAAAAAGTAGTGAGAAAATCAGCATGTTAGAACCAGCCAATACCTGCTTGCCACATGCCATCTTTGATGCTTTCCTCACTTGCCTTGTAGTCATGCTTTTCCTCATTCTCATTCACACGCAGATGTCACCAAGGGAAAGAAAATGCTCACGTGAACAAGTAGTCATGCACCCCATGCACCACACCAAGTCAACCAATCATAGCCTCACCTCATTTTCATTTCTTTTTTGTCATCCAATAATGATTCAACAACACACGCAGGACACCATAATATCCTACTCTCCCATGCACTTGATCCGTTTCAAAATTACAAATTGGAAAAGGAGAGCCAAAGAGGTCACGCGGCCTTGCAGTTTGTGAAAAGTGAAATAACGGATTTGGTTTGCACACCACAACATCACACACTCTTCACCCTTGCTATAAAAAGAGCTAGGTCACAATTTAGCTTCATTGTTTTCACTGAAAATCACACGCCTCACTTTTTCCTTCTCCTTGTGCTCTCAAGCTGCATAACAGAAAAACAAATTCCAGATCTGGTTTGTGGCTCTCGCATCTCATTCTTCATTCTCAAGACCTCTGAGTCCTCACATTCAACCTGACAACACCTCCATAGCCAAGGTCTTGAAGCTGCGAGCAAGTTGAAGATTCAGCATCATCTCTGATTGTGCATCATCTTCATCTATCAGCCTTTATTTGGCTCAGAGGAATCTCAAGGAAACTCATAGCATCTCTGGTTTTCTCAAAAATCTCAAGTTTATCCCATTTCAGGTTTGAACACCTCATCTATTTTTCTTCGGTTTTGCTCTGTTAATGCTTGTTTCACTCTACTATTGCTTGATCTGAACTTTCTGAAGTGTTTAGAAGCTCTGTCTGGCTTTCAATCATGAATTTAGGTTTTGATGTTGGATCTAGTTGCTTTCGGGTTGCTTGCTGTGGTGCTTATTTGTGAAAACTATTAGCATATTTGTGATCCTTGCACTTTGGACATCATTTTTGGTTCTTACACTTTTGATTTTCATTGAGAGATAGAGGAGTTATGATGATATGAATTATTAATGATGAAGTTGAGTTTTGCTCTGTTTTTACTTTGTTTCGAATTTCTTCATGAGCCAAGGGAAGAAGATGATAATGTGTGATGCTGGGAATGGTTGAGTGAGTTTTTTGTCTGTAGTGACTTAACCCTAGCGTGACCGGTTGATGTGTGTTTACATAATATTTTGTTCATTTCATTTTAATAAAAATAATAATAACATGTAACATCTGATTATTGGTGGAGTTTTTTGGAGACTTCGTGTGGGCCTAAGGCCACTTGCTGTGCGCACCCCCCATTGTTGGGCCCAGGTCATTATGAACTGAGTTTAGCTGCTATTTTAACCCCTCTGCCTCATTAATTCTTTTTCTTATTTCATTTTTATTTTCAGTTTGATTTTAATTTTTAAAAATAGAAATAAGTTCATACAAATTCTAAAAGAATTCATGAATGATCCTTGGAGTTTTCTTTAATTTTTGCCATTTTTATTTTTCATTTATTTTTAATTTCCACGTGGGAATTAATTGCTTCTTTAATTAATTGTTTTTATTTCATTTTTGAAGCATGATGTCTTGTACATTTTTTATCTTGACCATTAATTTGAGTTTTGAACTGATTCTTTTTGCTCTGAATTCATGTTGAGATGTAGTTTGTTGATGATTTTTATTCTGATTTTTAAAAGTTTGCTTAATTGGTTTTGGTCTCTAACTTGTGCATGAAGTCTTCTAACCCTAATCCATGTTTGAGCCCTTATTTGACTTGTTTAGGTTCTGATTTTTATTCTCTCCTTTTGGCATGTCATTATTGTATGTTTGAGGAGTCTTTGTGCAAGTTTGTGGAATTTTTGAATGTATACTTGAATTGATTTGAATTTTTGTTCTTTGCCTATCCTCTTTTGCTTCTTTTTGGTCATATGTTCAACCCTTGGGTTAGAAGGGAACTTGTGCCAACTTCTTTGAGTTGTTTAGAGCCTTCTTAGGATATTGATACCCCTCTGGTCTTGAGTTGATGTCTGTTCTTTGAAAATTTTGTGTTTGTTTGCTTTTGAAGTTCATTCACTTTTATACATGTCCACCTCACTTCTTTTGTTTCTTTACTTCTCATGATGTAAATACTTGAGTTTGTTGTCGCTCCCACTAAATGAAGCTAGGTCAGATAGGGTACAGACGCGAATGGTCGGCGAGAGAGAACAATGAGAACACACAGCAGTGAACTCACTGGAGAAGAAAAGAGTCGCCAACTAGGCACTTTTATCCCGGAGGAAAGGTAATGCTACATAAACCTAGAAAAAGATGGATAAGACGGTTGCGAACCAGAGAGACTGAGAAAGGGGGTTGGTTACAACCTAGGAAGGTATTAGCACCCAGATTGTCCGCCGTACTCGACGGGATCCACGATTAAAAGATTTGTGTTTTAAAGGGGTAGTGTCAGTGCAATTTGTGTATAAAATAGCTGGAAAGCAAAATGTACAGGTGTCAGTGTAAAGAAATTTGATGTGTATAAATGTACAGTGTCAGTGTAAGAATGAGAATGAATTGCTCATGATAATGAGGCTCAAAGAATAATGCTGGAAGGAGGGGGAATATACAGAGACTTTTGTTCGATAACCGTTAGGTTATGCCTACGTATCCTCTCGTGCAATGAGGAAGTCAGAACACCGTAGTTCGACCCAAAGAGACTGAAAGATGAATTGACTTGTGAACTGCTTACTTGTCTATGCTCAAGTGTATGATCTGTCTGGCACAGATGCAAACTGTCTTGCATTAGACGGAAGAAGCAAGTTCTCGTTTGTGAGTGAAGATGATGAGAAAAGAATCCCGGAGGAGACGATTATTGTTTGTTTTTGTGTTTTCAGTCTTTTATTGCTTTTGAAAGTTTATCATAAGTTAATGAGCTTAAGCCTAAACCAACTGGTTAGTAAACTCATCACATCTTCCCTCTGATTAGGGGTAATGAGAATACCTTAAGTGTGAAGTCAGATTCTCACACTTAATCACCTTTGATATAAGATTAAGGTCATTAACCTACTTGTGATTATTTAGATGTTTTTGTGATTTTTGTTTAGTGTTAAGTAATGAGATTAAGCCATAATCAAGGATTAAACAGACTCATTACACCATCCTAATAGAAGGATAATAGATGAGAATGTTTAAGCTGAGGAAAGCTCCTCAATTTAATCCATGATTAGGGATTAAACTCATGACAAAACAAGCTTTTGATTAAGTGGATTTTATTTAATGGTATGATGATGAAGTGATTTTTAGGGTTTGTAAGACAACTTGAGGGGGACTTGTCCATTAACACTAGGGTTAGTCCTTCTTAACCAATTAAGGAAGAATTAGAACCCTAATGCAAGGCCCAAGTTACAAGTGTGATGCCTTGATGATTATTAAGTGAATTGATTAAGAGATTTAAACACATTAAGGGTTTAACACTTAGGATTAAAGTCATACACTCCATCCTAATAGAAGGATGCAGGCATAAACTTAATCACAAAGCCTTAAAGCCTTTAGGGTTTAGTCCCTGATTATGAGATGAGAAGAGAAGACTCAAAGAGACACAAAGGTGAAATCTAAGTGGGGAACTAATCAACACCCTAATCATTGTCATGCTTGGTTGTTCCTAAGGTTTGTGAGGTTTACAGGAGCAATCTTCAATGGAACCACCAGGAAGCAGATGAAAGGACCAGGAGAAGCAAAGTGACTTGCTTCATTCAAGAAGTCAAGTCACTTGAAGGAAGAAAGTAAGAAGAAGAAGAAGAATGAGCAAGCTTAATCTCAAACACATACAAAAAATTCAGCAAGGATGCATAAAAGAGATGAAGGGAAGTTATGAGAAGTGAAGGCAAATTCACTTCTCAAAGTTACTTACCACCTGAAAAGTTAGTGAAAGAGATGCAATGCAATGCAAAATGAAATGAAATGGCATGATGAGAAACAAAACCAGAAGCACATACATGATGTTGATGATGCTATGAGATGCTACAAACATGAGGCAACACATGGAAATGATCATGCAAGCTTATGGATGCAAATGAAGCAAGTTAAGACACATGAACATTCATGAAAAGTTGTGAGATGCATATGGCATACAATATGGCAAATACAAGATGCAATGATCAAACATGCTTTCAATATGTCTTATGATGTTAAATGAATCACATGGAGGCATAACATGTCATGGCAAGTCAAGATATGAATGCAAATGCAAGATGGATGCATATGGAAGCCCAAATTAGGGTTTATGATCAAAGCATCAAACACAAACCAAAATCAGAAGCAAACATCAACATAAAAAATTGAGAATACCTTCAAAGGATCCCTAATCCTATACTAACTCACTGCCCAAAGGAGAAGTTTCAACTCTTAACCAAATTCAAGATATGATTTTCCTAAGTTTTCTAGGGTTTTAGGGTTCCTTAACAAGAAAAATGTCAAACAAATGGAAAATGTAAGATCAATTCATGCCAAATTAATCTCACAAACTACATGATATGCATAACACAATGCAAAAAGAATCAAAGTCCAACTCTTTAGGGTTAGGCAGAAATGATTTTTGAAAGTTTGGATCAAAATAATGCATCAAAATGATTTTAATTCCATGAAAAATTCTCAAAATGCATCAAGATCAAAAAAGA
This sequence comes from Lathyrus aphaca, assembly GCA_963966055.1. Classification (NCBI taxonomy): domain Eukaryota; kingdom Viridiplantae; phylum Streptophyta; class Magnoliopsida; order Fabales; family Fabaceae; genus Lathyrus; species Lathyrus aphaca. The sequence goes on from OZ014523.1 coordinate 325,722,050, forward strand.
AATTTGGTTTGAGGGTTGGACAATGTTTCTAAATGTTTTTAAATGTTTCATGAATTTTTTGGTGATTTTTAAATACCTAAAAGTATTTTTAATTAATTAATTCTCATTAATTAATTAAAAAGAAACTTTTAAATATTTAAAAAATACTTTTTTAATGCTAAAAATAAAAATATTTTTGGTTTCTGAAAATTAATGAAAGTGTGCATAAAAAATTTCAGAATTTTTGAATGGATTTTACTATTTTTAAATAAATGTACAAAAGAAATGCAAAACAAATGAATTAATATTAATAAAAATGAAAAGTAAACACAATGGATGGCCAGGATGGATTCTGGGAAAGAAGCTGTTGACTACGCGCGCAGATCAATGGTCCACATTCAAACTTCCTAATTCTGATTTATGAATTAATTAATTGATATTAGGGCTTAATGAGTGCATCTGGGCCACTCAATCACGCGCCAAGTCAACAAAGTCAAGGAATCCAACGCACACCATTCAAACTGCACTAATTACAGGGGTTAAACCCTAATTATTTTCAGGTGGCCGGAGAAGACCTCCGGTCGTCTTCTCCGGTGGGAACCCCACCTGAAAATTCCTAGAATCTTGAAAACGCAACTAAAATGAAATCTAAACAAACAGAAATCTTTCCCATACTTCACTGAATCAAAACCCTAACATAAACATCATTTATATTTCATCAAACACATGAATCGAAACAAAAGAAATTTTAGGGCAAAACTTTCAGAACACGATTAAACTCTCATATCCTTACCATTTTCAAAACCAAAGACATCAGAGTGATCAGTGAACTACAAAGAACAACTTAGGAACTTTAAAAATCATTTCTGGAAAAAAAGTTCTTGAGCTACCTGAGTTTTGAAGCTTTCAGTTTTGCAACTTTCTGGCCCTTCCTCTTTGTGCAATCTACTCCCCTGGGTCCTTTGATGAGGTCTGAATGCTTAGAAGGAGTTTGTGTTGGCTGGTTTGAGAGTTTGAACAACTTCTGTTCAAGCTCAGTTGTGAATCGTGTTCTTGATTCTTTGAGTTTAAGGCAAGGGTGAGGGGTGCTTTGTGATCAGAATGATGAGTTGAGTTGATTTATGAAGTTTGTTTAAGTGTTTGTGGCTTGTTTTCTGAGTTTCGAAGGTTTTTGCTTCAAGGGTGGAAAATGAGGAAGCTGAGTTCTTGCTTGTTTCAGGCTTGTGTGTTATTGTGTTTTCCTTGCCATTTGTTTGTATAAACAATACTGATTGGTCAGAGGATGTGACATGCCCTTTTGTGATAGGTGTAGCTACTTTTGCCAATTTGTCAACTTCTTGTAAGAGAGGCATGAGTCATGTTCCAGCCAAGTACAAAGGGTGTGGGCTGCGCAGCAAGGTGAGGGAGAAAGGCTAGGATTGGTCAGCAGGCTAGGCAACAAGTGGATGAAGTGTTATAATGGTTTTTGCAACTTGGTTCCTTTTAGTTCTCATGGAAAAATCTTGCCTCACAAACCATGAAAACATGTGATTCCTTTGGTTCAATCTGAACTTTAAGACTTGTGTTATGTTGGTATAAGGATTAGGCATCAATTAGAAGTCACAAATGCCTTTGGTACAAGATTTTGCAAATTTCTCATTTGGTGCATAACTTGGAATTTAGTGATTTTAGCCAACTTTGATGCACCATAACTTTTGATCCAAAATGAATTAGGTCATGTTCTTGTACTTTTTGAAAAGGGAAAGATCTAACCTACAACTTTCATGACCAAAGTTTTTCCATTTGAAGCATTTTTTTGATCAAAAAGTAAGGGTTGAAAAAGTTGCATAAAATGACATTTCATTAAAAGTCAACCTTGCCCTAAAAAGTCAACTTTGCAAAAACTTGTAATTCTTGAATTTTGTGAACTTCCAACTTCTTATATGATCAAATAAAGATCATATACAATCAAAATGATGAAGATCACCCCTTGGTTGGGTCATTGGGGGCCTCAGATGCCCTGATTTTGCACTGACTTGTCCAGAAAGTCAACTCTTGATCAGATGACTTCCCCATGGAATTTCTTCATGAAAATTGATATGCATACTCCCTATACCATATAGAGACCAATAGAAACAAGAATGACCAAAAAATTTGAAGTAATGGCCTCTGAAACCAAAACCCTAATTTTAGGTCATCTGTGCAGTCAAGCTTAGCTCTGCTTCCATACCAATCCCAGTTCTTGTGATTCTTTGGCATTCTTGACTTTGAGAGGATGTAATATGATACTTGAACACATATGGATCCCTTTGAAGTGATTGATGACCTTTGGAGTGGCTCAAGAAGCTCTTGGATTGCTCAGATCACAAACCCTAGGTGCAGATGACTTTGAATCTATGCAGAGAAACAAAAATGTGATATGAGATGGTATGATTGAGTTTATGCATATGAAATGATCACAAGCCATGGTGTGAATGGGTGAGGGCAAATTTGTGGTGTTTACAGCTATCCCTATTCAAACATGAGTTAGCTGTGCAGGACGTAAGCGACGGCTTAACAGGCAAACAAGATAACTTGTGGTTGAATATCAAAGACAGTCCAAAATTTGCACTCACAGAATGAAGAAGAAAAGGGATATAGATTGTAAAGGAAAATAAAGTATGTTGTAAAGTGTGGGCGACGGAGGACGACCGTCGAGCAGAGGACGACTGCTGGGTAAAGAGCAATGACGGGGACGGCCGACATGCTGGGAAAAATGCGGGAAATAAAGCGATGACGGGGACGGCCGACATGCTGGGGATAAAAGGTATTATGATGGGGACGGCCATCAAGATAAAGCTGTAAGATTCTCTGGGGATTAATGAAACATGACGGGGACGGCCATCAAGTTCATAAAGCAAAGTAACCAATGATGGGGACGGCCATCGGGCTAAAATGAAAAGGGACCATGACGGGGACGACCATCGGGTTAAAGAATAAAATGAAATAAACAGATGATGAGGTACGGTCATCAAAGGTGAAGGACGATCACCTAGCAGGGAACGGCTGCTCTGTTGGGGTAAGATGAGGGACGGTCATCTAAGGTGGAGGACGACCACCTGGCAGGGTACGGCTGCCGAAAATATCGCGACATAGGACGAATGCCGGATAAAGGGTCAACGATGGGGACGGACATCGGACGAGCATGATGGAGGACGACCATCAAGAGGTGGAGGACGACCACCTAGCAGGGGACGGCTGCTCTCAAGGTTTATCATGACATAGGACGAATGTCAGATAACCAAAAATCAACAACGGGGACAGCCATTTTATAAAATGATGAAGGACGATCATCAAAAAAAGTGGAGGACGACCACCTAGCAGGGGACGGCTGCTAAATATCAACGATGGGGACGGCCATCGGATGAGCATGATGGAGGACGACCATCAAGAGGTGGAGGACGACCACCTAGCAGTGTACGGCTGCTCTCAGGGTTTATCATGACACAGGACGAGTGTCAGATAAAAGGAAAAATTGCTTTGTTGGTGATCTACTGGGGAATATTAAACACGGACGAGTGTTTATATCCAAAAAAACAAAAGGTATAAGTGTTTATGTGTTTGTGTATAGATTAAAGATGCGGACGAGCATCCCTAAGGCTACGATACAGACAAGTATCGGGTAGAAACAAATACTGACACGTGTTCAGAGATGATGATACGGACGAGTATCAACTGGATAACAATGAACACGGACGAGAGTTGAATCTTAGGGGACTCTTCTGGGGAATAGTAGACACAGACGAGTGTCTATATTCAAGAAGACATAAGTGTTTGACACGGTGTATGGATTAAAGATGCGGACGAGCATCCTTAAGACTATGATACGGACGAGTATCAGGTAGAAACAAACGCTTGAAGCATGTTCTGAGATGATGGTACGGACGAGTACCAACTGGTTAACAAAGAACATGGACCAGTGTTGAATCCGTGGGGATATAAATGGTGTATACTAGATACGGACGGGTATCTGTATGAGTATGACCGGTGTATATTTAAGTGTTTAATCTGCTGGGGGGAGTGACACGGACGAGTGTCAAAAGGAGTAGAAAAGTATAATATAAGCAAGTATATGGGTTGCAAAAGTGTAGGCGACTGCACTGGGGATATGACACGGACGGGTGTCAAGGAATTGTATATACAAGAGTATCTGTGAGTGCAAAGAGAATGTCTTTGGCTTTCTGCTGGGGATATGACACGGACGGGTGCCAAAAAGTATCTGTAACACGGGTGGGCTTGTTTGTAAAGAGTGTTTAGGCGACTTTACCGGGGAATGATGACACAGATGGGTGTCTAAATGAGTATGTACTGGTGAATGTGAATGTGAGGCAACTGTGTTTGGTGGGGAATCTCCGCTGGGGAATTTTTGTGTATTGCTGATGGGTTTCAGATATTCTCAAGTGTTTGATTCAAAACATGGCTTATGATTATGTAATATGTTTGATTTTTTGCCGTAATGCTCCATATTAGACGGAATGCTACGCCCTGTGGGTGAATATGATGCGAATGCCATGATTATGCAAAGATACCAAACCGGGATTTGGATCCCACTGCTGTGAAGATCTCTGGTCGATCTGTTTGAAGTGGGCATCCCAACTGGGGATGAGATCATTGAAAGATCTGATGAGATGTACTTGCTTGGGGACATAGGTCGCTGATAGACCTATTCCTATAAGTGAGAGACCCAGCTGGGGTTTGCAGAAGCTTTCTTCACTCTGTTGTGATTCCTTCATGCGCTGCTCTTCTGGATAGAGGTTGGAGCTCTGTGGGGAAATGGTTCCCTGACTTTTGTACCTGGCTAAGGAAGGAATGGTAACTCGGCTGGGGAGAAGTAACAAGTGGCAACTTAGCTGGGGGAAGTTATCGGTGGCAACTCAGCTGGGGGAAGTTATTGGTGGCAACTCAGCTGGGGAGAAAGCACCTCAGGTGCTAAGAATGAGTGTTGATTTGTCAGCTTGCTGGGATGAAGCTTTCATGCCCCTAGTTGCATTTTTAGATACCTGCAATCCTGCAAAGATAGAAAAACGCACAAGTGATCCTGAGGTATCCCTTACTGGATTCCGTCATAGGAGTTTGGACACTTCTGAGAGTAAGTATCTTTCCTGCAAGCACACGTTTTCATTTTTGAAGATAAACATCTGTATTTATGCAATCAGGTTTTTAAAGACATCAGACATTTTTTGCAAATAAAATGTACAAGACGAAACATGACTGAAAAATCTGATTTTATTAATTTATGCGCCCTGAATTGGCGAGATACAGTCAAAGAAACAAATCTCCTAAAGTGAAGAGACTGTTACAAATTGAGAAACAAAGTGCTGGCGATGTTGACGACGCTTTCAAGGAGCTCCCTCCTTTGCTATTATTCGCATGACTTTTGACGTTCTTCTCGTCTTGCTTTCTAGAGAAGGCTGATTCTGATTGAAGCTTGATCCTTTTGGAGCTTATCAAGTTGTAAACGATACAAACGAATTCAGAATGCAGTTGTTCGCTCATTCCCTTATTTTGCATGGATCGCCCTTTCGGGTTTTCAATCCATCGGGATACCCATTTTTGCCTGAGTTGTCCAATGCGGCTTTTCAACTCAGCGGGTGTACACATTTTTTAATTTTCCCTTATTTTTGCCCGAGTCTTTTATTCTATTTTTGACTCGCCGGGATGCCCTATTTTTGCCTGGACTTACATTCTGTTTTTATGTCCAGCGGGTCAATTTTTATGCGAAGTATTTTTTAACTACATCTGAATTCACAGGGGATGGGAAGTCTTCACCATCCATGGTGCTGAGCATCAGTGCTCCGCCAGAGAAAACTTTCTTTACCACGAATGGTCCTTCATAATTTGGAGTCCATTTGCCCCTGTGGTCTGTATGAGGAGGGAGGATTCTTTTCAGCACAAGATCTCCTACTTGGTACCCTCGGTGCCTGACTTTCTGATCGAAGGCTCTCTTCATTCTTTTCTGATACAACTGCCCATGACAGATTGCAGCCAATCTTTTCTCCTCAATCAGACTCAGTTGCTCGTACCGGGATCAGACCCATTCTGCTTCACTTAGTTTAACATCCATCAGTACCCGTAGAGAGGGTAATTCAACTTCAACAGGTAGGACTGCTTCCATACCATACACAAGCTGATACGGTGTTGCCCCAGTGGATGTTCTGATTGACGTGCGGTACCCATGCAAGGCAAACGGTAGCATCTCATGCCAGTCTTTGTATGTAACTACCATCTTCTGCACAATCTTCTTGATATTCTTATTAGCTGCCTCAACAACGCCATTCATCTTTGGCCTGTAAGGAGAAGAATTGTGGTGTTGGATCTTGAAGTCCCGACACAGTTCTGCCATCATTTTGTTGTTTAAGTTGGAACCATTGTCAGTAATGATTCGCTCGGGAACTCCGTATCGGCATATGATATCTCTCTTCAGAAATCTGGCTACCACTTGCCTTGTAACGTTTGCATAGGAAGCCGCTTCAACCCACTTGGTAAAATAGTCAATAGCAACCAAGATGAATCTGTGGCCGTTTGAAGCAGTTGGTTCAATCTTGCCAATCATGTCAATGCCCCACATAGCAAAGGGCCAGGGTGAAGACATCACATTCAGAGGATTGGGAGGTACATGCGCCTTATCCGCATAAATCTGGCATTTATGGCATTTCCTGGCATAGGCACAACAGTCGGCATCCATCGTGATCCAGTAATAACCTGATCTTAGCAGTTTCTTAGCCATGGCATGCCCTCCGGCATGGGTACCAAAGGATCCTTCATGCACTTCATGCATCAACAAATCTGCTTCCGTCTTGTCAACACATCTGAGGAGTACCATATCAAAGTTCCTTTTGTATAAAGACCCATCAGTGTTCAGAAAGAAACTACCAGCAAGCCTTCTCAAAGTCTTCTTATCATTGGAAGATGCCCCAGGTGGGTATGTTTGATCCTCCAAGAAGCATTTAATGTCATGGAACCAAGGCTTATCATCTGTGACAACATCTGCTGCAAATACATATGTTGGTCTGTCGAGTCGGGACATTGAAATCTGAGGTACAAAGTTAGCAACCTGAACTTTGATCATTGATGAAATGGTAGCCAGAGCATCTGCAAACTGATTCTCGTCCCGAGGGATATACTCAAGCTTGACCGTTGTAAAGAAAGTCAACAACCTCCTTGTATAATCCCTGTAAGGTATCAGATGATCCTGATGTGTGTACCATTTGCCGTTGGTCTGATTAACTACTAGAGCTGAATATCCGAATACAGTCAATGTCTTGATCCTGAGGTCAATGGCTTCCTCAAGACCCATAATGCAAGCTTCGTATTCAGCTTCGTTGTTAGTGCAGTTAAAAGTGAGTTTTGCCGAGAAAGGCATGTGAACTCCTTTGGGTGTAATGAGTACTGCACCAACACCACGACCATTCATATTAACAGCCCCATCAAACATCATAGTCCATTCTTCTTCCGGGTCAGGCCCTTCAGTGTGAACAGGCTCTTCATGATCTTTTGCTTTTATGAACATGATGTCTTCATCAGGGAAGTCAAATCTCATAGGCTGGTAATCATCAATAGGTTGCTCAGCAAGATATTCAGACAATACACTGCCCTTGATGGCTTTCTGAGATGTGTACTGAATGTCATATTCTGTGAGAATCATTTGCCATCTTGCAACCCGTCCGGTAAGAGCTGGCTTCTCAAATATGTACTTAACTGGGTCCATCTTTGAGATCAATAAGGTAGTGTGGGTCAACATATACTGTCTCATTCGGCGAGCAGCCCACGCTAAAGCACAGCAAGTTTTCTCGAGCAGTGAATAACGTTGTTCACAGTCGGTAAACTTTTTGCTTAGGTAGTATATTGCATACTCTTTTCGACCAGACTCGTCATGCTGGCCCAGCACACACCCCATTGACTCTTCTAATACTGTCAAGTACATTATCAGAGGTCTTCCTTCAACTGGAGGCATAAGGATTGGAGGTTCTTGCAAGTATTCCTTGATCTTGTCAAAAGCCTTCTGGCAGTCTTCGTTCCACCTGACCGTTTGTTCCTTTCTCAGTAATTTGAACAGAGGCTCACAGGTTGCTGTAAGGTGAGATATGAACCTCGAAATGTAGTTCAATCTACCTAAGAACCCCCGAACTTCTTTCTCAGTTTTCGGTGCAGGCATCTCTTGAATAGCTTTGACTTTATCAGGGTCAACTTCAATCCCTTTCTCGCTTACAATAAAACCCAGCAGCTTACCCGATCGTACCCCAAATGTGCATTTGTTGGGGTTCAACTTCAGTTGGTACTTCCTCAGACGCTTGAATAGTTTTAGCAGATTTACCAGGTGGTCTTCTTCAGTGAGGGACTTGGCAATCATGTCATCCACGTAACATTCTATTTCTTTATGGATCATATCGTGGAATAATGTCACCATAGCCCGTTGATACGTCGCACCGGCATTCTTCAGTCCAAATGGCATTACCTTGTAACAGAACGTGCCCCAGGGTGTGATGAAGGTTGTCTTCTCCATGTCTTCAGGTGACAATTTAATCTGATTGTATCCTGAAAATCCGTCCATGAAGGAAAATACCGAGAACTGGGCCGTGTTATCCACCAATACATCAATGTGAGGTAATGGGAAGTCATCTTTCGGACTGGCTCTGTTCAGATCCCGGTAGTCAACACACATCCTTACTTTGCCGTCTTTCTTAGGCACAGGCACAATATTAGCAACCCACGGTGGATAGCTAGTTACAGCAAGGAATCCGGCGTCCCACTGCTTTTGTACCTCTTCTTTGATTTTCATTGCCATATCTGGGCGAGTACGGCGCAGTTTCTGCTTAACTGGTGGGCATTCTTCTCTTAAAGGCAGCTTGTGTACAACAATGTCAGTGTCCAACCCTGGCATATCTTGGTAAGACCAAGCAAACACGTCCACATATTCTTGAAGCAGGTCAATCAGTTGTCTCTTCACTGAGTCCTGTAGGCAGGCCCCAATTTTAACTTCTTTCACGTCTTCAACTGTACCAAGGTTAATCGTTTCGACCTCCTCCTGATGAGGAGTGATAACCTTTTCCTCTTGTCTCAACAACCTGGCTAGCTCTTCAGGAAGCTCATATTCTTCTTCAACCCCTTCATCAGCTTGATTAATAGGATTGTCAAAGTCATACGAAGTCATAGCCGTGCTGTTGTCGGTGCTGTCTGGAAGGCATTCTCTGCAAGGGTTCAGTTTGTTCATTTTAGTGTTTTGATTTTAATCTTGTTTAGAAAGTGAAATAAAGTTGCCATTTTGAAAACATCGCCATTTATTTTTTGTACAAAAAGAAAAATGGAAAAACAGTGAGCGGAAAAGGAAGAGACTCATTTGCAAAAAGATGTCTGATATTTCATTGATTAATCTTGTTGCACAAAAAGTACAGATGGCCCGATTACAAAATGAGTCTTGTCATCTTGGGCAAGATGCAAGACTTTGATGCATGCTATAAAAATACAGGAAATAATAATTACTCTGCATGAGTAACTCTTATAATTTCCTGGGAAGACCAGTTTGAGATACTACTCCCCGGGACCTTTGGACGTATCCAAATCTCCAGATTGCGTTCTTCTTCCAACTCGTCTTCCAAATTGTTGATAGCATCAGGGGTGAGCATCCCCCCACTGACAAAACCGGGCTTCTCAGCAGCCTCTGCTTGATTTTGTTGAGTTGGTCTGTAACCCAACCCAAATTTGTCCTTCTTCTCCTCTACAGATAAGACCTTGCCCCAGCCTTGGGCAGTTCCTTCTTCAACAACTTTCCGGGCTTGTTGATAAGATGCCATGGAGATTCCAGGTACAGCGGATGCTTCATTTACGTTCAAGGCCTCAAACCCTTGACTCATTGTTTCATGGATCTCCCCATCCATCTCAATATATTTGTAGGTAGCCAGGTGACTAACAAAAATATCCTCCTCTCCACAGATAGTAACGACTTGACCCTCCCACTCGAATTTTAACTTCTGGTGAAGGGTAGAGGTCATGGCGCCAGCGGCGTGAATCCATGGCCTACCCAATAAACAGCTGTAGGCGGGCTGTATATCCATCACGTAGAAGGTCGTTTTGAAAGTTTGTGGGCCAATCGTTATAGGCAGCTCAATTTCTCCCAGAACCGATCTCTTAGAACCATCGAAGGCTCTCACCACCAGGTTGCTGGGACGTAATGCCAATCCTTCATACTCTAGCTTCACAAGGGCCTTTTTAGGTAAGACATTGAGGGATGATCCCGTGTCTACTAGCACATGGGAAAGGACTGCACCTTTACATTCCATGGTGATGTGCAAAGCCTTGTTATGATTGCGGCCTTCCGTAGTCAAGTCAGTGTTGGTGAACCCTAGTCCATTGCTAGCAGTAACATTTCCAACTACAGCTTCCAACTAATTGACCGTGATCTCTTCAGGCACGTAAGCTGCGTGCAAGACTTTGAGTAGTGCGTTCCGATGAGCTTCGGAGCACATGAGCAATGATAGAATAGAGATCTTGGATGGCGTCTGGTGAAGCTGGTCCACTATCTTGTAGTCACTCTTCTTGATGATTCTCATGAACTCATCAACTTATGGATCAAAGGGTGTTTTCAAACCTTCCTTAACAGCTTGATCATCCTGTACCAGGCTTTTCCCTTTTGCCTTGGCAGCAGCTTCTGCTTCGGTAGTGGGTCTTTGAATTTGTGGAGTAAAGAGACGTCCGCTTCGGGTGAAGCCTCCGCCTCCTCCCACATTGTCTATTTGTGGTGCAGGTGTTGATGATTCAAGAGTGATTTTCTGTCCTTCGCAGTATAGATCAGCACCGTAATGCCAGGGGATGGCATTACTGCTTTCATAAGGTATCGGCCCAGGCACTGTGATAGTGACTGGACTAAGAGCAGCTGCAGAAGGGACTGTGATAGTCTGTGGATCATAGTATATTGTGACTGGTGCTCTGATGGGAGTAGCACTTTGTGAGTTGTAAGCAGAATCATTTTCAGGATCGTAATAAATCGTAACGGTTGAGACATCTTCATTGTTTGCTGCTGATGTTGTAGGAGACATTATTGGAAGGATGGATGTTGTTGTTGTAGGAGTTTCAAAATGAAGTGGTGATGAAGTTGTAGAAGGAATGTTTGCTGATATTTGGTCCGTTGAAGTAACAGATGAAGCATTTGTTGATGAAACCGAAGAGTTGTCTGGAACAATGGTTGTTGCAGTTGTAGGAGATACTGGAATTGTTGCTGATGAGATTGCTGGATTTGTTGGAATTGATGTTGTAATTTGAAGCAGGCCACTCTGGATGAGACCATCTATGCCATCCCTCAAGTTATCACAACCATTCACTGAAATGTTACAATAAGCACACCCTAGTTCACATCCCGGGAACATTTGACATTCGAGGAGTTGAGCCTTAATCTCTACCAACGGTGTCCGAATCTGACCCACACTGGTTATTAAATAAGACGGCTTGTCTTCTTCAATAGCATTGATTCTGGGACCTCCGTGGTGTGGCATAGGGTTTTTATTAACATTTGGTGGTGGTGCGAAATTTAGAGCCTTGGAATCTACCAAGTCTTGTACCTTCATGTGCAAGGCTCTGCACTTTTCTGTACTGTGGCCAGGTGCATTTGAATGGAAGGCACATCTGGCGTTGGAGTCATAATTTCTGGGTAGACTATTAGGATCTGGAGGTGCCAACGTCCTTAGCTCAACTAGGTTGAGTTTTAGGAGTTGTGGCAGTAATGTGGCATAGGGCATAGGGATCGGATCAATCACCCTATTGGCCTGAGAAGGTCTCTGTTGAAATGGTCTTTGTTGATTGTTGTTGCCGGTGTTGTTGTAGTTTCTCGGAGGATACTGAGTTTGCTGCTGGTACTGAGGTTGTTGCTGATAATTTTGTTGCGGTGGTTGATAAGCTGGTTGTGGATGAGCTGGAGCGGGGATGGTGACTGCTGCCACAGATCTGTGAACATATTGGGGTCTGCCCCTGTTGGTGTGGATAGCATTAGTCTCGCCAGTTCTTCTTGGGCCCACAAAAGGCTTTCTTGTATTGCTGGATGAGCTGGCACCGTTGTCATAAATTTTGCCCATCTTTAACAGGCTCTCAATTCTTTCCCCAGCTATGACAACATCTGCAAAGCTGGTTGAACAGAAGGCAGCTAGCCTGTCAATGTACGTTCCTTGGAGGGTGTTCATAAACATATCTGCCATCTCCCTCTCTGACATAGGTGGCTGAACAGCGGCCGCCAATTGCCTCCATCTCTGGGCATACTCTCGGAAACTTTCTCTAGACGACTGTGACATTCCCATTAGGAGGGTCCTGTTGGGTGCCATATCCAAATTATACTGATATTGCCTAATGAAGGCCTCTGCCAAATCTTTCTAACACCGGATGGTCGCTCTAGTCAGATGAGAATACCATTCCCTTGAAGCTCCGGTCAAGCTATCCTCAAAATAAAACATCCATAGCTTCTCGTCCATGGTATATGCTTTCAACCTCCCCAGAAAGGATTGTAAGTGGGTCCGTGGGCAGGAAGTCCCGTTGTACTTTTCAAAACAAGGAGGCTTAAACTTATGGGGAATCCTGACCCCGTCCACTAGGCCCATGTCCATAACATCAAAACCCAAAGAGTTTTGAGACTCCAAGGATCTTAATTTCTCAGCTATCTCATCCAGCCTTCTGTCATAGGCTTCCTCCCTAGCTCCCATCACTGTGAACTGATCTTCCTGGGGGTCTTCTTGCAGCACCCTGCCTGCAGTGGCAGTCCCTTGAACATTTGCAGGAATGTTGATTTCCGGATGAAGGTGGGGTCCAAATACAGGGGGATTGACATGAGGTTGGACCCTCTCATTGTTGCTAGTTCCAGCAGTCCCTACATGGGGTTCTTCCTGATTCTTCCTTTCTACCATGGCTCTCAATCTTTCTTGGCTCTGAGCCATATTGTTCATCACTTCCATAAACTGTGTCATCTGAGCCCTCATTTCTAGCCTTTCATTGGCCATTTGGTTCCTGACCTCTGTAAGGTCCTGCTGTACCTGGTCCATTTGTATGCCCGGAAGATTGTTGCGGGTTGGATATCTATGTGGACGGTTGAGTGGGAACACACGTCGTCGAGCAATAGTTCCTGACATCACAATTGAGTTAGCAACAAATAATCAAAAACCTACAAAACAAGGTAAAAGGTTAGTATGCAATGCAGTTATGCTTATTTGTTTCCAAGGTATCCGGCTTGGCACTTGGTTTTGACCTTTCCAGACCCTTGAAGAAGATGCTGTTGATGTTGCTTTGAAGAACTCAGATAAAACCAAACAACACATATATTACAAATAGGTAAATGATACATAATTTGTTTCTTTTTACAATACAAGCCCTCCGAGGGGTCAAAATACATCATAAGAAAACAAAAGTACATAAAATGAAAGCAACAACAAGCAAACAAAATCAAACACCAAGACCAAACTCATCCTCCTGAACTTCCTTGAGAAGTGCCTTAGTCACAGGATCAGCTGGACGCTCTGTAAGATTCCTGATAAGGAGATTCCTGGTGGCAACAGCTGCAGTTAGCTTCTTGTGTTGACTCTGGTCCTTTGACCTCTTCACACCAGCTCTAATCTTCAGCTCTGAGATCTCCCTCCGGGCTGCTGCCAGGGCTTCCTGTTGCTCTTTTGCACTAGCTTCCAACTGCTCAATCTTATCCTGAGTCCTTTTATCTTCCAGAGTACGAGCCTCGGTGATCCTGACCCACCTAGCTTGGCTCTCTTTCAGATACAAATCAGTCATGGCCTTCTGGAACTGGGCCTCCTTGCAGGCATTCTTCAAGATCTGTTCTCCAGCCCTAGACTTTTTGATGTAATCTTCAGACTTCTCAATCCTATCCAGATGCTCTATCTTCAACTTCTCCAACCTTTCAATATCCAATCTACCATCACTCCTCTCCCAGAGGGTCTTCTGTAGAGCTTGAGTCAGTTTTTCATTCCTTTCTTTCAATTTCTCAAACTCCTCTAAGCTGACAGTTGCCGGAGGTGGTGTTGTGGAAGGTCCAGGCATATCTTCAACAGTGAAGGGCATTCCTGTAATTTGAGCTCTGGTATGGGACCACTCATAGTACTGGGCTGATGCCACATTGTTGCACTTCCCCAGGATGGTTACCCCCTTAGTCTGCACATTATCCCAGGCCCAAGCTGCTTGCCTGACAACAACCAAGTTAGGCTTGATTTCACAATAAAGGGTCTCAGTCGGATCCTGTGCCCTAGGAGGATGGACTAATGCATAGCCTAGCTGTCTTTTGAATAGCAGAGGATTATAATTGATGCACCCTTTTACTCCAATCAGAGGCACATTGGGAAATTGCCCACAACTTGTAATGATGTCTCTGCCCTTAGTACTCTGAGTACACCATCTGATATCATCTGAGGTTAGAGCAACAAGCCTCCTAGCCCAGTTCTTCTGCTGGTGGGGGTTCAAGAATGCATCAGTCTTTGGCAGATGCTTGAGCAGCCAGGTATGGAACAAAGGAGCACAGCATCTCACTAATCTTCCCCTTTGCTTTTCATTCCTTTGGTGAACAGAGTAGTAAAGATCTCCCAGTAAAGTGGGCACTGGGTTTCTTAGGATGAAAAGATGGATTGCACTCTTGCTAACAAACCTAGGCTCATCTGCAAAAAGTATGACCCCATATATGCTAAGGGTCAACAGAGCACAGACTGCCTTCCACTCCCCCAGGGAGGCCTTTAGACTAGCTTGAGAAGTCAAGAAATCCAGATGAAAACCAGAGATTCCAGCTTTAGATGTCAAATTCTGCCCAATCAGAACTGGTTCCAGATGTAATGCTCTTGCCATCTCCTCATTACTTGGGAAAGCCATCTCAGGGTTGAAGGGGATTCCACCCCTGATGGGTACACCAACCAATGATGAATATTCCTCCAACAAGGGTCCCAACTGAAAATTCTGAAATGTGAAGCACCTCAAAGGGGGATCATAGAACTGCAGGCAAGTGTGTATCAAGCTCCTCTGTGAAGGGTCCAAATCCATAACCACATCAAGGATTCCTCCATAATGTTCTCTAAAAAGTGGTATATGGTCTGGAGTAATCAGGGTCTGAATCTTCCTGATGCTTGCTAGCTCAGGTTCAAAGAAGTGATAGGAGACATTACTTTTCTTAGGTGCCATGTTGCTAAAGAAGAAATAAGACAGATGCTGATGATGGAGAATAAAATTTGATGATGGGCCTCTGACAGGCTGAGACTGAGGATGCAAGTGACTGAAGCAGGTGGCTGATAGCTGAAGCAAGTGTTGATGAAGATAGGTCTAAGCTGATGATGGGGTCAAAACCAAGCCAAAATGATAGGATGGATACCCTGAAAAACAAATAAACACATGTCAAAATGATGCAATGATGATGTATGCAAATGATATGCAAGGGTTTGTGACTGAGCTGGATCTGATTAAATGCTCTGATATAAGTCCAGGTGTGTTCAAGAAATCCAGATGGAGGTCTATAAGTCCAGTAACCAAGGTGGGGGACTCAAATAAAGAGTCACATGTCCAGGGTTAAAAATCACAAGAACTGTTCCAACATGGAGTGCTCTTAAACAAAACCAAGTAACAGGGTATGCTGAGGTCGAGGGTACCTGCAAACCTGTAAACAGCCCAACCCCCTCACAGGTGGTGTTCTAAAACAAGGATCCTCGGACTTGGATCAGTTATGAGAAGTGTAAACACTTCTAACCCGGAGGTACAGTGTTTACAATAACCATAAAAGATCCTCCTCTAATTCACCTCAGTTTCTGAAGGTCATAAAAAGGTCATCCAGACTTAGCAGGCTTCCCAGATAGCCCTAGTACTGCAGGAAATCTGCAACACAGAGTTCTCAAGAAGAAACCCATATCTGAACCGTGTTTCATATTCCCGCACCAGACCGAGATGGAATGGGAAAGAATATGAACCACTCTAGCCTAGGTGTCACTCAGGTCCCAGGTATAGGACCTTAACTCTCAGTAGAACCCCACCCACCAAAGCAAAACCAGATCCATCCAGACAGCATGACAGTATGATATATGCAAAACTATAAAGAAGGCAATAAAGCAACTGTACATAAAGCAAAAATATAAATACCAGCACAAATAGCACATAACACCCCAGTAAACACAAATCAATCAAGCGCTAGGAGGAACCCACAAAAAGAACCAGAAGCCCTGGTTGCAATATAAGGGTCCCCAGCAGGGTCGCCAAGCTGTCGCTCCCACTAAATGAAGCAAGGTCAGATAGGGTACAGACGCGAACGGTCGGCGAGAGAGAACAATGAGAGTCGCCAGCTAGGCACTTTTATCCCGGAGGAAAGGTAATGCTGCATAAACCTAGAAAAAGATGGATAAGACGGTTGCGAACCAGAGAGACTGAGAAAGGGGGTTGGTTACAACCTGGGAAGGTATTAGCACCCATATTGTCCGCCGTACTCGACGGGATCCACGCTTAAAATATTTGTGTTTTAAAGGGGTAGTGTCAGTGCAATTTGTGTATAAAATAGCTGGAAAGCAAAATGTACAGGTGTCAGTGTAAAGAAATCTGATGTGTATAAATGTACAGTGTCAGTGTAAGAATGAGAATGAATTGCTCATGATAATGAGGCTCAAAGAATAATGCTGGAAGGAGGGGGAATATACAGAGACTTTTGTTCGATAACCGTTAGGTTATGCCTACGTATCCTCTCGTGCAATGAGGAAGTCAGAACACCGTAGTTCGATCCAAAGAGACTGAAAGATGAATTGACTTGTGAACTTCTTACTTGTCTATGCTCAAGTGTATGATCTGTCTGGAACAGATGCAAACTGTCTTGCATTAGACGGAAGAAGCAAGTTCTCGTTTGTGAGTGAAGATGATGAGAAAAGAATCCCGGAGGAGACGATTATTGTTTGTTTTTGTGTTTTCAGTCTTTTATTGCTTTTGAAAGTTTGTCATAAGTTAATGAGCTTAAGCCTAAACCAACTGGTTAGTAAACTCATCACATCTTCCCTCTGATTAGGGGTAATGAGAATACCTTAAGTGTGAAGTCAGATTCTCACACTTAATCACCTTTGATATAGGATTAAGGTCATTAACCTACTTGTGATTATTTAGATGTTTTTGTGGTTTTTGTTTAGTGTTAAGTAATGAGATTAAGCCATAATCAAGGATTAAACAGACTCATTACACCATCCTAATAGAAGGATAATAGATGAGAATGTTTAAGCTGAGGAAAGCTCCTCAATTTAATCCATGATTAGGGATTAAACTCATGACAAAACAAGCTTTTGATTAAGTGGATTTTATTTAATGGTATGATGATGAAGTGATTTTTAGGGTTTGTAAGACAACTTGAGGGGGACTTGTCCATTAACACTAGGGTTAGTCCTTCTTAACCAATTAAGGAAGAATTAGAACCCTAATGCAAGGCCCAAGTTACAAGTGTGATGCCTTGATGATTATTAAGTGAATTGATTAAGAGATTTAAACACATTAAGGGTTTAACACTTAGGATTAAAGTCATACATTCCATCCTAATAGAAGGATGCAGGCATAAACTTAATCACAAAGCCTTAAAGCCTTTAGGGTTTAGTCCCTGATTATGAGATGAGAAGAGAAGACTCAAAGAGACACAAAGGTGAAATCTAAGTGGGGAACTAATCAACACCCTAATCATTGTCATGCTTGGTTGTTCCTAAGGTTTGTGAGGTTTACAGGAGCAATCTTCAATGGAACCACCAGGAAGCAGATGAAAGGACCAGGAGAAGCAAAGTGACTTGCTTCATTCAAGAAGTCAAGTCACTTGAAGGAAGAAAGTAAGAAGAAGAAGAAGAATGAGCAAGCTCAATCTCAAACACATACAAAAAATGCAGCAAGGATGCATAAAAGAGATGAAGGGAAGTTATGAGAAGTGAAGGCAAATTCACTTCTCAAAGTTACTTACCACCTGAAAAGTTAGTGAAAGAGATGCAATGCAATGCAAAATGAAATGAAATGGCATGATGAGAAACAAAACCAGAAGCACATACATAATGTTGATGATGCTATGAGATGCTACAAACATGAGGCAACACATGGAAATGATCATGCAAGCTTATGGATGCAAATGAAGCAAGTTAAGACACATGAACATTCATGAAAAGTTGTGAGATGCATATGGCATACAATATGGCAAATACAAGATGCAATGATCAAACATGCTTTCAATATGTCTTATGATGTTAAATGAATCACATGGAGGCATAACATGTCATGACAAGTCAAGATATGAATGCAAATGCAAGATGGATGCATATGGAAGCCCAAATTAGGGTTTATGATCAAAGCATCAAACACAAACCAAAATCAGAAGCAAACATCAACATAAAAAATTGAGAATGCCTTCAAAGGATCCCTAATCCTATACTAACTCACTGCCCAAAGGAGAAGTTTCAACTCTTAACCAAATTCAAGATATGATTTTCCTAAGTTTTCTAGGGTTTTAGGGTTCCTTAACAAGAAAAATGTCAAACAAATGGAAAATGTAAGATCAATTCATGCCAAATTAATCTCACAAACTACATGATATGCATAACACAATGCAAAAAGAATCAAAGTCCAACTCTTTAGGGTTAGGCAGAAATGATTTTTGAAAGTTTGGATCAAAATAATGCATCAAAATGATTTTAATTCCATGAAAAATTCTCAAAATGCATCAAGATCAAAAAAGAAATTTGGTTTGAAGGTTGGACAATGTTTCTAAATGTTTTTAAATGTTTCATGAATTTTTTGGTGATTTTTAAATACCTAAAAGTATTTTTAATTAATTAATTCTCATTAATTAATTAAAAAGAAACTTTTAAATATTTAAAAAATACTTTTTTAATGCTAAAAGTAAAAATAAAAATATTTTTGGTTTCTGAAAATTAATGAAAGTGTGCATAAAAAACTTTCAGAATTTTTGAATGGATTTTACTATTTTTAAATAAATGTACAAAAGAAATGCAAAACAAATGAATTAATATTAATAAAAATGAAAAGTAAACACAATGGATGGCCAGGATGGATTCTGGGAAAGAAGCTGTTGACTACGCGCGCAGATCAATGGTCCACATTCAAACTTCCTAATTCTGATTTATGAATTAATTAATTGAGATTAGGGCTTAATGAGTGCATCTGGGCCACTCAATCACGCGCCAAGTCAACAAAGTCAAGGGATCCAACGCTCACCATTCAAACTGCACTAATTACAGGGGTTAAACCCTAATTATTTTCAGGTGGCCGGAGAAGACCTCCGGTCGTCTTCTTCGGTGGGAACCCCACCTGAAAATTCCTAGAATCTTCAAAACGCAACTAAAATGAAATCTAAACAAACAGAAATCTTTCCCATACTTCACTGAATCAAAACCCTAACATAAACATCATTTATATTTCATCAAACACATGAATCGAAACAAAAGAAATTTTAGGGCAAAACTTTCAGAACACGATTAAACTCTCATATCCTTACCATTTTCAAAACCAAAGACATCAGAGTGATCAGTGAACTACAAAGAACAACTTAGGAACTTTAAAAATCATTTCTGGAAAAAAAGTTCTTGAGCTACCTGAGTTTTGAAGCTTTCATTTTTGCAACTTTCTGGCCCTTCCTCTTTGTGCAATCTACTCCCCTAGGTCCTTTGATGAGGTCTGAATGCTTAGAAGGAGTTTGTGTTGGCTGGTTTGAGAGTTTGAACAACTTCTGTTCAAGCTCAGTTGTGAATCGTGTTCTTGATTCTTTGAGTTTAAGGCAAGGGTGAGGGGTGCTTTGTGATCAGAATGATGAGTTGAGTTGATTTATGAAGTTTGTTTAAATGTTTGTGGCTTGTTTTCTGAGTTTCGAAGGTTTTTTCTTCAAGGGTGGAAAATGAGGAAGCTGAGTTCTTGCTTGTTTCAGGCTTGTGTGTTATTGTGTTTGCCTTGCCATTTGTTTGTATAAACAATACTGATTGGACAGAGGATGTGACATGCCCTTTTGTGATAGGTGTAGCTACTTTTGCCAATTTGTCAACTTCTTGTAAGAGAGGAATGGGTCATGTTCCAGCCAAGTACAAAGGGTGTGGGCTGCGCAGCAAGGTGAGGGAGAAAGGCTAGGATTGGTCAGCAGGCTAGGCAACAAGTGGATGAAGTGTTATGATGGTTTTTGCAACTTGGTTCCTTTTAGTTCTCATGGAAAAATCTTGCCTCACAAACCATGAAAACATGTGATTCCTTTGGTTCAATCTGAACTTTAAGACTTGTGTTATTGGTATAAGGATTAGGCATCAATTAGAAGTCACAAATGCCTTTGGTACAAGATTTTGCAAATTTCTCATTTGGTGCATAACTTGGAATTTAGTGATTTTAGCCAACTTTGATGCACCATAACTTTTGATCCAAAATGAATTAGGTCATATTCTTGTACTTTTTGAAAAGGGAAAGATCTAACCTACAACTTTCATGACCAAAGTTTTTCCATTTGAAGCATTTTTTTGATCAAAAAGTAAGGGTTGAAAAAGTTGCATAAAATGACATTTCATTAAAAGTCAACCTTGCCCTAAAAAGTCAACTTTGCAAAAACTTGTAATTCTTGAATTTTGTGAACTTCCAACTTCTTATATGATCAAATAAAGATCATATACAATCAAAATGATGAAGATCACCCCTTGGTTGGGTCATTGGGGGCCTCAGACGCCCTGATTTTGCACTGACTTGTCCAGAAAGTCAACTCTTGATCAGATGACTTCCCCATGGAATTTCTTCATGAAAATTGATATGCATACTCCCTATACCATATAGAGACCAATAGAAACAAGAATGACCAAAAAATTTGAAGTAATGGCCTCTGAAACCAAAACCCTAATTTTAGGTCATCTGTGCAGTCAAGCTTAGCTCTGCTTCCATACCAATCCCAGTTCTTGTGATTCTTTGGCATTCTTGACTTTGAGAGGATGTAATATGATACTTGAACACATATGGATCCCTTTGAAGTGATTGATGACCTTTGGAGTGGCTCAAGAAGCTCTTGGATTGCTCAGATCACAAACCCTAGGTGCAGATGACTTTGAATCTATGCAGAGAAACAAAAATGTGATATGAGATGGTATGATTGAGTTTATGCATATGAAATGATCACAAGCCATGGTGTGAATGGGTGAGGGAAAATTTGGGTTGTTTACATTTGTGTGCTTCTTCTCTTCATCTAACATGATCCTTAGTCACTTTCTTAACATGTTAGGGTTCTGTTCTTGGAGTTTGTGACTTTGATTTACCTAGTTTGCTTGTGTTCTCTCATGTTTGTTTTGATTTGTCATGATGATCTATGTTGTTTCATGTTTAGTGGTATAGTTCCTTTATCATTCTTATGTTTTGTATTTGCATTTGGAATTTGTGATTAGGACTTCACTTTTGGTTGTGTGGCTTTGGTTTGATATTATGTTCATTTTGTGTTGCATTTATTCTTATGTCACTAACCATTTCAGGGGCTTTGGTAAGTGAGAGGTGTGGATGTGATTCCCATATCTCCAAGTCTTATCTCTTCTCTTTTCCTTATTGATACTATCTTGCTTGTGATTGTTGGGGCTTAGGCCTTACTTCCTCCCTCTTCTATTCTTTATTCTTCTCTTTCACTTCTTCTTTCTTTCTTCTTTAGGATAGTAAACCTCACTAACCTAGGATTTTCTATGCATGATAACAATTAGGATTCATTAGTCCCCCATTAGACTTTTACCTTTAAGTTCTTTTTGGTTCTCTTATTTTCTCATCTCAAAACCCTATAAAAGACACTTAATAAAGATTGAAGTGGTTTCCTGTGCAATAGCCTTATTCCATGATACACTTAAAGTCTTCCCATCTTGGGATAGTACAAGCTTGTCTTGTGATGCACAAGTCTGATCAGGATACCATCTTTACCAAGAAAATCATAAAAAACACTTCTTCATCAAAAATTACAAAAACACTTAATAAATTCAATGAGTTAGTGAGCCTAAGCCCTAATCTCTGAAATCAAGTTTTGGGGATCTTCTCCTTACTTGAGTGTGCTTGTTCCATTATTCCATCTTGGAATGTGGTGGCAAATGCACATTCCATGGAAAAGAGCTTGAGTTCACTTCCTTGTGCCACACTCATAAAAAGCTTCTAAAAAAACACAAACAAACAATAAGCGTCTTTCCTTTGGGAATTCTCTTCTCATCTCCTTCGCTCCGTCCGCGAACTTGCTCCTACTTGTCATTTTGCAAGACGGTAACACACTCGTCGTCCGAGCCTGCAACACCTGAGCATCGACATAGGCAGTTCAAGCCTTAAGACACAAGCAATCTTTTCCACCCCTAGTTAGGGGAACTACGGCGACTCTGATCCTCATTATCCAGATGAGGTACGTAGGTAGCGGGGTAGGGCCCGTTCGAGCACAATCATTATTTTCCCTACATTTTTCCTTTTCATTTCTTATTCAGTTTCCTCTTATTTTCTTTGTATCCAGTTCAGTTCATTTTCTTTGTAGCAGCTTTCATTTCTTCACCCTTTGAAACAGATTTCTTTGCAAGTGTGGATCCCGTCGGGTACGGCGGACGATTTGGGTGCTAATACCTTCCCAGGTCGTAACCGACTCCCGAACTTAGTCTCTTTGGTTCGCAGGACCCGTGTCCTTCCTTTTCTTTTCTCCTGGTTTGTGCAGCATTACCATTCCCGTTCCTTCTGGATAAAAATGCCCGGCTGGCAACTCTACCTCTTTCCGCGCCACTTTCGCGTTTGTACCAGGATGGAAATCCAGGGAGCGATAGCTGGCGACTCTGCTGGGGACCGAACCCATAGTCTCTGGTTCCCCTGAGAGTCTCTCCTAGCGCTTGCGTGTTTCTGTTTCTTTGGGTGTTGATTGTTTGTTGTTGCCTGTGTATTTTACTGTTGTTTATTTACAGTTTTATTTACAGCTTTATTTACAGTTTTCAGTATTTATTTTCCTGCATCATATTATTACTGGACTGTCTGGACTGGATTTTCTGTTTGGTGGGCTTGGGTGATATTGTTTCTGTGAGATGAGCTCATTACCAAGGCTCAAGTGCATTTTAGGACTTAGAGTGGTTCCACTTTGGCCTCATGAGATCTTGTCATGGGGGTAGTAGTGAGTTCCACACCCAAATTTGCGACCGTCTTGGAAATGTCTTGATTTGGGGATCTTCCTCTTTCATTTCATAACCTTGATAGTTATGTGCAGTTGGGGACCGATTGCCCCTATTCAATCATCAGTTAATCTGAAAAGGACGATAGTACGGGCTATCGACCATTCAAGATAAACTGTGATTGAATACCAAGAAGACCAGAAATTTGCACTCTGACGAAGAATGCGACACCAGAAAATAAACCCAACCAGATGACGCTCTGGGGATATGAAGGGGAGAAAGAAGCAGATGAGCTCCTTCCAAGTTGAAACTGATATCTGGAATACGAACAAGTTGATAGAAGAGTCTCCAAACCATCCTGTGACGCCAGGATCTGGACATACAAGTCCTCAAACACTGCAATACAACAATCTGAGATAGACGAGTCTTCAAACAATCCTGTGACGCCAAGAACTGGACATACGAGTCCTCAAACACTGCATGTAGCATGAGACAGACGAGTCTCCTTCGGATTTACCTGTTACGCCAGGACCGGTAATGCACTGAAGTCTGTGGGGTAGACATGCAATCAAGGTAGACGAACCTTCTTCATATATTATCCGCGGATATATGGTATAAGACAGACGAGCCTTCTTATTAAACCTGTGATGCCAGGTGCAGCAACCATAATTGGTGCCTGAGACAGACGAGCCTCCTTTGGATTTACCTGTTACGCCAGGACCGGTAACCATTTTGACATTAATTCCCACTGTCAGGATTTTAAACCTCTTCAATACAGACGAGTATTGGATGATCATCAAGATAACACAGACGAGTTCCATAAGTCAATGATACAGACGAGTATCAGACGATGATCTGAGAAACACAGACAAGCGTTTCAGGAAATGATACAGACGAGTATCAGCCACTGGTATAGACGAATACCAGAAATTCAAACACAGACGAGTATTTGAAGTAGCAATACAGAAATACCAGGGTAAACAGCAAATCCTCACAATACAGATATAAGCATACCGAACACAAACGAGTGCTGGGGATGACACAGACGAGTATTCGAGCAAAGCAGACGAGCTTCAAACACAGACGACTTCTGGGGATAAAAACGGACGAGTTTCAAACAAACACACAGACGAGTGCTGGACAGTTGCAGACGAGCAATAGCAGAAAATACAGCAAGGCACAGACGAGTGCAGCAAAGGATCTGATACCAAACACAGACGAGTGTTGAAAGTTGCAGACGAGCAACGGCAAATGAGGCATCACAACACAGACGAATGTTGAAAATTGCAGACGAGCAATAGCAGATGAAGTATCAGAACACAGACGAGTGTTGAGAAATTGCAGACGAGCAAACAGCAACTGATATAACCAAGCACAGTCGAGTGTTTGAAATTGTAGACGAGCAAAATCAAGGTAATCATAAACCACTGCTGGGGGAGAAAACGAGCAATACACAGAGCTAACACAGACGAGTGTTGAGAGATGCGGACGAACATCCATAAAGCAATAATATGTCCCTGATGGGGAAAACTTTGCTTAGGGATAACACAGACGAGTGTTGAGGAGCGCAGACGAGCGGTAGATCAATACTTGATCGGCCACAAGAGTTACAACTCTGCAGGGGAAGACAAGTCAAGAGATCTGGATACCCACTCTGACTGAGGTGATGAATACCTGACTATATTATCAAAAATACCCAAAAGTATGGCAACTTTGCTGAGAAATATTTCACTGACGGAGGTGAAAATCAAATATGAACTCTGTGGGGACAGGATCATCTTCAGACTTGGCTGGGGAAACTACTTGAACAATACTCTGGCTAGGGAGAGCATCTGATGATTCAAGACTCTGAGGGGACTCTTGCTGAGGATAGAATACTGATAACGTCAGGCTTTCAGATACCTGCTGGGCATACTCTGCTGGGGAAGCATGCACTGCTACTTTACTGGGGAAGAAGAACCTGATTGGGCTACTGTCAAGGCTTAGCTAGATAAAATCTCTGCTGGAAACGTCAGGCTTTCAGATACCTGCTGGGAGAAATCTATGCTTGGGGAGATACTCTACTGGGGAAGAGTAAATTGCTTGAGAGAATGTGACGCCATCCTGCAACCTGCAACAACAGAAAACGCACGTGTGCCCCGGGGATTTGCGTGGAATGATCTGTTCATCCATCGTCACCCGACACTCAAAGAGGGTTACAGTTTCCTTGCATGTCAGTTTTCTTTTCAAAATCACCATGTTTAGATGCAATGCTATTTTTGCCGAAAATTCAGGACATTTTGCAAACAAAAATAAACATTCACAGCTTTTTGACTGAATATTCTTGGTATTGAATGGCCTCTGAATAGGCAAAGATTTACATCAGGAAGCAACCACCTGGAAAGAGGTAGCCACTATAAAATTGAGAAAAAGAAACTATCCTAATGGCAATGTACACGGCATTCCAAGGAGTTTCATTCCTGCTATGACCTGCATGTCTTCGAAACTCTCCACTCTGCTTTGGCTGTCTGCGGGGATAAGGGGACGGTTTCCTACCCTTCTGATATTGTCAAGTTGTGTGAAACGATGATGTGGTTCAGGTAACTCGGATCGTAGTTGTTCGCTTATTCCCTTGTTTTGCGTGGATCGCCCTTTCGGGTCTTCAATCCACCGGGATACCCCTTTTTTGCCTGAGTTATCCAATGCGGCTTTTCAACTCAGCGGGTGTACATTTTTTTTTATTTCCCTAACTTTTGAGCTTTTTATTCTGTTTTTTAGCTCGCCGGGATGCCCTTTTTTTGCCTGGACTATAATTCTGTTTTTGTGTCCAGCGGGTCTCTTTATGCGAAGTATTTTTTAACTGCGTCCGAGTTAACAGGGGACTGGAAGTCGTCTCCATCCATAGTGGTGAGCATCAGTGCTCCTCCTGAGAAGACTTTCTTCACTATGAATGGTCCTTCGTAGTTTGGGGTCCACTTGCCCCTGTGATCTGAACTTGGAGGAACGATCCTCTTCAACACAAGCTCTCCCACTTGATATTCTCGAGTACGTACTCGTTGGTCGAATGCTTGCTTCATTCTCCTCTGATAAAGCTGACCATGACAGATGGCCGCTAATCTCTTTTCCTCAATTAGACATAGATGATTATAACGAGCACGCACCCATTCAACCTCATCCAGCTTAACATCCATCATCACGCGCAGTGAAGGAATCTCTACTTCAACAGGCAGGACTGCTTCCATACCATACACCAGAGAGAAGGGAGTTGCCCCTGTAGACGTCCTGACCGACGTTCGGTACCCATGCAAAGCAAACGGTAACATCTCATTCCAATCTTTGTAGGTGACAACCATTTTCTACACAATCTTCTTGATAATCTTGTTAGCTGCCTCTACCGCACCATTCATCTTTGGTCGGTAAGTAGAAGAATTGTGATGCTGAATCTTGAAGTCCCGACACAAGTCTGCCATCATCTTGTTGTTGAGATTAGAACCATGGTCAGTAATGATCCTTTCGGGCACTCCGTATCTGCATATGATATCTCTTTTCAGAAATCTTGCCACCACTTGACGAGTGACGTTGGCATAAGACGCTGCTTCCACCCATTTGGTGAAGTAATCAATCACGACCAGGATGAAGCGATGACCATTTGAAGCAGTTGGCTCGATCTTTCCAATCATGTCAATGCCTCACATAGAAAAGGGCCAAGGAGATGATATGACGTTGAGTGGGCTTGGAGGAACATGCACTTTGTCTGCATATATCTGGCACTTGTGGCACTTACGAGCAAATGAACAACAGTCTGCATCCATTGTCATCCAGTAATACCCTGATCTCAGCAATTTCTTTGCCATAGCATGCCCTCCTGCATGGGTACCGAAAGATCCTTCGTGGACTTCCTGCATCAACAGGCTTGCTTCGTGTCTATCCACGCATCTGAGCAAGACCATGTCGAAGTTTCTCTTGTACAAAACCCCGTCTATGTTCAAGAAGAAGCTAGCAGCAAGTTGCCTCAAGGTCTTTTTGTCATTGGAAGATGCCCCAGTTGGGTATTCTTTCTTTTACAAGAATAACTTGAGATCAAAATACCAAGGTTTCTCGTCAGACACGGCGTCTATAGAGAAGACATACGCTAGGGCGTCGAGCCTGGATATATCAATTCTGGGCACATAATTCCAACACAAGACTTTAATTGACGAAGAGAGAGTGGCCAATGCGTCGGCAAACTGATTTTCATCACGTGGTATGTATTGAAGTTTAACTGTCGTGAAGAACGTCAACAGTTTTCTAGCATAATCCCTGTATGGAATAAGATGCTCCTGATGCGTATACCACTTGCCGGTAACTTGGTTAATGACGAGGGCTGAATCTCCGAATATGTCTAGG
The DNA here is from genome assembly GCA_963966055.1 of Lathyrus aphaca. Classification (NCBI taxonomy): domain Eukaryota; kingdom Viridiplantae; phylum Streptophyta; class Magnoliopsida; order Fabales; family Fabaceae; genus Lathyrus; species Lathyrus aphaca. The sequence goes on from OZ014523.1 coordinate 325,749,499, forward strand.
TTCTTAATCCGAAGATCAATGGCCTCCTCTATTCCCATTATACATGCCTCGTATTCCGCTTCATTGTTGGTGCAACCAAATGTAATTCTGGCAGCGAAGGGTAAGTGAACACCTTCAGGAGTAATAAGTACGGCACCAACTCCACGACCATTGATATTGACGGCCCCATCAAACATCAACTTCCATTTGGATTCAGGGTCTGGCCCCTCCTCCGGAAGTGGTTCCTCATAATCGTTTGTTTTGAGGTACATGATGTCCTCATCAGGGAAATCAAACTTCATCGGCTGATAATCATCCTCAAGAGGTTGTTGTGCAAGGTAATCCGACAATACACTTCCTTTGATGGCTTTCTGAGAAGTATACTGGATGTCGTATTCGGTTAAAATCATCTGCCACCTAGCAACCCTTCCGGTCAACGCTGGTTTCTCAAAGATGTACTTGACAGGATCCGTTTTGGAAATGAGTAGTGTGATATGAGTCAACATGTACTGCCTCAGTCGGCGAGCAGCCCATACCAAAGCGCAGCAAGTTTTCTCGAGCAGTGAATATCAGGATTCACAGTCGGTAAACTTTTTGCTAAGGTAATAAATGGCGTACTCTTTTCGACCAGACTCGTCATGTTGGCCGAGCACACACCCCATTGACCCTTCTAGCACGGTCAAGTACATGATTAAAGGTCTTCCTTCCACTGGAGGCATTAGAATTGGAGGCTCCTGCAAATATTCTTTTATTTTGTCGAAAGCTCTTTGGCAGTCATCGTTCCACCTGACCGTTTTCTCTTTTCTTAGAAGTTTGAATATTGTTTCTCACGTGGAAGTTAGGTGAGATATGAACCGAGAAATGTAGTTCAACCTCCCTAAAAACCCACGCACTTCTTTCTCTGTTCTCGGTGCAGGCATACCTTGAATAGCTTTTACTTTAGCAGGATCTACCTCAATTCCTCTTTGACTAACAATGAAACCCAGCAGTTTCCCGAAACGCACTCCGAAAGTGCACTTGTTAGGATTCAAGCTCAGCTTGTACTTGATCAGTCTATCAAAAAGCTTCTTTAGGTTGACCAGATGCTCTTCTTCGTCTCGGGACTTAGCAATCATATCGTCTACATAACACTCAATCTCCTTGTGGATCATGTCATGGAACAATGTGACCATCGCCCGTTGATAAGTTACCCCGGTGTTCTTCAAACCAAAGGGCATGACCTTATAGCAGAATGTACCCCATGGGGTGATGAACGTTGTCTTCTCCATGTCTTTCGGCGCCTTTTTTATCTGATTATATCCGGAGAAGCCATCCATGAAGGAGAATACCGAGAATTGAGCAGTATTGTCTACCAACACGTCAATGTGTGGCAATGGAAAATAATCTTTCGGGCTTGCTCTATTCAAATCCCGGTAATCAACACACATCCGGACCTTTCCGTCCTTCTTTGGTATAGGTACAATGTTAGCTACCCAAGGTGGGTAACTAGTCACAGCAAGGAAACCGGCATCCCATTGCTTCTGAACCTCCTTTTTAATCTTCATCGCCATGTCAGGACGAGTTCTTCTCAATTTCTGTTTTACAGGAGGACAGTCCTCTCTTAGAGGTAGCTTATGCATCACAATGTCGGTATCTAAACCTGGCATATCTTGATATGACCAAGCAAAGATATCCACATACTCTTTCAGCATACTGATAAGCTCTTTCTTGACGTCGGCCTGCAGATTGGCCCCGATCTTGATTTCCTTCTTTGCATCTTCACTGCCAATGTTGATGATCTCAATCTCCTCTTGATGAGGCTGAATAACCCGTTCCTCTTGTTTCAACAATCTAACCAATTCTTCAGGGAGGTCACAGTCTTCCTCAACCCCTTCATCAGCTTGATAGACTGGATTATCAAAGTCATGTATAGTCATAGCAGGAACGTTATCCATGGAATCCGGATGATCAACACTGCACAGATGATGTGCTTATTCAGAACCTGCTCACTTTTGAAAAAAAGACGCTAACACAAAACAAAAGGAAAACACATTGCCATTTTTATATTTTTTGTGAAAAAGTTTAAAAACAAAGACAAGGAACACAGTTTGTCTGAAAATGTCCTCTTATTCCATAGCAAAATAACGATGCAGTACAAAACATGGTGGCCTAATACAATGGATCCAAGCATCTTGGGCAAAATGCTGGATTTGACAATGCAGTATGCTAATAAAAGGAAACAAAATAATTACTCTGAGAGCCAGGTGACTTGAACAATGTCCTCTGTAGACCAGTTTCCTAGCTCCTCGTCGGGCGCACATGGATGGATCCAATTGTCCCAGTCTCCGTCACTATCCCCATCTTGGCTTGTCGTGCAGATCTAATCGTGGTTAAGCAACCCAGCACTCGTGAACGTGATAGCCTTACCACCTGGAGTAGAACCACCAGGCTGATACCCTAAGCCAAACTTATCATCTTTCTTTTCCAGCTCCAACAGCTTGCCCCAGCCTTGAGCACTTCCTGATTGAACAACTTCTTTTGCTTCCTTGTAGGAATGGATGGACATACCCTCCTTCTCATTGCTCTTCTCCACAGGAGTCAGGATGCTGACGTCTGCTTCAACAGCTTGGCATAAAGTCTCATGGATTTCTCCATCCATTTCTATGTACTTGAACGTCGACAAGTGGCTTACGAATATGTCCTCCTCTCCATAAACTGTGATGACTTGGCCGTCAACCACGTATTTAAGCTTCTGATGCAGGGTTGAAGTAAAAGCTCCAGCAGCATGTATCCATGGCCTTCCTAACAAACAGCTATATGCAGGCTGGATGTCCATAACGTAGAAAAAACTTTTGAAGACCTGAGAGCCTATCTTGACGGGCAGCTCAACTTCCCCAAAAACTGATCTTCTCGAGCCATCAAAAGCCTTGACAACCAGATCACTTGGTCTCAGGACTATCCCATCAACATTAAGCTTCATCAGTGCCTTTTTCGGAAGCACATTCAGGGAAGAGCCTGTGTCTACAAGAACATGAGACAACACCGCGCCTTTGCACTCCATAGTGATATGTAGTGCTTTGTTGTGGTTTCTGCCCTCCGACGTGAGGTCTCTGTTTGTAAATCCTAAGCCATGGCTTGCATTGACACTTCCTACAACAGCTTCAAGTTGGTTGACCGTGATTTCCTAAGGAACGTAGGCCATTTGCAGGACTTTCAGTAAGGCTTCTCGGTCTGTGGGAGAGCACATCAGCAGTGACAAGATGGAAATCTTGGAAGGCGTTTGGTTCAGTTGATCAACTACCTTGTAGTCACTCTTTTTAATAATCCTCATGAATTCCTCGACTTCTTTTTCAAACGTACCCTGCCCAGCCACAGGAGTAGTTGACTCATCATTCACAGCTTGCTTTCCTTTGGCTTTGGACGAAGCCTCGGCCTCAGGATCCCCTCTCAGCGCAGGGGGAGCAAATAAGCAACCACTTCGGGTAAAATCCCCAACACCTCCGACATTCTCTACAGTCGGGTCAGCAACAGATCTGCTCTCAATCTTCTGTCCAGCTACATATACCTCTGAGCCATAATGCCAAGGAATGGCTCTATCGTTTGTGTACGACACAGGCCCAGGTACTGTAATAGTCACGAGACTAATCTGAGGAGCATAGATTGTAACCGGCTCTCGTCGGACGGGCATGTCAGCTTCATCGTAGAAAATAGTAATGGTTGACACATCATCAGCCTCTTCATTACCAACTTTACTAAACTGCAAGGATCCAGCATCAATCAAACCCTGCAAACCCGTCTTCAACTTCTCACAGCCATTCTCAGCATTCACACAGTCTTCACAATCAAAGCTACAGCCAGGAAACACTTGACCATTCAGCAGTCTCTCTTTCACTACCCTCAAAGGTGTCTTCACTTCATCAATATTCAGCACGAGACTCAACTTTTCCCCATCCTCAACAACATTAACTCTTGCCCCTCCATGATTAGGCATAGGGTTCGAGTTGACATTCGGCGGCGGCGCAAAGTTGATTGCTTTAGAGTCTACAAGATCTTGAACCTTGTGATGCAAAGCCCTGCACTTCTCAGTCGAGTGCCCGGGTGCTCCAGAATGGAAAGCGCATCGTGTGTTGACATCATAACCAACTGGAAGCTCTCCAGGAGGTGGTGGTGCCAAAGTCCTCAGTTGAATCAGGTTCAAATCTAACAGTCTTGGCAATAAGGTAGCATAAGTCATCAGGATAGCCTCAATCACCCTATTAGTCGGGAGAGTTGGCCTTGGATGATACGGTCTCTGCTGATAGTTGGTTCGAGGTTGTTGTTGTTGCTGATGTTGTTGTGGAGGAGGTAGCATCTGTTGTACTGGAGCTGCAGGAATTGTAACAGCAGCCACATGTTCATAAGGTCTTCTGTAGCCACGGCCCCGGCCTCGGCCAAATACAGCGTTTGTTTCGCCCTCTCGTCTCCTAGGAGGTCCACTAAAAGCTTTCCTCGCTCCATTTGAGCTGCTAGCACTATGGTCTTGTATCTTCCCCATCTTCAGCAATGTTTCAACTCTTTCACCCGCAATAACAATATCATTGAATTTAGTAGCAGAGCTAGACGCCAGTCTCTCGAGAAAAACACCCTGCAGAGTACCCATAAACATGTCAGCCATCTCGTTTTCTAACAGCGGTGGTTGAACTCGGGCAGCCAGATGGCGCCACCTCTGTGCATACTCTTTGAAACCTTCTTTTGCCTTCTGAGCCATGTGCTGCAACTGCGTGCGGTTCGAAGCCATGTCCAAGTTGTATTGATACTGCCTTACAAAGGCTTCAGCTAAATCCTTCCAACTCTTGATATTAACTCTACTGAGCTTCATGTACCATTCCAACGAAGCTCCCACTAAGCTGTCTTGAAAATAATACATCCAGAGCTTCTCATCATCCGTGTGAGCAGCAATTCTCCCAACGAATGATTGAAGATGTGTCTTCGGGCATGCAGTGTCGTTGTACTTCTCAAAGGTTGGAACCTTGAACTTGTATGGGATCCTGACCCCCGGAACCAAGCCCAAATCTGTTATGTCAAATCCCAAAGAGCTTTGGGACTGAATAGCTCTGATTTGCTCAGCCATCTCCTCGAACCTCTTGTTCATCTCAGCTCCTTGACCTTCAGCTTCGTCAAGTAAAGTGAACTAGTCATCATGATTATCCATTTGGACGTTATTCAACCCATCATTGATGATAGTCACTCCTGGTTGAGCAATAGGAATTTCAACCTCACGTGCGCCCGCACCGGTACGATTATCAGCAGTAGCAGCAGCAGCAGTGTTCCTGGTCTGATTCTCAATCATCTCCCGCAGACGCTCTTGGTTTTGCCCCATGCCAGCCATCACTGTCATAAAGTTATCCATTCTCAGTCTCAAATCCACCAAGTCTGCTTGCATCTAGTCCATGGCTCGTTCTCTGTTGATCTTGGTTGGATACCGATGTGCTACTGGTTGCTCCTAAACTTTACGAGGAGCTATAGTGCCTACAACACAAAACACGTTAGTAACTGAGACAACACCTGCAAAACAAGCAAACAGGTTATATGCAATGCAATGTAACTGTTCATGTTCCCAGGTTTTAAGTATTTGGCATGCCCCAGTTCTGGCATCTAATCTCAGACAATCACTTTCAGTATTTGCTTTCAAACTTTCTCTTTGATAAGTGTTCAGACATTAGCAGTATCCGGAAAAACGAATCTTGCATATTCAAAATGACAACTTGCACATTAATACTGTATATAAACAACCCACTACAGGCTAAAAGTCAGAATACAACCAGAAATATTCCCCGAAGGGTTACAAACCAGTACATAAAATAAAACAAAAGAAATAAAAAACGAGACTCCTACAACAAGCCTGTAGGTAGTCTGCACAAATAAACAACTAAGCTAAGGACCCCGGATCTACCACCTCTGCCCTGCTTTTCTTGACACCCGCTCTCAACTTGAGCTCCTCGATCTCTCTCCTTGCTTCCTCCAGAGCTAACTGACTTTGTGCTAGCTGTGTGGTCTTTTCTCTCCGGATGGTATGGACTTTCTCCACTTCCTCCTTCTTAAAATCCATCTGAACTTCAAAGAACTCTTCTTTCTCCCTGAATTTCTTCCGCTCTTCATCCCTTTAGCCTTGCAGCCAAGCAATGGATTGACGGGCATCTTTAAGAGTCTTTAGAGTCTTCCTGCGCTCAGCTTCTCTTTGAGCTTCCATCATACGCAACCTGTGGAAATGGGCTTCTCTACCAGCAAAGTCCTTCTCTTTGGCTTCTAGAGAGGCTTGGAGCTTCTGCAGCTTGTCTTCAGCTTCGTTCTTGGCCCTGTTGGCTTGATGGTACAGGCTTACCATCTCAGTATTCTCCACTCTGACCTCATGCAGCCGAGCTTCTAGCTTCTTGTACTCCTCCAAGGAAACAGTATTGCTCTGACTAGGCACCTCTCTGGGATAAAGTGAGGCCTCAACTGAAAAAGGCATGAGAACTGACTCTATATGACTTTGCAACCATGTAGCATATGGTGGATATGTCTTGGGATCAACTCCGCCGAAGTCTTTCTTCCCCTTTCTGATCCTGTGAGCCCAGGCTTGGACTGCTTGTTGAACTAACTCTATGTTCCCATCAGCAGGGAAGTACAAAGATTCGGCAAACACTTCCATCTGAGGAGGATCTTTCAAAGGGTAGCCAAACTGCTTTCTGGCTAATGTTGGATAGTAGCTGATGACACCTTTTCTTCCCAGCAAAGGTACTCCAGTAAACCTTCCGCAACTGACCATCAACTCCTTACCTAGCAAATCCCTGTCATAACCCCAAGAAATGTCTTCAACATTCAACCCCATCAGTCTTCTGGACCACCTCCATTCGTCTCGCATCTCCTTGAAGGCACCTGACTTAGGAAACTATCTAGCAAACCACTCAGCAAACAGAGGAGCACAACACACCACTGGACCACCCCTACCCTTCTCATTTCTGTAGTGAACACTGAAGTAGAAGTCACCCAATAAGGTAGGCACTGGATTTCCTTTTGCAAAGATTGAGATCACCTATAAGCTGACAAACTCTTTCTCTCCAGGAAACAGACTGGACCCATATACCATCAACGCAAGCAAAGCTCCAAAGTCATTCCACTTTGCTTCTGCAGCATACCTCTCTGCCTCCGGGATAAGCACACTCCAGGGTAGACCTTTGCCTTCATTCTCTTGCAAAGCCTTCCTGACTGAAGCAACTGGCAACCTACAAACCTTGGCTATGTCTTCTTCTCTAAGCACAACCTCTGATCCGTAGAACGGCAGTGTCTCTCTGACCGGAACATTCAGCATGCTGGAAATCTCTTCCAATGTCGGAGCTAAGATGTAACCTGGAAAAACAAAGCAACGCAGTAGAGGATCATAAAATTGCAACAGGGTTGCAGACTGTCCTTCTGGTCCGCAGTGGGCTTGTCCACAAACTTCGGTATCTGGCCATGTCTTTTCTTGAAACTGCCCAAGACTTGATCGTTCATTAGACCCGCTAACCTCTGAACACTCCTAACTTCAGGCTGAAGAAAGGTATAGTGATCATTCTTTTTTCTCGGAACTCTTCTGATTTCTGCCATGGAGATAAGAATACCAGAACTGGGAGCAGATATGAGCAATGACCTGAAAAATGGGAAACATAAACAGTTAATGCAAAGAATGATGCAAATGCAATGCAATGCAAGCATATGATCGACTGGGACCATCTGAACCGGATCACTGACAAGGGCCCCTCTGAAAAACTGGCAAACCAAAAATCCCCTGAATCACCCTCTCCGATAATCACAACTCGCTGAAGAAGATCTCAGGACCACAGTACCAAGAAATCCAGAACCAAGAAAACCAGTATCAAGAAAACAAGAACTCTAGAACCATAGGATCATAAAACCAAAGATCATCATCATGGGACCACCATAACAAGAGCCACTGAATAGATGAGTGTATGTTGAGGTCATGGGTTCCTGCACACCTGTAAACAACCCCCAACTCACAGGTAAAAGGCTCTGGGTCAGGCATCACGGACTCTCAAAGCCGAATAGCAATAATACTGTCACCATCTCCGAGAAATGGCTCATGACCAAATCAGGGAATCGGTTAGGCATTATGTACTACGCAGGGAGGCCTCAGCTGAGTCCAGGACACAAGGTCATCCTATGCGATCCCCAGGTGGGCCCTTGGATGCGAATGGGTTTTCCACAAAATGTGGGCTGCCACTGTCATCACTAAAGAGGGATGTTTCCACAAGGTTCTCAATGATCGGTCCCTAACAGCACATAACTGCCAGGGTCATGTAATGAGAGAGGAAGATCCCCAAATCAAGACATTTCCAAGACAATCGCAACCTGGGTGTGGAACTCACTACTACCCCCATGACAAGATCTCATGAGGACAAAGTGGAACCACTCTAAGTCCTATGGTGCACTCGAGCCGGGTACTTGGCTCATATCTCTCAAGAACAAGTAACACCCATCCCGCCAAAGAAAACCAGTCCAGACAGTCCAGTATATACATGATGCAGTAAATAAAGACTGAAAACTATAAATAAAAATGTAAATAAAGTTGTAAATAAACAACAATAAAATACAACAAGCCACAGCAAACAAACATCACCCAATGAAACAACAACACACAAGCGCTAGGAGAGACTCACAGGGGAACCAGAGATTCTCTGGTGTGCAGTCCCCAGCAGAGTCGCCAGCTGTCGCTCCCCGGATTTCCATCCTAGTACAAACGTGAAAGTGGCGCAGAAGAAGAATAGAGTCGCCAGCCAGGCATTTTTATCCCAAAGAAGGGGAATGGTAATGCTGCACAAACCAGAAGAAAAAAAGAGGAAGGACACGGGTCCTGCGAACCAAAGAGACTGAGTTCGGGAGTCGGTTACGACCTGGGAAGGTATTAGCACCCAGATCGTCCGTCGTACCCGACGGGATCCACGCTTGCAAAAGAAACTGTTTCAAAGGGTGAGGGTATGAAAACTGCAGCAAAAGAAAAGAAACTGGAAAAAAACTGAAATAAGAAAGCAAAAGGAGAAATGTAGGGAAAATAAAGATTGTGCTCGAAGGGGCCCTACCCCGCTGCCTACGTACCTCATCAGGATAATGAGGATCAGAGACGCCGTAGTTCCCCTAACTAGGGGTACTAAAAGGAAATTGCTTGTGAATTAAAGCTTGAACTGCCTATGCCATTGCTCAGGTGTTGCAGACTCGGACGACGAGTGCATTACCGTCTTGCAAAATGACAAGTAGGAGCAAGTTCGCGGATGGAGCGAATGAGGTGAGAAAAGAATTCCCGAAGGAAAGACGCTTATTGTTTGTTTGTGTTTTTTTATGAAGCTTTTATGAGTGTGTCACAAGGAAATGAACTCAAGCTCTTTTTAATGGAATGTGTACTTGTCACTACATTCCAAGATGGAATAATAGAACAAGCACACTCAAGTAAGGAGAAGATCCCCAAAACTTGAACCCAAAGACTAGGGCTTAGGCTCAATAACTTGTTTACTTATTAAGTGCTTTTGGTATTTACAATGAAGAAATGTTTTTTATGCTTTTCTTTTATGAAGAAGATACCTTGATCAGACTTGTGCATCACAAGGTAAACTTGTACTATCCAAAAATGGGAAGACTACAAACATAACTCATGGAATAAGGCTATGGATCAATGCATCATTTCACATTTATTAAAGTGTTTTTTTTTAGAATTATGAGATGAGAAGATAAGAAGAACCAAAAGGATCTCAAAGGCAAAATTCTATAGGGGACTAGAAATAATCCTAAGTGTTAGCATGCATGGGTGTCCTAAGGGTTAGTAAGGTTTCTACCCTAATGAAGAAGAGAAGAAGAAAATAGAAGAAGGGATGAGAAAGGCCTAAGCCCAACAACAAAGGGTTAGTAACATAAACATAAGAGGAAGATGAGAATTGGAGATGTGGAACTCAATTCCCACATCTCACACTTACCATAGCCCCTGCAAGGTTAGTATGCACACAAAAAATCCAGCAAAGCGACCAACACAATCATGAGATTAATCATGCCCAAAGGTTCTTGTAAACAAGAATCAAACAACATGCCAAGCATTGCAAATACACGACTTACGCGTCGAGAACATGAAAGCATACATCAACCAGCAAGCAAATCACCCTAAAATATCATGTTTAATAATCATGTAATGATCCATGGCAATTAGAACAAGCAAAGGGATCAAACAAGCTCAAAACAACACTAAAAAGTCATTCTGCTTCAGTGTTAACCGGTTAACCAAATGCGTTAACCGGTTAACCAGTTCAAACCTGCACAAAATACGCATAAAACAGGTGCGTTAACAGGTTAACCCTATGCGTTAACCGGTTAACACTGTTAAAACAGCAACTCAAAACAGCTTATTCAAATCATCTTGCACCAGACCAGCAATCAATTATACATGGAAAATTAGATCAATTCACATTAATTCCTATCATTAAGCTCATGAACAATAACATTCGGATGCGGATACAAATCAACCAATCAATTCATGCAACACAATCAAATACACAAGCACATGGTAAATCTAAAGCACAAGCATGCAAATAAGCTAAAAATAGAGCTAGATCTGAAATTAACCAACCTACAAAGCTGAGGTATGCTTTGGTAAGTGTTGATTGAGCTGAAAACAGCAGATCTCGCGGAAAACTTTGAAGATCCGATGCTAAGCTCCACACTCCATGCAAAATAAATGCAAGAACAAACTCTTGATGCAGAATTTTGGATCCAAAAGCACTTCTAGGTCTCAAACCAGATATGAATCTCCAATAAAACCAGCAAAAAGATGCAAAGAAGCTGTGAATGGAGGCTTAGTTCCAAGATCTACACACCTCAAGGCAAGGTTATGTGATCTTCAAAGAGGAACTCTTAGTGAATTTGGAAAATGGGAGAGAAAAGTGAGAGAATTGTGAGAGAAGAGAGTGAAAATTCAGAATGAAGAGTGAAAAATGAGGGAGACCCCTTTGGTTTGGAGGGAAATGGAATAAATATGGTTTAGGTTTGGGGCCCAAAATTTTGGTTTGGGATCCAAAAATATGGCTTGGCATTAGCTTAGAAAGTGATTTGGATTTAGGATTGGAATGAGGCTTGGATAAATGCTCTAGATCCTTCTCTCAAATTCAAATTTAATTCAAATGAATAAAAATCAGAAAATTGGAAAATGGAGCCAAAACACACATGCTGAACTTGCTGCTGGAAATTCAAATTTCGCAGCCGTTAACCGGTTAACCATATGTGTTAACCGGTTAACGCAGGGAAAATTTGAATTTCCCTCCCTTTGGTGGGAAACCTCAAGAATAGACCGGCACCTACCGTTTCAAGCTGATTTTGATCATCATCTTTTCTTTTTTAAGGCTTTGAACATGACACAGAGCTTGTGCAAAATGATCCTGTGAAATTCTTGCCAAACCACCATGCTCCTGATTTTGACCTGCAGGTTCAGATATTTCCCGGATGACCGACCATATGCCTTATGCTAGAACATGTGAGTGTTATGCTTCATTTTTCTATGCAAAATGCTAAGGATATGGTATGCTCATGATTATTATGATATGATAATGATGTTAAATAAGAAGAGGGCAAAAATGCCTCTTTGGTTCGCAGGACCCGTGTCCTTCCTTTTCTTTTCTCCTGGTTTGTGCAGCATTACCATTCCCGTTCCTTCTGGATACAAATGCCCGGCTGGCGACTCTACCTCTTTCCGCGCCACTTTCGCGTTTGTACCAGGATGGAAATCCAGGGAGCGACAGCTGGCGACTCTACTGGGGACCGAACCCACAGTCTCTGGTTCCCCTGAGAGTCTCTCCTAGCGCTTGCGTGTTTTTGTTTCTTTGGGTGTTGATTGTTTGTTGTTGCCTGTGTATTTTACTATTGTTTATTTACACTTTTATTTACAGCTTTATTTACAGTTTTCAGTATTTATTTTCCTGCATCATATTATTACTGGACTGTCTGGAATGGATTTTCTGTTTGGTGGGCGTGGGTGATACTGTTTCTGTGAGATGAGCTCATTACCAAGGCTCGAGTGCATCTTAGGACTTAGAGTGGTTCCACTTTGGCCTCATGAGATCTTGTCATGGGGGTAGTAGTGAGTTCCACACCCAAATTTGCGACCGTCTTGGAAATGTCTTGATTTGGGGATCTTCCTCTTTCATTTCATAACCTTGATAGTTATGTGCAGCTGGGGACCGATCATTGAGAACCTTGTGGAAACATCCCTCTTTAGTGGTGACAGTGGCAGACCACATTCTGTGGCAAACCCATTCGCACCCGAGGGCCCACCTGGAGCTTGCATAGGATGACCTTGTTTTCCCGGACTCAGCTGAGGCCTCCCTGCATAGTATATAATGCCAAACCGATTCCCTGATTTGGTCATGAGCCATTTCTGGGAAATGGTGAAAGTATTATTGCTATTTGGCGTTGAGAGTCCGTGATGTCTAACCCGGAGCACACCAGTGAGATTGGGAGGGGTTTACAGGTTTGCAGGAACCCTTGGCCTCTACATACCCTCATTATCAGTGTGGTCCTTGTTATGATTTGGTCCTTATGGTTCTGGATTTCTTGGTCTTTTGGTTCTGAGAGCTTCTATCAGAGGGTTATGGCTCAGAGGATCTTGGTTTTCAGTTATTCAGAGGGTCCTAATATCCAGTATTCAGTATCCAGATGGCCCCATATTGATCATATGCCTACATTGCATTTGCATTGCATCATACTTGCATTAACTATGTGTGTTTCCATTTTCAGGTTGTTGTTCAAAGTTAGCACCCAGTTCTGGTAATTATAAGCTCTCCAGATGGCAGAAGTTAAGAGAATTACAAGGAAAAAGAATGTTCATTACACTTTTCTCCAACCAGAAGTCAAGAGTGTTCAGAAATTAGCAGGGCTGATGAATGATCAAGTTTTAGGGAATTTCAGAAAGAGGTATGGTCATATATTGAAGTACATGGACAAACCTACTATAGACCAGAAAGATAGCTTGCACACTTTGCTTCAGTTTTATGATCCCTTGCTGCGGTGTTTTGTATTTCCAGATTATATCTTGGCTCCTACCTTGGAGGAGATTTCCAGCATTTTGGGTGTTCCTGTCAGAGATACTTTGCCTTACTATGGGTCAGAGGTGGTTCTCAAGGAAGAAGACATAGCTAGAGTCTGTCGTTTACTAGTTGCTAAGGTCAAGAAGGCTTTGAAGGACAGTGAGGGCAGAGGACTTCCTTGGGATGTGCTTATACCAGAGGCTGAAGAGTACGCCAAAGAGGGTAAGTGGGGAGATTTTGGTGCTGTGGTGGCTTTGATGGTATATGGATCTAGTCTTTTCCCGGGAGAAAAAGAGTTTTTGAGCTTGGAGATGATTTCCATTTTTACTAAAGGCAATCCTGTGCCAACTCTGTTGGGAGACTTCTACTACAACGTTCATTACCGGAATGAAAAAGGCAGAGGTGGACCAGTGGACTGTTGTGCTTCATTATTTGCTGAGTGGTTTGCTAGGCAATTGCCAAAGTCAGGCTCTTTCAAGGAGATGAGAGATGAATGGAGGTGGTCTAGGAGGCTAATGGGGCTGACTTCTGAGGATATAGCTTAGGGTTATGACAGAGATTTGCTGGGGAAGGAGGTATTGGTTAGTTGTGGAAGATTTGCTGGTGTACCTTTTCTAGGAAGAAAGGGTGTGATCAGTTATCATCCAACATTAGCCAGGAAACAATTTGGTTATCCTCTGAGAGATCCACCAAGTATGGAGGAATTTGCTGAGTCTTTGTACTTCTCTGTGGAGGGAAAAAAAGAGTTGGTCATACAAGCATCTCAGGCTTGGGCTCACAGAGTGAATAAAAGAAAGAAGGATTTTGGAAGGGTAGATCCCAAAACATATCCTCCTTTTGCTACATGGTTGCAGAAGCGCGTAGAAGAAGTGATCATGCCATTTTCAGTGGAAGCTCCATTGTATCCCAAAGAAGTGCCATTTCAGAATACTGTCTCTCTTGAAGAATATAAGAAACTGGAAGCTCAGCTGCACGAGGTCCGGATAGAGAATGCTGAAATGGTTAACTTGTACCACCTTGCCAATCGTGCCAAAAATGAAGCAGAGGAGAAGCTACAGAAGATGCAAGCCTCATTAGGAGTTAAAGAGAAAGAGTTTGCCGGAAGAGAAGCTCACTTTCAGAGATTGGGTCTAATGGAGTCAAAAAGGGAAGCAGAGCGTAAGAAGACTTTGAAGACTCTTAAAGAAGCTCGCCAGTCCATTGTTTGGTTGCAAGGCCAACAGGAACAGGAGCAGAAGAAGTATAAAGAAAAAGAGGAGTTTTTCGAGGTACAGATGGCCTTCAAGAAATAAGAAGTGGAACAAGTCCACAAAATACAGAGGGAAAAGACTCAACAGTTGGCACAAAGTTAGATGGCCTTGGAGGAGGCATTGAAAGAGATTGAAGAGCTCAAGCTGAGAGCAGGTGTGAAGAAGAACAGGACAGAGGGGATAGCTGCAGAAGAAGAACCTGAGTCTTTAGTTTAGATTTTATTTATTGTTGTTCAGACTACCTACAGGCTTGTTATAGGAGTCTTGCTTTATCTTTTGTCTTTTGTTCATGTATTGACTTGTAACCCTTCGGGGAATTTGTTTGTGCTCTATCTTTTGGCCGTTAGTGGGTTGTCCATGTTATGCAATGCTAAATTCCAATTACCATTTCTGAGTACGCAAAGCTTGTTTGTCTGAGACTACTAAGATCTGAACACTTTTCAAAGAGAGAATTTGAAAATTAATGCTCAAAGTGGCTATCTGGAGCAAATACCAGAACTGGGGCATACAAATGCCTAAACTTGGAAACATGAATAGTTACATTGCATATAATGTGTTTGTTTGTTTTGCAGGTATTTCTTCAGTTTCTAACGTTTATGTCCTTTCAGGCACTATAGCTCCCAGGAAGGTTCGAGAACAGCCAATTGTACACAGATATCCCACAAGAGTCAACAGAGAAAGAGTGATGGATCAAATGTAGGCTGATTTAGCTGACTTGAGATTGAGAATGGACAATTTCATGACCCTTATGGCAGGGATGGGTCAGACTCAGGAGCGCTTGCGCGAGATGGTGGAAAATAGTCAGGCCAGGAACAATGGGGCTGCTAATGGAGGTAATCGCAACGGTGCTGGTGCCCGTCAAGTTGAAATTCCTGTGGCACAACCAGGGATCACCATTATCAATGATGGACTGAACAATGTGCAGATGGATGGTCAAGATGAGCAGTTTACTTTGCTGGACGAGGCAGAAGGCCAAGGGGCTGAAATGAACAGAAAGTTTGAAGAGATGGCTGAGCAGATCCGTGCCATTCAATCTCAGAGTTTCCTGGGGTTTGATATTACTGACTTGGGCTTGGTTCCAGGGTTAGAATCCCTTACAAGTTCAAGGTCCCTACTTTCGAGAAGTACAATGGCACGGCTTTCCTGAAGACTCACCTCCAGTCCTTTGTAGGAAGAATTGCTGCCCATACTGATGACGAGAAGTTATGGATGTATTACTTCCAGGATAGCCTGGTGGGGGCCTCTTTGGAGTGGTATATGAAGCTGTGCAGGGTTAACATTAAGAGCTGGAAAGATTTAGCAGAGGCATTCGTGAAGAAGTACCAGTACAATTTGGATATGGCTCCAAATTGCACTCAACTGCAGACCATGTCTCAAAATGCTAAGGAGGGGTTCAAGGAGTACGCTCAAAGGTGGCGTCAGCTTGCTGCCAGAGTACAACCACCTTTGCTGGAAAATAAGATGGCTGATATGTTCATGGGAACATTGCAAGGGGTGTTTATCGAGAGGTTGGCGTCTTGTTCGGCAACCAAGTTCAATGATATAATGATAGTAGGCGAGAGGGTCGAAACTCTGTTAAAGATGGGGAAGATTCAAGACACTGGTGCGGGTAGCTCAAGCGGTGTAAGAAAATCTTTTAATGGACCTATGAGAAGGAGAGAAGGAGAAACCAATGATGTGTATGGCCGAGGACGGGGTCGAGGGTATAGAAGACCTTATGAGCAAGTGGTAGCTATCACTATTCCTTCAATCCCTGTGCAACAGGCTCAACCACAACAGAAACAACAGCAACAGCCACAACGTAACAATTATCAGCAAAGACCTTATCAACTGAGACAAGCTCGTCCGGCTAATAGGGTGCTTGAAGCCATTACCATGACATATACGGCACTGCTGCAGAGGTTGCTAGACTTGAACTTGATACAACTAAGGACACTAGCACCACCTCCACCTGGAGAGCTTCCAGTGGGGTACGATGCTAACGCGAGATGCGCGTTCCATTCAGGAGCACCCGGGCATTCAACTGAGAAGTGCAGGGCGCTACAGCATAAAGTTCAAGATTTGATCGATTCAAAGGCGATTAATTTCGCACCACCGCCTAATCTTACATCAAACCCTATTCCAAACCATGGAGGGGTGAGGATAAATGTTGTTGACGGGGGTGAGAAGTTAAGCTTGATTCTGAATGTAGAAGAGGTGAAGACTCCATTACTGGTAGTGAAAGAAAGGCTATTGAAAGGACAAGTGTTCCCGGGGTGTGGTTCTGATTGTGAAAAGTGTTTAAGTTCAGTGAATGGTTGTGAAGACTTGAAGATGGGGCTGCAATATCTGATTGATGAGGGATCGTTGCAGTTTGATAAGGTTGATGATAGAAGTGATTGCGTGTCTACCATAACAATTTACTATGATCCAGCTGAAGTACCTGCTCGGAGGGAACCTGTGACTATTTATGCTCCAGAAGTCAGTCCTGTTACTATTACTGTTCCCGGGCCTGTTCCTTATACTGATGATAAAGCCATCCCGTGGCATTATGGCTCGGATGTGTACGTAGAAGGTCAGAAGGTAGAGAGTAAAACAGTAACAATTGACCCGACTGTGGTGAACGTCGGAGGAGTTGGTGGCTTTACAAGAAGCAGACGTCGTTTTGCTCCTCAAGCTCTCAGAGGAGATCCTGAAGCCGAAGCTGTGTCAAAGGCTAAAGGAAAGCAGATAGCGACCGAGGAAATGACAACTCCTGCTGCTGGACAAGATACTTTGGAGAAAAAAGTGGAGGAATTTATTCGGATAATAATGAAGAGTGATTATAAGGTGGTTGAACAGTTGAATCAGACTCCGTCCAAAATATCGATTCTGTCTTTGCTGATGTGTTCTCCAGCTCACAGAGAAGCCTTGCTGAAGGTGTTGCAGATGGCATATGTTCCACAGGAGATAACTGTTAATCAGTTGGAGGCTGTAGTAGGTAGTGTGAATGCTAGCCATGGGTTGGGCTTCACGGATAGAGATCTTACTTCAGAGGGCCACAATCACAACAAAGCCTTGCATATTACCATGGAGTGTAAGTGTGTTATCCTGTCAAACGTCCTAGTTGACACACGCTTTTCTCTCAATGTACTCCCTAAGAAAGCCTTGATGAAGCTGAATGTTGATGGCATCGTCTTACGACCCAGTGATTTGATTGTTAAAGCCTTTGATGGGTCCCGAAGGTCTGTGTTCGGGGAAGTTGAGCTACCTGTGAAGATAGGATCTCAAGTGTTCAAGAGCACATTCTATGTCATGGATATTCAGCCCGCGTACAGTTGCCTGCTAAGGCGTCCCTGGATCCATGCTTCAGGCGCAGTAACATCCACGTTGCATCAAAAGCTGAAGTATGTGGTTGATGGCCAGGTGATCACTGTGTGTGGATAAGAAGATATCTTTGTGAGCCACCTATCAACTTTCAAGTACGTAGAAATGGACGGAGAGATTCATGGAACATTGTGCCAGGCCTTTGGAGCTGTTAATGTCAGCATTTTGGCTCCGGTAGAGAGGAACAACGAGAAAGAAGGGACCTCCATTCACTCCTACAAACAGGCCAAAGAAGTGGTTCAATCTGGAAATGCCCAGGGCTGGGGCAAGTTGCTGGAATTAGAGAAGAAAGATGACAAGTTTGGTCTTGGTTACCAACCTGGTGGGTCCAACTGGCCCCAGAGTGGTAAAGCCATAACTTTCACAAGCGCCGGGATGCTAGATTACAACAACATCTGTGCAACAAGTGAAGAAGGGGACAGTGACTGCGACTGGGATAGCTGGATTCACCCGTGCGCACCTGGGGAGGAGCTCAAGAACTGGTCTGCCGAGGATTTCGTTCAAGTTACCTGGCAATCAAAGTAATTTACTTGTTTCCTTTTTATCATGCTGCATGTCAATCCTGCACTCTGCCCAAGGTGCACGGATCCATTTGTAGGGCCACCATGCTTTTAATGCATTTATATTTTACCATGAAATAAAGGACATTTTTCAAGAAAATTGTGTTCTCTTTCTTTCGTTTTAAAACTTTTCACAAAAAATAAAATGGAAATGTTTTCTTTTCTTGTGTTTTGTGTGTTTGCGTCTCTTTTGAAAAAAAAGGATTCTGAAATAAGCACATCATCTGTGCAGTGTTGATCATCCGAATTCTAGTGATAACGTTCCTGCTATGACCATGCATGACTTCGACAATCCTATCTACCAAGTTGATGAAGGGGTTGAGGAAGACTGTGAACTCCCCGAAGAATTGGTTAGGTTGTTGAAACAAGAGGAAAGGGTCATTCAGCCACATCAGGAAGAGATAGAGATCATCAACATTGGGACTGAAGATGTAAAGAAAGAGATAAAGATTGGGGCCAGTCTGCAGGCCGAGGTAAAGAAAGAGTTGATTGGCATGCTACGTGAGTATGTGGATATCTTTGCCTGGTCGTATCAAGATATGTCAGGGCTAGATACTGACATTGTTGTGCATAAGCTACCACTAAGAGAAGACTGTCCTCCTGTGAAACAAAAGTTGAGAAGAACTCGTCCTGACATGGCGATGAAGATCGAGGAGGAAGTTTAGAAGCAGTGGGATGCCGGATTCCTTGCCGTAACTAGTTACTCACCTTGGGTAGCTAATATTGTGCCTGTACCAAAGAAGGATGGCAAAGTTCGGATGTGCGTTGATTATCGGGATCTAAACAGAGCAAGTCCAAAAGATGACTTTCCATTACCTCACATTGATGTGCTGGTAGATAACACCGCTCAGTTCTCGGTATTTTCTTTCATGGATGGCTTCTCCGGGTATAATCAGATCAAGATGGCACCGGAAGACATGGAGAAAACAACGTTCATTACCCCGTGGGGTACATTCTGCTACAAGGTGATGCCCTTTGGATTGAAGAATGTCGGGGAAACATATCAGCGGGCTATGGTCACATTGTTCCACGACATGATACACAAAGGGATTGATTGTTATGTGGACGACATGATCGCCAAGTCCCGAGACGAAGAAGAGTATATGGTCAATCTCAAAAAGCTGTTTGATAGACTGATAAAGTATAAGCTGAGGTTGAATCCAAACAAGTGCACTTTCGGAGTGCGTTCCGGAAAATTGCTGGGTTTTATTGTTAGTCAGAAAGGAATCGAGGTGGATCCTACAAAAGTAAAAGCAATACAACATATGCCTGCACCGAAAATAGAAAAAGAAGTGCACGGGTTTTTAGGGAGGTTAAACTATATTTCACGATTTATATCTCATCTAACTGCCATGTGTGAGCCAATGTTCAAATTGCTAAGAAAAGAGCAAACGGTCAGGTGGAATGAGGACTGTCAAAGAGCCTTTGAAAAGATAAAAGAATATTTGCAGACACCTCCAATTCTAATGCCTCCAATTCTAGGACGGCCACTTATCATGTACTTGACGGTGCTAGAAGGGTCAATGGGGTGTGTTCTAGGCCAACATGACGAGTCTGGTCGAAAAGAGTACGCTATTTATTACCTTAGCAAAAAGTTTACCGACTGTGAATCTCGTTATTCACTGCTCGAGAAACCTTGCTGTGCTTTGGTATGGGCTGCTCGCCGACTGAGACAGTATATGTTAACCCATACCACACTGCTAATTTCAAAAATGGATCCTGTCAAGTATATTTTCGAGAAACCAGCGTTAACCGGAAGGGTTGCTAGGTGGAAAATGATCTTAACAGAGTATGACATACAATATACTTCTCAGAAAGCCATCAAAGGAAGTGTATTGTCGGATTACCTTGCACAGCAACCTCTTGAAGATGACTATCAGCCAATGAAATTTGATTTCCCTAATGAGGACATCATGTACCTCAAAGAAAAAGATTATGAGGAACCACTTCCGGAGGAGGGGCCAGACCTTGAATCCAAATGGAAGTTGATGTTTGATGGGGCAGTCAATATCAACGGACGTGGAGTTGGTGTTGTTCTTATCACTCCTGAAGGTGTTCACTTTCCCTTCGCTGTCAGAATTACTTTTGGCTGCACCAACAATGAAGCGGAATACGAGGCGTGTATAATGGGAATAGAGGAGGCTATTAATCTTTGGATTAAGACCCTCGATATATTAGGAGATTCAGACCTCATCATCAATCAGATTACCGGCAAGTGGTATACACATCAAGAACATTTAATTCCTTATAGGGATTATGCTAGAAAACTGTTGACGTTCTTCACAACGGTTAAGCTTCAGTATATACCACGAGATGAGAATCAATTTGCCGATGCATTGGCTACTCTTTCCTCGTCCATCAAAGTCTTGTGTTGGAACTACGTACCCAGGATTGACATTTCCAGGCTTGACGTACCAGCTTATGATTTCTCTGTAGACGCAGTCTCTGATGAGAAACCTTGGTACTTTGATATCAAGCTCTTCCTGGAAAAGCAAGAATACCCAGCAGGGGCATCATCCAACGACAAGAAGACCTTAAGACGACTTGCTGCTAGTTTCTTCTTGAATACAAATGGGGTTTTGTATAAGAGGAACTTTGACATGGTCTTGCTCAGATGCGTGGATAGACACGAAGCAAGCCTGCTAATGCAGGAAGTCTTCGAAGGATCCTTCGGTACTCATGCAGGAGGACATGCAATGGCTAAGAAGTTGTTGAGATCGGGGTATTATTGGATAACAATGGATGCAGACTGTTGTTCGTACGCCCGTAAGTGCCACAAGTGCCAGATTTATGTAGACAAGGTGCATGTTCCTCCCAGCCCGCTCAACGTCATGTCATCTCCTTGGTCCTTTGCTATGTGGGGCATTGACATGATCGGGAAAATAGATCCTACTGCTTCAAATGGTCATCGTTTCATTCTGGTTGCGATCGATTACTTTACTAAGTGGGTTGAAGCAGCATCATATGCCAATGTCACTCGTCAAGTGGTAGCTAGGTTTTTGAAAAGGGACATCATTTGCAGATACGGAGTGCCCGAACGAATCATTACTGACAATGGTTCTAACTTGAACAACAAGATGATGGCAGAATTGTGTCGGGACTTTCAGATTCAGCATCACAATTCTTCTCCTTATCGACCAAAGATGAATGCTGCGGTAGAGGCAACAAATAAGAATATCAAGAAGATTGTGCAAAAGATGGTTGTCACTTACAAAGATTGGCATGAGATGTTACCATTTACGCTGCATGGGTACCGAACATCAGTCAGGACGTCAACCGGGGCAACTCCTTTCTCATTGGTATATGGTATGGAGGCAATCTTGCCTGTTGAGGTAGAAATTCCTTCATTGCGTGTGATAATGGATGTGAAGCTTGATGAGGCTGAGTGGGTATGTGCTCGATACAATCAGCTATGTCTAATTGAGGAAACGAGATTAGCGGCTATCTGTCATGGTCAGCTTTATCAGAGGAGAATGAAGAGAGCATTCGACCAATGAGTACGTACTCGGGTGTATCAAGTAGGAGAGATTGTACTCAAGAGGATCATTCCTCCAGGTTCAGATCACAGGGGCAAGTGGACCCCAAACTACGAAGGACCGTTCATAGTGAAGAAAGTTTTCTCAGGAGGAGCACTGATGCTCACCACTATGGATGGAGAAGATTTCCAATCCCCTATTAACTTGAACGCAGTTAAAAAATACTTTGCATAAAAAGACCCGCTGGACACAAAAACAGAATTAAAGTCCAAGCAAGAAAAGGGAATCCCGGCGAGCTAAAAACAGAATAAAAAGCTCGGGCAAAAGTTAGGGAAAATAAATAAATAAAATGTGTACACCCACTGAGTTGAAAAGCCACATCGGACAGCTCAGGCAAAAAGGGTATCCCGGTGGATTAAAAACCCGAAAGGGCGATCCACGCAAAACAAGGGAATAAGCGAATAACTGCGATCTGAGTAATCTGAACCAAAGCATCGTTTCATACATCTTGACAAATATCAGAAGGATAGGAATCAGTCCCCTCATCTTTTCAGAAAGCAAAGGAAAGAATGGAGAGTTTTGAAGACATGCTGGTCATAGCAAGAAGGAAACTCATTGGGATGTCGTGCCCATTGCCATTAGGATAGTTTACTTTCTCAATTTTATGGTAGCTACCTCTTTCCAGGTGGTTACTTCCTGATATAAAAACTTTGCCTATTCAGAGGCCTTTCAAAAAAGGAATATTCAGTCAAAAATTTGTGTTGTGTTTACTTTTGTTTGCAAAAATGTCCTGAATTTTTGGCAAAAATAATAACATTGCATTCGAAACATGGTGATTTTTTTCTAAAAGAAAAAATGACATTGTAGGGAAACATTTAAAATCATCTTTGAATGTCGGGTGACGATGGGTGAACAGATCATACCATGCAAGTCCCCGGGGCACATATGTGTATTCTGTTGTTGCAGGTTTTGCAGGATGGTGTCACGTTCTCCCAAACAGAATTTTCCCCAGCTGAGTCAAAGTAGGTGGGATCCCCAGAAGTTTATTTTCCCACAAGTGAAATATGCCCAGCAGGCAGTGGGGATCCCATTCCCCACAGAATTTATAATTGTCAGAATACTTTTCCTAGCAAAGGATATTTGAGGAAGCATCTCCCCAGCCGTGTTGGAAGATCGTCATTCCCCCCGCAAAGTTTCATGATTGAGATACAACCATCATTGAAATATTCCCCAGCACTCGTCTGTGTTTGATAGTTGTTGTTGCTCGTCTGCATTCCCCGACACTCGTCTGTGTTCATACCTTATTGTTGCTCGTCTGCCTTTCCCAACACTCGTCTGTGTTCACATTTAGTATTGCTCGTTTGCTTTCCCCAACAGTTGCCCATGGTTGGTAGATGTTGTTTCTCGTCTGCACTTCCCAACACTCGTCTGTATGTAACTTCCATTTGGTACTTGACACTTATCTGTTATTGATATTTGTTTGTTGCTCGTCTGCATTCCCCAACGCTCGTCTGTGTTTGTTATCTGTTTGAAGCTTGTTTGCATTGTTTGGATGCTCGTCTGTATCATCCCTCACACTCTTTTGTGTTAGTTTATATCCATATGTGTTGATTTGATAATCACTCTGGTACTCGTCTGTATTGCTACTCCAATTGCTCGTCTGTGTTGGATTTCTGGTATTCGTCTGTACCAGTGGCTGATATTTGTCTGTATCATTGCCTGAAGCGCTCGTCTATGTTTCTTAGATCATCGTCTGATATTCGTTTGTATCATTGACTTATGGCACTCGTCTGTGTTTCTCTTGATGATCATCCAATGCTCGTCTGTGTTGAAGAGGTTCGAAGTCTTGACGGTGGGATTAAACGTCAAAATGGTTACCGGTCCTGGTGTAACAGGTATATCCGAAGGAGATTCGTCTGTCTCAAGCACCGCTTATTATTGTTGCACCTGGCGTAACAGGTTTGCTCGAAGAAGGCTCGTCTATCTTAGAACATATATCCACGGAGGATATATGAAGGGGGTTCGTCTATCCTGATTATGCATGAATAACCCACAGACTTAAGTGCATCACCGGTCCTGGCGTAACAGGTTTATCCGGAGGAGATTCGTCTGTCTCAAGTCATATATTTCACAAAGTGTAAGAGAGCTCGTATGCTCGGTTCCTGGCGTAACAGGTTTGTTCGAAGAAAACTCGTCTGTCAAAGTTTTTTCTATATGAAGTAACAGTTCAACTTGGAAGGGGCTCGTATGTTTTCTCTCCGCTTCAGTCACCAAAGCGTCATTTGGTTGGGTTTATTTCCCATTGCTTGCATTCTCCAGCAGAGTGCAAATTTCAGGTTTTCTTGGTATTCAACCACAGTTCATCTTGAGCGGTCGATAGCCCGTGTTACCGTCCTTTTCAGATTAACAGTTGCTTGAATAGGGGCAGCTGTAACACCCCAAATTTGCCCTCTTCCTTTTTAAGCATCATCATCATATCATGGTCATAATAAGCATATCATATCCTTGGCATCTTCGCATGGAAAAATGAAGCATAACATTCTCATGACCTAGCATTAGGCATATGATCATCTATGGGTGGATTTAAGGCATTACAAGCTATAACAAGAGGCCCAGTGGACTTGTCCAAGTCCTATGAGGAGTCTACATGGCATTCACAAGTTCAAGATCAGTCACAAAAGCTCAGGAGGTTGAGAGATCACCAGTGAATTCAAGTTAGGGCAAGCTCCTGCACAATGATCCCAAATTAGGGTTTCACATAGCTCCTGCTCATGCATGAAATCTCTGTGACTTTGACCTTTTCATCTGGGCAAAGTCTCTCATAGGACAAGAGGATCCTAGGGATGAAATTTGGTGAGAAAATTCCTTAGGGAAGTCAGTTATTTCATCAGAAGTTCAAAAGTACAACTTTTCTCCTGTGTGAGGGAAATCCTGATTAGGGTTTTGGGCCAGATCCTCATATTCTCCTAGCTTTTATCATTTCTTGTGGGCAAAGGCTCTCATTTGGTCTGCATGGCTTATATATGAAGTTTGAGGGAGAAAATTCCTTAGGAAAGTCAGTTATTTCAGCAGTTACTTGGAGGTGAAGCAAGAAAGTCAACTGTGCAATCAAAAAAGTCAACATGAAGATTTCAGAGTTTTTTTATCAGGATTATCATTTTTAAGGTCATATCATGTCAAGGAATAATTCAGTTGAGCTTAAATGTCAAAAATCGGGAGTATGCAAAATGTTACTAAATTTGGAAATTTGGAGGTTTCCATTTTTGGAAATTATTTGGCCTTAAACTTCAAGCTATTATTTCATGTGCGAAAAAGCTCCAAATGATTTTCTGGTGAACACGAGAGTTGTAGAGCACGATTTTCCCTTTCCGAAAAGTTGTAGAACGCTTTCATAGCATTTTTATAACTCAAGTTATGATTTTTTGAAGTTTGGAGCATTTTTAGGGTTTCTTTTGGTGGACATGTGTCATTTTGTGATTGGCCCATTTTTAAATGAAGTTATGTGTGGCGTGGCATTTTATTTTGTTCACAAACTTTTCAATGGGCCCATGTTACTATTGTTTGCATGACCAAATAAGAAAAGAAGGAAAGTCATGTATGTGATGGTGGTATGCACGAAAAGTAGTGAGAAAATCAGCATGTTAGAACCAGCCAATACCTGCTTGCCACATGCCATCTTTGATGCTTCCCTCACTTGCCTTGCAGTCATGCTTTTCCTCATTCTCATTCACACGCAGATGTCACCAAGGGAAAGAAAATGCTCACGTGAACAAGCAGTCATGCACCCCATGCACCACACCAAGTCAACCAATCACAACCTCACCTCATTTTCATTTCTTTTTTGTCATCCAATAATGATTCAACGACACACGCAAGACACCATAATATCCTACTCTCCCATGCACTTGATCCGTTTCAAAATTACAAATTGGAAAAAGAGAGCCAAAGAGGTCACGCAGCCCTGCAGTTTGTGAAAAGTGAAATACCGGATTTGGTTTGCACACCACAGCATCACACACTCTGCACCCTTGCTATAAAAAGAGCTAGGTCACAATTTAGCTTCATTTTTTTCACTGAAAATCACATGCCTCACTCTTTCCTTCTCCTTGTGCTCTCAAGCTGCATAACAGAAAAACAAATTCCAGATCTGGTTTGTGGCTCTCGCATCTCATTCTTCATTCTCAAGACCTCTGAGTCCTCACATTCAACCTCACAACACCTCCATAGCCAAGGTCTTGAAGCTGCGAGCAAGTTGAAGATTCAGCATCATCTCTGATTGTGCATCATCTTCATCTATCAGCCTTTATTTGGCTCAGAGGAATCTCAAGGAAACTCATATCATCTCTAGTTTTCTCAAAAATTTCAAGTTTGTCCTATTTCAGGTTTGAACACCTCATCTATTTTTCTTCGGTTTTGCTCTGTTAATGCTTGTTTCACTCTACTATTGCTTGATCTGAACTTTATGAAGTGTTTAGAAGCTCTGTCTGGCTTTCAATCATGAATTTAGGTTTTGATGTTGGATCTAGTTGCTTTCGGGTTGCTTGTTGTGGTGCTTATTTGTGAAAACTATTAGCATATTTGTGATCCTTGCACTTTGGACTTCATTTTTGGTTCTTACACTTTTGATTTTCATTGAGATATGGAGGAGTTATGATGATATAAATTATTAATGATGAAGCTGAGTTTTGCTCTGTTTTTACTTTGTTTCGAATTTCTTCATGAGCCAAGGGAAGAAGATGATAACGTGTGATGCTGGTGTTGCTCCCACCAAATGACACCTGGTCAAGAGGGGTACAGACGCGAACGGTCGGCGAGAGGAGAGAACACAAGGGTGAACTGAAAAGAGTCGCCAGCTAGGCATTTTTATCCCGACGGAAAGGTAATGCTGCATAAACCTAAGAAAAGATGGATAAGACGGTTGCGAACCAGAGAAACTGAGAAAGGGGGTTGGTTACAACCTGGGAAGGTATTAGCACCCAGATTGTCCGTCGTACTCGACGAGATCCACGCTTGAAAGATTTGTGTTTAAAAGGGTAGTGTCAGTGCTATCTGTGTGCAAAAGCTGGAAAATAATGCAAGTGTCAGTGTAAAAGGAATGTGAAGTGAAGTGAAGAAGTGTCAGTGCAGAGAAAGAATACGAAGCTCAAGACTATGAGGCTTAAAGAATAATGTTGGAAGAGGGGGGGGGGAATGTACAGAGACTTTTGTTCGATAACTGTTAAGTTATGCCTACGTATTCTCTCGTGCAATGACGAAGTCAGAACACCGTAGTTCGACTCAAAGAGACTGAAAGATAAAATTGACTTGTGAACGGCATACTTGCCTATGCTCAAGTGTATGACCTGTCTGGCTCAGGTGCAAACTGTCTTGCATTAGACGGAAGAAGCAAGTTCTTGTTTGTGAGTGAATGAGATGAGATAATAATCCCGGAGGAGACGATTAATTTTTGTTTTTGGTATTTTCAATCTTTTATTGCTTTTGGAGTTTGTCATAAGAAAAATTAGATTAAGTCTAAACCAAGGGTTAGTAAACTCGTCACATCCTCCCTCTGATTAGGGGTAATGAGAATACCTTAAGCATGAAGTAAACACCTCACACTTAATCACCATGATGTAGGATTAAGATCATTAACCTACTTGCATTTATTTAGATGTTTTTTAGAGTTTTTTTTAGTGTTAAGTAATGAGTTTAAGCCATAATCAAGGATTTAATGGACTCATTACACCATCCTAATAGAAGGATAATAGATGAGAACATTTAAGCTGAGAAAGGCTCCTCAACTTAATCCATGATTAGGGATTAACCTCATGACAAAACAAAACCTTTATTAAATGGATTTTAGTTAATGGTACGATTAAGAAGTGAATTTTATGGTTTGTAAGACAACTTGAGGGGGACTTGTCCATTAACACTAGGGTTAGTCCTTCTTAACCAATTAAGGAAGAATTAGAACCCTAATGCAAGGCCCAAGTTACAAGCTTAATGTCTTTATGATTATTAGATGAATTGATTAAAGGATTTTAAACACAATAAGGGTTTAACACTTAGGATTAAATTTATACACTTCATCCTAATAGAAGGATGCAGGCATAAGCTTAATCGCAAAGCCTTAAAACCTTTAGGGTTTAGTCCTTGATTAAGAGATGAGAAGAGAAGACACAAAGATGACACAAAGGTAAAACTAATGGGGGACTAATCAAACCCTAATTGTGATCATGCTTGGGTATTCCTAGGGTTTATGAGGCTTGCAAGAAGATCTTCAAGGAAAAACCACCAAGGAAGAAGCAGGATGAAGGAGGGAGAAGCAGAAAGACAACTTACTTCACTTAAGAAGATAAGTTGCTTGAAGAAAGAAAGAGAGGAAGGGGCATGAATGAGCAAGCTCATTCTAATACACAAGTAAAAATGCAGCAATGAATGCATAAGAGGGATGAGAAGAGATTATGAGAAGTGAAGGCAAATTCACTTCCCAAACACTTACCACCTGAAAAGTTAGCAAAAGGAAATGAAATGAAATGAAAATGAGATGAGATGCCAAGATAAAAGTCAAAGTCAGAAGTACAATCATGATACAAATGATTTTATGAGATGGTATGAGAGCATGTCAAGGGATGAGGATGATCATACAAAGGATGGGAATGCAAAGGAGACATGTAAGAAGCATGAAAGTTCATGAAAACTTATGAAATGCAATGGATGCATGACATGGCAAATGGATGATGCAATGGTCAAACATGATTTCAATATGTCCTAAGATGTCTTATATGTCATGTGGATGCACAAAATATCATGGCAAGTTCATGTATGCAAGCAAATGCAAATGAAGGCAAAGATTAGGGTTTATGTACAAGATGCAATGCAAAATTCAAAATTAGAAGCAAAACATGAGATAAAAAATTTAAAATGGAATCAAAGGGACCCTAAACCTATACAAGTTCACTGCCCAAAGGGGAAGGTCAGAAGCTAAATCCTAAAGGACTTATAATTTTTCTAAGTTTCTAAGGTTTTAAGGGTGATCCTAAAGGGAAAATGCCAAACAAATTGAAAATGCATTATAAAAATGAAACAAAAATGTTTTTAGATGCTTGAAAGGATACTTAACACAATGCAAAAAGATACATTCACAAACTCAACTTGGATAAAAAGTTATGAAGTTTTGAAGTTAGGGTTAAAAATATTCAAATTAAAGAACCCTAATTCAAATGAAAATTGTCAAAGTGTGATCAAAATCAAAAAGAAATTTGCTTTGTGACTTTGTAAATGTTTCTAAATGTTTTAAAATGCTCTTTGAATTTTTTTGTGATTTTTAAATACCTAAATGTATTTTTAATTAATTAATTTCCATTAACTAATTAAAATAAACATTTAAATGATTTAAAAATAATTTTTAATGCAAAAAATAAAATAAAAATTATTTTCAGAATGAGAAAAATATTTAAGGTCATTATGCAAGAAATAAAATTTTTTGAAATTGTTTTGCTATTTTAAATAAAATGCACAAGAAAAATGCAAGAAAAATGAAATAAAATTAATTTAAATGGAAAAGTAAATAGATCCTGAGGCCAGGATTTGAAGTTGGGAGGAAAAGGTTGACTGACGTGTGTTTTAAGGGCTGGGATTTGTCCTGAGCTAATTAACCTAATTAATTAATTTAATGATGGATTAGGGTTTAATCAAGCAATCTGGAACGTCCATATGCGCGGCAAACACAAGATCTAAAGGTCATTATTCAAACTTAGCCTAATTACAGGATTAGGGCATAACTACTTTCAGGTGATCGGAACAGTGTTCCGGTCATCTTCTCCGGCGAACACAAACCCTAACTTCTTTCCTAAGCCTCTAATCTCCAAATTTCTTGCCCAGAAATGATCCTCTAACATTCCTAAACCTACACCCCCAATCAAAACTCATTTATTTCGCATCATGAACAAGATTCGAACCAAAACGTGAAAACGGGCAAAATTTTCAGAACTTGCATACATGGTGATTTCTCAACCATTTTCAATAATAATCATATCCCCATGATCAGGGGAGCACAAAGAATCATACAAGAACTTAAAAACAAGCTTCTGGGAAAAAAGTTCATGAGCTATACCTGAGATTGAACCTTCTGATTCTGGGCTTTCTGGCTTTTCCTTTGATGCAAGTCCACTTCTCTGAACCTCCTGATGATGAAATGAAACTTAGAAAACCTTGGGAGTGGCTGGCTTTGAAGTTTCAGCTCTGGTGTAGCAGGTTTTGAGGTTTTGATATGTGGTGTTTCAGGCTGTTTTGGTTGTTGATTATTGTTCCTAGGATGATATGTGACTCATTGGTGAAGAAAAATGGAAGTTTGATGGTTGTGGAAGAAGTTTCGAAGAGGTGAAGTTTTGGCCAGTTTTTGTGTATCCTGAGTTGTGGGAGGATGCTGGCTTGTGTGTGTGTATGTTTCAAGTCCTTGAGGTCCACATAACATGTTCTGATTGGGCAGAGAGTTGTTGTGGAGCAGTTTGATTAGTATGGGCAAAGATGCAAAAAGTCAAGATTTTGTGTACCGTAGGTATGGCTCGGGTCAGAGGAGATCTTAGGGCTTGTCCTGCTTCAGCTTGAGTCAAGGAAGGCCTTTGGATCAGGTTTTGTGAGCTGGATGGTCTTGATCAAGAGTTTCCAATGTTCTTGCATATTTCCCTCTTTGGAGTTTCTTGTGAATCAAGGCAAGGAAACTTATGAGTTCTTGGCCAATTTGCAGAAAAATGGACCATATGAAGATGTTATGATGCATTGAGATCAATGAACAATCAAACCAATCATTAAAAGTTTTTCTTGCAAAAAGTTCCTTTCTTGAAAATTTATGAAAAATGCCTTATGGTAGCTTGTGATTCAAGGCATGAAACTTGAGAGTTCTTTGGGAAATTCTGAATTATAGGTCATGTATCATGTTTGTGTAATGGTTAGAAGTCAATTAGAGGTCACATTTTGCCTTGGTATGAGTTTTTGCAAGTTTCCCTCTTTGGTGCATAAGTGAAAATTTAGTGATTTTTCCCAACTTTGCAAAGCCATAACTTGAGTTCTATAACTAATTAGATCAAGTTCTTGTACTTTTTGAAAAAGGAATGATCCAATCTACAACTTTCATGACCAAGAATTTTTAATTTGAAGCATTTTTGAATCAAAAAGAGGAGGTTGAAAAACTTTCCCAAAATGGCAAGTTTGCATTACAAGTCACTTTCCCAAAATGGCAACTTTGCAAATGGCTTGAAATTCTTCAATTTTGTGAACTTCTAACTTCTTGTAAGATCAAATAAAGATCATATACACCTAAAATGATGGAGAAGACCCTTTGGTTGGATGATTGGGGGCCTCAGATGTCCTGATTTTGCACTGACTTGCTCAAGAAGTCATCTATTGATCAGATGCCTTCCCATTGAATTTCCTCATGAAAATTGGTATGTATGATCCTTATAACATATAGAGACCAATAGAAACAAGAAAGACCAAAAAATTGTAGTTATGGCCTCTGAAACCAAAACCCTAATTTTAGGTCATCTGTGCAGTTAAGCTTGGCTCTGCTTCTATGCCTTTCTCAGTTCTTGTAATTTTCTGACTTTCTTGATCTTTGGGAGGATACAATATGATATTTGAACATACATGGAACCTCTTGAGATGATTGAAGACCTTTGGAGTTGCTCAGATAGCTCAGGGATTGCTCAGATCACAAACCCTATATGCAGATGACTTTGAACCAATGCAGTGAAGCAAAAATGCAATATGAGATGATATGATTGAACTTTATGCAAATGAAAATATCATAAGCCATGGTGTGAACTTAGTGAGGGAAAATTTGGGGTGTTTACAGCTGCCCCTATTCAAACATGAGTTAGATGTGTAGGATGTAAGCGACGGCTTAACAGGCAAACAAGATAACTTGTGGTTGAATACTAAAGACAGTCCAAAATTTGCGCTCACTGGTTATAAAGAAGAAAAGGGATATAGATTTTAAAAGGAAGTAAAGTATAATTATAAAGTGCGGGCGACGGAGGACGACCGTCGAGCAGAGGACGACTGCTGGGGATAAAGCAATGACGGGGACGGCCGACATGCTGGGGTGATGGAGGTATCATGATGGGGACGGCCATCAGGTTTATAAAGTAATGGGTAAACAACGATGGGGATGGCCACCGGGTTAATGGAATCAAAGGTGAAGGACGATCACCTAGCAGGGGACGGCTGCTCTGTTGGGGCTAAGATGAGGGACGGTCATCTATTGGTGAAGGACGATCACCCGGCAGGGTACGGTTGCCGAAAGTATCACGACATAGGACGAATGTCGGATAGAAAAGGTCGACGATGGGGACGACCATCGAATACGCATGATGAAGGACGATCATCAACAGGTGAATGACAATCACCTAGCAGGGTACGGCTGCTCTCGGGGTTCATCATGACATAGGACGAATGTCAGATAACAAGATCAACAATGGGGACGGCCATCGGATAATAATGATGAAGGACGATCATCAAGAGGTGAAGGACGATCACCTAGCAGGGTACGACTGCTAAAATATCACAACATAGGATGAATGTCGGATAGTAAAGGGTTCCAATAATGGAGACTCCGCTGGGGGATGATGAAGGACGATCATCAAAAGGTGAAGGACGATCACCTGGCAGGGTACGGCTGCCGGAAGTATCATGACATAGGATGAATGTCAGATAGACAGGAAATAATTTAGTGGGATTTGCTGGGGACTCTTCTGGGGAATGGTAGACACAGACGAGTGTCTAAATTCAAGAAAGAAAGGGTATAAGTGTTTGACACTGTGTATAGATTAAAGATGTGGACGAGCATCCTTAAGACGAGTATCGGTAGAAACAAACGCTGACGCATGTTTAGAGATGATGGTACGGACGAGTACCAACTGGTTAACAAAGAACACGGACAAGTGTTGAATCTGGGAAAAGATAAGTGGTGTATACAAGATACGAACGAGCATCTGTATGAGTAAAGCATGTATGAGTGAGACACAGACGAGTGTTCAACTTGCTGGGGAGAGGATGATACAGATGAGTATCATAAGAAGAAGTGTATAAGTTATGAACTTATAAATGTAAGAGATATTCTGACGCTGTGTGGGGATAAGATGACACGGACGGGTGTCGGAAGAAATGTGTTATAAACGAGTGTTTGATTTACAATAAGTGTTTCGGTAACCATGTTGTGGAGTGGTGACACGGATGAGTGTCCAAAAAGTGTATGGATATCTGTTTGTGGTTTATATCTGCCGGGGAGTGATACGACACGGACGAGTATCGAAAAAAGTATATATTAATATGTATTAGTGAGTGCAAAGGGGAGGCTTTGGCTTTCAGTTGTGACTGTGGGTCTTTGCATATATATATTGCTGCTGGAATGTTGGTATAGGCAGGTGTTTGATTCAAAACATGGCTTATGATTATGCAGTATGTTTGATTTTTGCCGTAATGCTCCGTATTAGACGGAATGCTACGCTCTAAGGGGAAATATGATGTGAATGCTATGATTATGCAAAAGATATCGATCCGGGATTCGGATCTCGTTGCTGTGAAGATCTCTGGCTGATCTGCTTTGAAAGAATATCCCAGCTGGGGATGAGATTATTGGTAGATCTTATATATGGCTCTGCTTGAGGAAAATAGGTCACTGATAGACGTATCTTGGTAATGAGGGACCCAGCTGGGGTCTGCAAAAGCGTTTGTCACTTTGTTGTGCGGGAAATCCAGACATGGATCTTCTGGTAGAGGCTGGAGCTCTACGGGGAGACGGTTTCCTGCCTAACACTTGGCTGGGGAGGAATGATCACTGAACGACCTTCCTAGTGATTTTTGTGGGGATTGTGAGCAACCTTAATTTTGATTGATTATAATTTTTAAGTGTTTGTGTTTTCTTCACATTAAGAAAAATGCTTGCCTTTAGATCTTGGTTTCATTTGTTTTCAATGTTTTTGATCTTTTGAAAAAACACGCAAAATGAATCGATACATTCTAGCATGAATCGATTCATGCTGTTTGAAGGATTCTGGAAATTTGCAAAATGAATCGATTCATCTTATGATGTATCGATTCATGTTGTTTAAATGGTTCTGTTTTTATAAATATGTTCAGTATGTATCGATTCATCATGACTTGAATCGATTCATTAATCTGTTTTTTCTCTAACAGAATCTGCATATATATATGTGGAGTGTTTCATTTAGTTGTAACACAGATCACAGAAAATCAGAGACGAATTTTACAGTGATAGATCATTGAAGAACACATCAAGAAAGGGATTTTGGAGTGTTGGAACTTCAATGTTGAGCAGGATTGAAACCTAGAATCAAATTCATCTTCATCATCTTCTCAAAGATCTTAATTCAAGAACATCAACAAGGAAGTGTTTGCTGTCCTGTGAATTGAAGGATTTCGAGATAACGTTCAGTGGTACGATCGGAGATCCAGCTGAGTTGAATATTGATAGAAGGTTTCAAGGAAAAACCAGCTGGGTTTTCTGAAATTCTGGTATGACAGACTCAGATGTCGAATATGATGTTGAGACATCTTATCTGTTACTTATAAACATGGTAAGGCATACATATCAGTACTTAAATAATTCTGATATTTCAGAGTCAAACATGCTTCAGGATGTTGTAACATCTGATAGGACATTCAGTTCAGGTACTGCATAAAACATAAAAGATATAAAGAACACAGCAGAATTGTTAACCCAGTTCAGTGTATCTCCACACTTACATCTGGGGGCTACCAAGCCAGGAGGAAATCCACTATAAGTAATATCAATTCTAGACTTAAACTACCCAGTTTAATCTTTCACTTAATATCTACCCAATGCAATTTCTACCTAAGACACAACTTAGATATGAGTACCAACTCACTCCCCCTCAATCACACAGTGATCTTTTACAATGATTAATAAAATTGAAGTCACACTTCAAACACAACAGCTTGATCTTACTTAAAAGTTTCAATCAAGACACAATATTTCTCTTGCTTACAAGCTTTGAGAATCACAAGTGAAACAGCCACAATAGAGTTCCTTGTTACGCACGGCTGCCACAAGAACACAACCCTAATAATGTTTACATTTTCGGTTCATTGGGTTTATTCTAAACTAGGTTACAAGGTTTCTTTTATAACCTATTCCCAACTGGATTTGGGCCTAAACAATCACAACAATAGCTGCTACAAATATGCAGAAAAAATCTGCTACAAATATTCCAAAAGATCTTCAAATCTAAAAACTCCTAAAATATCTCTAAATATAGAAACCTATATTTTTCAATATTTGTCTTCAATTTAAATTGAGTCTTTAAGATCTTCTAAATCAGCACCCTTTAAATCAGCGCCACATATGATTGCATAATATCTCCAGAATATTCTGCATAATTCAGATCTGATAAATCCCACTGTCATCACCTTGAATTAGGGTTAGTTAGTTTGTTACCTCCTTAATTCAAGGTGAATTAGTTATTCTGTTATACTGAAATCAGATAACTAATCTCCCTAAAGATGCGCCTTGTATTGCTTATCTCTTTCCAATTAATTCCAGATAGATTCCCCTGAATTTACTCAGTTCTGTTACGCATTAATTAATTCTGGTAGCAGGTTTGAGATGTCACAACATCTGTTGGGACATCCTGAAAAAATGAACTTACTTCATTTACTGATACAATGTCACAACATCTGATGTGACATCCTGATATCTTGACTTAAGTTCATTAACTGTTACTCTGTTTGACAGTGTCACAACATCTGGTGTGACATCCTGAACTAAGTTCAACACTTCTTGTTTGATATCTATATGTAACACATGACAGTAATGTTGTCATGACAGTTGCAGATGTTTCAACATTTTCTTTGACATCTGTCATGACATTTGCAGATGTTTCAACATCTTCTTTGACATCTGTCTGTAACATATGACAGTAATTCTGTCATGACATTTGCAGATGTTTCAACATCTTATTTGACATATGACTGTAACATACGACAGTAATTCTGTCATGACATTTGCAGATGTTTCAACATCTTCTTTGACATCTTCCAATTATTATAACCATATTTATCTGTGCCACCATGTCAGGACATCATGTTTGACATGTTCTTCCAGAATCTATACCATGTTAATTTAACATATGGAACTTCTTATTCAACATTTTCCAGCCATATTAGTTTTACCAAACATAATGCCAATCATAAAATAATAGCATTAACATTTTCCTTCAAGAACGGGTGTGTTCTTGAGGGTTTGTTAGTCACGTTTACAAGACAGATTCAGCCGCAGCGAAAGTTTTGGAAATCGGGGGATTTCGCAAATAGGTCGTGGAACCGGTGAATTGCTTGTATTACTTGCAGGGAATCTTGATTGGGCTCAGATCAAGTGAAGGTTGATACAATAGGAAGTTCTAGGTGTATAGAATTCTGGTGTTTGTATTTCAACCTTGTAATCGACGGATTCAGCAATTTTGATATAAAAGTTCTCAATTTCGATTTGAAATTGAGAGGGAGACGTACCCACACGCGAGGACGAACGTGGGGAACTTCCTTACCAAATCTCGGCGTATTGTATCTCTTCTCTATCTCTATTTACGTTTTCATTTGTTTTTCGATTCATTGGAAATAGCTTTAGTGATAGGTGCATTCAACTATTTTACATATTGTGTGTTTAATCCTTTATCATCTCAATCGTAAATCCAGCAAGTTATCACATGTCTAGTCTTCTAGTGGCTGGTCCAGAATAGACGCTTGTATATTTGGGACCGTTGTTTCCGTAATTCTTTGAAAACTCTGAAAAACGTTTTAAATCCTTGAAATCAAGGAGGTGATCCATTCACCCCCCCCCCCCTCTAGATCACTCGCCACAGCATTTAACAAGTGGTATCAGAGCACCGGTTCGCTGGTGCTTTGTGGCTGCCTGTAACGTTATGGATTCTGAACCAAAGGGGGCGTACAATAGAGCTCCTGTTTTCAATGGTGAAAATTATGGCTACTGGAAAGACTGCATGCGAGTACATATAAATTCTGTTGATAGGCGCGTATGGGCTGCCATTCAAAATGGTCCTTTTCAAATTACCATGATGAATGAGGCAGGTGCCATAGTACCTAAACCAGAAGATGATTGGGATGAAAAAATGAGAAAAAGTGGTCAAGTGATTGGAGAGCTCGAAATATGCTAATTTCAGCACTTAGTGCAGATGAGTATTATCGAGTTTCCCATTGCTCGACAGCTAAAGAAATGTGGGATGCTTTAGAAATTGCACATGAAGGTACAACTGAAGTAAAACAGTCCCGCATTAACACACTTAATCAAGAGTTCGAACTCTTTCGCATTAAACAAGGAGAATCTATTCCCGACATGCAAAAGAGATTTGTTCATCTCATTAAT
The DNA here is from genome assembly GCA_963966055.1 of Lathyrus aphaca. Lineage (NCBI taxonomy): Eukaryota > Viridiplantae > Streptophyta > Magnoliopsida > Fabales > Fabaceae > Lathyrus > Lathyrus aphaca. Next base: position 325,786,561 of record OZ014523.1, read on the forward strand.
CGTTTGAATGCACTTGGAAAACCTGTTTCCAATGATATTGCTACTAATAAAATTCTGAGATGTCTTAGCAGGGAATGGCAACCTAAAGTAACAGCTATCAAGGAAGCCAATGATCTAACGACACTCACAATGACTACTTTGTTTGGAAAGCTGGAGGAACATCAGCAAGAACTAGAAAGTCTAGAAAAGTTTGAGAATAAAAGTAAAAAGGGAAAGGAGAAGAATAAAGACAAAGAGGGTGAGAAGAGGCCTATAGCTCTTATGGCTTCTAACTCAAAGTCCTCACAAAAAGAGCTAAGCAACAATGAGTCAAGTAGTGACGAAGACTCCGGTGACGAAGAAATGGGACTTTTTGTTAGGAGATATAATAGATTCATTCGAAAGAATGGAATCAAGCATTCCGACAAAAATCTCATAAATTTTAGAAGACAATCTATGGATTCAAAACAGGAAGAGATTAAGAAAAATAGAGAAAGAGGGTCTTGCTTTAATAGTGGCAAGTCCGGACATTATAAAACGGATTGTCCTTTAAAGAAAAAGGATAAAGGAAAAGCTCCACCAAGAAGGTATAATAATAAGCAAAGAAGAGCTTACATTGCTTGGGAGAGTGATAGTGATTCATTAAGTACACAATGCACAAGTGATAGCGATGAAACCGCAAATTTGTGTCTTATGGCTCACACCAAAAATCAGTCCCACCATAAGAAGAAAAGTGATGATAAAAAGGTAAAACAAGCTTACTATAACAATTTCTCTTCTATGTCTTTTTCTGAACTGAAAGTAGCTTTTGAAAAACTGCATAATGAAGCTATAGAAGCATTTAAAAGATTATCTTCCGATAAAATTTTTTTTTCATACTTGGAAGGTAAAGTACAATATGCTGAAAAAGATTTAGAAAGCTTGAAAGCTAGTATTGCAGAAAATTCAAAAGCTATTGATATAAATGGTTGTAGTAAAATAAGGCATTGTGAAAGGTGTCACATTTGGCAACAAGAGGTCATCTCTCTTAAAGTCAAATTGAAAAAAGCCTTGCAACCTAAGATTACTTATGCCGTTGATACTAGGTTGTTCAAAAAGTCATTAAATCCTCCATATGCAAAATATTCTTTTGTTCCAAAGGATTTAAGGACCAATCGTAAACAACATCATTATCGTAGTGTTTGTCATTATTGTTGTCATGCTGGCCATACCATTGAGAAATGCAAATTTAGAAGATTTCTAGTGCCTAAAGGCATTTATCAATGGAAGCCTAAAGACAACCATGTTACCACTTACCCTCTTGGACCCAATAAAAATTGGGTACCTACCTCTCTCTTTTGATATTGTAGGATGAGTGTCTTGCATCCATGGAAAGAAGATGGTTTCTGGACAGCGGGTGTTCAAGGCACATGACGGGTGACATATCACTTTTTATTGATTTCAAAGCAAAGAAGAAGGGGTATGTTACTTATGGAGACAATAACAAAGGAGCTATACTTGGTAAAGGTAGTGTAGGTAATCCCTCTACCACTACTATTTCTGATGTATATCTTATAGAGGGACTTAAACATAATTTGTTAAGTATAAGTCAACTATGCGACAAAGGTTATAAAGTTTCTTTCACAAAAACATGTTGCAAAATTGAACATACCGAACAAAATGTTGTGTTTAAGGGTGTAAGAGTAAACAACATATATATGCTTGATCTTTTGAGTGTTTCCTTAACAAGCACTAAATGTCTAGTAGCCTTAAATGATGATTCATGGCTATGGCATAGACGCTTAGCGCATGTTAATTTCGATTTGCTTAATACGGTTGTATCCAAGGATCTAGTAGTAGGTCTTCCAAAAATAAAATTTTCAAAAGACCACCTATGTGATGCTTGCCAAATGGGAAAACAAACAAGGGTCTCTTTTAAATCTAAAAACATAATTTCAAATTCAAGACCCCTTGAGCTTCTCCATATGGATCTCTTTGGACCATCTAGGACAAAGAGCTTAGGTGGAAACTATTATGGTTTCGTAATAGTAGATGACTACTCTAGATTCACTTGGACTATATTCCTTCATAGCAAAGATGAAACTTTTTCTGCTTTTAAAAGTTTTGCAAAGCTGTCCCAAAATAAAATGAATTCTAAAATAGTTACAATCCGAAGCGATCATGGAGGTGAATTTCAAAACCATCTCTTTGATAAGTTTTGTGACAAGTATGGCATTGAGCACAACTTTTCAGCTCCTCGAACTCCACAACAAAACGGTGTTGTGGAACGCAAAAATCGAGTTTTAGAGGAATTGGCAAGAACAATGCTCAATGAGGGTGGATTACCAAAATATTTTTGGGCCGATGCAATTAGTACGGCTTGTTATGTTCTAAATAGGATTTTAATTCGTCCTATTTTGAATAAAATCCCTTATGAAATTTTAAAAGGTAGAAAGCCAAACTTGTCCCATCTTCATGTGTTCGGTTGTAAATGTTTTGTTTTGAATAATGGTAAGGAAAATCTTGGGAAATTTGATGCCAAAGCTGATGAAAGTATTTTTCTTGGTTACTCTCAATCAAGCAAAGCATATAGAGTGTATAATAGGCGTTTACTTTCTGTTGAAGAATCTGTCCATGTTTCTTTTGATGAGTCTTACCCAAAAATTGTCGGAAAAGGTATCTCTTTTAATGACGCAGGTTTATCTACAGAAGACATACTCAAAGAAGCTGGTTCGGAAATTGATCAATATGAAGCGATTGCTATTGAGAAGGAGGAAGATACATGTCATGGAAAAGATAAAGAGGAAGGAACATCTGAAGTGAAGGACCTTCCACCAGCTTGGAAATCCTCTAAAGACCACCCCATAGACAATATATTGGGAGATATTTCAAAGGGAGTGTTGACTCGTTCTATGATAAGTAATTTTTGTTCTCACTTCGCTTTTGTATCACAAGTGGAACCTAAAAATGCTAAAGAAGCCTTGGTTGATGAATTTTGGCTAATGTCCATGCAAGAAGAGCTAAATCAATTTAAAAGAAATGACGTTTGGGAACTTGTCCCTCGTCCGCGAGATCATCACATCATAGGTACTAAATGGGTTTTTAGGAATAAACTTGATGAAAGCGGAGTGATAACTAGAAACAAGGCACGCTTGGTAGCACAATGGTATAACCAAGAGGAGGGCATGGATTATGAGGAGACTTATGCTCCGGTGGCTCGCCTTGAAGCTATACGTCTTTTTCTTGCCTATGCGTGTTCTATGAATTTCAAGCTTTACCAAATAGACGTAAAGCGTGCGTTTTTAAATGGTGTTATAAATGAAGAAGTATATGTTTCGCAACCTTCCGGTTTTGAAAATTCTGAATATCTAGATCATGTTTACAAATTAAAGCGTGCTTTATATGGTCTTAAGCAAGCACCCCGTGTGTGGTACGAAAGACTTAGCAAATTTCTACTTGATCATGGATATTCTAGAGGTAAAGTGGATAATAAACTCTTCATTAAACACAAAGGAAAGCACATTCTTTTAGTTCAAGTTTATGTAGACGATATAATTTTTGGTTCAACTAACATACACTTGGTCGAAGAATTTTCTAATGTTATGCAGGGTGAGTTTGATATGAGTCTCATGGGGGAGTTGAACTACTTCTTAGGCCTCCAAATAAACAACTTGATGAAGGTACAGCAGTATGTCAAACAAAATACTGCAGAGAGCTGCTCAAGCGTTTTGGAATGAATAATTCTAAATCAATTGACACTCCTATGCCTACCAACGGAAACTTGGACAAAGATGAACATGGTAAGTGCGTTGATGTCAAAAGGTATAGATGTATGATTGGGTCTCTCTTGTATCTTACTGCTTCTAGACTGGACATCATGTTTAGTGTGTGTATGTGTGCAAGATATCAATCAAATCCTAAGGAATCTTACTTAAAATCAGTCAAGCATATATTTAGGTATCTTAATGGAACACCTAAATATGCGCTTTGGTATTCCAAATGAAGCGATTGCAGCTTAGTAGGTTATTCTGATTCTGATTTTGCTGGCTGCAAATCAGATAGGAAAAGCACTAGTGGAACATGTCATCTGTTTTCAAATTCTTTAATAAGTTGGCATAGTAAAAAGCAAGTATCTGTAGCTTTGTCTACTGCAGAGGCTGAGTATGTTGCAGCCGGTAGCTGTTGTGCTCAAATTTTGTGGCTAAGACAACAACTACAAGACTTTGACATTGAACTTAAACGTATTCCAATTAAATGTGACAACACTAGTGCCATTAATCTCACTAAGAATCCTATTTTACACTCACGCACCAAACATATTGAGATTAGACATCACTTCCTTCGCGGTCATGTTGAAAAAGGAGATGTTGTGTTTGAGCATGTTGATACTAAAAATCAACTTGCTGACATTTTCACTAAACCTCTGGCAACTGAACCATTCTTCAACATCCGTCGTGAATTAGGGATTCTTTATCTCTCCGCATTGGTGTCTTAAGTTTGATTGATGTTGTTTCTATTTATCTCATCGTATTTGCTAAGTTCTGATTGTAGTCTTCACTCGTACCTCATGAGAATACTACGACGGAGGTAATATTGTTCCTCTCTTCACTTTGTTGACATTGTATGATCAATGTATGTTTGAGAAATGATTTCTTGTTTACATGAACTTCTTTTCATATGAATGTTTGAACATTGATGTTCTTATTTGTCAAGTATTCTTAAGCATTTATACAATGTTCTGCAGCATAATGTTTGTTTTTGCATATTCATTGATGTGTCAATTCTTGCAATATCCACTGAAATTTCAAATTTTCGTATTATGAATCGATCCCAACAAGCTTGAATCGATTCATGTTGATTTTTTTTTAATTTCTATCAAACTAGTTACAGTATGTATTGATTCATAGTTACTTGTATCGATCCATTGTCATCTGTATTTCAAAAATTCGCATAATGAATAAATCCCAACAATCTTGAATCGATTCATGTTGATTTTATTTTAATTTCTTTCAAACTAGTTACAGTATGTATTGATTCATAGTGGCTTGTATCGATACATAACATTTTGACTTTTAAAATTTTTCGTGCAATGAATCGATACATACAGGCATGAATCGATTCATCCTGTCGTAAATTCAGTTTATTTTTTAATGAATCGACATATCAGCAACTGCCATGACATGTCTTTCAGCTACAAAACCCCATTATGTCTCTCTCATCATCTCATTTGCATCATTTGCATCAAACCCTAACTGTCACAAAAACCCCTCTTCTCTCAAACCCTAATCTTATCACCATGCCTCCAAGAGTTTTGATTCCAAGAGAAAAAGGAAAACGTAAAGGCAAGGAACCCGTTGGGTCTTCTCATCAGGCTCCTTCTATTCCTGAAATTCCTCCATCCGGGACTGCAATTCTTCATCCTGCCATTATTGAAGAATTTGAAGCTTCTTTTAAAACAAGGTTAGTTATGAAACCACGTGTTTTCGATCCTAGTGATGTTCGTACTCTCTGTTTAGAAGAAGTTGCGGATTTAATCGACGCACAAAGTCTTGAATCCTCTTTATCTGTTAAAGATGAGTATCATGAAGACTTTATTTATGCTTTCTATACTGGTGTGAAAACTGGAAAAGGCTACCTGTTTAAGTGTTCGATTGGTACCAGAACTTACCGTTTTGAGGCTGGTGACTGGTCCACAGTGTTCAGTTTGCCATCTCTGCTGCCTGAATTGCAGATGTGGCATGACCAGAATTTTGAACCACAGTTTAAGTTGAAGGAATATTGTGCATCCATCTCTAAATTGGAGAGACCTCTTGCTGATGATGAGCCTCTGACTTCAGGTATGATCAAAAGTGTTCCAAGAATTATGCACTGGATCCTTTCACATATCTTGCGTCCAAGGTCCGGTGGGCATTCTCGATTGGACAAGCCGGGTATCCATTTATTGTACATTTTGCAGAAGAAGATACCCTTAAACTGGGCCAATTACTTTGTCAAGCGTATCTTTCTTACGCGGAACAGCTCCAAAAACATCACCCTTGCATATGCTGCCCAGATCATGCGGATTCTCAAGTTTTGGAAAGTGACTTTCCCTCCTGTGCCTCTCTTATCAGCCTCTAGTGTGCAAGAATTCAACAATGCCACACTCTCTCATATGGGTTATCGATGGGACATCGAGCGTCACTGCTACTACTTCTTTGAACGCAGCACTCGAACCCGCATCTACAACTTTGACATTTCGGCTGAACACATTTATGTTGAAGAACAAAGGGATGATGATATGGAAGATGCTGAAAATCCTCCTGATGCGAATGCCAACACCGGTTTGGGTGAGTGGGTACCACAAAGGTGGTCTCCTACAAACTATGATCCCTCTCCCTCATCGGCTCCACCGACTTCATCTACTGATGCTCCAGCCTATCTTACTGAAATGTTTGCAAAATTGGAAGTTGCAAACAATGCCCGACATGAGGAAGCTCGTGCGTGACATGTCCAGCAAACGGAATGGCATAAGGAGCATCGTGAATGGCATGATGAGCATACTCGAATGTACCATAATCAACATTCCTGGCATACTGAACTAGTTAAGTGGCATCAAGTGTTCTATAATGAGATGTCTGGATTTATGGATGATTGTCGTTCGCACCCGGGGATTATGGAACGGTTTCAAAGCACTGAGGTTCAGAGGCGTTTCAGGCGTTATGCTTTCATGGGGCAGAATCCAGATGAAATGCCTCCTCCACCTCCTCCTCTAAGCTTCCGTGACCCTGATCGAGATGATGCGGAGTCGTGTGGTGGCCATTTCCCTCATTGAAGCTGCATTTCATTTTGCATATCATCATTGTTTGTTGCTTAAGTTTCTTTGTTTTGCTTGTTTGAACATTTTATGGTTTGGTTTGGCTATGTAATTTGCAACTCTATTTGACAATTTCACTGCCTATGATTATGTAATTTCCTTTTGTTTAAATTGTTTGCACTTTATGCTTCATTCTTTGTGAGTGAACTTTGCTTCTGTATCTTAGTACTGCTGATTCTATTTCTTCACCTATGATTCTTTCTTGCTGTTGACAAAGGGGGAGAAAAAGGCAAGTGTGAAAAGACAATGACAGGCACAAACTCAGGGGGAGTAATTCTCACACTTCAAAAATTTTGTCATCGTCAAAAAGGGGGAGTTTGTGAGCAACCTTAGTTTTGATTGATTATAATTTTTAAGTGTTTGTGTTTTCTTCACATTAAGAAAAATGCTTGCCTTTAGGTCTTGGTTTCATTTGTTTTCAATGTTTTTGATCTTTTGAAAAAACACGCAAAATGAATCGATACATTCTAGCATGAATCGATTCATGCTGTTTGAAGGATTCTAGAAATTCGCAAAATGAATCGATTCATCTTATGACGTATCGATTCATGCTGTTTAAATGGTTCTGTTTTTATAAATATGTTCAGTATGTATCGATTCATCATGACTTGAATCGATTCATTAATCTGTTTTTTCTCTAACAAAATCTGCATATATATATATATATATGTGGAGTGTTTCATTTAGTTGTAACACAGATCACAGAAAATCAGAGACGAATTTTACAGTGATAGATCATTGAAGAACACATCAAGAAAGGGATTTTGGAGTGTTGGAACTTCAAAGTTGAGCAGGATTGAAACCTAGAATCAGATTCATCTTCATCATCTTCTCAAAGATCTTAATTCAAGAACATCAACAAGGAAGTGTTTGTTGTCCTGTGAATTGAAGGCTTTCAAGATAACGTTCTGTGGTACGATCGGAGATCCAGCTGAGTTGAAGATTGATAGAAGGTTTCAAGGAAAAACCAGCTGGGTTTTCCTTCAAGAACGGGCGTGTTCTTGAGGGTTTGTTAGTCACGTTTACAAGACTGATTCAGCCACAGCGATAGTTTTGGAAATCGGGGGATTTCGCAAATAGGTCATGGAACCGGTGAATTGCTTGTATTACTTGTAGGGAATCTTGATTGGGCTCAGATCAAGTGAAGGTTGATACAATAGGAAGTTCTAGGTGTATAGAATTCTGGTGTTTGTATTGCAACCTTGTAATCGACGGATTCAACAATTTTGATATAAAAGTTCTCAATTTCGATTTGAAATTGAGAGGGAGACGTACCCACACGCGAGGACGAACGTGGGGAACTTCCTTACCAAATCTCGGCGTATTGTATCTCTTCTCTATCTCTATTTACATTTTCATTTGTTTTTCGATTCATTGGAAATAGCTTTAGTGATAGGTGCATTCAACTGTTTTACATATTGTGTGTTTAATCCTTTATCATCTCAATCGTAAATCCAGCAAGTTATCACATGTCTGGTCTTCTAGTGGCTGGTCCAGAATAGACGCTTGTATATTTGGGACCGTTGTTTCCGTAATTCTTTGAAAACTCTGAAAAACGTTTTAAATCCTTGAAACCAAGAAGGTGATCCATTCACCCCCCCCCCTCTATATCACTCGCCACAGCGTCTAATAGGGATCCTGCTGAGGATGATGAACTCAGTTGGGGAAATGAGCCCATTCTGATGCTGCTTTAGAGAAAGTGTTGGAGAAGTTGTGTCCAACAACTCTGATGGGGAGAGAACACCTCTGATGTTGTTTGGAAGACGTGTCGAGGAAATAATGATTTGACAGCTTGCTGGGGAGAAGCTTTCATGCCCCGTGTTGCACTTTGACTACCTGCAATCCTATTATGACAAAGAAATGAACAAGTGTCCCGAGGTATCCCTTACTGGATTCCATCATAGGAATTTAGACACTCCTGGGAGCGAATCTATTTCCTGTAAGCATGTAATTTAGAAAAGACGCATTTGTATTTATGCAATCAATATTATAAGGACATCGAACATTTTTGCAAATGAAAATAAAATGTACGAGATGAAATGTGACTGAAAATCTGATTTTATAAATTTGTGTGCCCTGAATTGGCAAGTACAGTCAAAGAAACAGATCCCCTGAAATGAGGAGATTGTTACAAATTGAGAAACAAAAAAGATGCTGGCAATGTTGATGACGCTTCAGTGCTTCCCTTTTGCTATGACTTGTATGACATTGATGTTCTTCTCATTTTGCTTTTGAAGAAGGTTGATTTTGACCAATGCTTTAACCTTTCGAAGTGATACAGACGAATTCAGGATGCAGTTGTTCGCTTATTCCCTTATTTTGCGTGGATCGCCCTTTCAGGTTTTCAATCCACCGGGATACCCATTTTTGCCTGAGTTGTCCAATGTGGCTTTTCAACTCAGCGGGTGTACATTTTTTATTTATTTTCCCTTATTTTTGCCCGAGTCTTTTATTCTGTTTTTGACTCGCCGGGATGCCCTATTTTTGCCTGGACTTACATTCTGTTTTTATGTCCAGCGGGTCATTTTATGCAAAGTATTTTTTAACTGCATCTGAATTCACAGGGGATAAGAAATCTTCACCATCCATAGTACTGAGCATCAGTGCTCCACCGGAGAAAACTTTCTTTACTATGAATGGACCATCATAATTTGGAGTCCACTTGCCCCTGTGGTCTGTATGAGGAGGAAGGAGTCTTTTCAGCACAAGATCTCCTACTTGGTATTCCCGAAGCCTGACTTTCTGATCGAAGGCTTTCTTCATTCTCTTCTGATACAGCTGCCCATGACAGATTGCAGCCAACATCTTCTCTTCGATCAGACTCAGTTGTTCGTACCGGGATTGGACCCATTCTGCTTCATTCAGTTTAACATCCATTATTACCCGCAAGGAGGGTAATTCAACTTCAACAGGTAGGACTGCCTCCATACCATACACAAGCTGATACGATGTTGCCCCAGTGGATGTTCTGATTGATGTACGGTACCCATGCAAGGCATATGGTAGCATTTCATGCCAGTCTTTGTAGGTGACCACCATCTTCTACACAATCTTCTTGATATTCTTGTTAGCCGCCTCTACAGCGCCATTCATCTTTGGCATGTAAGGAGAAGAATTGTGATGTTGGATCTTGAAGTCCCGACATAGTTCTGCCATCATTTTGTTGTTCAAGTTGGAACCATTATCAGTAATGATTCGCTCGGGTACTCCATACCGACAAATGATATCTCTCTTCAGGAATCGAGCTACCACTTGCCTGGTGACATTGGCATAGGAAGCTGCTTCAACCCACTTGGTAAAATAGTCAATGGCAACCAGGATGAATCTGTTTTCATTTGAAGCAGTCGGTTCGATCTTCCCAATCATATCAATGCCCCGCATGGCAAAATGCCAGGGTGAAGACATCACATTCAAAGGATTCTGAGGCACATGCACTTTATCTGCATAAATCTGGCATTTATGGCATTTCCTGGCATAAGCACAACAGTCTGCATCCATTGTGATCCAGTAATAGCCTGATCTTAACAACTTTTTAGCCATTGCATGCCCTCCAGCATGGGTACCAAAAGATCCTTCGTGCACCTCGTGCATTAACAAGTCTGCCTTTGTCTTATCAACACATCTGAGAAGTACCATATCAAAGTTTCTCTTGTATAAGGAACCGTCGGCATTCAGGAAGAAACTACCAGCCAGCCTTCTTAATGTCTTCTTATCATTGGATGATGCCCCAGGTGGGTATGTTTGGTCCTCCAAGAAGCATTTGATGTCCTGGAACCAAGGCTTGTCATCTTTAACAATGTCTGCGGAGAATACGTATGCCGGTCGGTCTGGTCTGGATATAGAAATCCGAGGCATAAAATTGGCAGCTTGATGAGTGTACCATTTGTCGTTGGTTTGATTGATTACCAGAGCTGAATCTCCGAACACAGTTAAAGTCTTGATCCTGAGGTCAATGGCTTCCTCAAGACCCATAATACAAGCTTCGTATTCAGCTTCGTTGTTAGTGCAGTTAAAAATGAGTTTTGCCGAGAAAGGCATGTGAACTCCCTTAGGTGTAATGAGTACTGCACCAACACCACGACCATTCATATTAACAGCCCCATCAAACATCATTGTCCATTCCTCTTCTGGGTCAGGCCCTTCAGTGTGAATAGGCTCTTCATGGTCTTTTGCTTTTATGAACATGATGTCTTCATTAGGGAAGTCAAATCTCATAGGCTGGTAATCATCAATGGGTTGCTCAGCAAGATAATCAGACAATACACTGCCTTTGATGGCCTTCTGAGATGTGTATTGAATGTCATATTCTGTGAGAATCATTTGCCATCTTGCAACTCGTCCGGTAAGTGTTGGCTTCTCAAAAATGTACTTGACTGGGTCTATCTTCGAGATCAATAAGGTAGTGTGGGTCAACATATACTGCCTTAGTCGGCGAGCAGCCCACGCTAAAGTACAGCAAGTTTTCTCGAGCAGTGAATAACATTGTTCACAGTCGGTAAACTTTTTGCTTAGGTAGTAAATTGCATACTCTTTTCGACCAGACTCGTCATGCTGGCCTAGCACACACCCTATTGACTCTTCTAATACTGTCAAGTACATTATTAGAGGTCTTCTTTCGACTGGCGGCATAAGGATTGGAGGCTCTTGTAAGTATTCCTTGATTTTGTCAAAAGCCCTTTGGCAGTCTTCATTCCACCTGACCGTTTGTTCTTTTCTTAACAACTTGAACAAGGGTTCACAGGTTGCTGTAAGGTGAGATATGAAACTTGAAATGTAGTTCAATCTACCTAGGAACCCTCGAATTTCTTTCTCAGTCTTCGGTGCAGGCATTTCTTGGATGGCTTTGACTTTATCAGGGTCAACTTCAATCCCTTTCTCACTTACAATAAATCCCAGCAGCTTACCGGATCGCACCCCGAATGTACACTTGTTGGGGTTTAACTTCAATTGGTACTTCCTCAGACGCTCGAATAGCTTCAACAGATTCACCAGGTGGTCTTTTTCTGTGAGGGACTTGGCAATCATGTCATCCACATAACATTCAATTTCTTTGTGGATCATGTCATGGAACAATGTTACCATAGCCCGTTGATAAATGGCACCAGCATTCTTCAGTCCGAATGGCATTACCTTATAACAGAATGTGCCCCAGGGTGTGATGAAAGTTGTTTTCTCCATGTCTTCAGGTGACATCTTGATCTGATTATATCCTGAAAATCCATCCATGAAGGAGAACACCGAGAACTGAGCCGTATTGTCGACCAATACATCAATGTGAGGTAAAGGGAAGTCATCTTTTGGGCTGGCTCTGTTCAGATCCCGGTAATCCACACACATCCTCACCTTTCCATCCTTCTTAGGCACAGGTACAATGTTAGCAACCCACGGAGGGTAACTGGTTACAGCAAGGAAACCGACGTCCCACTGTTTTTGTACCTCTTCCTTTATCTTCATCGCCATATCTGGGCGAGTACGGCGCAGCTTCTGTTTTACTGGTGGACAACCTTCCTTTAGAGGCAGCTTGTGCATAACAATGTCGGTGTCCAACCCTGGCATATCCTGATAAGACCAAGCAAAAACATCCACATACTCCCGAAGCATGTCAATAAGTTGCTCTTTTACTGAATCTTGCAGACAGGCCCCGATCTTAACTTCTTTCAGGTCTTCTTCTGTACCAAGATTAACCGTTTCAACCTCCTCCTGATGAGGAGTAATAACCTTCTCCTCTTGTCTTAACAACCTGGCTAGTTTTTCAGGTAGCTCATAATCTTCTTCAACCCCTTCATCAGCTTGATTAATCGGATTGTCAAAGTCATACGAAGTCATAGCAGTGTTATTGTCGGTGCAGTCTGGAGGGCACTCTCTACAAGGGTTTAGATTTGTTCATTTTAGTGATCAGTTTTATCTTGCTTAGAAAAAGTGAAAATGAAGTTATTATTTTTGAAAAACATTGCCATTTTATTTTTGTACAAAAAATAAAAAATGAAAAACAGTGAGCGGAAAAGAAAAGACTCATTTGCAAAAGATGTCATGATATTCATTAATTGATCGTTTGCACAAAATACAAGATGGCCCGATTACAAAATGAGCCCTGACATCTTGGGCAAGATGCAGGACTTGATGCATGCTTAAAGATAGGAAATAATAATTACTCTACAGGAGTAACTCTTATAATTTCCTGGGAAGACCAGTTTGAGACATGGTTCCCCGGGATCCTTCGACGTATCCTGCTTTCCAGGTTGCGATCGTCTTCGGACTCATCTTCCAAACTATTCACAGCATCTGGGGTGAGCATCCCCCCACTGACAAACTTGGGCTCCGTTGCAGCCTCTGGTTGATATTGTCGAGTTGGTCTGTAACCTAACCCGAATCGGTCTTCTTTCTTTTCTACTGGCAGCAGCTTGCCCCAGCCTTGAGCGGTACCCTCCTCAACAACCTTTCGGGCTTGTTGGTATGATGTGATGGAAGTCCCAGACATAGCAGATGCTTCATTAATATTAAGGGCTTCAAACCCTTTACTCATGGTCTCATGGATCTCCCCATCCATTTCTATGTACTTATACGTAACCAGCTGGCTAACAAAGATGTCCTCCTCCCCACAGATGGTGATGATTTGGCCTTCCCACTCGAATTTTAACTTCTGGTGAAGGGTATACGTAATAGCACCAACGACGTGGATCCAGGGTCTACCCAACAGACAGCTGTAGGCCGGCTATATGTCCATCACAAAGAAGGTAGTTTTTAAGGTTTGCGGGCCAATCAACACAGGCAGATCAATCTCCCCAAGCACTGATCTTTTAGAGTCGTCAAATGCTCTCACCACCAAATTACTTGGGCGTAATGCCAATCCATCATACTCCAGCTTCACTAAGGCTTTCTTTGGTAGAACATTGAGGGAAGACCCCGTGTCCACTAATACATGAGACAGAATAGCACCCTTGCATTCCAAGGTGATATGCAAAGCCTTGTTATGGTTACGCCCCTCCGTTGTCAAATCAGTACTTGTAAAGCCCAGTCCATGACTGGTGTTGACATTTGCAACCACGGTTTCTAACTGATTAACAGTGATCTCCTCCGGCACATATGCTACATGCAGGACCTTCAACAGTGCATTCTGGTGAGCTTCGGAACACATCAACAGTGATAATATGGAGATTTTGGAGGGTGTTTGGTGAAGCTGGTCCACTACCTTGTAATCACTCCTTTTTATTATTCTCATGAACTCGTTTACATCTTGTTCAAAAGATGTCTTCTGAGTTTCTTTGGCAGATGGCTCTTCAGATACCACATTCTTTCCTTTTGCCTTAGCAGCAGCTTCTGCTTCAGCATTAGGTCTTTTTGTTTGTGAGGCAAAAAGGCGCCCGCTTCTGGTGAAGCCTCCGCCTCCCCCAAAATTATCAATTTGTGGTGAAGAGATTGATGAATCCTAGGTGATTTTCTCCCCATTACAGTAAAGATCAGAGCCATAATGCCAAGGTATGGCATTACTGCTTTCATAATGAACAGGCCCAGGTACCGTAATGGTAACTGGACTGATTGCTGCAGAAGAAGGTACTGTAATGGTGTGCGGATCATAGTAGATGGTGACCGGAGATCTGGCAAGAGGTGCCACAGTTTTTGTTGGAAATTGCAGCTGGGAGGAACATTTGATGGGTCATAGTAGATTGTAACTGTTGAAACATCTTCATTAATTTTTGCTGGCGTTATAGAAGATTCCTTTGGTAAAATGGATGTTGATGTTGTAGAAGAAGCAGTTGTTGAAATTTGACCTTTTGAAATGATGGACGGAGTAATTGCTGGTGTTGTAGATGAATTTGTAGGAATGATTGTTGTTGCTGTTGTAGGAGAATTTGTTACTGAAGGAATGATTGTTGATGTTGTAGGTGGATCCAGTGTTGCTGAAACAAAATTTGCTGAGGGAGCCGTTGAAGTAATTTGTAAAATCCCATCTTGGATAAGGCCATCTATGCCAATCCTTAGCTTCTCACAACCATTAGTAACTGCTTTACACAGTTCACAGCAGGCCCCACAACCTGGGAATACTTGGCATCTTAAAAGTTGAACTTTGACTTCAGCCAGAGGTGTTTGAATATGTGCCACATTATCAATTAATGTAGATGGTTGGTCCTCTTCAATAGCGTTAATCTTAGGCCCACCATGATTAGGCATAGGATTTTTGTTGACGTTCGGAGGGGGTGCAAAATTGAGAGCTTTAGAATCGACTAGATCTTGTACCTTCATCTGTAAGGCCCTACACTTCTCAGTATTGTGACCAGGTGCATTGGAGTGGAAGGCACACCTAGCATTGACATCATAATTCTTTGGGAGATTAAGGGGATCTGGTGGTGCCAACGTCCTTAACTCAACCAAGTTGAGCTTCAGGAGTTGTGGTAATAAAGTAGCATAAGGCATGGGGATAGGATCAATTATCCTATTTTCCTGAGATGACCTTTGTTGGAAGGGATGCTGTTGTTGGTTTCTATTGTTGTTATTGTAGGTTCTCTGTTGCGGAAAGTGGGGTGGTTGATGATAGTGAGGTTGTTGTTGTTGAGGATATGATGATTGTTGTGGAATTGGAGCTGGGATGGTAACAGCTGCTACTGACCTGTGGGAATACTGGGGCCTGCCCCGGCTTGTATGAATATAATTTGTTTCACCTGCCCTTCGGGGCCCTGCAAAAGGTTTTCTAGGATTGCTAGAGGAACTTGCACCACTGTCGGAGATTTTGCCCATCTTCAAGAGACTTTCAATCCTCTCACCAGCTATGACCACATCAGCAAAACTGGTAGAGGAGAAAGTAGCCATTCTATCTATATAAGTCCCTTGCAATGTGTTCATGAACATGTCAGCCATTTCTCTTTCTGACATGGGTGGTTGGACAGCAGTAGCAAGCTGTCTCCACCTCTGAGCATAATCCCGGAAGCTCTCTCTAGAAGACTGAGACATGCCCATTAGAAGAGTTCTATTGGGAGCCATGTCCAGGTTGTACTGATATTGCCGGATGAAGGCCTCGGCTAAATCCTTCCAACATCTTATGGTGGCCCTAGTCAAATGCGAATACCATTCTCTTGAAGCTCCAGTCAGACTGTCCTCAAAGTAGAACATCCATAACTTCTCATCCATGGTATAAGCCTTGAGCCTTCCCAAGAAAGACTGCAGATGAGTGTGGGGACAGGAGGTACCATTATACTTTTCAAAGCATGGGGGTTTGAATTTGTGGGGAATTCTCACCCCATCTACTAGTCCCATATCCATCACATCGAAGCCCAAAGAATTCTGAGATTCCAAAGATCTTAACTTTTCAGCAATCTCATCCAATCTTCTATCATATACCTCATCTCCAGCCCCTATAACAGTAAATTGTTCTTCCTGGGGATCCTCTTGCAGGATTCTGCCCCCAACAGTATTACCTTGAACATTCCTCGGGATGTTAACTTCTGGATTCAAGTGAGGTCCATACTCTGGTTGGTCAATACGAGGTTGGCCTCGTTCATTATTGCTAGTTCCCCCTGTTCCCAGATGAGGCTCTTCAGGAGTTTGTCTTTCCACCAGCTCTCTTAACCTTTCTTGACTCTGGGCTAAGCCAGTCATCATTGCCATAAACTGAGACATCTGATTTCTCATCTCTACTCTCTCATTGGCCATCTGATTTCTGACCTCATTCAGGTCTTGTTGTACTTTCTCCATTTGAATGTCGGTAAGGTTGTTACGAGTCGGGTACCGGTGCGTGCGATTGACAGGGAACACTCGGCGACGGGCAATGTTTCTTGAGATCACAACAAAGTTAGAAACAATAATAATAACAAAACCTACAAAACAAAAACAAAGTTAGTATGCAATGCAGTATGCTTATTTGTTTTCCAAGGTATCCGATTTGGTTCTTGGTTTTGACCTTTCCAGACTTCGAGGAAGATGTGTGATGTTGTTGAGAGAAAACCCAAATGAAAACAAACTAAAATATATTACACGTGATGAACAATACATAGTTTGTTTTACAATACATGCCCATGGAGGGTCAAAATACAACAAAAGGAAAAGTACATCAAATGGAAACAAACAACAAGCAAAGAATCAGACATCCAGTCCAAACTCATCTTCTCTGACCTCCTTCAGGAGTGCCTCAGTCACTGGACCAGCTGGGTGCTCTGTAATGGTCCTAATGAGGAGGTTCCTGGTAGCAATGCCAGTAGTCAGCTTCTTATGCCTGTCCTGGTCCTTTGATCTCTTCAACCCTGCTCTAAGCTTCAATTCTGAAATCTCCTTCTGAGCTGCCAACAAAGCTTCCTGCTGCTTCTTCTCATTGTCCTCTAGTTGTTCAATCTTGGCTTGAGTCTTCTGGTCTTCTTGTACACGGGCCTCGGTGATCCTGACCCACCTAGCCTGACTCTCTTGCAGATAGTGCTCAGCCCTAGCTTTCTGAATCTTGGCCTCTTTACAGGCATTCTTCAATATCTGTTCCCCTGCCCTTGCCTTCCTTATGTAGTCTTCTGTCTTCTCAATTTTGGCAAGGTGCTCAACCCTGAGCTTTTCCAATCTCTCAATGTCCATACGACCATCACTCATTTCCCAAAGGGTCTTCTTCAAGGCCTGAGATAACTGCTCATTCCTTTCCTTCAACTTTTCAAATTCCTCTAGGCTAACTGTTGCTGCAGGCTGTACTGTGGATGGTCCAGGTGTGTCTTCCAAGGTGAAAGGCATCATGGTAATCTGAGCTCTAGTACGGGACCAGTCTGTGTACTGAGCTGAAGCGACATTGTTACATCTTCTAAGAATAGCTATCCCTTTTGTATGGATGTTGTCCCAAGCCCAAGATACTTGTTTCACAACAGCTGAATTAGGTTGTACTTCACAATATAGGGTCTCAGCTAAATCTTGTCCTCTAGGAGGGTAAACCAAGGCATAACCCAGTTGTCTCTTAAATAGTAAGGGGTTGTAGTTGATGCAACCCTTAACTCCTATTAGAGGCACCTTTGGGTATTGTCCACAGCTGGTGATAATGTCCTTGCCCTTGGTGCTATGGGTGCACCATCTGATATCATCTGAAGTCAAGGCAATGAACCTCTTGGCCCAATTCTTCTGTTGGTGTGGGTTCAAGAAAGCATCTGACTTAGGCAGGTGCCTGAGCAGCCAGGTGTAAAACAAAGGAGCACAACATCTTACCAACTTCCCCCTTTGTTTCACATTCCTCTGATGAATGGAGTAGTAAAAATCTCCTAGAAATGTGGGTACTGGATTCTTCAGGAGAAACAGATGGATGGCATTCTTGCTGACAAATTTAGGCTCATCTGCAAACAGTATAGCCCCATATATGCTGAGGGCTAACAGTGCACAGACTGCCCTCCACTCTCCCAATGAAGCCTTTAGGATGGCCTGATAAATCTGTAGAAGCATACTTCAAGTTCTTTGTTTTGATGACGTCAACATTATTCAAGCTCATTCCAGATTGCAAAAAGTCGAGATGACAACAAACGATCAAGACCATGGCTATGCATCATCAATGGAATGTTTCCGATCGATTCAAGATTTTGTGCTACACTTTCAAGCCTTGTCTCAAGGCTTAGGTATATCAATAATTAACTCTTAAATATGATATACAAGTGTTCAACATAATCTTCATAATTTTATTGCATGTGCATAGTTTTTGAAAATGAAATTGGAACTGGTTTAACACTTTTAACAGAAATATTTTTCTGAATTTTAACAGTGTTAACCGGCTAACCATATGGGTTAACCGGTTAACGGCAGCAATTTTCAAATTCTGTGGTAACGTTCATAGGCGTTAACCGATTAACCTATTTGGTTAACCGGTTAACACTGAAGAAAGTTTGAAAAATTGTTTCTTTTTAAATTCAAATATTTTGTTAAAGTTACACCTCTTCATGATTTTCTTTCATAAGATTTTATACCTTTTCAAAATAAGTTGTTTTCAAATTTTCATACCTTTTTGAATAGGTGTTTCATCTATTATAAATTCTAACTTTTTCAAATTCAAAAACAACCTCCTAGAAAAATTTCAAATATTTTCATATAATCAAATTCACTTTATTCAAATTATCTTCATCTTTCAAAAGTGTTCATAAGTTCATAACTTTCATATTTTGCCTTGAACACTTGTGTTGAATATTTATAGTGAATTCTTGATTATAGGAGAAGATCAATTTTATTGATATCATTTCATTGTACTCTCACTCAAACAATATTATAGAAAGTGTCTTTCTATTGTGTGACTTGTGTTCCAAGGATTGTTTGGACATAAGGGTAAGTGTGGTAAGAGGATTGTTCTTGCACACTTGTTTGTATAGTTTTGTTAGAAAGTAGGCCTCACCATTGAAGGTGTGATAGGTTGTACTGTTCTAAAGAAAACTAGTGGAAATCTCTTTTGGTTTGGAAAGGGGACTGGATGTACCTTCGGATTGTGAAGGGAACCAGGATAAACCTCCGTGTGTTCTTTACTTTTCTGCTTTGCAATTTTTATTCTTTAACCGTAAAAGAAAAATCCATCCATCTAAGAAAAAGAATCGAGAAAATTTTGATACACCTAATTCACCCCCCCCCCTCTTAGGCGCATTCTGATTCTAAAATTGGCATCAGAGCAGGTTTAGGTAACCTGTTCCTACAAGATCCTATGGCTTCCGCAAACTCGAATCTCGTTTTCAAAGATGGTGGAAGTAGCAACAAGCCTCCGCTCTTCTCCGGAGAATACTTTGATTTCTGGAAAATCAGAATGAGGGCACATCTTGAAGCCCAAGGAGAAGGTATATAGGAAGCAATCGAAGAAGGTCCGCATAATCCCGTCAATGTAATCAACGGTGTTGGAACGGCGAAGTTGAAGAATATGTATGATGAAGATGATAAAAGAAAGATCCTAAATGAGAAGAAAGCAATCAACATACTTCAAAGTGCTCTTAGTATGGACGAATTTTTTCGTGTATCACAATGCAAATCGGCGAAGGAGATTTGGGATACTTTGGTAGAAACACATGAAGGAACAACAGAAGTTAAAAGATCAAGGCTTAACACGTTAAGTCAAGAATACGAAATGTTCCACATGCAGCCCAGAGAATCTATTGTGGCTTTACAAAAAAGATTTGTTCATCTAACCAACCACTTGATTGCACTCGGAAAGACCTTTACCAACGACGATCTTAACTTGAAAGTTCTAAGGTCTTTGACAAGGGAATGGCAACCGAAGGTGACCGCAATTTCGGAGAAGAAGAGTCTCTCAACAATGACATCCGCATCTTTATTCGGCAAACTTCAAGAGCACGAATTGGAACTTGGAAGGCTCGAAAAGCATGAAAGTCAAGAGAAAAAGTCCAAGGGAATTGCCTTGAAGATTGACACGAAGGATGATAAAGATGATGAGATCTCCGAAGATGAGAACTTCATGCTTCTTGTTAAGAAGCTTGGTAAGTTTTTTAACAAAAATAATAATTTCTCTTTTCCTAAAAAGAATAAACATTTCAGGAAGAAGGATGCATCCACATCGAACCAAGAAGTTACATGCTATTAATGTGGAAAGCAAGGTCACATAAAACCGGATTGTCCAAGACTTGCGAAGAGAGGAGGATTCAAAGGCAAGAAGGACTTAAAGAATAAAAAGGCTTATGTCGCGTGGGATGACAATGAAGTTAGTTCCTCATCGGAATCGGAAAGCGAAGAATGTGCAAATATGGCGTTAATGGCGTCACATCACTCCGATGAAGAAAATGATGAGGTTAGTAGTAACTTTTCTATTTATGAAAATGATGCATAAGAAGTCATAGATGAACTTCTTAAGGAATGTAAGACTTTGTACAAAAATATTTCATCTCAAAAGAAGAAAATATTATCCTTAGAAGAACAAAATAAATCTTTTGAAAAATACATTGAAGATGAAAAACAAAAGATAAAGGATGAAAAACAAAGCCTTACATGTAAAAATTGTGAGTCATTATTCTTTCAAATTGTTCAACTAAAAAGAGTTTTAGAAAGATATGAAAAAGGTCAAATTGGCTTGGAGGAAATTCTTAGGCACCAAAGATATCCAAATGATAAAAGTGGCCTAGGATATTCTAAGTTTTCCAAACCAAGCACAAGTGAAACCATTTTCGTAAAAGCTAGTGAACAAATTGTTAAGGAAAAGACTAACAATGTTAAAACTATGCATCAAATTCATAAAAAGAAAAGGATTATTAAGAAACAAAAATATGTTCCTAAATTCAAAAGTCAATTTCAACCTATTTGCTTTTATTGTGGAATCAAAGGCCATACACCTAATGCTTGCTATGTGCGCAACATTGGTGTTGCTAAAGGGCATTATGTGTGGGTTGAAAAGGGTACTAACTATCAAGGACCCAAAGAAATTTGGGTACCTAACAAAACTTGACTTTGTTTTGTAGGGATGCTTGAAAAGAACTTCTACGCAATGGTATCTCGATAGCGGTTATTCAAAGCATATGACGGGCGACATCAACAAATTTTCAAGTCTAACACTTAAGGCCAAAGGATACGTTACTTACGGTGATGATAATAAAGGAAGAATTCTTGGAGTTGGAACCATTAGTGCATCTCCTCATACAATCATCGAAGACTTCCTTTATGTGGAAGGCCTTAAACACAACCTTCTTAGCATAAATCAATTGTGTGACAAAGGGTTCCGAATCAACTTCACAAAGGAGGAATGTTTGATAGAACACGAAGTCACTCATGAACTCTTGTTAAAAGGTAAACGATTTAATAACATTTTTATGATTTCTTTTGATGACTCTCTCTTGAAGGTGAAGTGCTTAATGGCAAACAACAACGATGCATGGCTTTGGCATAAAAAGATTGCTCACATTCACATGGAGCATTTGAATAAATTATTAAAGCATGATCTAGTTGTTGGTCTTCCAAAGATGAAGTTTATCAAGGATAAGCTTTGTGACGCATGTCAAAAAGGGAAGCAAACCAAAACATCCTTCAAGACCAAGAAAGTGATATCTACTACAAGACCACTCCAATTGTTACATATGGATCTTTTCGGTCCATCAAGAACAAAAAGCTTCGGAGGTAACTTTTTTGCACTAGTTATTGTTGATGATTTCTCTAGATATACTTGGACTTTGTTTTTAGTGCAGAAAAGTGATGCCTTTAAAGCATTCAAGAAGTATGCCAAGCAAATTCAAAATGAGAAGTCACTCTCAATTGTTTCCATAAGAAGCGACCATGGTGGCGAGTTTCAAAACTCATCATTTGAAGATTTTTGTGAAGAGCATGGAATCTCTCACAACTTCTCCGCACCAAGGACTCCTCAACAAAACGGTGTCGTAGAAAGGAAGAATAGGGCACTAGTGGAACTTGCAAGGACAATGCTTAGCGACTCGAATCTTCCTAAATACTTTTGGGCGGATGCGGTTAGCACGGCTTGTTTTGTAAGTAACCGTGTCAATATTCGACCTATTCTCAAGAAGACCCCATATGAGTTGTTCAGGGGAAGGAAACCTAACATATCTTTTCTTCCACATATTCGGATGCAAATGCTTCGTTCTCAACAACGGTAAGGACAACCTTGGTAAGTTTGATGAGAAATCCGATGAAGGTATTTTTCTTGGATATTCTCTATCAAGTAAAGCTTTTAGAATTTTCAATAAACGTACTCTTACCATTGAAGAATCCATACATGTTTCGTTTGATGAGACTAACCCCTCGAAAGAGGATAATATTATTGTGGATGATGATGATGATGTAGATCTATCACAACAACAAAGGGAGATATCAAAAGAACAAGCAATATCACAAGAAGATAAGTCACCAACCTTTGAAGAACATCAAGATCTTCCAAAAGAATGGAGAACTCATAGAGATCACCCGATAGATAAAGTGATTGGTGATATTAGCCAAGGCGTTGCAACTAGACTTAATCTCAAGGATGCTTGCCTCAACATGGCGTTCGTGTCTCAAATTGAACCAGCAAAAATTGATGAAGCCTTAGGCGACGATCAATGGATAATAGCTATGCAAGAAGAACTCAATCAATTCGAAAGGAACCAAGTTTGGACTCTTGTACCAAGACCGGAAAACAAGCATATCGTAGGCACAAGATGGGTGTTCAAGAACAAACTTGACGAGAATGGGATCATAGTTCGTAACAAAGCAAGATTGGTCGCACAAGGCTACAACCAAGAAGAAGGAATCGACTTTGATGAAACATTCGCTCCAGTATCAAGGTTAGAAGCAATTAGATTATTACTTGCTTACGCTTGTTCTATGAATTT
The DNA here is from genome assembly GCA_963966055.1 of Lathyrus aphaca. Taxonomy (NCBI): domain Eukaryota; kingdom Viridiplantae; phylum Streptophyta; class Magnoliopsida; order Fabales; family Fabaceae; genus Lathyrus; species Lathyrus aphaca. The sequence continues at coordinate 325,809,610 of OZ014523.1, forward strand.
TCAGTTGTACTAGATGGATGTCAAAAGCGCTTTCCTAAACAGTTACATCAATGAAGAAGTCTACGTCAAACAACCTCCCGGTTTTGAAGACTTCAAGAACCCGTCTCATGTCTACAAGTTAAAGAAGGCTCTTTATGGCTTAAAGCAAGCACCAAGGGCTTGGTATGATCGCCTTAGCAACTTCTTATGTGAGAAAGGTTTTACTAAAGGAAAGGTTGACAAGACCTTGTTCATCAAGAATCTTAAGGGTAACACCTTACTTGTTCAAGTCTATGTCGATGACATCATATTCGGTTCAACAAACAAAGATCTTTGCGAAGAATTCTCTCTTATGATGCAAGGCGAATTCGAGATGTCCATGATGGGAAAGATGAACTACTTCCTTGGTTTACAAATCAAGCAAACAAAGGATGGCATCTTCATCAATCAATCCAAGTATTGCAAGGAATTATTGAAAAGATTTGATATGGACAATTGCAAAGAGATGTCTACTCCAATGGGATCTGGAACGTATGTTGATCAAGACCTTTCCGGCACTTCAATAGATATTACAAAGTATCGAGGTATGATCGGTTCACTCTTATATTTGACGGCGAGCCGTCCTGACATTATGTTTAGTGTCTGTTTGTGTGCCCGCTTTCAAGCTAATCCGAAGGAATCGTATCTCACTGCCGTGAAGAGGATCATGAAGTATCTCAAAGGAACGATGCACGTCGGACTATGGTATCCTAAAGGTAGTACTTGTTCTTTAATTGGTTATTTTGACGCTGATTATGCAGGATGTAAGACCGATAGAAAGAGTACAAGTGGTACTTGTCACATTCTCGGGAATGCACTAGTGTCGTGGGCATGCAAGAAGCAAGCATGCGTTGCACTTAGCACGGCCGAAGCAGAGTACATTGCAGCAGGAAGTTGTTGTGCTCAAATCTTGTGGCTTAAGCAACAACTTCTCGATTTCGGTATAGATCTCGGTTGTATCCCTCTCCGGTGTGACAACACAAATGCCATCAATATCATGAAGAACCCGTTCATGCATTCAAGAACAAAGCACATTGATATCCGGCACCACTTCCTTCGAGATCATGTTCTAAATGGAGATGTCGATGTTACATTCGTGGATACACACAATCAACTTGCCGACATATTCACAAAACCATTGGCTAAAGAGCAATTTTACAAGATTCGACGAGAACTTGGTATTCTCAATGAAGGTGACATCTAACCTTTACTTTAAATATTGATTATTGTATGTATTTATTGCTTTTTATGTATGTTTGTTCACTTTTTAGTCATAAAAGGCTAGCACTCCCATTTCGCCATTTTTCGTTTTTCTCACTTTCGTATACTCGAAAATAATCGGTTTCAAAAACTTCTTTGATCAAAAGTTGCGTTTTGATGAGTGCTAGCACCTTATGAAAAATATTTTGTGAAAAAGTTATTATTTTTAGGCTAAAACATGCTGCTGGATTTTTCAAAAAATTCAAATTTTTTAACCGTTAACCGGTTAACCTATAACGTTAACCGGTTAACACATCCAAAACTTGGATTTCCAGCGCAGGTTTCAGCTTCTGTTTGTTTAATTTGTTTTTGTTTTATTTGTTTTACTATGTTTTATTATATTATTCTAGTACACTTATTGCATGTTTGGTTCATTCTCTTCCACATGTTTCAAACTCTTAAAACTCTTTGACTACCAAAAACACTATTTATCATCCTCTTCCAATTTCCAATCTTCAACAAATTAAACCCTCATTTAAAACCCACTATCTCTACATCTTTATAACACTCTTCAAACTACCTTAAACTCACCAAATATCATCTCTCCATCATTGCTCATGGCACCCCAAAGGAAAGGAAAGGAACCGGCTTCTGTGTCAGAAGAAGCTCCAGCTGTAGAAACAATGGAGTCTACCAAGAAGAGGAGGCTGGATTTCAAAGTCAGAGTCAGACCACTGCTTAAGTGTAAATATGTTCTTCTGAAATCCTTCAAACCTCCAACATTCAAATTTCCTTCATTGCTAGAATTTCAAGGGATGCTTGATTTTGTTGCTGACAATGGGAAAATTTACCCGGATTTGGTCCAATCCTTTATGCACAATTTTTCTCTCAACATGGATAGGCATGGTAAACATAAGTTGCATACTCTTGTTCGGAATTGTGAAATTAAGGAAGATTTAGGTACTTTGGCTGCATCCTTGAACATTCCATTTTCCGGTGTTTTTCTCCGTAAAGGTGTGAATCACATGGATGACATTTGGTCCGGCTACAACAAAATGGAGTATTATTACTCAATCTGCCGTTTTCCAAAGGATGTTGTGACATCGGGACAGCGCACTACAAGAACTTTATGCTATGCGAAGAATTTGACCGTTGATGATCGGTTGTTACACTATATCTTTTGTTATGTGCTGCTGCCCAAGGATTCAAACCACTCTCAAATCAACGACTTGGAGATGCAAGTTCTATTTGCTATCAAGAAAAGAGTGAAGATAAATTGGATGCTTACTATGATGTATCACTAGAAGCAACAACTCTCTTTGAAGACAAGACTTCCGTATGCTAGGCTCATTTCTCGGATCATTGAGCAAACTTCCGTAGCGAACCTTTTGTCGCCATGAAGGCTACGGCAAATGAAATCAATGAGATTACTATTGTAAAGAATACCGGAATTGTGTTACGCAACGATGGTTCTTATGAATATGCCGATGGTTCTTCCGCTCCATCCTTTCCTATTCCCGAAGGTGGCATAACCAATGACTTTCTTTACACCACCATCATGACTCACCACCGAGAAGCTCAACAAAACCACCGTGAAACCCAACGCACTCTCAAAATTCTTCGGAAATTGATTATCGGTTCTCGCAACCAACCCCGAAGAGGAAGATGAAAGTGAAGCCGGTAGTGAAGATGATGAAGATGGTGAAGATGAAAGTGATGATATGTCGGAGGAGGAATGAACATGCATGTCTTGTTGTTTTTATTGTTTTCGTTTAAAAATTCTGTTATAAGTCCTACGTTTGTTAGGCAATTTTGATTTCGGTTCGGTTATGTTTTTCGTACTCTTCTCCGTTTTCAATCCAATTATGTTTTGCTATGTGTATGTGTTCATATATGCTTTCATACTACATTGTATCATGCTGAATTTTATGCTGTATTTTTCATATCTATGTTTGTCCTCTCTTCCTTTTTGCTAATGACAAAGGGGGAGAAGAGCTTTGGTTTCTAATATCTCTCTGTGCATAATTTTGCCTCTGTTTTAGATAGGGGGAGCTGCTTAACATAGGGGGAGAAGCAAGTCTAGAACATGATTGATCGATCAAAGCTTGTACGCAAATTCGCTCGGTTGTCATCATCAAAAAGGGGGAGAATGTAGAAGCATACTTCAAGTTCTTTGTTTTGATGACGTCAACATTATTCAAGCTCATTCCAGATTGCAAAAAGTCGAGATGACAAAAAACGATCAAGACCATGGCTATGCATCATCAATGGAATGTTTCCGATCGATTCAAGATTTTGTGCTACACTTTCAAGACTTGTCTCAAGGCTTGGTGTAAACACCCCAAATTTGCCCTCACCCATTTCACCATGGCTTGTGATCTTCCTCATATGCATAAACACAATCATATTATCTCACATCTCATTTTTGATTCACTGCATAGTTTCTAAGGCATCTGCACCTAGGGTTTGTGATCTGAGCAGTCCCAAAGCATCTTGAGCCACTCCAAAGGCCACCAATCAACTCAAAGGGGTCCATGTGTGTTCATATGTCATATTCCATCTCTTCAAAGTCAAATATGCAGAGGAATCACAAGAACTAGGGTTTGAGTGGATGCAGAGCCAGGCTAGACTGCACAGTTGACTGAAAATTAGGGTTTTGTTTTCAGAGGCCATAACTCCAAATTTTTTGGTCATTCTTGTTTCCATTGCTCTTTATATGGTATAGGGAGTATGCATATCAATTTTCATGAAGAAATTCCATGGGGAAGTCATCTGATCAAGGGTTGACTTTCTGGACAAGTCAGTGTAAAATCAGGGCATCTGAGGCCCCCAATGACCCAACCAATGGGTGATCTTCATCATTTTGAGTGTATATGATCTTTATTTGATCATGGAAGAAGGTTGAAGTTCATAGAAATCAAGAATTTAGGGTTTTTGCAAATGTTGACTTTTTGGGCATAGTTGACTTTTCAAGAATGCATCATTTTAGGTCATTTTTCAAGCCTTGATTCTTGATCCAAAAAGGCTTCAAATGGAAAAACTTTGGTCATGAAAATTGTAGATCTCATTTTTCCCTTTTCAAAAAGTACAAGAACATGACCAAACTCTTCTTGGATCAAAAGTTATGGCAATGCAAAGTTGGCTAAAATCATTGATTTTCAAGGCATGCCCTAAGTGAGAATTTTGCAAAGTCATGAACCAATGCATTATGTGACCTCTAATTCATTTGAAACCATTACACAAACATTCTATGAGCCTAAAAAATCAGAATTGGACCAAGTTTCCCCATGGTTTGGTTTGTGTAACAAGACTTTCTCACATGTGAACCAAAGTTACAACAAGTTGCAAAACTCATGATCATGCTTCCTACAACTTGCAGCCTTGGATGCTGAGCTTTGCTAGACCTCTCCCTCACCCTTGCTGCGCCAGCCCATGCCATGTACTTGCCTAGACCTTGAGCCATGCTTCTCTTACACATTATTTGACTTTTTGCAAAAGGTAACTTACCAATCAATAAAGGGCATGTCTTGTCAACTGACCAATGAGAGAGACTTATGTGGACAATTTGCAAGCTAAACATAACACAAGGCAAGGCTGAAACATTCTCATTCACCACATTCACAAAAACTACCAAGTTGCAACTTCCTTCGAATCTGCCTCCACAGCCACAAAACACCCAAGCCAACTTCACCATTCAACTCACCTTGCTCCATAGATCACAAAGCATCAAGAACCAAAGCCTGAAACAGCCAGAACATCCCACTGCCATTTCTCACTCCATTTTGCAGTTTCATTCGAAACTCTCATCCTAGCTCACAAACAGTCAAACAAACCTTGCAAAGCTTCTCCATTCACCCTCAGGATCAAAAACAACCTCTTTCAATGGCCTGAAACCTCCAGAAACTCCATTGCCATTTCTGACTGAGCTGAAGCAGGAGCTTTCGAATCTCATTATCCAGCCAACTTAAACTCCTTTTGAGCATTCAAGCATCTTCTGTGGACCAAGTGGAGTGGATTGCACAAGGAGAAGTGGCCAGAAAGTCCTCAAATTGAAAGCTCCAAATCTCAGGTAGCTCGAAAATTATTTTTCCAGAAATCATTTTTCTTGTTACAAACTTGTTCTATGTGATTCACTGATCATCCTGATGTTCTTAGTTTTTGAAATGGCTTTGATTTGAGTATTTAATTTGTCTCTGAAGCTTGCGTGCCCTAGTTTTTACTTCTTTCGATTCAGCTTGTTTAGGAAGAAGAAATGTGTTTTGAGAGAGGGGTTTGATTCGTGAGAGGATGGAGATCATTTCTATGTTCTTAGTTTTCATTTTTGATACGATTTGAGGGGTTTGGGGATTTTTTCAGGTGAGGTGCTGGCCGGAGAAGACGACCGGAGGTCTTCTCCGGCCACCTGAGAGTGATTATGCCCTAATTGCGTCATTAACTCTAGTTTGAATTTGAGCCATAGATGAGCGTTGACCTGTTGACTTCCCTCTCTTTTGAATGGCCCAGATCATTTTGTTTGCCCTAATCTCTCTCATTAGCCTTAATTAATTCGTAATTAAATTAATTAATCCAGATGCAATCCACACCCTCCATTCACGCGCCAGTCAACCAATTTGAACTCAGGGCTCATCTCAGCCATCCTTTCCTTTGACTTTCTCTTTTATTTAATTTTTATTCATTTTTATTTCAATTAATTTGCATAATTATTTTAAAATAGTTTAAAATACATAAAAATTATGAAACTTTTTCCTAAAAGTTTTATTAATTTTTATGACCCAAAAATATTTTTATTTTATTTTTTATCATTAAAAAAGTATTTTTAAATATTTAAAAGATTATTTTTAATTGATTAATGGGAATTAATTAATTAAAAATACTTTTAGGTATTTAAAAATCACCAAAAAATTCATGAAGCCTTTAAAAACATTTAGAAACATTGTCCAACCCTCAAATCAAATTTCTTTTTTGATCTTGATGCATTTTGAGAATTTTTCATGGAATTAAAATCATTTTGATGCATTATTTTGATCCAAACTTTCAAAAATCATTTCTGCCTAACCCTAAAGATTTGGACTTTGATTCTTTTTGCATTGTGTTTAGCATATCATGTAGTTTGTGAGATTAAATGGTCATGGTTTGATCTTTCATTTTCAATTTGTTTGTTAATTTTCTTGTTAAGGAACCCTAAAACCCTAGAAAACTTAGAAAAATCATAACTTGGATTAGGTTAAGAGTTGGAACATCTCCTTTGGGCAGTGAGTTAGTATAGGATTAGGGATCCTTTGAGTGCATTTTCAATTTTTTATATTGATGTTTGCTTCTGATTTTGGTTTTTGTTTGATGCTTTGATCAAAAACCCTAATTTGGGCTTCCATATGCATCCATCTTGCATTTGTATTCATACCTTGACTTGCCATGACATTTTGTACCTCCATTTGATCCATTTGACATCTTAAGACATATTGAAAGCATGCTTGATCATTGCATCTTGCATTTGCCATGTTGTATGCCATATGCATTTCATAACTTTTCATGTATGTTCTTGCTTCTTAACTTGTTTCATTTGCATCCACATGTTTGTATGATCATTCTCATGTCTTGATTCATGTTTGCATCATCTCATAGCATCATTATCATCTCATATATGCTTCTGGTTTTGGTTTGCATCATGCCATTTCATTCCATTTTGCATTGCATTGCATTCCTTTCACTAACTTTTCAGGTGGTAAGCAACTTTGAGAAGTGAATTTGCCTTCACTTCTCACAATTTCTTTTCATCTCTTTCATGCACCCTTGCTGCATTTTGTTATGTGTTTGAGATTGAGCTTGCTCATTCTTCTTCTTCCCACTTTCTTTCTTCAAGTGACTTGACTTCTTGAATGAAGCAAGTCACTTTGCTTCTCTTGATCCTGTTCATCTGCTTCCTGGTGGTTCCATTGAAGACTTCTTTTGAAAACCTCACAAACCTTAGGAACAACCAAGCATGACAATGATTAGGGTTTTGATTAGTCTCCCCTCTTAGTTTCACCTTTGTGTCTCTTTTGAGTCTTCTCTTCTCACCTCATAATCAAGGACTAAACCCTAAAGGCTTTAAGGCTTTGTGATTAAGCTTATGCCTGCATCCTTCTCTTAGGATGGAGTGTATAATTTTAATCCTAAGTGTTAAACCCTTAATGTGTTTAAATCTCTTAATCAATTCACTTAATAAGTATCAAGACATCACACTTGTAACTTGGGCCTTGCATTAGGGTTCTAATTCTTCCTTAACTGGTTAAGAAGGACTAACCCTAGTGTTAATGGACAAGTCCCCCTCAAGTTGTCTTACAAACCATAAAACTCACTTCATCATCATATCATTAAATAAAATTCACTTAACAAAAGGCTTGTTTTGTCATGAGTTTAATCCCTAATCATGGATTAAGTTGAGGAGTTTTCCTCAGCTTAAACATTCTCATCTATTATCCTTCTATTAGGATGGTGTAATGAGTCTGTTCAATCCCTGATTATGGCTTAATCTCATTACTTAACACTAAACAAAAACAACAAAAACATCTAATTAATCACAAGTAGGTTAATGATCTTAATCCTACACCAAAGGTGATTAAGTGTGAGAATCTGACTTCACACTTAAGGTACTCTCATTACCCCTAATCAGAGGGAGGATGTGATGAGTTTACTAAATCCACTGGTTTAGGCTTAAGCTCATTAACTTATGACAAACTTCAAAAAAGCAATAAAAGACTGAAAACACAAAAACAAACAATAATCGTCTCCTTCGGGATTCTTTTCTCATCACCTTCACTCACAAACGAGAACTTGCTTCTTCCGTCTAATGCAAGACAGTTAGCATCTGTGCCAGACAGATCATACACTTGAGCATAGGCTAGTAAGCAGTTCTCAAGTCAATTCATCTTTCAGTCTCTTTGGGTTGAACTACGGTGTTCTGACTTCCTCATTGCACGAGAGGATACGTAGGCATAACTTAACAGTTATCGAACAAAAGTCTCTGTATATTCCCCCTCTTTCCAGCATCATTATTTTAGCCTCATGATCATGAGCATTTCATCTCTTTCCTTGTACACTGACACATCATTATACACTTCACTTACACTGACACCTGTACATCCTTTCCAGCTCTCTTTTGCACACAAATTGCACTGACACTGCCCCTTTAAAACACAAATCTTTAAGCGTGGATCCCGTCGAGTACGACGGACAATCTGGGTGCTAATACCTTCCCAGGTTGTAACCAACCCCCTTTCTCAGTCTCTCTGGTTCGCAACCGTCTTATCCATATTTTTCTAGGCCTATGCAGCATTGCCTTTCCTCCGGGATAAAAATGCCTAGCTGGCGACTCTTTTCATCTCCAGTGAGTTCACGGCTGTGTGTTCTTATTGTCCTTCTCGCCGACCGTTCGCGTCTGTACCTTCATTTGGGCCATTTCATTTGTCGGGAGCGACAGCTTGGCGACTCTGCTGGGGATCCTTTTATTGCAACCAGGGCTTCTGGTTCTTTTTGTGGGTTCCTCCTAGCGCTTGTTTGATTTGTGTTTATTGGGGGTGTTATGTGCTTGTTTGTGCTTGTATTTATTTTTGTTTATTGCTTTATGTACAGTTACTTTACTGCTTTCTTTATTGCATTTATTTATATCGTACTGTCATTGCTGCTGGCTGGATCTAGTTGTTTGCCTTGGTGGGTGGGTGATTCATTGAGAGTTAAGGTCCTATACCTGGGACCTGAGTGACACCTAGGCTAGAGTGAACCATATTCTTTCCCATTCCATTTCGGTCTGGTGCGGGAATATGAAACACGGTTCAGATATGGGTTTCTTCTTGAGAACTCTGTGTTGCAGATTTCCTGCAATGCTAGGGCTATCTGGGAAGCCTGCTAAGTCTGGATGACCTTTTAGTATTGACCTTCAGAAACTGAGGTGAATTAGAGGAGGAATTGTTATGGTTATTGTAAACACTGTACCTCCGGGTTAGAAGTGTTTACACTTCTCATAACTGATCCAAGTCTGAGGATCCTTGTTCTAGAACACCACCTGTGAGGGGGTTGGGCTGTTTACAGGTTTGCAGGTACCTTGACCTCAGAATACCCTGTTACTTTGACTTTGTTAAGAATGCTCCATGTTGGATAGTTCTTGTGATTCTAAAACCCTGGACATGTGGCTCTTTATTTGAGCCCCCCCACCCTGGTTACTGGATTTTTAGACCTCCAACTGGAATTCTTGAACACACTTGGACCTATATCAGGGCATTTTGATCAGATCCAGCTCAGTCACAAACCCTTTGCATATCATTTGCATACATAACCATTGCATCATATTGACATCTGCTTATTTGTGTTTCAGGGTATCCATTTTTCATCTGGTTTTGGTTTTGACCCCATCTGCAGTATTGACCTATCTCCACCAGTACTTGCTTCAGCTTGTCAGCCATATACTTCAGATACTTGCACCAGCCAATCAGTGGCCCACTCCTCAGCATCTTCATCAGCACTCTACTCAGTCTTCAGCATCATGGCTCCAAAGAAAAGCAACATCACCTATCATTTCTTCCAACCAGATTTATCAGACATCAGGAGGATCCAAACCCTGATCACTCCAGATCACATACCTTTATTCAGGGAGCATTATGGGGATATACTTGACTTGGTCATGGATCTGGACCCATCCCAGAGGAGTTTGATCCACACCTGCATTCAGTTTTATGACCCCCCATTGAGATGTTTCACCTTTCAAGACTTTCAGTTGGGTCCTCTTTTGGAAGAATACTCATCATTGATTGGTTTGCCTATCAAGAGAGAAATCCCTTTCAACCCTGAAATGGTCTTTCCCAGCAATGGAGAGGTGGCAAAAGCTTTGCACCTGGAACCTACTTTGATTGAGCAACATATGGCCTCTAAAGCTGGGATCCCTGGTTTCCATCTGGACTTCCTAATTTCTCAAGCTAGTCTGAAGGCTTCCCTGGGGGAGTGGAAAGCTGCTTGTGCTCTGTTGGCCTTAAGTGTATATGGAATTGTGTTGTTTGCAGATGAGCCTCGATTCATTAGCAAAAATGCAATCCATTTGTTCATCCTGAAAAACCCAGTGCCAACTTTGCTAGGAGATCTCTATTACTCAGTACATCAGAAGAATGAGAAGCAGAGGGGAAGGCTAGTGAGGTGTTGTGCTCCATTATTCCATGCTTGGCTTCTTAAGCATCTACCCAGGACAGATGCATTCCTAAATCCTCATCAGCAAAGCAACTGGGCTAAGAGGCTCACTACCCTCACTTCAGCAGACATCAGATGGTGTACTCAAAGCACCAAGGGCAGAGATATCATTACAAGCTGTGGGCACTTTCCCAATGTGCTTTTGATAGGTGTTAAGGGCAGTATTAATTACAATCCTCTGCTGTTCAGAAGGCAATTGGGCTATGCACTGGTCCATGCTCCTAGGGCACAGGACTTGGCTGAGACTCTCTATTGTGAGAACAAGATTAGTTTGGCTGTTGTTAGGCAGGCTGCCTGGGCCTGGGATAATGTTCAAACCAAGGGAGTCACCATTCTGGGGAAGTGCAACAATGTGGCATCAGCACAATATTATGAATGGTCCCATGCCAGGGCCCAATTCTCTGGAATGCCCTTCACCATAGAAGACATGCCTGAGTCATCTTCAGCACCACCCCCTGCCACTATCAGTTTGGAGGAGTTTGAGAGCTTGAAGGAAAGAAATGAGAAGTTAACCCAGGCTTTGCAGAAGACCCTCCGGGAGAGGAGTGAAGGTATGAGGGAGATTGAGAGATTGGAGAAGTTGAGAGTAGAGCATCTGGCTAAAATTGAGAAGTCTGGAGATTATATCAACAAGTCTAGAGCTGGTGAACAAATTCTGAAGAATGCTTGCAAAGAAGCCCAGTTCCAAAGAGCAAGGACAGACTTGTATTTGAAAGAGAGTCAGGCCAGGTGGGTCCGGATCACTGAGGCCCGTACTCTAGAAGACAAGAGAGTTCAGGACAAGATGGAGCAGATGGAAAAAGCCCTGGCAGCAGCCCAGAAGGAAATATCAGAGTTAGAAATCAGAGCTGGAGTGAAGAGGTCTAAGGACCAAAGTCAGAACAAGAAATTGACTGCAGCTGTTGCAACAAGGAACCTTCTCATCAGAAGTCTCACGGAGCGTCCGGCTGATCCTGTGACCGAAGCACTTCTTAAGGAAGTTCGTGAGGATGAGTTTGGCCTTGGAGTTTGATCATTTGCTTGTTGTTTATTCCTATTCCATGTACTTTTGTTTTTTGTGATGTATTTTGACCCCTTTGAGGGCTGGTGTTGTAAAATGAACAAGATGTATTATTTCACCTTCTGTAATATATTTGTGTTAGTTTCCATCTGGGTTTATTTCGAAAGCAACTTCAACAGCATCATCTTCAAGGGTCTGGAAGGGTCAAAACTGAAGGCCAAAACCGGATACCTTGAGAGCAAATAAGCATAACTGCATTGCATACTAACCCTTTTGTTGTTTTGTAGGTTTTTTGTTGTTACTAACCTCTGTTGTGATATTCAGGAATTATTGCTCGCCGCCGGGTATTTCCCCTCAACAGGCCACACAGGTACCCAACTAGAAACAACCTTCCGGGAATTCAGATGGATCAGATGCAACAGGACCTTACGGAGGTCAGAAACCAGATGGCCAACGAAAGGTTGGAGATGAGAACGCAGATAACACAATTCATGGAAGTGATGAACAATTTAGCTCAAAGCCAGGAGAGGCTCAGAGCTTTGGTAGAAGGGAGGAATCAAGATGAGCCCCATGTGGGGACTGCTGGCACAAGTAACAATGAACGGGTGCAACCCCATGTTAACCCTCCTGTGTTTGGCCCACATCTACATCCTGAGATTAAAATTCCTGCAAAAGTTCAAGGGACAGCCACTGCAGCCAGGGTACTTCAAGAAGACCCTCAGGAGGACCAATTTACAGTAATGGGCGCTGGAGAGGAAACTTATGATAGACGGTTGGAAGAAATAGCTGAGAAGTTGAGGTCCTTAGAATCTCAAAATTCCTTGGGTTTCGACGTCATGGACATGGGTTTGGTAGACGGGGTCAGGATCCCCCATAAGTTCAAGCCTCCTTGTTTCGAAAAGTATAATGGGACTTCATGCCCCCGGACTCATCTACAATCATTTCTGGGAAGGCTGAAGGCCTATACAATGGATGAGAAATTGTGGATGTTCTACTTTGAAGACAGCCTGACTGGAGCATCAAGGGAATGGTATTCCCATTTGACAAGGGCAACTGTAAGATGCTGGAAGGACCTGGCAGAGGCCTTCATCAGATAGTATCAGTATAATCTAGACATGGCACCCAACAGGACTCTCCTGATGGGAATGTCACAGTCGTCAAGGGAAAGTTTCCGAGAATATGCCCAAAGATGGAGGCAATTGGCTGCTGCCGTTCAACCACCAATGTCTGAGAGAGAAATGGCAGACATGTTTATGAACACTCTCCAGGGGACGTATATTGACAGGTTGGCTGCTTTCTCCTCCACTAGCTTCGCAGATGTTGTCATAGCTGGGGAGAGAATTGAAAGCTTGTTAAAAATGGGAAAGATCTCAGACAACGGTGCAAGCTCGTCCAGTAGTACAAGAAAGCCTTTTGCAGGCCCGAGAAGAGCTGGCGAGACCAATGCCATTCACACCAACAGGGGTAGGCCCCAATATGTTCAGAGGTCAATAGCAGCAGTCACTATCCCTGCTCCAGCTCATCCTCAGCCAGTCTATCAACCTCCTCAACAAAACTACCAACAACAACCTCAGTATCACCAGAATCAATATCCTCCAAGAAACTACAACAGCAATAACACCAACAACAACAATCAACAGAGGCCATTCCAACAAAGGCCATCCCAAGCTAACCGAGTGATCGACCCGATCCCAATGCCGTATGCTGCCTTGCTGCCACAACTTCTGAAACTCAACCTAGTTGAGCTAAGAACGTTGGCACCTCCGGATCCCAACAGTCTACCAAGGAATTATGACTCCAATGCTAGGTGTGCCTTTCATTCAAACGCACCTGGCCACAGCACAGAAAAATGCAGGGCTCTGCATATGAAGGTACAAGACTTGGTAGACTCCAAGGCTCTGAATTTCGCGCCTCCGCCTAATGTCAATAAAAACCCTATGCCAAATCATGGTGGTCCTCGAATTAACGCTATTGAAGAAGACAGACCGTCTTATTTAATAACCAGTGTGGATCAGATCAGGACACCATTGGTGGAAATCAAAGCTCAACTCCGTGAAAACCAGATATTTCCGGGGTGTGAACTAGGGTGTCCATATTGCAATATCTCATGGAATGGGTGTGAGGACCTGAGGAATGGCATTGACAGCCTTATTCAGAGTGGCCTGCTCCAGATCACTACATCATTCCCGACAAACCCAACAACTTCATCAACAACGGTTTCAGAACCTCCTACAAATGCAGCAACTATTGTTCCCGACAATTCACCAGCAACATCAAGAAGTACTTCGCCTGTCCTCCCAAATGATCAGTTTTCAACAGTTTCTCCTGCTACAACTTCAGCTTCATTCCATTTCGAATCTCCATCAACAACAACAACAGTCCTTCCAACAATACCTCCTACAACACCAGCAATCAATCATGAAGATGTCTCTACTGTTACCATATTCTACGATCCTGAAAATAATTCCGCCTACCATTCAGAAGGTGCTGCTCCCGCCAGAGCACCAGTTACAATCTTTTATGATCCACAAACGATAACAGTCCCTTCAGCAGCAGCAATCAGTCCAGTCACTGTCACGGTGCCTGGACCAGTACCATATGAAAGCAATAGGGCCATCCCTTGGCACTATGGCTCTGACGTGTACTGCGAAGGAAAAAGAATCACTCTTGAAACGTCAACACCTGCACCACAAGTAGATAATGTGGGGGGAGGCGGAGGCTTCACCCGAAGCGGACGTCTCTTTGCTCCACCAATTCAAAGACCTACAGCCGAAGCAGAAGCTGCTGCCAAGGCAAAAGGAAAGAGCCCGGTGCAGGAAGATCAAGCTGTTAAAGAAGCCCTGAAGACTCCATTCGATCAGGAAGTTGATGAGTTTATGAGAATCATCAAAAAGAGTGATTACAAAATTGTGGATCAACTTCACCAGACGCCATCCAAAATCTCCATCCTCTCACTGCTTATGTGCTCCGAAGCCCATCGGAATGCACTGCTTAAAGTCTTGCACGCAGCTTACGTGCCTGAGGAGATTACTGTCAACCAATTGGAAACCGTGGTTGGAAATGTTACTGCTAGCAATGGGCTAGGGTTTACCAATTCTGACTTGACAGCGGATGGCCGCAATCACAACAAAGCCTTGCACATAACCCTGGAATGCAAAGGAGCTGTCCTTTCTCATGTGCTGGTGGACACAGGTTCTTCCCTGAATGTCTTACCAAAGAAGGCTCTGGTGAAGTTAGAATACGATGGTTTGGCATTGAGACCCAGCAACCTGGTGGTAAGAGCCTTTGATGGTTCTAAGAGATCGGTTCTGGGAGAGATTGAGCTACCCGTGACAATTGGCCCACAGACCTTTAAAACTATCTTTTATGTGATGGACATTCAGCCCGCCTACAGCTGTTTGTTGGGTAGACCCTGGATTCACGCCGCCGGCGCAATAACGTCTACCCTTCACCAAAAGTTAAAATTTGAGTGGGAAGGTCAAGTTGTCACAATCTGCGGGGAAGAGGATATTTTCGTTAGCCATCTGGCTACGTATAAATACATTGAGATGGATGGAGAGATCCATGAGACAATGAGCCAAGGTTTTGAGGCCTTGAATGTCAATGAAGCATCTGCTGTATCTGGTACTCCAATGTCGTCATACCAACAAGCCCGGAAGGTTGTTGAGGAAGGAACTGCCCAAGGCTGGGGCAAACTGCTGTCGGTGGAGAAAAAGGAAGACAAGTTTGGGTTGGGTTACAAACTAACTCAACATCAAGCAAAGGCTGCTGAAGAGCCTGGTTTTGTCAGTGGGGGGATGCTTACCCCCGATGCTATCAACTGTTTGGAAGACGAGCTGGAAGAGGAGCGCAATCTGGAGAATTGGATTCGTCCAAAGATCCCGGGGAGCAGTGTCTCGAACTGGTCTTCCCAGGAAATTATAAGAGTTACTCATGCAGAGTAATTATTATTTCCTGTATTTTTATAGCATGCATCAAAGTCTTGCATCTTGCCCAAGATGACAAGACTCATTTTGTAATCAGGGCCATCTGTACTTTTGTGCAAACAAGATTAAATTAATGAAATATCAGACATCTTTTTGCAAACGAGTCTTTTTCTTTTCTGCTCACTGTTTTTCCATTTTTCTTTTTGTACAAAAATAAATGGCGGTGTTTTCAAAATGATAACTTCATTTCACTTTTTTTTTCTAAAGCAAGATTAAAATCAATCACTAAAATGAACAAACTTAACCCTTGCAGAGAGTGCCTTCCAGACAGCACCGACAACAGCACGGCTATGACATCGTATGACTTTGACAATCCAATCAATCAAGCTAATGAAGGGGTTGATGAAGAATATGAGCTTCCTGAAGAGCTATCCAGGTTGTTAAGACAAGAGGAAAAGGTTATTACTCCTCACCAGGAGGAGATTGAAATGATTAATCTTGGTACAGACGAAGACGTGAAAGAAGTTAAAATCGGGGCCTGCCTGCAAGACTCAGTGAAGAGACAACTGATAGATCTGCTTCAAGAGTATGTTGATGTGTTTGCTTGGTCGTATCAAGACATGCCAGGGTTGGATACCGACATTGTTGTGCACAAGCTGCCTTTGAGAGAAGAATGCCCTCCAGTCAAACAGAAACTGCGCCGTACTCGTCCAGACATGGCTATGAAAATTAAGGAAGAGGTACAAAAGCAATGGGACGCCGGGTTCCTTGCTGTAACTAGCTATCCGCCGTGGGTTGCTAATATAGTACCCGTGCCTAAGAAAGACGGCAAAGTAAGAATGTGTGTTGACTACCGGGATCTGAACAGAGCCAGCCCGAAAGATGACTTCCCATTACCTCACATTGATGTATTGGTGGATAACACGGCTCAATTCTCGGTATTCTCCTTCATGGACGGATTTTCAGGATACAACCAGATCAAGATGGCACCTGAAGACATGGAGAAGACAACATTCATTACACCTTGGGGCACGTTCTGTTACAAAGTGATGCCATTCGGACTGAAGAATGCTGGTGCAACATATCAACGGGCTATGGTGACATTATTCCACGATATGATCCATAAGGAAATCGAGTGTTATGTGGATGACATGATTGCCAAGTCCCTTACAGAGGAAGATCACCTGGTGAATCTGCTGAAGTTGTTCAAGCGACTGAGGAAGTACCAACTAAAGCTGAACCCCAACAAATGCACATTCGGGGTGCGATCCGGTAAGCTGTTGGGCTTTATTGTAAGCGAGAAAGGGATTGAAGTGGACCCTGATAAAGTCAAAGCCATCCAAGAGATGCCTGCACCGAAAACTGAGAAAGAAGTTCGAGGGTTCTTAGGTCGATTGAACTATATCTCACGGTTCATATCTCACCTCACAGCAACCTGCGAACCCTTGTTTAAGTTGTTAAGAAAAGAACAAACGGTCAGGTGGAACGAAGATTGCCAGAAGGCTTTTGACAAGATCAAAGAGTACTTACAAGAACCTCCAATCCTCATGCCTCCAGTAGAAGGAAGACCTCTGATTATGTACTTGACAGTGTTAGAAGAGTCGATGGGGTGTGTGCTGGGCCAGCATGACGAGTCTGGTCGAAAAGAGTATGCAATATACTACCTAAGCAAAAAGTTTACCGACTGTGAACAACGTTATTCACTGCTCGAGAAAACTTGCTGTGCTTTAGCGTGGGCTGCTCGCCGACTGAGACAGTATATGTTGACCCACACTACCTTATTAATCTCAAAAATGGATCCAGTTAAGTACATTTTCGAGAAGCCAGCTCTTACCGGACGGGTTGCAAGATGGCAGATGATTCTCACATAATACGACATACAGTACACATCTCAGAAGGCCATCAAGGGCAGTGTACTATCTGAATATCTTGCTGGGCAACCCATTGATGACTACCAGCCTATGAGGTTTGACTTCCCTGATGAAGACATCATGTTCATTAAAGCAAAAGATCACGAAGAGCCTATTCACACTGAAGGGCCTGACCCAGAAGAAGAATGGACTATGATGTTTGATGGGGCTGTTAACATGAATGGCCGTGGTGTTGGTGCAGTACTCATTACACCTAAAGGAGTTCACATGCCTTTCTCGGCAAAACTCACTTTCAACTGCACTAACAACGAAGCTGAATACGAAGCTTGCATTATGGGTCTTGAGGAAGCCATTGACCTCAGGATCAAGACATTGACCGTATTCGGAGATTCAGCTTTGGTAATCAATCAAACCAACGGGAAATGGTACACCCACCAGGATCATCTGATACCTTACAGGGATTATACAAGAAGGTTATTGACTTTCTTCACAACGGTCAAACTTGAGTATATCCCTCGGGACGAGAATCAGTTTGCGGATGCTCTTGCTACCATTTCATCCATGATCAAAGTTCAAGCTGCTAACTTTGTACCCCAGATCTCAGTGTCTAGACTTGATAGACCAGCATATGTATTCGCAGCAGATGTTGTCAAAGATAATAAGCCTTGGTTCCATGACATTAAGTGCTTCTTGGAGGATCAAACATACCCACCTGGGGCATCTTCCAATGATAAGAAGACTTTGAGAAGGCTTGCTGGAAGTTTCTTTCTGAACACTGATGGGTCTTTATACAAAAGGAACTTTGATATGGTACTCCTCCGATGTGTTGACAAGACGGAAGCAGATTTACTGATGCATGAAGTGCATGAAGGATCTTTTGGTACCCATGCTGGAGGACATGCCATGGCCAAAAAGTTGTTAAGATCAGGCTATTACTGGATCACAATGGATGCAGACTGTTGTGCTTACGCCAGAAAATGCCACAAATGCCAGATCTACGCAGATAAGGTGCATGTGCCTCCTAATCCTTTGAACATAATGTCTTCACCGTGGCCCTTTGCCATGTGGGGCATTGATATGATTGGCAAGATTGAGCCAACTGCTTCGAATGGTCACAGATTCATCCTGGTCGCCATTGATTATTTCACCAAGTGGGTTGAAGCAGCCTCATATGCAAATGTCACAAGACAAGTGGTAGCCAGATTTCTGAAGAGAGATATCATCTGTCGGTATGGAGTTCCCGAGCGAATCATTACTGATAATGGTTCAAATCTAAACAACAAAATGATGGCAGAGCTGTGTCGGGACTTCAAGATCCAACACCACAATTCTTCTCCTTACAGGCCAAAGATGAATGGCGCTGTCGAGGCAGCAAATAAAAATATTAAGAAGATTGTGCAGAAGATGGTAGTCACCTACAAAGACTGGCATGAAATGCTACCGTTTGCCTTGCATGGGTATCGCACGTCGATCAGGACATCCACTGGGGCAACACCGTATCAACTTGTGTATGGTATGGAAGCAGTCCTACCTGTTGAAGTTGAACTACCCTCGTTACGGGTATTAATGGATGTTAAACTGAGTGAAGCAGAATGGGTTCGGTCTCGATTCGAACAACTGAGTCTGATTGAAGAGAAAAGATTGGCTGCAATTTGTCATGGGCAATTGTATCAGAAGAGAATGAAGAGAGCCTTTGATCAGAAAGTCAGGCATCGAGAGTACCAAGTAGGGGATCTTGTGCTGAAAAGAATCCTCCCTCCTCATACAGACCACAGGGGCAAATGGACTCCAAACTATGAAGGACCATTCGTTGTAAAGAAAGTTTTCTCTGGTGGAGCGCTGATGCTCAGCACCATGGATGGTGAAGATTTCCCATCCCCTGTGAATTCAGATGCAGTTAAAAAATACTTCGCATAAAATGACCTGCTGGACATAAAAACAGAATGTAAGTCCAGGCAAAAATAGGGCATCCCGGCGAGTCAAAAACAGAATAAAAGACTCGGGCAAAAATAAGGGAAATAAACAAAAATGTACACCCGCTGAGTTGAAAAGCCGCATTGGACAGCTCAGGCAAAAATGGGTATCCCGATGGATTGAAAACCCGAAAGGGCGATCCATGCAAAATAAGGGAATAAGCGAACAACTGCATTCTGAATTCGTCTGTATCACTTACAACTTGGAAAGCTTCAACAGAGTCAAGCTTCAATCAGAATCAACTCTCTCCAGAAAGCAAGACGAGAAGAACGTCATTGTCATACGAGTCATAGCAGAAGAGGAAGCTCCTCAAAGCGTCGCCAACACTGCCAGCACTTTTGTTTCTCAATTTGTGACAGTCTCCTCATTTCAGGAGATATGTTTCTTTGACTGTATCTTGCCAATTCAGGGCACATGAATTAATAAAATTAGATTTTCAGTCATGTTTCGTTTTTTACATTTATGTTTTGCAAAGAATTGTCTGATATCTCTGAAAATACAATTGCATAAGTACAGATGCCTTTCTCTAAAAATAAAAAAAATAAAAAAACACATGCTTGCAGGGAATATACTTACTCTCAAAAGTGCTTAACTCCTATGACGGAATCCAGTAAAGGATACCTCGGGACCTTTTGTGCGTCTCCTTATCTTTGCAGGATTGCAGGTATCCAGAACGCAACCTGGGGCATGCAAGTTACGTTTCGGCAAGCTGGTGAATCATTATCAACTCGGTCTATCTCCCACGTGGCACTGGAGGGTGCCCACTTCCCCAGCAAAGTTGTCAAATCAACATACACTCAATCTCAGCATCTGAAATGCTCTATCCCCAGCTGAGTTGCCTCTTGTTGCTATCCCCAGCTGAGTTGCCTCTCACAATTCCCCAGCCGAGTTACCATTTCATCCTCAGCTGAGTACAGGAGTCAGGGAATCATCTCCCCACAGAATCTTCAGCCTCTATTCAGAAGAGCAACGCACGAAGAGATCACAACAGAGTGAAGAAAGCTTCTACAAACCCCAGCTGGGTCCCATATTATAAGGATATGTCAATCGGTGACCTATATCCCAAGCAGATACGTCATCAGATCTATCACTGATCTCATCCCCAGCTGGGATGTTCACTTCAAGCAGATCAACCAGAGATCTTCGCAGCAATGGGATCCGAATCCCGGGTCTTTGTATCTTTGCATAATCATAGCATTCGCACCATACTATCCCCTCAGAGCGTAGCATTCCGTCTAATACGGAGCATTACGGCAAAAATCAAATGCATAGCATAATCATAAGTCATGTTGTGAATAGAACACTTGTGAATAACAAACCGTTCATCATCATTATACAGAAATCCCCACCAGGGTCCCAGCAAAAGCAGTTGCCTCACAAATCACAAACACCAGTATATACACCTTTGGACACCCGTCCGTGTCACATCACCAGCAGAAAGCCAAAGACATCCTCTTTGCACTCACTTATATATACACTTTCTTGACACCCGTCCGTGTCATATCCCCAGCGCAGTCGCTTACACTCTCATCACCCATATACATATTTATATTATACTTTTCTCCTTTTGACACCCGTCCGTGTCACATCACCAGCAGAAAGCCAAAGACATCCTCTTTGCACTCACTTATATATACACTTTCTTGACACCCGTCCGTGTCATATCCCCAGCGCAGTCGCTTACACTCTCATCACCCATATACATATTTATATTATACTTTTCTCCTTTTGACGCTCGTCCATGTCACTCTCCCCAGCAGATAAACACTTACATATACATATGCTCACTACTCATTGGTACACTTATACAGATACTCATCCGTATCTTGTATACACCACTCATAACCCCACAGATTCAACAATAGTCCTTGTTCTTTGTTAACCAGTTGGTACTCGTCCGTACCATCATCTCAGAACATTGCATCTAGTGTTTGTTTCTACCTGATACTCGTCCGTATCATAGTCTTAAGGATGCTCGTCCGCATCTTTAATCCATACACCGTGTCAAACACTTAAGTCTTCTTGAATATGGATACTCGTCTGTGTTTATTATTCCCCTGAAGGATTCTTTCGGATTCAACACTCGTCCGTGTTCTCTGTTAACCAGTTGATACTCGTCCGTATCATCATCTCTGAACATGTGTCAGTTTGTTTCTACGTGATACTCGTCCGTATCATGATCTTAAGGATGCTCGTCCGCATCTTTAATCTATACACAATACCAAACACTTATGCTTTCCTTTCTTGGTTGTGAACACTCGTCCGTGTTTACTATATCCCCAGTAGATCGCCAACAAAGCATCTTTCTTTTATCTGACACTCGTCCTGTGTTATGATAAACCCTGAGAGCATCCGTACCCAGCTGAGTGGTCGTCCTCCACTTCTTGATGGTCGTCCTCCATCATGCTCATCCGATGGCCGTACCCATCGTTGTTTTTAGCAGCCGTCCCCTGCTAGGTGGTCGTCCTCCACCTTTTGATGATCGTCCTTCATCACTTTATCCAATGGCCGTCCCCATTGTTGATTTTGGTTATCCGACACTCGTCCTGGGTTGTGATAAACCTCGAGAGCAGCCGTCCCCTGCTGAGTGGTCGTCCTCCACTTCTTGATGGTCGTCCTCCATCATGCTCGTCCGATGGCCGTCCCCATCGTTGACCTTTTCTATCCGATGGCCGTCCCCATCGTTGATATTTTCGGCAGCCGTACCCTGCCAGGTGGTCGTCCTCCACCTTTGATGGCCGTCCCCATCATATTTCTTTTATCCCCAACAGAGCAGCCGTACCCTGCTAGGTGATCGTCCTTCACCTTTGATGGCCGTACCCCATCATCTGTTTATTTCATTTATTCTTTAAACCCGATGGCCGTCCCCGTCGTGGTCCCTTTTCCTTTTCAACCCGATGGCCGTCCCCATCGTTGGTTACTTTCCTTTATGAACTTGATGGCCGTCCCCGTCATGTTTCATTAATCCTCAGAGAATTTTACAGCTTTATCTTGATGGCCGTCCCCATCATGATTTTATTTCCCCAGCTAGTCGGCCGTCCCCGTCTTGGCTTTACCTTTTATCCCCAGCATGTCGGCCGTCCCCGCCATTGCTCTTTACCCGGCAGTCGTCCTCTGCCCGACGGTCGTCCTCCGTCGCCCACGTTACAATATACTTTGTTTTCCTTTTACAATCTATATCCCTTTTCTTCTTCATTCTGTGAGTGCAAATTTTGGACTGTCTTTGGTATTCAACCACAAGTTATCTTGTTTGCCTGTTAAGCCGTCGCTTACAACCTGCACAGCTAACTCATGTTTGAATAGGGGCAGCTGTAAACACCCCAAATTTGCCCTCACCCATTTCACCATGGCTTGTGATCTTCCTCATATGCATAAACACAATCATATTATCTCACATCTCATTTTTGATTCACTGCATAGTTTCTAAGGCATCTGCACCTAGGGTTTGTGATCTGAGCAGTCCCAAAGCATCTTGAGCCACTCCAAAGGCCACCAATCAACTCAAAGGGGTCCATGTGTGTTCATATGTCATATTCCATCTCTTCAAAGTCAAAGATGCAGAGGAATCACAAGAACTAGGGTTTGAGTGGATGCAGAGCCAGGCTAGACTGCACAGTTGACTGAAAATTAGGGTTTTGTTTTCAGAGGCCATAACTCCAAATTTTTTGGTCATTCTTGTTTCCATTGCTCTTTAGTGGATGCAGAGCCATGGGGAAGTCATCTGATCAAGGGTTGACTTTCTGGACAAGTCAGTGTAAAATCAGGGCATCTGAGGCCCCCAATGACCCAACCAATGGGGTGATCTTCATCATTTTGAGTGTATATGATCTTTATTTGATCATGGAAGAAGGTTGAAGTTCATAGAAATCAAGAATTTAGGGTTTTTGCAAATGTTGACTTTTTGGGCATAGTTGACTTTTCAAGAATGCATCATTTTAGGTCATTTTTCAAGCCTTGATTCTTGATCCAAAAAGGCTTCAAATGGAAAAACTTTGGTCATGAAAATTGTAGATCTCATTTTTCCCTTTCCAAAAAGTACAAGAACATGACCAAACTCTTCTTGGATCAAAAGTTATGGCAATGCAAAGTTGGCTAAAATCATTGATTTTCAAGGCATGCCCTAAGTGAGAATTTTGCAAAGTCATGAACCAATGCATTATGTGACCTCTAATTCATTTGAAACCATTACACAAACATTCTATGAGCCTAAAAAATCAGAATTGGACCAAGTTTCCCCATGGTTTGGTTTGTGTAACAAGACTTTCTCACATGTGAACCAAAGTTACAACAAGTTGCAAAACTCATGATCATGCTTCCTACAACTTGCAGCCTTGGATGCTGAGCTTTGCTAGACCTCTCCCTCACCCTTGCTGCGCCAGCCCATGCCATGTACTTGCCTAGACCTTGAGCCATGCTTCTCTTACACATTATTTGACTTTTTGCAAAAGGTAACTTACCAATCAATAAAGGGCATGTCTTGTCAACTGACCAATGAGAGAGACTTATGTGGACAATTTGCAAGCTAAACATAACACAAGGCAAGGCTGAAACATTCTCATTCACCACATTCACAAAAACTACCAAGTTGCAACTTCCTTCGAATCTGCCTCCACAGCCACAAAACACCCAAGCCAACTTCACCATTCAACTCACCTTGCTCCATAGATCACAAAGCATCAAGAACCAAAGCCTGAAACAGCCAGAACATCCCACTGCCATTTCTCACTCCATTTTGCAGTTTCATTCGAAACTCTCATCCTAGCTCACAAACAGTCAAACAAACCTTGCAAAGCTTCTCCATTCACCCTCAGGATCAAAAACAACCTCTTTCAATGGCCTGAAACCTCCAGAAACTCCATTGCCATTTCTGACTGAGCTGAAGCAGGAGCTTTCGAATCTCATTATCCAGCCAACTTAAACTCCTTTTGAGCATTCAAGCATCTTCTGTGGACCAAGTGGAGTGGATTGCACAAGGAGAAGTGGCCAGAAAGTCCTCAAATTGAAAGCTCCAAATCTCAGGTAGCTCGAAAATTATTTTTCCAGAAATCATTTTTCTTGTTACAAACTTGTTCTATGTGATTCACTGATCATCCTGATGTTCTTAGTTTTTGAAATGGCTTTGATTTGAGTATTTAATTTGTCTCTGAAGCTTGCGTGCCCTAGTTTTTACTTCTTTCGATTCAGCTTGTTTAGGAAGAAGAAATGTGTTTTGAGAGAGGGGTTTGATTCGTGAGAGGATGGAGATCATTTCTATGTTCTTAGTTTTCATTTTTGATACGATTTGAGGGGTTTGGGGATTTTTTCAGGTGAGGTGCTGGCCGGAGAAGACGACCGGAGGTCTTCTCCGGCCACCTGAGAGTGATTATGCCCTAATTGCGTCATTAACTCTAGTTTGAATTTGAGCCATAGATGAGCGTTGACCTGTTGACTTCCCTCTCTTTTGAATGGCCCAGATCATTTTGTTTGCCCTAATCTCTCTCATTAGCCTTAATTAATTCGTAATTAAATTAATTAATCCAGATGCAATCCACACCCTCCATTCACGCGCCAGTCAACCAATTTGAACTCAGGGCTCATCTCAGCCATCCTTTCCTTTGACTTTCTCTTTTATTTAATTTTTATTCATTTTTATTTCAATTAATTTGCATAATTATTTTAAAATAGTTTAAAATACATAAAAATTATGAAACTTTTTCCTAAAAGTTTTATTAATTTTTATGACCCAAAAATATTTTTATTTTATTTTTTATCATTAAAAAAGTATTTTTAAATATTTAAAAGATTATTTTTAATTGATTAATGGGAATTAATTAATTAAAAATACTTTTAGGTATTTAAAAATCACCAAAAAATTCATGAAGCCTTTAAAAACATTTAGAAACATTGTCCAACCCTCAAATCAAATTTCTTTTTTGATCTTGATGCATTTTGAGAATTTTTCATGGAATTAAAATCATTTTGATGCATTATTTTGATCCAAACTTTCAAAAATCATTTCTGCCTAACCCTAAAGATTTGGACTTTGATTCTTTTTGCATTGTGTTTAGCATATCATGTAGTTTGTGAGATTAAATGGTCATGGTTTGATCTTTCATTTTCAATTTGTTTGTTAATTTTCTTGTTAAGGAACCCTAAAACCCTAGAAAACTTAGAAAAATCATAACTTGGATTAGGTTAAGAGTTGGAACATCTCCTTTGGGCAGTGAGTTAGTATAGGATTAGGGATCCTTTGAGTGCATTTTCAATTTTTTATATTGATGTTTGCTTCTGATTTTGGTTTTTGTTTGATGCTTTGATCAAAAACCCTAATTTGGGCTTCCATATGCATCCATCTTGCATTTGTATTCATACCTTGACTTGCCATGACATTTTGTACCTCCATTCGATCCATTTGACATCTTAAGACATATTGAAAGCATGCTTGATCATTGCATCTTGCATTTGCCATGTTGTATGCCATATGCATTTCATAACTTTTCATGTATGTTCTTGCTTCTTAACTTGTTTCATTTGCATCCACATGTTTGTATGATCATTCTCATGTCTTGATTCATGTTTGCATCATCTCATAGCATCATTATCATCTCATATATGCTTCTGGTTTTGGTTTGCATCATGCCATTTCATTCCATTTTGCATTGCATTGCATTCCTTTCACTAACTTTTCAGGTGGTAAGCAACTTTGAGAAGTGAATTTGCCTTCACTTCTCACAATTTCTTTTCATCTCTTTCATGCACCCTTGCTGCATTTTGTTATGTGTTTGAGATTGAGCTTGCTCATTCTTCTTCTTCCCACTTTCTTTCTTCAAGTGACTTGACTTCTTGAATGAAGCAAGTCACTTTGCTTCTCTTGATCCTGTTCATCTGCTTCCTGGTGGTTCCATTGAAGACTTCTTTTGAAAACCTCACAAACCTTAGGAACAACCAAGCATGACAATGATTAGGGTTTTGATTAGTCTCCCCTCTTAGTTTCACCTTTGTGTCTCTTTTGAGTCTTCTCTTCTCACCTCATAATCAAGGACTAAACCCTAAAGGCTTTAAGGCTTTGTGATTAAGCTTATGCCTGCATCCTTCTCTTAGGATGGAGTGTATAATTTTAATCCTAAGTGTTAAACCCTTAATGTGTTTAAATCTCTTAATCAATTCACTTAATAAGTATCAAGACATCACACTTGTAACTTGGGCCTTGCATTAGGGTTCTAATTCTTCCTTAACTGGTTAAGAAGGACTAACCCTAGTGTTAATGGACAAGTCCCCCTCAAGTTGTCTTACAAACCATAAAACTCACTTCATCATCATATCATTAAATAAAATTCACTTAACAAAAGGCTTGTTTTGTCATGAGTTTAATCCCTAATCATGGATTAAGTTGAGGAGTTTTCCTCAGCTTAAACATTCTCATCTATTATCCTTCTATTAGGATGGTGTAATGAGTCTGTTCAATCCCTGATTATGGCTTAATCTCATTACTTAACACTAAACAAAAACAACAAAAACATCTAATTAATCACAAGTAGGTTAATGATCTTAATCCTACACCAAAGGTGATTAAGTGTGAGAATCTGACTTCACACTTAAGGTACTCTCATTACCCCTAATCAGAGGGAGGATGTGATGAGTTTACTAAATCCACTGGTTTAGGCTTAAGCTCATTAACTTATGACAAACTTCAAAAAAGCAATAAAAGACTGAAAACACAAAAACAAACAATAATCGTCTCCTTCGGGATTCTTTTCTCATCACCTTCACTCACAAACGAGAACTTGCTTCTTCCGTCTAATGCAAGACAGTTAGCATCTGTGCCAGACAGATCATACACTTGAGCATAGGCTAGTAAGCAGTTCTCAAGTCAATTCATCTTTCAGTCTCTTTGGGTTGAACTACGGTGTTCTGACTTCCTCATTGCACGAGAGGATACGTAGGCATAACTTAACAGTTATCGAACAAAAGTCTCTGTATATTCCCCCTCTTTCCAGCATCATTATTTTAGCCTCATGATCATGAGCATTTCATCTCTTTCCTTGTACACTGACACATCATTATACACTTCACTTACACTGACACCTGTACATCCTTTCCAGCTCTCTTTTGCACACAAATTGCACTGACACTGCCCCTTTAAAACACAAATCTTTAAGCGTGGATCCCGTCGAGTACGACGGACAATCTGGGTGCTAATACCTTCCCAGGTTGTAACCAACCCCCTTTCTCAGTCTCTCTGGTTCGCAACCGTCTTATCCATATTTTTCTAGGCCTATGCAGCATTGCCTTTCCTCCGGGATAAAAATGCCTAGCTGGCGACTCTTTTCATCTCCAGTGAGTTCACGGCTGTGTGTTCTTATTGTCCTTCTCGCCGACCGTTCGCGTCTGTACCTTCATCTGGGCCATTTCATTTGTCGGGAGCGACACTTGGGTATATCAATAATTAACTCTTAAATATGATATACAAGTGTTCAACATAATCTTCATAATTTTATTGCATGTGCATAGTTTTTGAAAATGAAATTGGAACTGGTTTAACACTTTTAACAGAAATATTTTTCTGAATTTTAACAGTGTTAACCGGCTAACCATATGGGTTAACCGGTTAACGGCAGCAATTTTCAAATTCTGTGGTAACGTTCATAGGCGTTAACCGATTAACCTATTTGGTTAACCGGTTAACACTGAAGAAAGTTTGAAAAATTGTTTCTTTTTAAATTCAAATATTTTGTTAAAGTTACACCTCTTCATGATTTTCTTTCATAAGATTTTATACCTTTTCAAAATAAGTTGTTTTCAAATTTTCATACCTTTTTGAATAGGTGTTTCATCTATTATAAATTTTGACTTTTTCAAATTCAAAAACAACCTCCTAGAAAAATTTCAAATATTTTCATACAATCAAATTCCCTTTATTCAAATTATCTTCATCTTTCAAAAGTGTTCATAAGTTCATAACTTTCATATTTTTCCTTGAACACTTGTGTTGAATATTTATAGTGAATTCTTGATTATAGGAGAAGATCAATTTTATTGATATCATTTCATTGTACTCTCACTCAAACAATATTATAGAAAGTGTCTTTCTATTGTGTGACTTATGTTCCAAGGATTGTGTGACTTGTGTCCCCCTCTAATAGGTACTCCAATCAATAAAGAAAACTCTTCCAGCAGGGGCCCTAACTGAAAGTCTGGAAAGGTGAAACATCTCAATGGAGGATCATAAAACTGCAAGCATGTGTGGATCATGCTCCTCTGAAAAGGATCAAGGTCCATAACCATATCCAAGATACCTCCATAGTGCTCCCTAAACAATGGGATATGGTCAGGTGTGATAAGTGACTGGACCTGCCTGATACCAGTCAACACAGGCTCAAAAAAGTGGTAGGATATGTTGCTCTTCCTAGGAGTGGCCATGAGTACTGATGAAGAATCTGAAGATAAGTGCTGATGAAGATCACAAACTGAGAAGCTGAAGGTAAGTCTCTGACAGACTGATGCAGGTGGTGATGGAGATAACTGAAGCAGATAACTGATGAAGACAGCTGAAGCAGGGGTCTATGCAGAAGAAGGGGTCAAAACCAAAACCAAGATACAATGAAGTGGATACCCTGAAAATCAAAACAAATGTCAAATGATGCAATGATGATATATGCAAATGATATGCAAGGGTTTGTGATCAAGCTGGATCTGATTATTTGTCATGACATAAGGCCCATGTATGTTCAAAAGTCCAGATGGGGGTTTAGAAATCCAGTAACCAGGGTGGGGGACTCAAATAAAGAGTCACATGTCCAAGGTTAATCACAAGAACTGTCCAAAAGTGGAGTACTCTTAAACAAAACAGTAACAGGGTATGATGTGGCCAAGGGTACCTGCGAACCTGTAAACAACCCATCCCCCTCACAAGTAATGTTCTAGAACAAGGATCCTCAGACTTGGATCAGTTATGAGAAGTGTAAACACTTCTAACCCGGAGGTACAATGTTTAAAATAACCATAAAAGATCCTCCTCTAATTCACCTCAGTTTCTGAAGGTCATAATAAAAGGTCATCCAGACTTAGCAGGCTTCCCAGATAGCCCTAGTACTACAGGAAATCTGTAGCACAGAGTTCTCAAGAAGAAACCCACATCTGAATCGTGTTTCATATTCCCGCACCAGACCGAAATGGAATGGGAAAGAACATGAACCACTCTAGCCTAGGTGTCACTCAGGTCCCAGGTATAGGACCTTAAACTCTCAATGGAACCCCACCCACTAAAACAGAAAACCAGATCCAGCAAATGACAGTATGAAGTATGCAAAACTATAAAGAAAGCAATAAATAAAGTTGTACATAAAGCAGTAAATAAAGCAAAATAAATAAACACACATAGCACATAACACCCCAGTAAACACAAATCAAAAAAGCGCTAGCAGTAAAAAAAGCTAAGGTTCCCCAGCAGAGTCGCCAAGCTGTCGCTCCCACCAAATGACACCTGGTCAAGAGGGGTACAGACGCGAACGGTCGGCGAGAGGAGAGAACACAAGGGTGAACTGAAAAGAGTCGCCAGCTAGGCATTTTTATCACGACGGAAAGGTAATGCTGCATAAACCTAAGAAAAGATGGATAAGACGGTTGCGAACCAGAGAAACTGAGAAAGGGGGTTGGTTACAACCTGGGAAGGTATTAGCACCCAAATTGTCCGCCGTACTCAAAGGGATCCACACTTGAAAGATTTGTGTTTAAAAGGGTAGTGTATGTGCTATCTGTGTGCAAAAGCTGGAAAATAATGCAAGTGTCAGTGTAAAAGGAATGTGAAGTGAAGTGAAGAAGTGTCAGTGCAGAGAAAGAATATGAAGCTCAAGACTATGAGGCTTAAAGAATAATGCTGGAAGAGGGGGGAATGTACAGAGACTTTTGTTCGATAACTGTTAAGTTATGCCTACGTATCCTCTCGTGCAATGAGGAAGTCAGAACACCGTAGTTCGACTCAAAGAGACTGAAAGATAAAATTGACTTGTGAACTGCATACTTGCCTATGCTCAAGTGTATGACCTGTCTAGCTCAGGTGCAAACTGTCTTGCATTAGACGGAAGAAGCAAGTTCTTGTTTGTGAGTGAATGAGATGAGAAAAGAATCCCGGAGGAGACGATTATTGTTTGTTTTTGGTATTTTCAATCTTTTATTGCTTTTGGAGTTTGTCATAAGAAAAATGAGCTTAAGCCTAAACCAAGGGTTAGTAAACTCGTCACATCCTCCCTCTGATTAGGGGTAATGAGAATACCTTAAGCATGAAGTAAACACCTCACACTTAATCACCATGATGTAGGATTAAGATCATTAACCTACTTGCATTTATTTAGATGTTTTTTGGAGTTTTTGTTTAGTGTTAAGTAATGAGTTTAAGCCATAATCAAGGATTTAATGGACTCATTACACCATCCTAATAGAAGGATAATAGATGAGAACATTTAAGCTGAGAAAGGCTCCTCAACTTAATCCATGATTATGGATTAACCTCATGACAAAACAAAACCTTTATTAAATGGATTTTATTTAATGGTACGATTAAGAAGTGAATTTTATGGTTTGTAAGACAACTTGAGGGGGACTTGTCCATTAACACTAGGGTTAGTCCTTCTTAACCAATTAAGGAAGACTTAGAACCCTAATGCAAGGCCCAAGTTACAAGCTTAATGTCTTGATGATTATTAGATGAATTGATTAAAGGATTTAAACACATTAAGGGTTTAACACTTAGGATTAAAGTTATACACTCCATCCTAATAGAAGGATGTAGGCATAAGCTTAATCACAAAGCCGTAAAACCTATAGGGTTTAGTCCTTGATTAAGAGATGAGAAGAGAAGACACAAAGATGACACAAAGGTAAAACTAATGAGGGACTAATCAAACCCTAATTGTGATCATGCTTGGGCATTCCTAGGGTTTATGAGGCTTGCAAGAAGATCTTCAAGGAAAAACCACCAAGGAAGAAGCAGGATGAAGGAAGGAGAAGCAGAAAGACAACTTACTTCACTTAAGAAGATAAGTTGCTTGAAGAAAGAAAGAGAGGAAGGGGCATGAATGAGTAAGCTCATTCTAATACACAAGTAAAAATTCAGCAATGAATGCATAAGAGGGATGAGAAGAGATTATGAGAAGTGAAGGCAAATTCACTTCCCAAACACTTACCACCTGAAAAGTTAGCAAAAGGTAATGAAATGAAATGAAATGAAAATGAGATGAGATGCCGAGATAAAAGTCAAAGTCAGAAGTACAATCATGATACAAATGATGTTATGAGATGGTATGAGAGCATGTCAAGGGATGAGGATGATCATACAAAGGATGGGAATGAAAAGGAGACATGTAAGAAGCATGAAAGTTCATGAAAACTTATGAAATGCAATGGATGCATGACATGGCAAATGGATGATGCAATGGTCAAACATGATTTCAATATGTCCTAAGATGTCTTATATGTCATGTGGATTCACAAAATATCATGGAAAGTTCATGTATGCAAGCAAATGCAAATGAAGGCAAAGATTAGGGTTTATGTACAAGATGCAATGCAAAATTCAAAATCAGAAGCAAAACACGAGATAAAAAATTGAAAATGGAATCAAAGGGACCCTAAACCTATACAAGTTCACTGCCCAAAGGGGAAGGTCAGAAGCTAAACCCTAAAGGACTTATGATTTTTCTAAGTTTCTAAGGTTTTAAGGGTGATCCTAAAGGGAAAATGCCAAACAAATTGAAAATGCATTATAAAAATGAAACAAAAATGTTTTTAGATGCTTGAAAGGATACTTAACACAATTCAAAAAGAACCATTCACAAACTCAACTTGGATCAAACGTTATGAATTTTTGAAGTTAGGGTTAAAAATATTCAAATTAAAGAACCCTAATTCAAATGAAAATTGTCAAAGTGTGATCAAAACCAAAAAGAAATTTTCTTTGTGAGTTTGTAAATGTTTGTAAATGTTTTAAAATGCTCTTTGAATTTTTTTGTGATTTTTAAATACCTAAATGTATTTTTAATTAATTAATTTCCATTAACTAATTAAAAATAAACATTTAAATGATTTAAAAATAATTTTTAATGCAAAAAATAAAATAAAAATTATTTTCAGAATGAGAAAAATATTTAAGGTCATGATGCAAAAAATAAAAAATTTTGAAAGTGTTTTGCTATTTTAAATAAAATCCACAAGAAAAATGCAAGAAAAATGAAATAAAATTAATTTAAATGGAAAAGTAAACAGATCCTGAGGCCAGGATTTGAAGTTGGGAGGAAAAGGTTGACTGGCGCGTGTTTTAAGGGCTGGGATTTGTCATGAGCTAATTAACCTAATTAATTAATTTAATGATGGATTAGGGTTTAATCAAGCAATCTGGAACGTCCATATGCGCGGCAAACACAAGATCTAAAGGTCATTATTCAAACTCAGCCTAATTACAGGATTAGGGCATAACTACTTTCAGGTGACCGGAACAGTGTTCCGGTCATCTTCTCCGGCGAACACAAACCCTAACTTCTTCCCTAAGCCTCTAATCTCCAAATTTCTTGCCCAGAAATGATCCTCTAACATTCCTAAACCTAAACCCCCAATCAAAACTCATTTATTTCGCATCATGAACAAGATTCGAACCAAAACGTGAAAACGGGCAAAAATTCCAGAACTTGCATACATGGTAGTTTCTCAACCATTTTCAATAATAATCATATCCCCATGATCAGGGGAGCACAAAGAATCATACAAGAACTTAAAAACAAGCTTCTGGGAAAAAAGTTCATGAGTTATACCTGAGATTGAACCTTCTGATTCTGGGCTTTCTGGCTTTTCCTTTGATGCAAGTCCACTTCTCTGAACCTCCTGATGATGAAATGAAACTTAGAAAACCTTGGGAGTGGCTGGCTTTGAAGTTTCAGCTCTGGTGTAGCAGGTTTTGAGGTTTTGATATGTGGTGTTTCAGGCTGTTTTGGTGGTTGATTATTGTTCCTTGGATGATATGTGACTCATTGGTGAAGAAAAAAAATGGAAGTTTGATGGCTGTGGAAGAAGTTTCGAAGAGGTGATGTTTTGGCCAGTTTTTGTGTATCCTGAGTTGTGGGAGGATGCTGGCTTGTGTGTGTGTATGTTTCAAGTCCTTGAGGTCCACATAACATGTTCTGATTGGGCAGAGAGTTGTTGTGGAGCAGTTTGATTGGTATGGGAAAAGATGCAAAAAGTCAAGATTTTGTGTACCATAGGTATGGCTCGGGTCAGAGGAGATCTTAGGGCTTGTCCTGCTTCAGCTTGAGTCAAGGAAGGCCTTTGGATCAGGTTTTGTGAGCTGGATGGTCTTGATCAAGAGTTTCCAATGTTCTTGCATATTTCCCTCTTTGGAGTTTCTTGTGAATCAAGGCAAGGAAACTTATGAGTTCTTGCCCAATTTGAAGCAAAATGGACCATATGAAGTTGTTATGATGCATTGAGATCAATTAACAATCAAACCAATCATTAAAAGTTCTTCTTGCAAAAAGTTCCTTTCTTGAAAATTTATGAAAAATGCCATATGGTAGCTTGTGATTCAAGGCATGAAACTTGAGAATTCTTTGGGCAATTCTGAATTATAGGTCATGTATCATGTTTGTGTAATGGTTAGAAGTCAATTAGAGGTCACATTTTTCCTTGGTATGAGTTTTTGCAAGTTTCCCTCTTTGGTGCATAAGTGAAAATTTAGTGATTTTTCCCAACTTTGCAAAGCCATAACTTGAGTTCTATAATGAATTAGATCAAGTTATTGTACTTTTTGAAAAGGGAATGATCCAATCTACAACTTTCATGACCAAGAATTTTTCATTTGAAGCATTTTTGAATCAAAAAGAGGAGGTTGAAAAACTTTCCCAAAATGGCAAGTTTGCATTACAAGTCACTTTCCCAAAATGGCAACTTTGCAAATGGCTTGAAATTCTTCAATTTTGTGAACTTATAACTTCTTATAAGATCAAATAAAGATCATATACACCCAAAATGATGGAGAAGACCCTTTGGTTGGATGATTGGGGGCCTCAGATGCCCTGATTTTGCACTGACTTGCTCAAGAAGTCATTTATTGATCAGATGCCTTCCCCCATTGAATTTCCTCATGAAAATTGGTATGTATGATCCTTATAACATATAGAGACCAATAGAAACAATAATGACCAAAAAATTTGTAGTTATGGCCTCTGAAACCAAAACCCTAATTTTAGGTCATCTGTGCAATTAAGCTTGGCTCTGCTTCCATGCCTTTCTCAGTTCTTGTGATTTTATGACTTTCTTGATCTTTGGGAGGATACAATATGATATTTGAACATACATGTACCCTCTTTATATGATTGAAGACCTTTGGAGTTGCTCAGATAGCTCAGGGATTGCTCAGATCACAAACCCTAGATGCAGATGACTTTGAACCAATGCAGTGAAGCAAAAATGCAATATGAGATGATATGATTGAACTTTATGAAAATTAAAATATCATAAGCCATGTTGTGAACTTAGTGAGGGAAAATTTGGGGTGTTTACAGCTGGGAATGGTTGAGTGAGTTTTTTGTCTGTAGTGACTTAACCCTAGCGTGACAGGTTGATGTGTGTTTACATAATATTTTGTTCATTTTATTTTAATAAAAATAATAATAACATGTAACATCTGATTATTGGTGGAGTTTTTTGGAGACTTCGTGTGGGCCTAAGGCCACTGCTGTACGCACCCCCCATTGTTGGGCCCAGGTCATTATGAACTGAGTTTAGCTGCTATTCTAACCCATCTGCCTCATTAATTCTTTTTCTTATTTCATTTTTATTTTCAGTTTGATTTTAATTTTTAAAAATAGAAATAAGTTCATAAAAATTCTAAAAAAATTCATGAATGATCCTTTGAGTTTTCTTTAATTTTTTGCATTTTTATTTTTCATTTATTTTTAATTGCCACGTGGGAATTAATTGCTTCTTTAATTAATTGTTTTTATTTCATTTTTGAAACATGATGTCTTGTACATTTTTTATCTTGACCATTAATTTGAGTTTTGAACTGATTCTTTTTGCTATGAATTCATGTTGAGATGTAGTTTGTTGATGATTTTTATTCTGATTTTTAGAAGTTTGCTTAATTGGTTTTGGTCTCTAACTTGTGCATGAAGTCTTCTAACCCTAATCCATGTTTGAGCCCTTATTTGACTTGTTTAGGTTCTGATTTTTATTCTCTCCTTTTGGCATGTCATTATTGTATGTTTGAGGAGTCTTTGTTCAAGTTTGTGGAATTTTTGAATGTATACTTGAATTGATTTGAATTTTTGTTCTTTGCCTATCCTCTTTTGCTTCTTTTTGGTCATATGTTCAACCCTTGGGTTAGAAGGGCACTTGTGCCAACTTCTTTGAGTTCTTTAGAGCCTTCTTAGGATATTTATACCCCTCTGGTCTTGAGTTGATGTTTTTTCTTTGAAAATTTTGTGTTTGTTTGCTTTTGAAGTTCATTCACTTTTATACATGTCCACCTCACTTCTTTTGCTTCTTTACTTCTCATGATGTAAATATTTGAGTTTGTGTGCTTATTATCTTCATCTAACATGATCCTTAGGCACTTTCTTAACATGTTAGGGTTCTGGTCTTGGAGTTTGTGACTTTGATTTACCTAGTTTGCTTGTGTTCTCTCATGTTTGTTTTGATTTGTCATGATAATCTATGTTGTTTCATGTTGAGTGGTATAGTTCCTTTCTCATTCTTATGTTTTGTATTTTCATTTGGCATTTGTGATTAGGACTTCACTTCTGGTTGTGTGGCTTTGGTTTGATATTATGTTCATTTTGTGTTGCATTTATTCTTATGTCACTAACCATTTCAGGGGCTTTGGTAAGTGAGAGGTGTGGATGTGATTCCCACATCTCCCAGTCTTATCTCTTCTCTTTTCCTTATTGATACTATCTTGCTTGTGATTGTTGGGGCTTAGGACTTACTTACTCCCTCTTCTATTCTTTATTCTTCTCTTTCTCTTCTTCTTTCTTTCTTCTTTAGGATAGTAAACATCACTAACCTAGGATTTTCTATGCATGATAACAATTTGGATTCATTAGTCCCCCATTAGACTTTTACCTTTAAGTTCTTTTTGGTTCTCTTCTCTTCTCATCTCAAAACCCTATAAAAGACACTTAATAAAGATTGAAGTGGTTTCCTGTGCAATAGCCTTATTCCATGATACACTTGTAGTCTTCCCATCTTGGGATAGTACAAGCTTGTCTTGTGATGCACAAGTCTGATCAGGATACCATCTTTACCAAGAAAATCATAAAAAACACTTCTTCATCAAAAATTACAAAAACACTTAATAAATTCAATGAGTTAGTGAGCCTAAGCCCTAATCTCTGAAATCAAGTTTGGGCGATCTTCTCCTTACTTGAGTGTGCTTGTTCCATTATTCCATCTTGGAATGTGGTGGCAAGTGCACATTCCATGGAAAAGAGCTTGAGTTCACTTCCTTGTGCCACACTCATAAAAAGCTTCTAAAAAAACACAAACAAACAATAAGCGTCTTTCCTTTGGGAATTCTCTTCTCAACTCCTTCGCTCTGTCCGCGAACTTGCTTCTACTTGTCATTTTGCAAGACGGTAACGCACTCGTCGTCCGAGCCTGCAACACCTGAGCATTGACATAGGCAGTTCAAGCCTTAAGACACAAGCAATCTTTTCCACCCCTAGTTAGGGGAACTACGGCGACTCTAATCCTCATTGTCCATATGAGGTATGTAGGCAGCGGGGTAGGGCCCGTTCGAGCACAATCATTATTTTCCCTACATTTTTCCTTTTCATTTCTTGTTCAGTTTACTCTTATTTTCTTTGTATCCAGTTCAGTTCATTTTCTTTGCAGCAGCTTTCATTTCTTTACCCTTTGAAACAGATCTCTTTGCAAGCGTGGATCCCGTCGAGTACGGCGGACGATCTGGGTTCTAATACCTTCCCAGGTCGTAAAAGACTCCCGAACTCAGTCTCTTTGGTTCACAGGACCCGTGTCCTTCCTTTTCTTTTCTCCTGGTTTGTGCAGCATTTCCATTCCCGTTCCTTCGGGATAAAAATGCCCGGCTGGCGACTCTACCTCTTTCCGCGCCACTTTCGCGTTTGTACCGGGATGGAAATCCAGGGAGAGACAGAAAGGACGTTGCTGTTGGTTGTTGTTGTTATAAGATCTTTGTTGTTGTTGTGGATATTATTGTTGCTGAGGGGATGGAGTAGGGATGGTAACTGCAGCTACTGATCTTTGCAAGTACTGGGGTCTACCTCTATTAACATACACTGCATTGGTCTCCCCTATCCTTCGAGGTCCTGAGAAGGGTTTCTTTGCATTGCTGGAGCTAGCACCATTATCATAAATCTTACCCATCTTCAACAAACTTTCAATTCTCTCTCCCGTTATGACTACATCAGCAAAGATAGTAGAAGAAAAGGCAGCAATTCTATCAATGTAGGTCCCTTGCAAGGTATTCATGAATATATCAGCCATTTCCCTTTATGACATTGAAGGTTGGACAGCAGCAGCCAGCTGTCTCCACCTCTGAGCGTACTCACGGAAACTTTCTCTTGAAGATTGAGACATTCCCATTAAGAGAGTATTGTTAGGTGCCATATCCAAGTTGTATTGATACTGGCGTATAAAGGCCTCAACTAAATCTTTCCAGTTCCTGACAGTAGCCCTTGACAAGTGTGAATACCACTCTCTAGATGCCCCGGTTAAACTGTCTTCAAAGTAAAACATCCACAGTTTCTCATCCATGGTATATGCTTTCAATCTTCCCAGAAAAGATTGCAAATGGGTACGAGGACAAGAGGTACCGTTATACTTTTCAAAACATGGGGGTTTGAACTTATGAGGAATCCTTACCCCTTCCACTAAGCACATATCCATCACATCGAATCCCAAAGAGTTCTGGGATTCCAGGGATCTCAGCTTCTCAGATATCTCGTCCAGACGACGATCATAAGCTTCATCTGCTCCAACACCCAACACTGTAAACTGCTCATCTTGAGGATCTTCCTGCAAAATACGATCTCCAATGTTCCTTTGGCCATTCCCAAGGATATTAACTTTAGGATTGTTGTGAGGTCCAAACACCACCGGAGTCGTTTGCAGCTGATCGCGTGCATTGTTACTAGTACCCCCATTGCCTACATGGTTATCTTCTGGGGTTTGCCGCTCAACTAACTCCCTCCATCTTTCCTGGGTTTGTGCCAGTCCAGTCATCACAACCATGAATTGATTCATCTGGGTCCTCACTTCTGTCCTTACATCAGTCATCTGAGTCCTCACATCTGTCAGTTCCTGCTGTAACTGATCCATTTGTAGACTCGGAAGGTTGTGTCAAGTTGGATATCTGTGGATACGATTGACGGGAAAGACCCTCCTGCGAGCAATATTTCCTGAAACAATCAACAAAGTGAAAAGACAACAACAAAATCACCTGCAAAAACAAAAGTATATGTCAGAATGCAATGCAATATGCCTATTTGTCTTTCAAGGGTATCCGGTTTGGTTCTTGGTTTTGACCTTCCAGACCTCTCTTGAGAAGATGAAGATGTTGAAGCATAAGAAAATCCAATTCATAACCATAAAAATACAAGTGGCAATGCCAAAATACACATAGTTCACGAATTACAAATAAACTCCCATGGTGAACCAAAATACAATAAAATTCAAGAATACAACAAACAAAATCACCATGGTGAGCTAAAGTACAATCAAATAGATACAAGTAAAGAAAATCAGACATCCAGTCCAAAAGCATCCTTCCTGACTTCTTTCAAGAGAGCATCAGTTACTGGTCTAACTGGGGTGCTCTGTAATGGTTCTGATGAGAAGGTTTCTGGTTGCAATGGCATTTATCATCTTCTGATACTTATCTTGTTCCTTGGATTTCTTTAACCCCGCCCGAAGTTTCAATTCTGAGATCTCCTTCTGTGCTGCCAACGGTTCCTCTTTGCTTCTTTTCTCATTGGCCTCCAACTGCTCTATCTTGGTTTGCATCTTCTGGTCTTCTTTTAGACGATCCTCAGTTATCCTGACCCATCTATCCTAACTCTCCTCCAGATAATGCTTAGCTCTTGCCCTTTGAATCTTTGCTTCCTTACATGCATTCTTCAACACAAGTTCTTCTGCTCGGGCTTTCCTGATGAAGTCTTCAGTCTTCTCAATTTTGGTTACATGCTTGATGCGTAGCTTTTCTAACCTCTCAATGTCTAGACGACCATCATTCCTTTCCCAGAGGGTCTTCTTCAAAGCTTCAGCCAGTTGGGTGTTTCTTTCCTTCAACCTTTAAAACTCTTCCAGGCTTACTATAGCTATGGGCTCAACTGCTGATGGCCCTGGTACATCTTCCAGGGTGAATGGTATACAAGTAATCTGTCCTCTAATGCATGACCATTCAGTGTACTGAGCAGAGGCTATGTTGTTGCACCTCCCCAAAATAGCAGTCCATTTAGTCTGTATGTTTTCCCAAGCCCAGGCTGCCTGTCGGACAATGGCATGATTGTTCTGAAAAGCACAATAAAGAGACTCTGCTAAGTCCTGCTCCCTAGGTGGATGTATCAAGGCATACCCTAACTGTCTCTTGAAAATTAAAGGATTGTAATTGATGCAACCCTTTACTCCAATAAGTGGCGCATTTGGGTATTGCCTACAGCTTGTTATTATGTCTCGACCATTGGTATTCTGAGTACACCATCTGATATCTTCTGAAGTAAGGGCAATCATCCTCTTAGCCCAATTCCTTGACTGATGTGGATTCAACAAAGCTTACGTCTTTGGCATATGCTTCATCAACCAACTGTAGAAAAGGGGTGCACAACATCTTACCAATCTTCCCCTCTATTTCTCATTCCTCTGATGAACTGAGTAGTAGAAGTCTCCCAATAAGGTGGGAACCGGGTTCTTTAGCATGAATATATGGATGGCATTTTTGCTTACAAACTTAGGCTCATTTGCAAACAAAATGATACCATAAATGCTGAGAGCCAGGAGGGCACAGACAGTTTCCCAATTCCCTACTGCAGCTTGCTTTGTAGCCTGAGTAATCAAGAAATCCAGATGAAGGCCTGGGATTCCAGCCTTGGAAGTCATGTGCTCATCAATGATAGTTGCTTCCAGATGTAATGCTTTGGCTATGTCCTCATTCTTTGGGGGAGTCATTTCAGGGTTGAAAGGAATTCCTCTTCTAATAGGGACACCCAATAGCATAGAGTATTCTTCCAGCAAAGGACCTATCTGAAAATCTGGGAAAGTGAAGCAGCATAGAGGAGGGTCATAAAAATGAAGACAGATGTGAATCATGCTCCTCTGCAAAGTGTCCAAGTCCATGATCATGTCCAGGATTCCACCATGATGCTCTCTGAATAAGGGAACATTATCAGGGGTGATAATATCATGTATCTGCCTGATGCCTGCTAGACGATACTCAAAGAAGTGGTAGGTGATGTTGCTTTTCCTTATTGAATCCATGCTGAAAATGTGTGCTGAAGGAGACAACTGAATAGGATAACTGAAGGAGATAGCTGAAGAAGTGTTGAAGCAGATAAGCTGAGCAGAAGAACGATCAAAACCAAACCAAATGAAGATGGATACCCTGTAAAACAAATATACAAATGTTAAATTATGCAATATGATGTATGCTTATGATATGTATGGGTTTGTGATCATGTGCTGGATTATCGGTTGCCTTTGGTAGGATCCATGAGTGTTTAGAGTTTCGGATGGAAGTCTGAGAACCAGTAGCCGGGTGGGGGACTCAAATAAAGATCCAATAATCCAGGGTTTCAAAGAACTGGTCCAACATAGTATAACCTTAAGAACAAATTCTAGTAGCAAGGTATGTTGAGGTCAAGGGTTCCTACAAACCTGTAAACAACCCAACCCACTCACAGGTATTGTTCTAGAACAAAGATCTTCAGATTCGGATCTATTATGAGAAGTGTAAACACATCTAACCTGGAGGTACAGTGTTTACCCTAATCATAAAGGATCCTCCTCTAATTCACCATAGATGCTGAAGGTCATATAAAAAGGTCATCCAGACTTAGCAGGCTTCCCAGATAGCCCTAGCACTACAGGAAATCCGTAGCACAAAGTTCTCAAAAGGAAACCCATGTATGAACCGTGTTTTCATATTCCCGCACCAGACCAAAATGGAATGGGAAAGAATAAAAAACCACTCTAATCCTATGTGTCACTCAAGCCTTTGTGTTGAGCCTTTCTCATTGGAATACCCCACCTACCAAGGTAACAACAATCCAGCACAATGATATGATAATAATAAATGAAATGCAGAAAGCAGTAAATGAAAGCGATAAAGTAAATGCAATAAATAAAGTTGTACAGGAAGCAATAAATGAAGCAAAAACATAAGCACAAATAACACATAACACCCCCAAGAGAACCAGAAGCCCTGGTTGCAAAGTCCCCAGTAGAGTCGCCAAGCTGTCGCTCCCCGGATTTTCATCCCGGTGCAAACGCGAGCCTTCGGCGATGTTGGAGGTTGAGGTTGAATAGAGTCGCCAACTAGGCATTTTTATCCCGAAGAAAAGGTAATGTTGCATAAACCTGGAAAGATATGGATAAGACGGTTGTGAACCAAAGAAAACTGAGAAAGGGGGTAGGTTATGACCTGGGAAGGTATTAGCACCCAGATCGTCCGGCGTACTCGACGGGATCCACATATACCTGATTGTGTTTAAAGGGGGATGATGTATGTGCTAAACTGTGCATAAAAATCTAGGGTGAAAAGGATGTACAGAGTGTCAGTGTAAGGAGGAAGTGAGTGCTCAAAATTGAGGCTAAGGAAAGAGAAACTGGGAGGAGGAGAGGGGGGAGACAAAGAGACTTTTGTTCGATAACTGTTAAGTTATGCCTACATATCCTCTCGTGCAATGAGGAAGTCATAACACCGTAGTTCGACTCAAAGAGACTAGGATGCTTTTGTTGTGAACTGTCTGCTTGTCTATTTTCAAGTATGTGACTCGTCTGGCTCGAGTGCTATCTGTCTTGCATTAGACAGAAGAAGCGAGTTCTCGTTTTCATAGTGAATGAGATGAGAAAAGAATTCCGGAGGAGACATTTATTGTTTGTTTTTGTGTTTTCAGTTTTTTATTGCTTTTGGTGTTTTGCATAGGAGAATGAACTTAAGCCTTAATCAAGGGTTTGTAAACTCATTATATCATCCCTGATTAGGGATAATGAGTCTACTTAAGTATGAGATGGGAATCTCAACTTAATTACCCTAATGATACTGGATTAAGATCATTAACCCATTTGTGATTATTAAGTATTTTTGGATTTTTGTTTAGTGTTAAGTAATGATTTTAATCTCTAATCAGGGATTAGTGAACTCATTACACCATCCTAAGAGAAGGATAATAGATGAGAACACTTAAGATGAGGAAGATACCTCAACTTAATCCATGGTTAGGGATTAAAATCATTATATAACAAGCCTTTATTAAAGTGGATTTTAATTAAAGATGGGATTAAGAAATGGATTTTATTTTTGTAAGACTAAACCTGAGGGGTACTTGTCCATTGAACACTAGGGTTAGTCCCTCTGAACCAACAGGCAGAGAGTAACCCTAATATAAGGCCCAAGTTACAAGCTTAAGTCTTAATGATTATTAGGTGTTTTGATTAGGAGGTGTAAACAACTTAAAGGTTTAACACTAAGTATTAAAGTTATACACTCCATCCTAAGATAAGGATACAGGTGTAACCCTAATACAGAGCCCCAAAACTTTAACTGTTTAGCCTTTGATTATGAGATGATAAGCAGAGACTCAAGGAGACTCAAAGGTAAGAAACTAGGGGGACTATGTACAACCCTAAAATTATCATGCTTGGATATTCCTATGGTTTATGAGGCTTAAGAAAAGATCTTCAGATGTCCACCAAGGAAGAACAAGCAGATGAAAAGAGAAGAGAAAGGAGAATAGGTTACTTACTTCCTGAAGAAGTTAAGTAACCTAAGAGGAAGAGAAAGAAAAGGAGAAAGAGAGAGCACAAGTGAGTCAAACTCACTTCAAAAA
Organism: Lathyrus aphaca; assembly: GCA_963966055.1. Taxonomy (NCBI): domain Eukaryota; kingdom Viridiplantae; phylum Streptophyta; class Magnoliopsida; order Fabales; family Fabaceae; genus Lathyrus; species Lathyrus aphaca. The sequence continues at coordinate 325,852,859 of OZ014523.1, forward strand.
CAAATGAAGATGCAAATGAAGAGATAAGAAGAGATTGGATACGGAGGCAAATCCACATCCTAAACAACTTACTTGAAGCCCCTGAAATGGTTAGTATGAATGGATAAGATATGAAACAAAAGGAAATAAGACAAATGAAGATGCAATGATAAAGACCAGAAGTGCAAACACAATGCCAATGAACATGACAAATTAGGGTTTTAAGAAAGTATGAGATGCATATGATCAAAACAGAAGCAAAACACATGATAAAAAATTGAAATTGCAACCAAATGAACCCTAACACACATAAGATCACTCCCCAAAGATGGAAGTCAGAAGCTAAACCAAAGTCAAGTTATGGTTTTTCTAAGTTAGGCTAGGGTTTTGGGTACTTCTTCATGAAAAATATCAAACAAATGGAAAATTCAATGCAAAAATATGAGTTAAATACCCTAGATACTATATGCAAAGTATGAAATAATGCAAAAAGAACCATACACAAACTCATCTTGGTTGATCATAAATGAATTTTTGAAGTTAGGGTTAGAAAAATAAGAAATTTAGAAACCCAAATTCATGGTTAATTGTCAAAACATGGTCAAACCCTAAAAGAAATTTGTAAGATGAGTTTGTAAATTGTTCTAAATATATAAGAATGCTTCATGATTTTTTTTGTGATTTTTAAATACCTAAAAGTATTTTTAATTAATTAAATAATACAATTAAATGATTTAAAAATAGATTTTTAATGCAAAAATAAAAAATGTAAATGTTTTTGGGTTTTTAAAATTATTTAAAGTAAGAATGCAAAAAATCAGATTTTTAGAAAATGTTTTACTATTTTAAATAAATGAAAGAATATAAAATGAAATAAAAAAAATTAAAATGCAAAGTAATCAGGATTGAGGGTCAGGATTGCGCAGGGACTGGATCTAAGGCCAGGATGAGAGGTCAGCTTGACTTGGGGTAGGCTAATTTAAGGGCCTAGGTTTAAAAATGAGATTCGTGCGTGATCTAAGGGCTGAGGTTCATCCTGAGTTAATTAATTATATTTAACTTAATTAATTAAAATTAGGTTTTAATGATAAATCTGGACCATTCGCTGCTTAACCTAAACATGATCCAAGGGTTGATATTCAATCTGGCAACCTAAACCCTAATTAACCCTAAACACTTTCAGGTGACAGGAGATAAGCTCCGGTCATCTTCTCCGATGAGCTCCAACTCCTCATGCATCATACAATCAAAATCAATCATCAAACATCATTTAAACTTCATGAATCAAGCAAATCGAAGCAAACATTTTTCACGGGCAAAATTTCAGAACATCAATACACACTCATTTCTCAACCATTTTCAATTCTAAACACATCATGGTGATCAGCATATCATATAGATTCATATTATAACAAGAAAAAGGAGTTCTGAAAAAAAGTTCTTAAGTTATACTTGAGCTTGAGTTCTTCAAACTGGAGCTTTCTGATCCTTTCCTTGGTGCAAATCAACTCCACTGGTCCCCCTTGTGCTAATCAGATGCTTGGATAAAGCTTATAGTGGCTATTTTTGAAGTTGCAGTTCTGATATGGCAGAAAATGAAGTTCTTGTATGTGGTGTTTCAGGCCATGGTGAGGGGTGGGATGTGTTCCTTGTGTTATGTGTGATTGAATGGTGAAAGAATTTTGGATGTTTGATGGCTGAGTAGTGAGAATCGAATAGAGGAATTTTTTGGGGGATTTTGTGCAATCTGATGCTTGGCTTGTTTCAAGGCTTGTTGTGTGTTGTTTTATGATCCTTGGGGCTTCTATAAACAATTGACATTGGTCAGAGGAGTTGTTGTGGCATTGTGGGATTGGTATGGTTTGAAATGCAAAAAGTCAAAAGTTTGTGTACTTGAAGCATGGGCTAGGATAGAAGTGATTTGAGGTGTTGGGCTGCCTCAGCTGAGTTCAAGGAGTACCATTGGATCAATTTTTATGAGATGTGATGCTTGATTCAAGAGTTTGTATGGTTTTTGTAATTTCACAACTTTGACATTTCTTTAGAAGCAAGGCATAAAAACCCTAGGTTCCTGGCCCAATTCTGATCTTTAAAAGTTGTTTGATCATGGCATGATGTATTTGAGTGGATCAGAGGTCACATAAAGGCCTTAAATACCATTTTGCACATTTCCCTCTTTGACATGAACTTGAAAATTACAAGATTTTTCTCAACTTTGACTTGCCATATCTTGAGTTCTAGGATGAATCAAGAGGAGTTCTTGTACTTTTTGAAAATGGGAAGATCCAATCTACAACTTTCATGTTTGAAGAAAATTCATTTGAAACCTTTTTGATCAAGAAAGAGGAGGTTGAAGATCTTTCCCAAAATGGAAAGTTTTCATTACAAGTCATGTCCAAAAATGGAAAGTTTCAAATGGCTCAAAATTATTCAATCTTGTGAACTTCTAAGCATTCCTAAGAGCAAATAAAGATCATAGGACCTCAAATTGACGATGATGACCCTTTGGAACCCTTGTTGGTGGTCTCAGATGCCCTGATTCTGACTTTTCTTGCATAACAAGTTACCATTTGATCAGATGACTTCCACAATGAATTTTTGCTTCAAATTTGATACACATGCTCCTTATAAAATATATAGACCAATATAATCAAGAGTGACAAAAAATTTTGAGTGTAAGGGCCTCAAACCCAAAACCCTAATTTCTGGTCATTTATGTAGGAAACCCTAAGCCTGCCTGGGTAGCTGTGCAATCCTCTGAGATTTTGTGACTTTAAAGAACCCTTGGAGGCATAATATTATCATATAACACTCATGGACCCTCTTGGCATGCTTCAAGGCTTCTGAGATAGCTAAAACCACTTCTAAGATTCACCTGATCACAAACCCTAGCTATGCAACTTATGCAGTGAAATAACTATGCAGTGTGAGATGGTATGCTTATGCAATGCAATATGAAAGATCACAAGCCAAGGTGTGAGAAAAGAGAGAGGGCAAATTTGGGGTGTTTACAAGGATCCCTGTTCAGGTACTTCATATAGTCTAGGTTCTTTATGATTAGTAACAAGCATAATATCTTCATCCGGAAACTCAAAGTTCATAGACTGATAGTCGTCCACTGCTTGATGAGCCAAATGATCAGCTACCAGACTTCCTTTAATTTCCTTCTGAGTACTGTACTGAATGTTATATTCTGTCAAAATCATTTTCCATTTCACTATTCGTCCGGAGACAGCAGTTTTCTCAAATATGTATTTGATAGGATCCATCTTCGAAATCAATAAAATGGTATGAGTCAACATATATTGTCTTAGTCGGCGAGCAGCCCATGTTAAAGCGCAACAAGTTTTCTCAAGCAATGAGTATCTTGATTTACAGTCAGTAAACTTTTTGCTAAGGTAGTATATTGCTTGCTCTTTTTGACCAGACTCATCATGTTGCCCAACCACACACCCCATTGACTTGTCTAACACTGTTAGGTACATAATCAAGGGTCTTCCCGCAATTGGTGGCATCAATATTGGATTTCTTGGAGATATTTCTTGATCTCATCAAAAGTTATCTGGCATTCGTCGTTCCATTCCATTACTTGATCTTTCTTCAACAATTTGAAGATTGGCTCACAAGTAGCGGTTAATTAGAAAATAAATCTTGCAATATAGTTCAGGCGTTCTAAGAAACCTATGGCTTCCTTCTCAGTATGGGGAACAGGCATATCTTGTATAGCTTTTACCTTTGCAGGGTCCACTTCAATACCTTTACCACCGACAACGAAACCCAATAGTTTACCAGATCTAACTCCAAAGGTACATTTGTTTGGATTCAATCTCAGCTTGTATTTCTTCAACCTCTCAAATAGTTTTTGAAGATGACTAAGATGTTCTTCTTTAGTCTAGGATTTGGCTATCATGTCATCAACATATACCTCTATCTCATGATGAATCATATCATGGAACAAAGCTACCATAGCACGCTGATATGTTGCCCCAACGTTCTTCAAACCAAATGGCATTACTTTGTAACAAAAGGTGCCCCACTGTGTGACAAACATAGTCTTCTCCATATCTTCAGGCTCTATCTTAATATGATTATAACCATAGAAACCATCCATAAAAGAGAATACCTTATGTTGAGCAGTGTTTTCTACCAGAACATCAATATGTGGAAGCGGAAAATCATCTTTGGGTCTGGACTTGTTCAAATCCATGTAGTCTACGCCCATGCATACTTTACCATCTTTCTTAGGCACTAGTACCACATTTGCAACCCATTGAGGATAAGAAGTGACAACAAGGAACCATGCCTCAAATTGTTTCATCACTTCAGCTTTGATATTTTCTGACATTTCAGGATGCATACAACGAACTTTCTGTTTTATCGGGTGACAACCTTCCTTCATTGGTGACGGTGAACCACAATATCAGTATCAAGTCCTGGAATATCCTCATAAGACCAAGCAAATATCTCCACGTATTCATGTAGCATCTGAATTAACATGTTCTTAACACTATCTTCTAATTTAGCTCATATCTTGACCTCTTTCCTGTCTTTCTCAGTTCCCAGATTCACAACTTCGATCGGTTCTTCATGCAGGTGTATAACTTTCTCTTATTTTTGTAGGAACCCAGCAAGCTCTACAGGCACTTCACAATCTTCCTTATTTCCATCCTCGGCTTGGTAGATTGGATTCTCGAAGTTATCATTGGCAATAGCAGAACTGTTATCAATGGGATCCTGAGTGGATGAGGATCTGCATTTTAGTGATGTGGGTGTGTGTAAGAACATGTAGCTTTTTTTATAAAGAAAAATAAAAAGAAAGATAAAAAGTGCGATATTTACGAAAGCAAAAACATCCATTGATTTTATTAAATGAAAATATGCAAATGAAATGACATCCATAACAAGCATACCATTGTGCCTCGGGCAAAGCACAAGGTTTAAAAGTTTTAATTGTTCAAATAACAAAACCAAAACAAGAAAACATAAATATCATTTACTCCTGACTAAAGGAGATAGGAATAACATCTTCAGCCTTCCAATTGTTGAGCCCACTGTCAATGGTAGGAAAGATCCAACTGTCTAGGTTGCAGTCTTCATCAGAGTCTTCCACAACATTGACTTGATCTTTCTGAACTCCCTTTTGGTGATAAGAATAGCATGAGCATGACGAACAACCTTCTGAGCCTCTGCAGTGAAACCCAAACCAAACTTGTCAGACTTGTAAGGAATGTCAGGAAGCTGACCCCAAATAGTACAACCACCTTCTTCAACTACAACTTTAACATCTTTCAGGGAGGCCATTGCAGGAGTTTCTCTAGGAACGACAAGAACTGGCTTAATAGCAGGAATAGTTTGAGGAACCACTTCAAATGTCTGACAATGTGTCTCTACAAATTCACCATCCATTTCAACGTACTTGAAAGTACTCACATGACTAGCCATGTACTCTTCTTCATTATAAACAGTGATGATCTTGCTCTTCACTGGATATTTCAACTTCTGGTGTAAGGCAGAGGTTACAGCGCCTGCCCATTTATCCAAGGGCGCCCAAGCAAACAGGAATAGGCAGGACGAATATCCATCACATAGAAAGTAGAGTCAAAGACTTGAGAGCCTACTTTGATTGGAATATCAACTTCTTCGTGCACCATTCTTCTTGAATCATCAAAGGCTCTCACCACCATGTTACTAGGTCTTAGCACAACATCTTCATAGTTGAGCTTGTCAAGAATAGCCTTTGGTAATACATTCAACAAGGAACCATTATCCACTAACACATGAGACATAGTAATTCCCCTACACTCAATAGAGACATGTAGAGCTTTGTTGTGGTTCCTTCCAGTAGGAGTTAAATCAGCATCAGAAAAGCCTAAGCTATTATCGTTCGTCAAATTAGGAACACAATTTTCAAACTGGTCCACAGATATATCGTACGGTACGTGCACAGATTTCAGGAACTTTACTAAGGCCTTAGCATGAGCCTCACAGCATAATAACAGGGATAACATAGAGATCTTGGAGGGAGTATGCCCCAATTGTTCAACAATATTGTAATCACTCTTGCGAATGATCTTTATTACTTCTTCCATCTGCTTAGAGAGATCTTCAGTAGCTGATGTCTCAACTTGAACAGGCTCAATCACTGGTCCTTTTACCCAGGCTTCAGTACTTGGCCCAGAGTTGGAGATACGAATTGGAGCAGCAACAATCTTTGAAGTGTCTTCTGGAGAGAAATCCTTCCACTTCGAGTAACCTTACTAGTCCCAATAATATTGTTGATATCAGGATTAGTATCTTCAGCAGGTACATCAGTTAAAGGCTCTTGTTTGACACCATGAATATATACATCAACGCCATAGTTCTAAGGGATAACCTTGTCAGAAGAATATGGGATTAGACCGGGAGTAGTAATAATTAGGGGAGCCACCTTGGGCTCAGCAGTAATCTTCATAGGATCCTTAGAAGTGATCCTCACAAGAGTTTTAGTAACCACAGACACGTCTTCAATCTTCAGACCTTGAGACAAACTTTCACCTAAACTCCCTATAGAAGGACTCTTCTCAAACAGTATAATATGATTGTCCATCAAACACTGAATACCTTCTTTCAGCTTCCAACATCCATTGGATTGAGAGGCACATTAAAAACAATCTTCATTGCAGCCTGGAAATAAACCGGTTTGCAACAACTTCTTCTTAACAATGGACGGAGGAGTAGTCATATTAGCCATGGTAGAAACATAAGAACCATCATCAACATCATTGACAGTCTTCTCATGGTTGGGCATAGGAGCAATAATCACAATAGGAGTCTCAGGAGGATCAAACTCAATTTCTCCAGCATCAATCATATCCTGAATTTTATTTTTCAACGCCCAACAATTATTAGTATCATGTCTGGGGAAGTTGGAGTGATATGCACACCTTGCATTGGGATTATAGCGAGGAGAGGTGGTATTGGGATTCTGAGTAGGGTCCCTCAAAGTAATCAGGTTTCCTTTCAACATGTGTTCCAGAGCTTGAGCCAACGACATATTGATCTTTGTAAATTGTCTCGTATGTGTACCCTGCTTAGGCTAATTATTCTGATGTTGATTCAGTTGCGCAGGTGCAGGATTAGAGATCAGAACTGCTCCCATAGATTGGTTATGGTTGTTCTTACGACCCTATTGGTCGTACACAACATTAGATTCTTTCTTTCCATTAGAAGGCTTCTTGGTGGTACTTGAAGAGGCAACTATTTGTATCTTACCACTTCGTATTCCACTTTCCACTTGTTCTCCAGTCATTATCAGCTCAGTGAAACCAGATGATGAACTCTCAATTAGATGACTGTAGAAAGGATCAGTCAGCGTGCTCATGAACATGTCAACCAATTCCCTGTCAGTCAAAGGAGGTTGAACTCTGCTTGCAAGATCTCTCCACTTCTGGGCATACTCCTTGAAACTTTCTTTAGATCCCATGGACATGCTTTGGAGTTGCATGTGAGTCAGTGCTAAATCAGAGTTGTATTGATATTGCTTATATAAGGCCTCAGCAAGATCATTCCAAGTACGAATATTGGTACTCTCAAGTTGATAGTACCATTCCAATTGAGCTCCAGATAAACTCTCTTAAAATAAATGAATCCATAACTTTCTATCAGCAATATGTGGCTAGATCCTTCGGACACAGGACCTTAGATGCAGCTTTGGACATGAAACACCATCATATACCACAAAAGAAGGAACTTTGAACCCAATAGGGATGACAACTCCAGAAATCAAACTCAAATCTTCAAAGTCTAACCCAGATGTCTTCTGCAATTCCATGGCATTCACACGGTCTTCCACTAACTTATATTTCTCATCACCGGTTGAATCATAGTATTAATTCTCCTCATGATTGAATTCCCCACAGTACCATGTTGACTATTGTCGCTCCCGACAAATGAAAATGGTTCAGATGAGGGTACAGACGCGAACGGTCGGCGAAGGGAACAGTGAGAACACACAGCCGTGAACTCACTGGAGAATGAAAAGAGTCGCCAGCTAGGCATTTTTATCCCGGAGGAAAGGCAATGCTGCATAGGCCTAGAAAAAGATGGATAAGACGGTTTGCGAACCAGAGAGACTGAGAAAGGGGGTTGGTTACAACCTGGGAAGGTATTAGCACCCAGATTGTCCGCCGTACTCGACGGGATCCACGCTTAAAAGATTTGTGTTTTAAAGGGGTAGTGTCAGTGCTATTTGTGCATAAAAGAGCTGGAAAAGATGTACAGGTGTCAGTGTAAAGAAATGTGATGTGTATAAATGTACAGTGTCAGTGTGAGATCAGGAATGAAATGCTCAAGAATATGAGGCTAAAGAATGAAGCTGGAAGGAGGGGGAATGTACAGAGACTTTTGTTCGATAACCGTTAAGTTATGCCTACGTGTCCTCTCGTGCAATGAGGAAGTCAGAACACCGTAGTTCGACCCAAAGAGACTGAAAGGATTGACTGGTGAACTGCTTGCAGTCTATGCTCAAGTGTATGACCTGTCTGGCTCAGGTGCAAACTGTCTTGCATTAGACGGAAGAAGCGAGTTCTCGTTTGTGAATGAGTGTGGTGAGAAAAGAATCCCGAAGGAGACGATTATTGTTTGTTTTTGAGTTTTCAGTCTTTTATTTCTTTTTGGAGTTTGTCATAAGATAATGAGCTTAAACCTAAATCAATGGATCTGGTAAACTCATCACATCATCCCTCTGATTAGGGGTAATGAGAATTACCTTAAGTGTGAAGTCAGATTCTCACACTTGGTCACCTTTGATGTAGAGTTAAGATCATTAACCTACTTGTGATTAATTAGGTGTTTTTGTGGTTTTTGTTTAGTGTTGAGTAATGAGGTTAAGCCATAATCAGGGATTTAACAGACTCATTACACCATCCTAAAAGAAGGATAATAGATGAGAATGTTTAAGCTGGGGAAAACTCCTCAACTTAATCCATGATTAGGGATTAAACCCATGACAAAACAAGTCTTTATTAGATGGATTTTAATTAGTGGTATGATGAAGAAATGGATTTTTTGATTTGTAAGACAACTTGAGGGGGACTTGTCCATTAACTTTAGGGTTAGTCCTTCTTAACCAATTAAGGAAGAATTAGAACCCTAATGCAAGGCCCAAGTTACAAGTGTACTGTCTTGATGTTTATTAAGTGAATTGATTAAGGGATTTCAACACCTTAAGGGTCCAAGACTTAGGATTAAAGTTATACACTCCATCCTAAAAGAAGGATGCAGGCATGGTATTAATCACAAAGTCTTAAAACCTTGAGGGTTTAGTCCCTGATTATGAGGTGAGAAGAGATGACTCAAGAATAGACACAAAGGTAAAAACTATGGGGGAGACTAATCCAGACCCTAATTCATTATCATGCTTGGTTGATCCTAATGTTTGTGAGGTTTTCAAGAACAATCTTCAAAGGAGCCACCAGGGAGCAGATGAACAAGATCAAGAGAAGCAAAGCAACTTGCTTCATTCAAGAAGTCAAGTCACTTGAAGAAAGAAAGTGGGAGGAGGAAGAATGAGCAAGCTCAAACTCAAACACATATAAGAATGCAGCAAGGTATGCAAAAGAGATGAAAGGAAAGGATATGAGAAGTGAAGGCAAATTCACTTCTCAAGTTTACTTACCACCTGAAATGTTAGAAACAAATGCAATGCAATGCTAAATGAAATGAAATGACATGATGCTAAGCCAAACCAGGAGCATACACATGATGATTATGATGTTATGAAGTGCTGCAAACATGAGGCAAGACATGGAGATGCTCATACAAAGTCATGGATGCAGATGATGCAAATTTAGAAGCATGAACAAGCATGAAATGTTATGAAACATACAAGACAAATGGCATGGCAAATATGTAATGCAATGATCAATGATGCTCCATACATGTCTTAAGATGTCAAATGAATCATAAGAATGCACCAAATGCAATGGCAAGTCAAATTATGCAAGGAAATGCAAGAATGGTGCAAAGGGAAAGCCCAAATTAGGGTTCATGAAACAAACATCAAACACAAACCAAAAACAGAAGCAAACCCTAATATGAAAAATGGAAAATGGTACCTAAAGAAACCCTAGACCTATAATGAACCACTGCCCAAAGGGGAGCTCTCAACTCTCAACCAAACTCAAGTTATGAATTTTACAAGTTATTAGGGTTTTTTAGGGTTTGTAACAAAAGAAATGCCAATCAATTAGAAAATGCAAGATCAAATCATGGCCTTTTTATCCTTGAAAGTTCATGCTAAATGGAAAACAATGCAAGAAGAATCAATGTCTCAACCTTCACCAATAGGCAGAAATGAATTTTCAAACTTATGAACAAAATAATGCATCAAAAATGATTTAATTCAATGAAAAATTCTTAAAATGCATCAAGATCAAAAAAGAAATTTGGTTTGAAGGTTGGACAATGTTTCTAAATGTCTTAGAACATTTCATGAATTTTTTTGTAATTTTTAAATACCTAAAAGTATTTTTAATTAATTAATTCTCATTAATCAATTAAAAATAATCTTTTAAATATTTAAAAATACCTTTTTAATGATAAAAAATAAAATAAAAATGTTTTTGTGTCATAAAAATTTAATAAAACCTTAAAGAAAAAGTTTCATAATTTTTATGAATTTTTAACTATTTTAAATAAATTATGCAAATAAAATGAAAGAAAAATGAATTAAAATGAATTAAAACTGAAGTATGCAGGATGGATGGCCAGGATGCGTCCAGGATTCAAATGGGGTTGACTGCGCGCCAGAATGAGAGGCCCAGATTGCTTCAGATCAAATTAAATAAAACGTGGTTAATTAACCCTAACACGTGGATTAGGGCTAATTGCAATGATCTGGACCTTTCAATCTGGAGGGAAGTCAATGGGTCAACGCATATCCACGGCCAGCATTCAAACTTACACTAATTATGGGATTAAGCCCTAAATAATCTCAGGTGGCCGGAGAAGACTTCCGGTCGTCTTCTCCGGCCAGAAGCTTGCCTGAAAAAGTTCAAAACCTCTCAAAACGCAAAATAAATGAAAACTAAGCCATGGGAAATGATCCCCAACACCTCACGAATTAAAACCCTCTCTCAAAACAAATTTATCTAACCTAAACAAGTTGAATCGAAGAAAACAAAATCTAGGGTTCGTGAGCTTCAAACAGCAATTAAACTCTCAAAACGCAACCATTTTCAAAACCAATGGTACCAGAATGGTCAGCAAGACATGTAGAGCAAGTTTGTAACAATCAAATTGATTTCTGGAAAAATTAATTTGGAGTTACCTGAGATTTGCAACCTTTGATTTTGGAACTTTCAGGCCTCCTCTCCTTGCTCAATCTGCTCCTCTTGGTCCCCCAAAGTTGCTTGAATGCTCAAATGGAGTTTATATTTGTTGGATGAGGAGTTTCGAAGAGAGCTGCTTCAGTTCAGTCAACAATGGTAGATGAGTTCTTGGCACTTTCAGGCTGTGAAGAGGGGTTGTTTATGACCTATGAGGTGTGTTGAGAAGGTTTATGGTGTTGGTTGATGTGTTTGTGGCTTGTGGAGAGAGATTCAATAGAATCTGCAGCAGGAAGGTGAGCAATGGCAGTGAGGGTTTCTGGCTGTTTTTGGCTTTGTTTCTTGATGCTTTGTGTTCTATAGATCAAGGTGAGATGAAGGGAGGCAAAAGTTTGGGTGTTTGCAGGCTGTGTAATGAAATTCGAATGAACTTGCAAGATGGAAGGTTTTTTGTGAAAGTTGTGAATGGTATGTTTTCAGCCTTGGTTCTTGTTATGTTCAGCTTGCAAGTGGATACAATAAACAATTCTGATTGGTTGCTTGATGTGACATGGCCTGCTATGATAGGTGAGGCTACTTTTGCTAAAAATCCACTTTTGTGTAAGATAGGGCATGGCTCAAAGTTAAGCAAGTACAAGGCATGGCTGGTGCAGCAAAAGGTGATGGATAGGCCTAGCAAAACTCAGCAGCCAATGTCATAAGTTGGTGAAGTGGTCATGAGTGAAAATGCAAGTTGGCTAGCTTTATGGATTTCCATGAGAAAAGTCAAATTACATGAACCAAACCATGAGCAAACTTGGTCCATTTCTGATTTTTGTGACTTAGAGGATGTTCACATGCTGGTTTGTCATGAATTTGAGGCAGCAATCATGCATTGATTCAAGACTTAGCAAAATTTCCACTTGGTGCATAACTTGAAAAACAATGATTTTTGGCAACTTTGCATGGCCATAACTTTTGATCCATGAAGAGTTAGATCATGTTCTTGTACTTTTTGAAAAGGGAAAGATGAGATCTACAACTTTCATGACCAAAGTTTTTCCATTTGAAGCCTTTTTGGATCATGAATCAAGGCTTGAAAATTGACCTAAAATGGTGCATTCTTGAAAAGTCAACAAAACCCAAAAAGTCAGCTTTTGCAAAAACCCTAAATTCTTGATTTCCATGAACTTCAAACTTCTTCCATGATCAAATAAAGATCATATACACTCAAAATAATGAAGGCCACCCATTGGTTGGGTCATTGGGGGCCTCAGATGCCCTGATTTTGCACTGACTTGTCCAGAAAGTCAACTCCTGATCAGATGACTTCCCCATGGAATTTCTTCATGAAAATTGATATGCATACTCCCTATGCCATATAGAGATCAATGGAAACAAGAATGACCAAAAATTTTGGTGTTATGGCCTCTGAAACCAAAACCCTAATTTTCAGTCAACTGTGCAGTTCAACCTGGCTCTGCATCCACTCAAACCCTAGTTCTTGTGATTCCTTTGGATTTTTGACTTTGTGGAGATGGAATATGACATAAGAACACACATGGACCACTTTGAGTTGATTAGTGGTTTTTGGAATGGCTCAGGAGGCCCTGAGGTTGCTCAGATCACAAACCCTAGGTGCAGATGCCTTAGAAGCTATGCAGTGAATCAAAATGAGATGTGAGATGATATGTTTTGTGTATATGCATATGAGATGATCACAAGCCATGGTGTGAATGGGTGAGGGCAAATTTGGGGTGTTTACAGCTGCCCCTATTCAAACATGAGTTAGCTGTGCAGGATGTAAGCAACGGCTTAACAGGCAAACAAGATAACTTGTGGTTGAATACCAAAGACAGTCCAAAATTTGCACTCACAGAAAGAAGAAGAAAAGGGATATAGATTGTAAAAGGAAAATAAAGTATATTGTAAAGTGTAAGCGACGGAGGACGACCGTCGAGCAGAGGACGACTGCTGGGTAAATAGCAATGCCGGGGACGGCCGACACGCTGGGGAAGGTGCGGAAAATAAAGCAATGACGGGGACGGCCGACATGCTGGGGATAAAAAGGTAAAGCTAAGACGGGGACGGCCGACTAGCTGGGGAAAATAGAATATTATGATGGGGACGGCCATCAAGATAAAGCTATAGCATTCTCTGGGAATCAAATGAAACATGACGGGGACGGCCATCAAGTTCATAAGGTAGGTAAAATAACCAACGATGGGGACGGCCATCGGGCTAAAAGGAAAAGGGACCACGACGGGGACGGCCATCGGGTTAAAGAATAAATGAAATAAACAGATGATAGGGTACGGCCATCAAAGGTGAAGGACGATCACCTAGCAGGGGACGGCTGCTCTGTTGGGGATAAAAGAAATATGATAGGGACGGCCATCAAAGGTGGAGGACGACCACCTGGCAGGGTACGGCTGCCGAAAATATCAACGATGGGGACGGCCATCGGATAGAAAAGGTCAACGATGGGGACGGCCATCGGACGAGCATGATGGAGGACGACCATCAAGAAGTGGAGGACGACCACTCAGCAGGGTACGGCTGCTCTCAAAGTTTATCATAACACAGGATGAGTGTTAGACAACTAAAATCAACAATGGGGACGGCCATTGGATAAAGTGATGAAGGACGATCATCAAAAGGTGGAGGACGACCACCTAGCAGGGGACGGCTGCTAAAATCAACGATGGGGACGGCCATCGGATGAGCATGATGGAGGACGACCATCAAGAAGTGGAGGACGACCACTTAGCAGGGGACGGCTGCTCTCAAAGTTTATCATAACACAGGACGAGTGTTAGATAAAAAGGAAATTTGACTGCGATCTACTGGGGATATAGTAAATACGGACGAGCGCTTACATCCAAGAAACAAAAGGTATAAGTGTTTGGTATTGTGTATAGATTAAAGATGCGGACGAGCATCCTTAAGACTATGATACGGACGAGTATCATGTAGAAACAAACTGACACGTGCTCAGAGCTGATGATACGGACGAGTATCAACTGGTTAACAAGGAACACGGACGAGTGTTGCATCTGAAAGTATCCTTCTGGGGAATAGTAGACACAGACGAGCATCTATATTCACGAAGACATAAGTGTTTGACACGGTGTATGGATTAAAGATGCGGACGAGCATCCTTAAGGCTATGATACGGACGAGTATCATGTAGAAACAAACATTAGACGCAATGTTCTGAGATGATGGTACGGACGAGTACCAACTGGTTAACAAAGAACAAGGACTACTGTCGAATCTGCGGGGATATACATGGTGTATATAAGATACGGGCGAGTATCTGAGTAGGTGTACCAATGAGTAGTGAGTATATAATGTATAGGTGAGTGTTTATCTGCTGGGGATATGACACGGACGGGTGTCAGGAAAGTGTATATACAAGTATAGGCGACCACGCTGGGGATATGACACGGACGGGTGTCAAGAAAGTGTATAGGTATATGTAAGTGCAAAGAGGGTGTCTTTGGCTTTCTGCTGGTGACACGACACGGACGAGTGTCAGGATGTATCTGCAATACTGGTGATCTTGATTTGTAAAGTGTATTCAGGCAACCTGCTGGGAAATGATGATACGGACGGGTATCAAAAAGGAGATATGCACTGGTGTTTGTGATATGGGGCAACTGCTTTTGCTGGGACTCTGACGGGGATGTATTCTGTATGCCGACAGATTGTCAATATTTACGAGTGTTCAAATCTCAACATGACTCATGATTATGCTATGCATTTGATTTTTTTGCCGTAATGCTCCGTATTAGACGGAATGCTACGCTCTGGGGGTGAATATGATGCGAATGCTATGATTATGCAAAGAGGCACCGATCCGGGATTCGGATCCCGTTGCTGCAAAGATCTCTGATCGATCTGCTTGAAGTGAACATCCCAGCTGGGGATGAGATCATTGATAGATCTGTAGTTGTATCTGCTTGGGGATATACGTCATCGATTGACATATTCTTATAATACGGGACCCAGCTGGGGTTTGTAGAAGCTTTCTCTCTCTCTGTTGTGACTTCTTCGTGCGCTGCTCTTCTGAATAGAGGCCTGAAGCTCTGTGGGGAGATGATTCCTCGATTCTCGCATCCTGCTGAGGAATAATGGCTACTCGGCTGGGGAGTTGTGAGAGGCAACTCAGCTGGGGAGAGCAACTCAGCTGGGGATAGAACATTTCAGATGTTGTATGTTGATTTGGCAACTTTGCTGGGGAAGTGGGCACCTCCCAGTGCCAGGTGAGTTGATAATGATTTGCCAGTTGCTGAGACGTAACTTGCATGCCCCAGGTCGCGTTCTGGATACCTGCAATCCTGCAAAGATAAGGAAACGTACAACAGGTCCCGAGGTATCCTTTACCGGATTCCGTCGTAGGAAATAAGTACTTTCGAGAGTAAGTATATTCCCTGCAAGCATGTGTTTTATTTTTAGAGAGAGGCATCTGTACTTATGCAATTGTGTTTTTTAGAGACATCAGACAACTCTTTGCAAAACATAAATGTAAAAACGAGACATGGCTGAAAATCTGATTATATTAATTCGTGTGCCCTGAATTGGCAAGATACAGTCAGAGAAACATATCTCCTGAAATGAGGAGATTGTTACAAATTGAGAAATAAAGTGCTGGCGGTGCTGGCGATGCTTTGAGGAGCTTCCTCTTCTGCTATGACTCGTATGACAATGACGTTCTTCTCGTCTTGCTTTCTGGAGAGAGTTGATTCTGATTGCAGCTTGATCCCTTGGAGCTTACCAAGTTGTAGGTGATACAGACGAATTCAGAATGCAGTTGTTCGCTTATTCCCTTATTTTGCATGGATCGCCCTTTCGGGTTTTCAATCCATCGGGATACCCATTTTTGCCTGAGCTGTCCAATGCGGCTTTTCAACTCAGCGGGTGTACATTTTTTCATTTATTTCCCTTACTTTTGCCCGAGTCTTTTATTCTGTTTTTGACTCGCCGGGATGCCCTATTTTTGCCTGGACTTACATTCTGTTTTTATGTCCAGCGGGTCATTTTATGCGAAGTATTTTTTAACTGCATCTGAATTCACAGGGGATGGAAAATCTTCACCATCCATGGTGCTGAGCATCAGTGCTCCACCAGAGAAAACTTTCTTTATAACGAATGGTCCTTCATAATTTGGAGTCCATTTACCCCTGTGGTCTGTATGAGGAGGGAGAATTCTTTTCAGCACAAGATCTCCTACTTGGTATTCTCGGCGCCTGACTTTCTGATCGAAGGCCCTCTTCATTCTCTTCTGATATAACTGCCCATGGCAGATTGCAGCCAATCTTTTCTCTTCGATCAGACTCAGTTGCTCGTATCGGGACCGAACCCATTCTGCTTCGCTTAGTTTAACATCCATTAATACTCGTAACGAGGGTAATTCAACTTCAACAGGTAGGACCGCCTCCATACCATACACAAGTTGATACGGTGTTGCCCCAGTGGACGTTCTGATTGATGTGCGGTACCCATGCAAGGCAAACGGTAGCGTTTCATGCCAGTCTTTGTATGTGACTACCATCTTTTGCACAATCTTCTTGATATTCTTATTTGCTGCCTCAACAGCACCATTCATCTTTGGTCTGTAAGGAGAAGAATTGTGATGTTGGATCTTGAAGTCCCGGCACAGTTCTGCCATCATTTTGTTGTTCAAGTTGGAACCATTATCAGTAATGATTCGCTCGGGTACTCCATATCGACAGATGATGTCTCTTTTCAGAAATCGGGCTACCACTTGTCTTGTGACATTTGCATATGAGGCTGCTTCAACCCACTTGGTGAAATAGTCAATGGCGACCAGGATAAATCTGTGACCATTTGAAGCAGTTGGCTCAATCTTGCCAATCATGTCAATGCCCCACATAGCAAAGGGCCATGGTGAAGACATGATGTTCAAAGGATTGGGAGGCACATGCACCTTGTCTGCATAAATCTGGCATTTATGACATTTTCTGGCGTAAGCACAACAGTCTGCATCCATTGTGATCCAGTAATAGCCTGATCTTAACAACTTTTTAGCCATGGCATGCCCTCCTGCATGGGTACCAAAGGATCCTTCGTGCACTTCATGCATCAACAAATCTGCTTCTGTCTTGTCAACACATCTGAGGAGTACCATATCAAAGTTCCTCTTGTATAAAGATCCATCAGTGTTCAGAAAGAAACTTCCAGCAAGCCTTCTTAAAGTCTTTTTATTATTGGAAGATGCCCCAGGTGGGTACGTTTGATCCTCCAAGAAGCACTTGATGTCATGGAACCAAGGCTTATCATCTTTAGCAATATCTGCTGCAAATACATACGCTGGTCTATCAAGTCTCGATACTGAAATCTGAGGTACAAAGTTAGCAGCTTGAACTTTGATCATGGATGAAATGGTAGCAAGAGCATCCGCAAACTGATTCTCGTCCCGAGGGATATACTCAAGCTTGACTGTTGTGAAGAAAGTCAATAACCTTCTTGTATAATCCCTGTAAGGTATCAGATGTTCTTGGTGGGTGTACCATTTTCCGTTGGTCTGATTGACTACCAAAGCTGAATCTCCGAATACGGTCAATGTCTTGATCCTGAGGTCAATGGCCTCCTCAAGACCCATAATGCAAGCTTCGTATTCAGCTTCGTTGTTAGTGCAGTTGAAAGTGAGCTTTGCCGAGAAAGGCATGTGAACCCCTTTAGGTGTAATGAGTACTGCACCAACACCACGGCCATTCATGTTGACAGCCCCATCAAACATCATAGTCCATTCTTCTTCTGGGTCAGGCCCTTCAGTGTGAATAGGCTCTTCATGATCTTTTGCTTTAATGAACATGATGTCTTCATCGGGGAAGTCGAACCTCATAGGCTGGTAGTCATCAATGGGTTGCTCAGCAAGATATTCAGATAGTACACTGCCCTTGATGGCTTTCTGAGATGTGTACTGTATGTCGTATTCTGTGAGAATCATCTGCCATCTTGCAACCCGTCCGGTAAGAGCTGGCTTCTCGAAAATGTACTTAACTGGATCCATTTTTGAGATCAATAGAGTAGTATGGGTCAACATATACTGTCTCAGTCGGCGAGCAGCCCACGCTAAAGCACAGCAAGTTTTCTCGAGCAGTGAATAACGCTGTTCACAGTCGGTAAACTTTTTGCTCAGGTAGTATATCGCATACTCTTTTCGACCAGACTCGTCATGCTGACCTAGTACACACCCCATCGATTCTTCTAATACTGTCAAGTACATAATCAGAGGTCTTCCTTCAACTGGAGGCATAAGGATTGGAGGTTCTTGCAAATACTCCTTGATCTTGTCAAAAGCTTTCTGGCAGTCTTCGTTCCACCTGACCGTTTGCTCCTTTCTTAACAGCTTGAATAAGGGTTCACAAGTTGCTGTAAGGTGAGATATGAACCGTGAAATGTAGTTCAATCGACCTAAGAACCCTCGAACTTCTTTCTCAGTTTTCGGTGCAGGCATTTCTTGAATAGCTTTGACTTTATCAGGGTCAACTTCAATCCCTTTCTCACTTACAATAAAGCCCAGCAGTTTACCGGATCGCACCCCGAATGTGCATTTGTTGGGGTTCAACTTTAGTTGGTATTTCCTCAGACGCTTGAATAACTTGAGCAGATTCACCAGGTGATCTTCCTCTGTAAGGGACTTGGCGATCATATCATCCACGTAACATTCGATTTCCTTATGGATCATGTCATGAAACAATGTTACCATAGCCCGTTGATACGTTGCACCAGCATTCTTCAGTCCGAATGGCATCACTTTATAACAGAACGTCCCCCAAGGTGTGATGAATGTTGTCTTCTCCATGTCTTCAGGTGACATCTTGATCTGATTGTATCCCGAAAATCCATCCATGAAGGAGAATACCGAGAACTGAGCCGTGTTATCCACCAATACATCAATGTGAGGTAATGGGAAGTCATCTTTCGGGCTGGCTCTGTTCAGATCCCGGTAATCAACACACATTCTTACTTTTCCGTCCTTCTTAGGCACAGGTACTATGTTAGCAACCCACGGGGGATAGCTAGTCACAGCAAGGAACCCGGCGTCCCATTGCTTTTGTACCTCTTCCTTGATTTTCATAGCCATGTCTGGGCGAGTTCGGCGCAACTTCTGTTTGACTGGTGGGCATTCTTCCCTCAAAGGCAGCTTGTGCACAACAATATCGGTATCCAACCCCGGCATATCTTGGTAGGACCAAGCAAACACATCAACATACTCTTGAAGCAGATCTATCAGCTGTCTCTTCACTGAGTCTTGCAGGCAGGCCCCGATTTTGACTTCTTTCACGTCTTCCTTCGTACCAAGATTAATCACTTCAATCTCCTCCTGATGAGGAGTAATAACTTTTTCCTCTTGTCTCAACAACCTAGCTAGCTCTTCAGGAAGCTCGTATTCTTCTTCAACCCCTTCTTCAGCTTGATTGATTGGATTGTCAAAGTCATACGATGTCATAGCCGTGCTGTTGTCGGTGCTGTCTGGAGGGCACTCTCTGCAAGGGTTAAGTTGGTTCATTTTAGTGATTGATTTTAATCTTGCTTTAGAAAAAAGTAAAATGAAGTTATCATTTTGAAAACACCGCCATTTATTTTTGTACAAAAAGAAAAATGGAAAAAACAGTGAGCAGAAAGAAAAAGACTCGTTTGCAAAAAGATTGTCTGATATTTCATTAATTTAATCTTGTTTGCACAAAAGTACATATGGCCCTGATTACAAAATGAGTCTTGTCATCTCGGGCAAGATGCAAGACTTTGATGCATGCTTATAAAAAATACAGGAAATAATAATTACTCTGCTCGAGTAACACTTATAATTTCCTGGGAAGACCAGTTCGAGATACTGCTCCCCGGGATCTTCGGACGAATCCAAATCTCTAGGTTGCGCTCCTCTTCCAGCTCGTCTTCCAGACAGTTGATAGCATCGGGGGTAAGCATTCCCCCACTGACAAAACCAGGCTCTCCAGCAGCCTTTGCTTGATGTTGAGTTGGTCTGTAACCCAACCCAAACTTGTCCTTCTTCTCCTCCACAGCTAAAACCTTGCCCCAGCCTTGGGCAGTTCCTTCTTCAACAACCTTCCGGGCTTGTTGATAAGACGACATCGGGGTACCAGATACAGCAGATGCTTCATTCACATTCAACGCTTCAAACCCCTGGCTCATTGTTTCATGGATCTCTCCATCCATTTCAATGTACTTGTAGGTTGCCAGGTGGCTGACAAAAATGTCCTCCTCTCCACAGATTGTGACAACTTGACCTTCCCACTCAAATTTTAACTTTTGGTGAAGGGTAGACGTTATAGCGCCAGCGGCGTGAATCCAGGGTCTACCCAACAAACAGCTGTAGGCGGGCTGAATGTCCATCACATAAAAGATAGTTTTAAAAGTCTGCGGGCCAATTGTCACGGGCAGCTCAATCTCTCCCAGAACCGATCTCTTTGAGCCATCAAAAGCTCTAACCACCAGGTTGTTGGGTCTCAATGCCAATCCATCATATTCTAACTTCACCAGAGCCTTCTTTGGTAAGACATTCAGGGAGGAACCTGTGTCCACCAGCACATGAGAAAGGACAGCTCCTTTGCATTCCATAGTTATGTGCAAGGCTTTGTTGTGGTTACGACCATCCACTGTCAGGTCAGAATTGGTAAACCCTAGCCCGTTGCTAGCAGTAACATTCCCAACCACCGTTTCCAACTGGTTGACAGTAATCTCCTCTGGCACGTAAGCTGCGTGCAGGACTTTCAGTAGTGCATTCCGATGGGCTTCGGAGCACATGAGCAGTGAGAGGATGGAGATTTTGGATGGAGTTTGGTGAAGTTGATCCACAACTTTATAATCACTCTTCTTGATGATCCGCATAAACTCATCAACTTCCTGATCGAATGGGGTCTTCAGGGCTTCTTTGGCAACTGGATCTTCCTGCACCGGGCTTTTTCCTTTTGCCTTGGCAGCAGCTTCTGCTTCGGCAGTAGGTCTTTGGACTTGTGAAGCAAAGAGACGTCCGCTTCGGGTGAAGCCTCCGCCTCCGCCCACATTATCAATTTGTGGTGCAGGTGTTGATGTTTCAAGAGTGATTCTCTTTCCCTCGCAATACAAGTCAGAGCCATAGTGCCAAGGGATGGCCCTATTGCTTTCATATGGTACAGGTCCAGGTACCGTGACGGTGACTGGACTGATTGCTGCTGCTGAGGGGACTGTTATTGTCTGTGGATCATAAAAGATTGTAACTGGTGCTCTAGTGGGAGCAGCACCTTCTGAATGATAGGCGGAGTTATTTTCTGGATCGTAGAATATGGTAACAGTGGAGACATCTTCGTGATTGTTTGCTGGTGTTGTAGAAGGTTCTGTTGGAAGAACTGTTGTTGTTGTTGATGGGGAGTCGGAGTGGACTGAAGCTGAAGTTGTAGCAGGAGAAACTGTTGAAAACTGATCATTGGGTAGAACAGATGAAGTACTTGCTGATGTTGCTGATGAATTGTTGGGAACAATTGTTGCTGTATTTGTAGGAGAATCTGAAACCATTGTTGCCGAAGTCGTCGGGTTTGCCGGGAATGATGTAGTGATCTGCAGTAAGCCACTCTGAATAAGGCTGTCAATGCCATTCCTCAAGTCTTCACACCCATTCCAAGAAATATTGCAGTATGGGCACCCTAGTTCACACCCCGGAAATATATTGCTTTCACGGAGTTGAGCCTTGATTTCCACCAATGGTGTCCTGATCTGATCTACACTGGTTATCAAATAAGACGGTTGGTCTTCTTCGATAGCATTAATTCGGGGACCACCATGGTGTGGCATTGGGTTTTTGTTGACGTTGGGCGGAGGTGCAAAGTTCAAAGCCTTGGAGTCTACTAAGTCTTGTACCTTCATATGCAGTGCCCTGCATTTTTCTGTACTGTGACCAGGCGCGTTTGAGTGAAAAGCACACCTAGCATTAGAGTCATAGTTTCTTGGTAGACTGTTTGGATCCGGAGGTGCCAACGTTCTTAGCTCAACCAGGTTGAGTTTCAGAAGTTGTGGCAGCAAGGCAGCATACGGCATTGGGATCGGGTCGATCACTCTGTTAGCTTGGGATGGCCTTTGTTGAAATGGCCTCTGTTGATTGTTGTTGCTATTGTTGTTGTTGTAGTTGTTTCTTGGAGGATACTGATTCTGCTGATACGGAGGTTGTTGTTGGAAGTTTTGTTGCGGAGGTTGATAGACTGGCTGAGGATGAGCCGGAGCAGGAATAGTGACTGCTGCTATGGACCTTTGAACATATTGGGGCCTACCCCTGTTGGTATGAATGGCATTGGTCTCGCCAGTTCTTCTCGGGCCTGCAAAAGGCTTTCTTGTACCACTGGACGAACTAGCACCATTATCAGATATCTTACCCATCTTTAATAGGCTTTCAATTCTCTCCCCAGCTATAACAACATCTGCGAAGCTAGTGGACGAGAAAGCAGCCAACCTGTCAATATACGTTCCCTGGAGAGTGTTCATAAATATGTCTGCCATTTCTCTCTCAGACATTGGTGGTTGAACAGCAGCAGCCAATTACCTCCATCTCTGGGCATATTCTCGGAAACTTTCCCTTGACGACTGTGACATTCCCATTAGGAGAGTCCTGTTGGGTGCCATGTCTAAGTTGTATTGATACTGTCGGATGAAGGCCTCTGCCAGGTCCTTCCAGCATCTTACAGTTGCCCTTGTCAAGTGGGAATACCATTCCCTTGATGCTCCAGTCAAACTGTCTTCGAAGTAAAACATCCAGAGCTTCTCATCCATTGTATAGGCCTTCAGCCTTCCCAGAAACGATTGCAAATGAGTCCGGGGGCATGAAGTCCCATTATATCTTTCGAAACAAGGAGGCTTGAACTTATGAGGGATCCTGACCCCCTCTACTAAACCCATGTCCATGACATCGAACCCCAAAGAATTTTGGGATTCCAAAGACCTCAACTTCTCAGCCAACTCATCCAATCTCCTATCATAGGTTTCCTCTCCAGCACCCATGACTGTAAACTGATCCTCCTGAGGATCCTCTTGAAGTACTCTGGCTGCAGTGGCTGTTCCTTGAACGTTTGCAGGAATATGAATCTCAGGATGTAGGTGTGGACCAAATATAGGGGGGTTAACATGTGGTTGCACCCTTTCATTGTTACTGGTGCCAGCAGTTCCCACATGGGGGTCATCTTGAGTTCTCCCCTCTACCAGAACTCTAAGCCTCTCCTGGCTTTGAGCTAAATTATTCATCACTTCCATGAACTGAGTTATTTGGGTTCTCATCTCCACCCTTTCATTAGCCATCTGGGTTCTGGCCTCATTGAGGTCTTGCTGCAACTGGTCCATCTGGATGCCCGGAAGGTTGTTTCTTGTAGGGTACCTGTGTGGCCTGTTGAGAGGGAATAGCCTGCGGCGAGCAATAATTCCTGAATGTCACAACAGAGGTTAGAAACAATAAAACAAAACCTACAAAACAAACAAAAGGGTTAGTATGCAATGCAGTATGCTTATTTGCTATCAAGGTATCCGGCTTGGTCTTCAGTTTTGACCCGTCCAGACCCTTGAAGATGATGCTGTTGAAGTTGCTTTTGAAGTGAACCCAGATGGAAACAAACACAAATATATTACAAAGGTAAAATAATACAAATTGTTCATTTTTTACAACACCAGCCCTCTAAGGGGTCAAAAATACATCACCAAAAAGCAAAAGTACATGGAAAAGGAACAACAACAAGCAAATAATCAGACTCCAAGGCCAAACTCATCCTCGCGAACTTCCTTAAGAAGTGCTTCGGTCACAGGATCAGCCGGATGCTCCGTAAGATTCCTGATGAGAAGGTTTCTTGTTGCAACAGCTGTAGTCAACTTCTTGTTCTGGCTTTGGTCTTTGGATTTCTTCACTCCAGCTTTGATTTTTAGTTCTGATATTTCCTCCTGGGCTGCTGCCAGGGCTTTTTCCATCTGCTCCATCTTGTCTTGAACTCTCTTGTCTTCTAGAGTACGGGCTTCAGTGATCCGGACCCACCTGGCCTGACTCTCTTTCAAGTACAAGTCTGTCCTTGCTCTTTGGAACTGGGCTTCTTTACAAGCATTTTTCAGAATCTGCTCACCAGCTTTAGACTTGTTGATATAGTCTCCAGACTTCTCAATCTTAGTCAAGTGTTCCACTCTCAGCTTCTCCAATCTTTCAATCTCCCTTACACCTTCACTCCTCTCCCTGAGGGTCTTCTGCAGGGCTTGGGATAGCTTCTCATTTCTTTCTTTCAAACTTTCAAACTCTTCCAAACTGACAGTAGCAGGGGGTGGTGCTGATGATGACTCAGGCATGTCTTTGATGGTGAAGGGCAATCCTGAGATTTGGGCCCTAGCATAGGACCACTCATGATATTGGGCTGATGCCACATTATTGCACTTCCCCAGAATGGTGATTCCCTTGGTTTGAACATGATCCCAAGCCCAGGCAGCCTGCCTAACAACAGTCAAACTGATCTTGTTCTCACAGTAGAGGGTCTCCACCAAATCCTGTACCCTAGGAGCATGGACCAGTGCATAGCCTAATTGCCTCTTGAACAGCAGAGGGTTGTAATTGATACTTCCCTTAACTCCTATTAAAGGCACATTAGGAAAATGCCCACAGCTGGTGATCATGTCTCTGCCCTTGGTGCTCTGAGTACACCATCTGATGTCTGCTGCAGTTAGGACAGTGAGTCTCTTAGCCCAGTTGCTTTGCTGATGAGGATTCAGGAATGCATCTGTCCTGGGTAGATGCTTGAGAAGCCAAGCATGGAATAGTGGAGCACAACACCTCACTAGCTTACCCCTCTGTTTCTCATTCCTCTGATGTACTGAGTAATAGAGGTCACCCAACAAGGTTGGCACTGGGTTCTTCAGGATGAACAGGTGGATGGCATTCTTGCTGATGAATCTGGGCTCATCTGCAAACAACACAGTTCCATATACACTCAAGGCCAACAATGCACAAACAGCTTTCCAATCCCCCAGGGAGGCCTTCAAACTAGCTTGAGAAATCAGGAAGTCCAGATGAAAACCAGGGATCCCAGCTTTAGAGGTCATATGCTGCTCAATCAAAGCAGGTTCCAGGTGCAAAGCTCTTGCTATCTCTCCATTGCTGGGAAAGACCATTTCAGGGTTAAAAGGAATTTCTCTCTTGATAGGCAAACCAACCAAAGATGCATATTCTTCTAAGAGAGGTCCCAACTGAAAGTCTTGAAAGGTGAAACACCTCAATGGGGGGTCATAGAACTGGATGCAGGTATGGATCAGGCTCCTCTGAGATGGGTCCATGTCTATAACCAAGTCAAGTATATCCCCATAATGCTCCCTGAACAGAGGTATGTGATCTGGGGTCATCAGGGTTTGGACCCTCCTGATGTCTGACAAGTCTGGTTGGAAGAAATGATAGGTGATATTGCTTTTCTTTGGAGCCATGATGCTGAAGACTGGGTAGAGTGCTGATGACAATGCTGAAGTAGAGAAAACCACTGACTGGCTGGTGCTGAAGCAGACAGCTAAACTGAAGCAGATGCTGGTGAAGATGGGTCAAAGCTGCAGATGGGGTCAAAACCAAAACCTGATGAAAATGGATACCCTGAAAAACAAATAAGCACATGTTAATATGATGCAATGAGGATGTATGCAAATGATATGCAAAGGGTTTGTGACTGAGCTGGATCTGGATAAACTGCCTTGGTATAGATCCATGTGTGTTCAAGAATTCCGGATGGAGGTCTATAAATCCAGTAACCAAGGTGGGGGACTCAAATAAAGAGCCACATGTCCAGGGTTTTAGAATCACAAGAACTATCCAACATGGAGCATTCTTAACAAAGTCAAAGTAACAGGGTATTCTGAGGTCAAGGTACCTGCAAACCTGTAAACAGCCCAACCCCCTCACAGGTAGTGATCTAGAACAAGGATCCTCAGACTTGGATCAGTTATGAGAAGTGTAAACACTTCTAACCCGGAGGTACAGTGTTTACAATAACCATAACAATTCCTCCTCTAATTCACCTCAATTTCTGAAGGTCAATACTAAAAGGTCATCCAGACTTAGCAGGCTTCCCAGATCCCCCTAGCACTACAGGAAATCCGTAGCACAGAGTTCTCAAGAAGAAACCCATATCTGAACCGTGTTTCATATTCCCGCACCAGACCGAAATGGAATGGGAAAGAATATGATTCACTCTAGCCTAGGTGTCACTCAGGTCCCAGGTATAGGACCTTGGCTCTCAATAGAACCCCACCCACTAAAACAAAACCAGATCCAGCACAGACAGCATGACAGTATGATATATATAAATGCAATAAAGAAAGCAGTAAAGTAACTGTACATAAAGCAATGAATAAAAATAAATACAAGCACAAACAAGCACATAACACCCCCAATAAACACAAATCAATCAAGCGCTAGGAGGAACCCACAAAAAGAACCAGAAGCCCTGGTTGCAGTATAAGGATCCCCAGCAGAGTCGCCAAGCTGTCGCTCCCGACAAATGAAAATGGTTCAGATGAGGGTACAGACGCGAACGGTCGGCGAAGGGAACAGTGAGAACACACAGCCGTGAACTCACTGGAGAATGAAAAGAGTCGCCAGCTAGGCATTTTTATCCCGGAGGAAAGGCAATGCTGCATAGGCCTAGAAAAAGATGGATAAGACGGTTTGCGAACCAGAGAGACTGAGAAAGGGGGTTGGTTACAACCTGGGAAGGTATTAGCACCCAGATTGTCCGCCGTACTCGACGGGATCCACGCTTAAAAGATTTGTGTTTTAAAGGGGTAGTGTCAGTGCTATTTGTGCATAAAAGAGCTGGAAAAGATGTACAGGTGTCAGTGTAAAGAAATGTGATGTGTATAAATGTACAGTGTCAGTGTGAGATCAGGAATGAAATGCTCAAGAATATGAGGCTAAAGAATGAAGCTGGAAGGAGGGGGAATGTACAGAGACTTTTGTTCGATAACCGTTAAGTTATGCCTACGTGTCCTCTCGTGCAATGAGGAAGTCAGAACACCGTAGTTCGACCCAAAGAGACTGAAAGGATTGACTGGTGAACTGCTTGCAGTCTATGCTCAAGTGTATGACCTGTCTGGCTCAGGTGCAAACTGTCTTGCATTAGACGGAAGAAGCGAGTTCTCGTTTGTGAATGAGTGTGGTGAGAAAAGAATCCCGAAGGAGACGATTATTGTTTGTTTTTGAGTTTTCAGTCTTTTATTTCTTTTTGGAGTTTGTCATAAGATAATGAGCTTAAACCTAAATCAATGGATCTGGTAAACTCATCACATCATCCCTCTGATTAGGGGTAATGAGAATTACCTTAAGTGTGAAGTCAGATTCTCACACTTGGTCACCTTTGATGTAGAGTTAAGATCATTAACCTACTTGTGATTAATTAGGTGTTTTTGTGGTTTTTGTTTAGTGTTGAGTAATGAGGTTAAGCCATAATCAGGGATTTAACAGACTCATTACACCATCCTAAAAGAAGGATAATAGATGAGAATGTTTAAGCTGGGGAAAACTCCTCAACTTAATCCATGATTAGGGATTAAACCCATGACAAAACAAGTCTTTATTAGATGGATTTTAATTAGTGGTATGATGAAGAAATGGATTTTTTGATTTGTAAGACAACTTGAGGGGGACTTGTCCATTAACTTTAGGGTTAGTCCTTCTTAACCAATTAAGGAAGAATTAGAACCCTAATGCAAGGCCCAAGTTACAAGTGTACTGTCTTGATGTTTATTAAGTGAATTGATTAAGGGATTTCAACACCTTAAGGGTCCAAGACTTAGGATTAAAGTTATACACTCCATCCTAAAAGAAGGATGCAGGCATGGTATTAATCACAAAGTCTTAAAACCTTGAGGGTTTAGTCCCTGATTATGAGGTGAGAAGAGATGACTCAAGAATAGACACAAAGGTAAAAACTATGGGGGAGACTAATCCAGACCCTAATTCATTATCATGCTTGGTTGATCCTAATGTTTGTGAGGTTTTCAAGAACAATCTTCAAAGGAGCCACCAGGGAGCAGATGAACAAGATCAAGAGAAGCAAAGCAACTTGCTTCATTCAAGAAGTCAAGTCACTTGAAGAAAGAAAGTGGGAGGAGGAAGAATGAGCAAGCTCAAACTCAAACACATATAAGAATGCAGCAAGGTATGCAAAAGAGATGAAAGGAAAGGATATGAGAAGTGAAGGCAAATTCACTTCTCAAGTTTACTTACCACCTGAAATGTTAGAAACAAATGCAATGCAATGCTAAATGAAATGAAATGACATGATGCTAAGCCAAACCAGGAGCATACACATGATGATTATGATGTTATGAAGTGCTGCAAACATGAGGCAAGACATGGAGATGCTCATACAAAGTCATGGATGCAGATGATGCAAATTTAGAAGCATGAACAAGCATGAAATGTTATGAAACATACAAGACAAATGGCATGGCAAATATGTAATGCAATGATCAATGATGCTCCATACATGTCTTAAGATGTCAAATGAATCATAAGAATGCACCAAATGCAATGGCAAGTCAAATTATGCAAGGAAATGCAAGAATGGTGCAAAGGGAAAGCCCAAATTAGGGTTCATGAAACAAACATCAAACACAAACCAAAAACAGAAGCAAACCCTAATATGAAAAATGGAAAATGGTACCTAAAGAAACCCTAGACCTATAATGAACCACTGCCCAAAGGGGAGCTCTCAACTCTCAACCAAACTCAAGTTATGAATTTTACAAGTTATTAGGGTTTTTTAGGGTTTGTAACAAAAGAAATGCCAATCAATTAGAAAATGCAAGATCAAATCATGGCCTTTTTATCCTTGAAAGTTCATGCTAAATGGAAAACAATGCAAGAAGAATCAATGTCTCAACCTTCACCAATAGGCAGAAATGAATTTTCAAACTTATGAACAAAATAATGCATCAAAAATGATTTAATTCAATGAAAAATTCTTAAAATGCATCAAGATCAAAAAAGAAATTTGGTTTGAAGGTTGGACAATGTTTCTAAATGTCTTAGAACATTTCATGAATTTTTTTGTAATTTTTAAATACCTAAAAGTATTTTTAATTAATTAATTCTCATTAATCAATTAAAAATAATCTTTTAAATATTTAAAAATACCTTTTTAATGATAAAAAATAAAATAAAAATGTTTTTGTGTCATAAAAATTTAATAAAACCTTAAAGAAAAAGTTTCATAATTTTTATGAATTTTTAACTATTTTAAATAAATTATGCAAATAAAATGAAAGAAAAATGAATTAAAATGAATTAAAACTGAAGTATGCAGGATGGATGGCCAGGATGCGTCCAGGATTCAAATGGGGTTGACTGCGCGCCAGAATGAGAGGCCCAGATTGCTTCAGATCAAATTAAATAAAACGTGGTTAATTAACCCTAACACGTGGATTAGGGCTAATTGCAATGATCTGGACCTTTCAATCTGGAGGGAAGTCAATGGGTCAACGCATATCCACGGCCAGCATTCAAACTTACACTAATTATGGGATTAAGCCCTAAATAATCTCAGGTGGCCGGAGAAGACTTCCGGTCGTCTTCTCCGGCCAGAAGCTTGCCTGAAAAAGTTCAAAACCTCTCAAAACGCAAAATAAATGAAAACTAAGCCATGGGAAATGATCCCCAACACCTCACGAATTAAAACCCTCTCTCAAAACAAATTTATCTAACCTAAACAAGTTGAATCGAAGAAAACAAAATCTAGGGTTCGTGAGCTTCAAACAGCAATTAAACTCTCAAAACGCAACCATTTTCAAAACCAATGGTACCAGAATGGTCAGCAAGACATGTAGAGCAAGTTTGTAACAATCAAATTGATTTCTGGAAAAATTAATTTGGAGTTACCTGAGATTTGCAACCTTTGATTTTGGAACTTTCAGGCCTCCTCTCCTTGCTCAATCTGCTCCTCTTGGTCCCCCAAAGTTGCTTGAATGCTCAAATGGAGTTTATATTTGTTGGATGAGGAGTTTCGAAGAGAGCTGCTTCAGTTCAGTCAACAATGGTAGATGAGTTCTTGGCACTTTCAGGCTGTGAAGAGGGGTTGTTTATGACCTATGAGGTGTGTTGAGAAGGTTTATGGTGTTGGTTGATGTGTTTGTGGCTTGTGGAGAGAGATTCAATAGAATCTGCAGCAGGAAGGTGAGCAATGGCAGTGAGGGTTTCTGGCTGTTTTTGGCTTTGTTTCTTGATGCTTTGTGTTCTATAGATCAAGGTGAGATGAAGGGAGGCAAAAGTTTGGGTGTTTGCAGGCTGTGTAATGAAATTCGAATGAACTTGCAAGATGGAAGGTTTTTTGTGAAAGTTGTGAATGGTATGTTTTCAGCCTTGGTTCTTGTTATGTTCAGCTTGCAAGTGGATACAATAAACAATTCTGATTGGTTGCTTGATGTGACATGGCCTGCTATGATAGGTGAGGCTACTTTTGCTAAAAATCCACTTTTGTGTAAGATAGGGCATGGCTCAAAGTTAAGCAAGTACAAGGCATGGCTGGTGCAGCAAAAGGTGATGGATAGGCCTAGCAAAACTCAGCAGCCAATGTCATAAGTTGGTGAAGTGGTCATGAGTGAAAATGCAAGTTGGCTAGCTTTATGGATTTCCATGAGAAAAGTCAAATTACATGAACCAAACCATGAGCAAACTTGGTCCATTTCTGATTTTTGTGACTTAGAGGATGTTCACATGCTGGTTTGTCATGAATTTGAGGCAGCAATCATGCATTGATTCAAGACTTAGCAAAATTTCCACTTGGTGCATAACTTGAAAAACAATGATTTTTGGCAACTTTGCATGGCCATAACTTTTGATCCATGAAGAGTTAGATCATGTTCTTGTACTTTTTGAAAAGGGAAAGATGAGATCTACAACTTTCATGACCAAAGTTTTTCCATTTGAAGCCTTTTTGGATCATGAATCAAGGCTTGAAAATTGACCTAAAATGGTGCATTCTTGAAAAGTCAACAAAACCCAAAAAGTCAGCTTTTGCAAAAACCCTAAATTCTTGATTTCCATGAACTTCAAACTTCTTCCATGATCAAATAAAGATCATATACACTCAAAATAATGAAGGCCACCCATTGGTTGGGTCATTGGGGGCCTCAGATGCCCTGATTTTGCACTGACTTGTCCAGAAAGTCAACTCCTGATCAGATGACTTCCCCATGGAATTTCTTCATGAAAATTGATATGCATACTCCCTATGCCATATAGAGATCAATGGAAACAAGAATGACCAAAAATTTTGGTGTTATGGCCTCTGAAACCAAAACCCTAATTTTCAGTCAACTGTGCAGTTCAACCTGGCTCTGCATCCACTCAAACCCTAGTTCTTGTGATTCCTTTGGATTTTTGACTTTGTGGAGATGGAATATGACATAAGAACACACATGGACCACTTTGAGTTGATTAGTGGTTTTTGGAATGGCTCAGGAGGCCCTGAGGTTGCTCAGATCACAAACCCTAGGTGCAGATGCCTTAGAAGCTATGCAGTGAATCAAAATGAGATGTGAGATGATATGTTTTGTGTATATGCATATGAGATGATCACAAGCCATGGTGTGAATGGGTGAGGGCAAATTTGGGGTGTTTACAACTATCTTCTTCTTTCGCAGAATCTTCATCTTCAAGATTTTTAACCTCATCACCTGTCTCGATTGGACCTTTGAACCTCCTACCCAGGTTGATAAATCCAACTGGTTTTCTGGTCTTCTTCTTCTTCTTGGCCAGGAGTGCCTTCATCTCTTCTTGTCCCCTGGACAAGTTCAGGATCATCTCTTGAAATTGGGCATTCTGAGCTTGAAGATCTTTGACAGATTGTTCGAGAGCCATTTCTACTGAAATAAACAACGAGAAGATAAGAAACCGGTTGTGGAAACCTGTTATGCAATGATATGGTATATAGATTCATATGTAATGTTTTCAAGGACCAAGTAGGATTTAAATTTGTTAAAGGAAAACAAAAACAAAAACTTTCATTAGTAGGTTTTTAAAATATAATTTCTCCTTGGGCTTACAATGAAAGAAAGCAAGAAAAGGTACAAAGAAAATAAACACATGAGGCTCAAGTCTCCCATGAATGCTTCCTCTTTGTGTTGAGATATGTATTGAGGTTCCGCTCTTCGTGAAGTTGCTTTGTCAGCTCCAACACCCTTTCTTCGCTAGCATTGAACTGAGCCTCAAAGGTATCCCTTTGCTCCTTCAATTGGATCCAAGACTTCTGTAGCTCTTCTAGATCAGTAGGCATGTCAGGATGGAGAATGGTATAAGGAACATCTCCTTCAACAATAGGCTCAACAATCACCGGTAGAACAATAGGATATGTCATCATAAGAGTCTGAGCACGAGACCGCACCCATCTGAGGTAAGGTTCCATAGGAATTGAGTATTTTGGTTCCAGAGTATTGTTGTTAATCTTATTCACCATGCTTCAAGCCCGTATAAACCTTTGACGGTAACCTTGAGGATCATTGTCATAGTCGAACACAATACCTTGAATAATCATATCATGAGGACCATCACTCCGAGCATAACCAAACTGGCGTAGTTCTAAGGAAGGATTCTAAGTAATCCCCCTTCTTATGCCAAGGAGTTGCACATTAGGGAACTCTACACAATGGTCAATGATAATGATATTCTCCATAGATCAAGAACACCAATGAATATTTGAATGAGAGAGTGACATTATTATTCTAGACCACCTCAAACCTTGTTCATTTTTCATCACAGATCGAGGAAGGTGTGAAATAAACCACCTAGATAGTAGAGGTATGTGTTGCACCCCAAAATTTGCCCTCACAATATAAAACTTTGTGTGCTAAGAAGGTTCACAAGGTTCACAAGATTCACAATACTTTCAAGACCTTTCATGAGGTTCATAAAGTCTACAAGTCACTTTATGAGGTTCACAAGATTCACAAGGTTCACAATACCTCCCATGAGGTTCACAAGACATTTTATGATGGTTCACAAGGTTCACAAAGTTCACAATTGGTCAGAAGAGTTGACAATCCCCTCAGACAATGCACCTCCTAAGCAGTGCATCCAAAACTAGGGTTTTGACTTTAATCAGGCTAAATGGACTTCCAAGACTTCAAGTGAGCTTCATAACATCTTATATGTGTTTAAGAACCCCCATGACAAGTTTCAAGACTTTTCTCAAAAGTTTGCTCAGTCAGATGATCAGATAAGTCAAAATCAGTCAAAGTAGTTAAAAAGTCAAACTGAGGTCAACTGTGGTCAAACCAAAGTCAAACTTCATGATTTTTTGCCAACATCAAGTATATGAGGTAAAATTCATCATTTGATCAAGGTTTGATCATGATTCATCAAGTAGATTCCAGATCATCAAGAATCAGGAGTTTCTAAATTAGGGTTTCCTCAGTAAAAGTCAACTGAACTTTGACCAGCCATAACTTTCACATACTTCATCACCAAGTCTACATACAAAGCTCATTTTGAAGGAAATTTAATTCTCTACAACTTTGTGTCTCACAAGCCAAGCCCAAAAATGCTCCATTTGGAAGGTATGAGCTAAGACATTATAGGTCCTTTTGAAAGTCAACAAAAAGTCAACAACTTCAAAAGGGCATAACTTGAGATTGGTAAATGATATGGACATGAAACCAGTGGGGTTGTTTAGAGGACTCTTCAAGCTTTCCAAAATGTCCAAGAACACCCTCATAGCATTAAAATTGAAGGATATGTGCCCTTGCAAAGTTGGGAAATTTTGGGTTGGTTTATGATGAAAATGGAGGTCTAAAACCAATTTCTTCCAAATGGGCTTGCCAAATAATGACCCAACCCATACAACAACTTCATGCACGACCCAAACCATTAAAAATCAGATTTTTATTATTTTTATTTTTATTTATTTTTATTTAATTCATTAAAAATCATTTTAAATAAAAAAAAAATATGAAAATAAGAAATTTGATTTGGATCAAGCTTCTAGAAAGTCTTAAATATTGATTTGAATTGAAGAGGAAAGAAATCATGAGGTTTGGCCAAAAATAGCAAGCATTCACACATGAATATTTGATTTTTAAGGCATGATCATTGTGGATCTTTTCATATCAAATTCTTCACACAACCAATCAATTTTTTGACCTAAAATCAATCACCTATAAGTACTAAACACAACCCCATTGCAAGCCACGAATTTCAGCAGCCTCGAGAGTAAGTTCCATTGTTCAAAATTCCTCTCAGAACTCACATTCGGATTCTTTGATTCAGGACCTTTGAAGGTAAAATAAGAACATAGCAATGTTCCTTGGACCTCATTGAAGCATTATCATCACTCATATGCATCAAAACCATGCTATATTGCTCAACCCGAATCCACCTTGTTCTTGAAAATAATTTTTTCGATTTCATTAATTTGTTGCTTTTCCATGAATTTTGTTTGCATAATCTTGTTTGTGATGTTGTGTAGAACGTTTCTGGATCATTAAACCAAAGCTTCACTGCCTAGAATGGATTCGGCCATGATTAGGGTTTTGACCTCCAAATTAGGGTTCTTCGATTCACTAAATATAAATGAATTTGAAGAACATAGGGATGTTGTGTGAACAATAAGGATCATAAAACACTAATCAATTTCATGAATTGGTAATGTTTTGTTGGAGTTTTATTTTCGCAGGTTTGAAGGATGGAAGAACACGCAACAAATTTCGCAGGAAAAATGGCATGAAGTTTCGCAGGTAATTTGGAGAAGAAGAAGGTTGTTTGCGCGCGTTTTAAAAATTCAAATTGTATTTTAAATATTTTATGTTTTGTTGCTGGTTTGTTATCACAAGCACACGCTTGTCCTGGTGGTAAGACGCGCATGCATGTTGTTCATGAACCTGGGTTCGAGTCCTGGTTCTCCAACTTTTGTTTATTTTTTAGTTTATTTACTAGGTATTATATATTATGCATTGTAGTTGATATGTTAACAGATTGGCTCACCTAGATGGGATGGTTATGCGTGTATGTGTTTATTCAAGAGGTCCTGGGTTCAATCCTCCCCCAGGCCTTTTGTTTTTTCCATTATTTTTCTGATTATTGGTTTGAAAGAACAAAACAACTTGAAGGTCATTATTCTTGCACTACCAGCGCGTGGCCCAGTGGTAGGACATGGATATTGTGAAACAAAGCCTCCTGGGTTCAAATCCCAGCAAGGTGAGTTTTTTTTGTTATTTTTTTTTCTATTTTATTTTATTTAATTGATTTTGTCTAAATTATTATAAATATATAATTAAATAATTTTATAAATACATAGTCAATAGTTTCTAATATTCAAAAATCATATTTTTTTCAAAAATTATTTCTTTTATTATGTAATTATAATATATGTATATTAATTAAAATAATTTTGTATATTATATTATAAACTTTTAAATATTTTCCTAACAAAACCCTAATTTTGTAAACCCTAATTTATTTTCTAAATAATAAAAAAACTAATTTTATCTTATGATTTAAATTTATAATTTTTTGTAAATATAATTATAACCTATTTTCTTTATATAATATGTAAATATTTTTATAATTTGTTTGTAATCTAAATTATATATATAAATAATTTCTTTTAAATATGTGTTTAGAAGTAATTGGACTTATGATAATTTAATTTTGTAATATGTTTAAAAATAATTTAATAATTTGTACATAAATTAAAATGTTATAATAATTATTTAATTATTCATAGTTCCCCTTATTTTAAATAATTGTCTATATTAAAAATCTAATCTTTTGTTTATTATTTTAATTATGTTCTTGATAATTCTATTTATTTTAATTATTGTTATTATTACTAATCATATTATTACTAATCCATTTATCTTTTAATTATGCTTATTATTATTATTTCACTAACCCAATTTATTTTTAATTATTATTATTACTAACCCCTATTATAATTATTATTGCTTATTTATTTATTTTTGCTTATTTATTTATATCTTGCTTATTTATTTATTTTTTGCTATTTATTTTTTAATTGCTTATTATAATTATTGTAATTGCTCCTTGGTGTAAATTTTTGTAAATATTTAATTTATTTAATTTTCATGCCATGGTTAGTAAAATAGGGAGTGGAAATATGTATTATACTTAAAATTGAATTTAGATCATTTTAATTAAAAGATAAATTAAATTGAACACTCACACACGTAAGTCGATTTTTAATCGCCATCTCACTTTCTAGGGCTACCTCTCAATGTTGCCTAATCATAAGGTCAAGTGGGGTGTATAAAGCAAGTCCCTTAAAAGAAAAGTCATCAAGTCCCTAAATGGTTGCCTTCATAAAGATCAAGTCCCTTTCGAATAATGATGACAGTCCCTCCAAAAATTGCTTAATACACCCTACAGTTGCCTTCATTTAACAGATGTCCCTCACTTGTCCCTCACATCCAAGGTAATGACTACCTATTCCTTAATAATAGGGATAGTCTTACCATTTAAAGGATAAAGAACAGAAAGACTTAAAACTTTAGGGTAGGTTCCTCATAGTTGCTTGCTCACTTCATTTAAAAACTTTTCAAACACTTTACCAATTTCAAACAAATTTTCAAACACAAGTTTTTACGCATCCGTACATGGATCATTATTAACTCTTATGAAAATTTTTATTCACACACTTCACATTTTCAAAAACAATTCAAAGTGAGCTAAGTAACTAAGAGCCCATGGATAACCATGGATGTAAAGGGTGCTAACACCTTCCCTTTACATAACCTACCCCCCGGACCCAAAAATCTTTTAAAGGTCTTTCCTGTTCTTTTATGCCTTTCCTTTGGATAAAATAAAAGTCGGTGGCGACTCTTGCTATCCGCAACATAACTAAAGTCAGTTCTCCCACCGTGTTACAGAACTGGCGACTCTGCTGGGGAATTAAATTTAAGAGGGGTACCCTTAGGAATTAGATCACTTTAAA
This sequence comes from Lathyrus aphaca, assembly GCA_963966055.1. Classification (NCBI taxonomy): domain Eukaryota; kingdom Viridiplantae; phylum Streptophyta; class Magnoliopsida; order Fabales; family Fabaceae; genus Lathyrus; species Lathyrus aphaca. Next base: position 325,890,090 of record OZ014523.1, read on the forward strand.
TTGTTTGCCTTGTTTGCTTTATATTATCTTGTTGGGGTGCTCTTATGTGTGAAAGGTCCTAACCCGGATCTAGTGTACCATAGGTAAATGGCAATAGACCAAGGAAATTGTACGACGTATATCGATATGGTTGATCTGGTGGCCATAGTTAGTGTGACTTCTTGGTTGGTGCTTATGTTCCTTAAGTCAAGTTGAGGATAATATGAGGCTGCCATATGTTGTCAATGCACTAACTAACTTTTAGAACCCTAGTTATCCCATCTTGGCCTTTAGAAAGTAGTGAGGTAACCGGCTTTGGTGCAGACTGAAGTTGGTTGACACTCGATACTACACTCATTGAGATCTTAAACTTGGAGGGTTTTGGTTGGCAAGTAAGTTGCCTTCTGAACAACCACCCTTGTGAAGGATCAATGATATTGAGATCCCTTAGAACCTGGTTACTTTTGTAGGACAGGATGAACCATCTAACTTCAGGGGAGGGTATTGACCTTTAAACCTCATGCAAGCCTTTAAACCTAGGGCTATTGTGTGACTTGTTTGTGTGTGCCACATGTTTGTGATTGAACATAACATCATGGCATCATCATGCATCATAAGCATAGCATTTTCACTAACCATTTCAAGGACCAAAGGATTTATCTTTGTTCTTTGTTGCAGGTCATGACTTCTGCTCGTAGAAACACTATCAGGATCAACTTTGTGGGCATACCTGCTAAGCTTAAAGAGTTGGTTTCTCAAGTACCTGATCACTCCCAGTTCATCAAGAGACATGGTCACCTATTGGATCTAGTCACTTCAGGGTTCAACGAAGATATGATGGGTGTCCTATTCCAGTTCTTTGACCCTAAGCACCATTGCTTTACATTCCCTGACTACCAGCTGGTTCCAACCATGGAAGAGTTCTCTAAACTTCTGGGTATACCTGTTCTTGATCAAAGACCCTTCACAGGTTTGGAGAAGGAGCTTAAACCAGAGGTTATTACTTCAGCTCTACATCTAAAGAAGTCTGACATTGTTCTAGAAACGAGAAGCGGAGTCAAGGGTATTCTTGTCAAGGTGTTGATAGAAAGAGCTCAGTTGTTCTTGAAGGCCATGAGCTATGATGCTTTTGAGGAGATCTTAGCCTTGCTGATATATGGCTTAGTGTTGTTCCCCAATCCAGATCAGTTCATAGACGTTCATGCCATCAACATATTCCTGAGTCACAATCCAGTGCCTACATTTCTTGGAGACATACTACATTCTCTTCACAGCCGTACTACAAGGGCAAGAGGAACTTTGATGTGCTGCATACCTTTGCTTTCTAGGTGGTTTATTTCTCACCTTCCTCGCTCAGTAATGAAGAATGAGCAAGGGTTCAGATGGTCCAAGAGGATCATGTCACTTTCTCACTCAGACATCCATTGGTGCTCCAGATCTATGGAGAATGTCATCATCATTGACCGTTGTTGGGAATTTCCTAATGTGCCACTTCTAGGCATAAGAGGAGGCATCACCTACAACCCCTCTCTAGCTTTACGACAGTTTGGTTACGCTCGAAGCGATGGTCCACATGACATGTTGATTCAGGGCATTGTGTTTGATTACGACAACGATCTTCAAGGTTACCGTCAGAGATTCATACGAGCCTGGGGAAAAGTAAACAGGGTTGATAGCAAGACACTGGAGCCTAAGTACACTATTCCTATGGAGGCTTATCTCAGATGGGTGCGATCTCGTGCTCAGACTCTCATGATGCCATATCCTGCCGTCCTACCAGTTACCATGGAACCTGTTGCTGAAGGAGACACTGCTTATACCATCCTTCACCCAGACATGCCTACTGATATGGAAGACTTGTAGAGATCATGGATCCAACTGAAGGAGCAAAGGGATACTTTCGAGGTTCATTACAAAGCAAGCCAAGAAAGAATCCTGGAACTAACAAAGCAACTTCACGAGGAACGAAATCTCAATTCATACCTCAACACAAAGAGGAAGCGTCCATGGGAGACTTAAAACCCCATCTTTTGTACTTATTTCATTTCATTTTTTGTAAGCCTAAGAGGCAAAACAAATTTATTACTAATAAAAGTTACTTTCTTGTTTGTTTAAGCAAATTTAAATCCTGCGGTCCTTGAAAACATCGCATATGCATTCACATATCATTTCATTACATCACAGGTTTATAATTGTGCACAGGTTTCTCATCTTCTCGCTGTTTATTTCAGCAATGGCTCTTGAACAATCAGTTAAGGATCTCCAGACACAAAATGCACAGTTCCAAGAGCTGATCTTGAACCTGTCCAAGGGGCAGGATGAATTGAAGGCACTGCTGGACAAGAAGACCAAGAAGACTAGAAGGTCAGCTGGTTTGATCAACATGGGAAGAAGGTTCAAAGGTCTTGCCAAGACCAAAGAACCAGCTGAAGACTATGAATCTGAGGAATCTGAAAAAGAGGGAGGCAGTCTCCACAACACCATGGGGGACTCTGATTCTGAGGCTAATTACTACCATGAGCCTAATGAAGACAAATTCAAGATGCTGGTGGATAGGATGGATGCTATGGAGTTGCAGAAATCATCTGGGCTGGATTTTGAAGATTTGAGTCTGATATCTGGGGTAGTCATACCCGTTGGTTTCAAGATTCCTACCTTCGTTGTTTATGATGGGATCTCATGTCCCAAGCTGCATCTGAGGTCTTATGTCAGAAGAATTCAACCTCACACTGCTGATAAGAAATTGTGGATCCATTTTTTTCAAGAGAGCTTATCTGGAGCTCAGTTGGAGTGGTATTATCAGTTGGAGAGTGTCAATATCAGGGACTGGAATGATCTTGCTGAAGCTTTCTATAAGCAGTATCAATACAATGCTGACTTAGCCCCCACTCGCATGCAGCTTCAGAGCATGTCTATGGGTGCCAAAGAAAGTTTCAAAGAGTATGCTCAGAAGTGGAGAGATTTAGCTGGAAGAGTTCAACCCCCTTTGACTGACAGGGAATTGGTTGATATGTTCATGTGTACGCTGAATGGTCCGTTTTACAGTCATCTCATTGGAATCTCATCATCTGGCTTCACTGAGTTGATTATGACAGGAGAGTGAGTAGAAAATGGTATAAAGAATGGTAAGATCCAAGTGGGTACTTCCTCATCAGGTGCTGCAAAGAAACCTCCCACTGGAAAGAAAGAATCCAATGTTGTTTATGGTCAACCTGATCGTAATAGAAGGCATCAATCTGTTAGTGCAGTTCATATTTCAAATCCAACTCCTGCAACAACAGAGCAGCCACAGGGCAACCAACAGAGGGCTAGAAGACAGTTCACGAAGATCAACATGTCAATGGCTCAGGCATTGCAACATTTGTTGAAGGCTGAACTTATTACTTTGAAAGAGGCTCCTCAGAATCCTAATGTTACCTCTCCCAGGTACAATCCCAATGCACGATGTGCATATCATTCAAACTGTCAAGGACATGACACTAATAACTGCTGGATCTTGAAGAATAAAATTCAAGATATGATTGATGCTGGAGAAATTGAGTTTGATCCTCCGGGTACTCCAAATGTGATTACTGCTCCAATGCCAAATCACGAGAAGACTGTCAATGCCATTGATGAAGATTTACACATCCATTCAGTTGCGGAGTTGACCACACCATTGTCTGTTATCAAGAAAAAGTTGGTACAAGCTGGGTTCTTTCCAGGTTGTCGTGAAGATTGTTTGTACTGTACCTATAAGCTGGATAGTTGCTTCAGATTGAGAGATGGAATTCAACGTCTCATGGATAAGTATACTATAGTGTTTGAAAGGAGACTGTCTTCTGTAGAAAGTATGGTGGAGCATATTACTAGAGGTAAGAAGATTGAAGAGGTTGATATGGTTGACAAAGTGCCAGTCAGAATCACTTCAAAGGGACCTATTAAAATCACCCATCAGGGTCCAATCAGGATTACTGCTGAAGGTCCTGTGAAAGTTGTTGCTGAAGCCAGAGTGGCTCCTATGGTCATTACTACTCCTGGTCCTATTCCGTATACGTCTGATAAAGCCGTGCCTTGGCACTATGGATCTGATGTCTACATCCATGGTGTTAAGCAAGAGCCCTTAGCTGATGTTCCTGTTGATGTTGACAATATTGCTGGATCTAGTAAGATCACACGTAGTGGAAGAGTCTTCTCATCTCCAGTTTCTTCTAAGAATGCAGCTACTCCTCCTGCTACTTCCACCACTGATGCTCGGGGCAAAGGTCCTGTTATTGAGCCTGTGTCTACTGATGTGCCAGCTACTGATGATCTCTCTAAGCAGATGGAAGAAGTATTGAAAATCATTCGCAAGAGTGATTATGACATTGTTGATCAACTGGGGCATACTCCCTCAAAGATTTCTATGATGTCCTTGTTGTTATGTTTTGAGGCTCATGCCAAGTCCTTGATCAAGTTTCTGAAGACTGCTCATGTACCCAATGCTATCTCTGTTGACCAGTTTGAGAATTGTGTTGCCCACCTGACTTATGATAATGGGTTAGGGTTTTTTGATGCTGATTTGACCCCTGCCAAGAGAGATCATAACAGGGCCTTGCATATCTCAATTGAATGCAGGGGCACTACCCTGTCACATGTATTGATAGACAATGGTTCCTCTTTGAATGTGTTGCCCAAGGAAGTCCTGAATAAGCTGAGTCCTAAAGATGCTGTGCTGAAGCCCAGTAATATTGTGGTGAAGGCTTTTGATGGTTCTAGAAGAGTAGTGCATGGGGAAATTGATCTTCCAATCAAAGTTAGCTCCCAGGTGTTTACTGCTACATTTTATGTGATGGATATTCGTCCTTCATACTCTTGTCTGCTTGGTCGTCCCTGGATCCATGGGGCAGGTGTTGTAACCTCTACACTGCATCAGAAGCTGAGATATCCGGTGGAAGGAAAGGTTGTTATCGTCTATGGAGAAGAAGAATACTTTGTTAGCCATGTAAACACTTTCAAGTATCTGGAAATGGAAGGTGAATACATTGAAACTCCATGTCAGACATTTGAAGTGGTTCCCTGGGTTGTTAATGATTATGTAGCTCCTCCTGTTGCGAAGAAGGTTCCTGTGGTCACCAGAAAACCTCCAACAATGGCAATGGCCTCCCTCAATGATGCTAGAGCTGTGGTGGATGAAGGTGGTTGTACTATTTGGGGTCAGCTTCCTGATATTCCATACAAGTCTGACAAGTTTGGTTTGGGTTTCACTGCAGATTCCCAGAAGGCTGTTCGTCGTGCTCATGCTGTTCGTATCACCAATCAAGGGGTTACGAAAGATCAGATTAATGCTGTGGGAGACTATGAGGAAGACTACAATCTGGATGATTGGATTTTTCCTACTGTGGGTGCTGGACTCAATAATTGGAAAGCTGAAGATGTTATCCCTATCTCCTTTAGTCAGGAGTAAATACTATTACTGTGTTGTTGCTTTTTAACTTTGTAATTTTTTTTGAACAATTGAACTCTTAAGCCATGTGCCTTACCCGGGGCACAATGGTGTGCTTGTCACGGGCTGTCATTTCATTTGCATACTTCATTCAATAAAATCAGTGGACGTTTCGTTTTCGTAAATATTGTGTTCCTTGTCTTTCTTTTTCTTTTATTTTTGTTTTATCAGCTATGTGTTCTTACACACACCCACATCACTAAAATGCAGATCCTCATCCACTCTGGATCCTGTTGATAACAGTTCTACTATTGCCAATTATAATTTCGAGAATCCGATCTATCAAACTGAAGAAGGAAATGAGGACGATTGTGAAATACCTGTAGAGCTTGCTAGGTTGTTACAACAAGAAGAGAAAGCTATACAGCCACATGAAGAGCCAGTCGAAGTTGTGAATCTGGGAACTGAAGAAAACAGAAAAGAGGTCAAGATAGGGGTTGATTTAGAGGACAGTGTCAAGAGCAGATTGATTCAGATGTTACGTGACTATGTGGAGATCTTTGCTTGGTCTTATGAAGATATGCCAGGATTGGATACAGACATTGTGGTTCACCGTTTACCAGTAAAAGAAGATTGTCGTCCAAAGAAGCAGAAGGTTCGTCGTATGCGTCCTGAAATGTCAGAAAAGATCAAAGCAGAGGTAATGAAACAGTTCAATGCAGGGTTCTTAGCAGTGACTTCTTATCCTCAGTGGGTTGCAAATGTGGTACCAGTTCCTAAGAAAGATGGTAAGGTACGTATGTGTGTAGACTACAGAGATTTGAACAAAGCTAGCCCCAAAGATGACTTTCCACTTCCTCATATTGATATTCTGGTAAACAACACTGCTCAGCATAAGGTATTCTCTTTTATGGATGGTTTCTCTGGTTACAATCAAATCAAGATGGCTCCTGAAGACATGGAGAAGACAACATTTGTGACACAGTGGGGCACTTTTTGCTATAAGGTGATGCCATTTGGTTTGAAGAATGCAGGGGCAACATATCAGCGTGCTATGGTGGCTTTGTTTCATGATATGATTCATCATGAGATAGAGGTATATGTGGATGATATGATAGCCAGGTCTCAGAATGAAGAACAACATCTTGATCATTTGCATAAACTGTTTGAAAGGTTGAAGAAATACAAGTTGAGATTGAACCCAAACAAGTGTACTTTTGGAGTTAGATCTGGAAAACTCCTGGGTTTCATTGTCAGTGGAAAAGGTATAGAAGTGGATCCTGCAAAAGTGAAAGCTATACGAGAGATGCCAGCTCCCCGTACTGAGAAGGAGGTTAGAGGTTTCTTGGGACGATTGAATTACATTGCAAGATTTATTTCCCAATTAACTGCCATCTGTGAGCCAATCTTTAAGTTATTGAAGAAAGATCAGGTGATGGAATGGAATGATGAGTGCCAGACTGCCTTTGATGAAATTAAGAGATATCTGCTAGAACCTCCAATTTTGATGCCACCAGTTGATGGAAGACCATTGATTATGTACTTAACAGTGTTAGACAACTCAATGGGGTGTGTGTTGGGGCAACATGACGAGTCTGGTCGAAAAGAGCAGGCAATATACTACCATAGCAAAAAGTTTACCGACTGTGAAACAAGATACTCACTGCTCGAGAAAACTTGCTGCGCTTTGGCATGGGCTGCTCGCCGACTAAGACAGTATATGTTGACTCATACTACCTTATTGATTTCAAAGATGGATCCAATCAAGTACATATTTGAGAAACCTGCTCTCTCCGAAAGAATTGCAAGATGGCAAATGATCTTGACAGAATATGATATACAGTATACTACTCAGAAGGCCATTAAGGGAAGTGTTGTAGCAGATCATTTGGCTCATCAAGCAGTAGATGATTACCAGTCAATGAGTTTTGAGTTCCCCGATGAAGACATTATGATTATTACCAAAGAACCTGGACAATATGACGGACCTGAACAGGGATCCCGATGGACTATGGTTTTTGATGGTGCCTCTAATGCACTTGGTAATGGTGTTGGTGTTGTGATTAGTTCCCCTGAAGGTTGTCATACCCCGATTACTGCCAGACTTTGTTTCTATTGTACCAACAACATGGATGAGTATGAGGCATGTATCCTGGGTATTAAAGCTGCTATTGATATGAAGATTCAGTTCCTTGATGTGTATGGAGATTCAGCCATGGTAGTAAGTCAGATTAAAGGATATTGGGATACCAAGCATGATAATCTCATTCCTTACAGAGAGCATGTGTTGTCTTTGATCCCACATTTCAAAGAGATTACCTTTGGACATATTCCACGAAGAGAAAATCAGTTGGCAGATGCTTTGGCCACCATGGCATCTATGTTTGAAATCAGTTGGGATGATGAAGCTCCCAAGATTACTATTGATAGATTTGAGAAGCCTGCATACTGCAATGAGATTGACACTGAAGGGGCAGAGGAGAAACCTTGGTTCTATGAAGTAAAAAGATATCTTGAAGCTCAGGAGTTCCCTGAAGGGGCATCTGTCAAAGATAGGAAGTTTCTGAGAAGGTTTTCTGCTAAGTTCTTTTTGAGTAATGGCATTTTGTACAAGCGCAATCATGATTCAACTTTGCTTCGTTGTGTGGATAAGAAGGAAGCAACTGAGATTATGGAAGATATGCATGATGGGATCTTTGGCACTCATTCTAGTGGTCATACTATGGCAAAGAAGATATTGAGAGCAGGTTACTATTGGTCTACCATGGAAGCTGATTGCTATCAACACTCCAGAACATGTCACAAATGTCAAATCTATGCTGATAAAGTCCATGTACCTCCATCACCATTGAATGTGTTGACTGCTCCTTGGCCCTTTGCCATGTGGGGCATTGATATGATTGGTGAGATCAAGCCTACTGCTTCTAATGGGCATCGTTTCATCCTGGTTGCTATTGATTATTTCACGAAGTGGGTGGAAGCAGCTTCATTTGCATCTGTTACCAAGAATGTTGTGGCTCGATTCATTAAGAATAATCTCATATGTAGGTATGGCATCCCTGAAAGGATTATCACTGACAATGGCTCTAATTTGAACAACACTATGATTACTGATCTCTGCACGCAGTTCAAGATTAAGCATCACAACTCTTCTCCGTATCGTCCGAAGATGAATGGGGCAGTTGAAGCTGCTAATAAGAACATTAAGAAGATTGTACAGAAGATGACTGTTACTTATAAGGATTGTCATGAGATGTTACCATTTGCTCTTCATGGTTATCGTACCACAATACGTACTTCAACAGGGGCAACCCCATTCTCCTTGGTCTATGGTATGGAAGCAGTTCTGCCCATTGAAGTTCAGATTCCCTCCTTAAGAATTATGAAGGATGCAGGCTTGGATGAAGATGAGTGGATTCAGACTCGACTTGACCAGATAAATTTGATTGATGAGAAGAGGTTAGCAGCAGTTTGTCATGGCCAGATGTACCAGAAACGAATGATCAAAGCTTTTAACAAGAAGGTTAAGCCAAAGGTATATCAAGCTGGTGACTTGGTAATCAAGCGTATCATATTACCACAGGGTGATCCTAGGGGCAAGTGGACTCCAACATATGAAGGACCATTTGTAGTCAAGACAGTGTTCTCAGGAGGTGCCATGATACTCACTACAATGGATGGTGAAGAATTCCCACAGTCTGTAAACGCAGACATAGTTAAAAAATACTACGCATAAAAAGAGACCCGCTAGGTTGACAGGCCTAGGCAAAAATAAGGGCATCCCGGCAAACCAAAAGGGTTTGGGCAAAAATTAGGGATAGATATAAAAAGATGTACACCCGGCAAGTCGAAAACCTGAAAAGGCGGCTTGGGCAAAAAAGGGTATCCCGGTGGATTGAAAACCTGAAAGGGCAATCCAGGCAAAAGTTAGGGATTAAAGCGTATGACTATGTCTCGTTTGGATCACCCATGAAACTGCAACCAGTTGTGATACTTACTCAAGTTCGAACAGATAAAGCTTAATCCAATCATTTCCGTCTCAACAGCAGAAGATGAGACACTTGAAGATAATGGCAATAGTAGAATTGAAACTCAATAGGATTATTTCCCCACATAGCTGATTTTCTTTGTTTTATAAAACTATATGACAAAATCATCTTACTAGGGTTTATGTCTCCTTGTACAAACTTACCCGTTTATGGGTCACTTTTTGATATAAATAAAATTCCATCTTTCGAATCCAGATTTACTTTTACCCTATTTACATAAGCGAAACGTCCATTGGTTGTGTTTGAATGCATGTATGCTTTTTAATATGATTGATGTTTACCAAAAATGCATGTATGCTTTTTAATATGATTGATGTTTACCAGAAATGCATAAAATGCAGTAATAGTATTTACTAAGGACGAACGAGGGAAGGATTTCAACGAAGCTTCGCCGGTTCATCTCTAACAAGACAACTGCAAATCCTCAGTAGGGCAAATCCATCTTCATAAAGTCACATCTCCCCTGGAATTTATATCCATCTCTTTTATCCTCATACGGATATTCGGGAATTTACTTTCCAGTAAAGGTACGACGAACGAAGACGGGGTATCTACTCTACTATCAAACGAAGACGGAAGGTTATATATACCTTGCTATCCCCAGCAGACGGGAGGTTATATATACCTTGCTATCCCTAGCAGACGGGAGGTTATGTTATCCCCAGCACACGAGAAGGTTATGTATAATATATTATCAAACAAGACAGGAACGAGTTTCTCATATTCTTCAACAAATCGGGATTTATTTTCCCCGGCCAGCAGTTGTTATACGAAGATATCCAGATGCTTCAGGCAGTGTCATATCATACATCCATCATTTACATCATACTATAACATATATATCCATAGATACATAGTACATTACCTAAGTGCATCATATCATACATGCATACATAATGCATAAACTAATAATATTATACGGAATGCTACTTTGTTTTCAGGTTAATTATCCAGCAAACAGACTTACAATTATCAGGATTGCTTTATCCTCCTGAAAGATTATTACCTCAGGACTGCTTCATTCTCCTGACAGCTTATTACTACCTCAGGACTGCTTTATCCTCCTGAAAACTCATTTCTCAGGGCTGCTTTATCCTCCTGACAGACTATCATCACTTCAGGGCTGCTTCACCCTCCTGAAAACTCCTATTACATCAGGAATGCTTTATCCTCCTGAAAGCATATCACTATATCAAGGCTGCTTCATCCTCTTGAAAATTCCTAGTACATCAGGATTGCTTCATCCTCCTGGAATCATATTATCAATACCTCAGGATTGCTTTATCCTCCTGACAGCTTCTTGTACCTCAGGATTGCTTTATCCCCCTGACAGCTATCATTATACCTTCATACTCAGGACTGCTTTATCCTCCTGAAATCATACCATGGCCTCAGGACTGATCCATCCTCCTGACAACTATCATTATATCTCCATATTTTGGACTGCTTTATCCTCCAAGAAATGTACATGAAATATTTTTTTCCAAGTGGCATCTTTAAGCCCACTCAGGCAGATTCAATTAACCCTCTGTATTACTTTATGCACTGGTGAGTGCAAATTTTTGGGCTTTTGTGTTCAATCCCCTTCAACCTTCCAGGTTACGACTGGCAAATATACCAATCTAACCCCTCGGGTTTCAGAAAATTGAACAGGGCCAGCTGTTGCACCCCAAAATTTGCCCTCACAATATAAAACTTTGTGTGCTAAGAAGGTTCACAAGGTTCACAAGATTCACAATACTTTCAAGACCTTTCATGAGGTTCATAAAGTCTACAAGTCACTTTATGAGGTTCACAAGATTCACAAGGTTCACAATACCTCCCATGAGGTTCACAAGACATTTTATGATGGTTCACAAGGTTCACAAAGTTCACAATTGGTCAGAAGAGTTGACAATCCCCTCAGACAATGCACCTCCTAAGCAGTGCATCCAAAACTAGGGTTTTGACTTTAATCAGGCTAAATGGACTTCCAAGACTTCAAGTGAGCTTCATAACATCTTATATGTGTTTAAGAACCCCCATGACAAGTTTCAAGACTTTTCTCAAAAGTTTGCTCAGTCAGATGATCAGATAAGTCAAAATCAGTCAAAGTAGTTAAAAAGTCAAACTGAGGTCAACTGTGGTCAAACCAAAGTCAAACTTCATGATTTTTTTGCCAACATCAAGTATATGAGGTAAAATTCATCATTTGATCAAGGTTTGATCATGATTCATCAAGGAGATTCCAGATCATCAAGAATCAGGAGTTTCTAAATTAGGGTTTCCTCTGTAAAAGTCAACTGAACTTTGACCAGCCATAACTTTCACATACTTCATCACCAAGTCTCCATCCAAAGCTCATTTTGAAGGAAATTGAATTCTATACAACTTTGTGTCTCACAAGCCAAGCCCAAAAATGCTCCATTTGGAAGGTATGAGCTAAGACATTATAGGTCCTTTTGAAAGTCAACAAAAAGTCAACAACTTCAAAAGGGCATAACTTGAGATTGGTAAATGATATGGACATGAAACCAGTGGGGTTGTTTAGAGGACTCTTCAAGATTTCCAAAATGTCCAAGAACACCCTCATAGCATTAAAATTGAAGGATATGTGCCCTTGCAAAGTTGGGAAATTTTGGGTTGGTTTATGATGAAAATGGAGGTCTAAAACCAATTTTTTCCAAATGGGCTTGCCAAATAATGACCCAACCCATACAACAACTTCATGCACGACCCAAACCATTAAAAATCAGATTTTTATTATTTTTATTTTTATTTTTATTTATTTTGATTTAATTCATTAAAAATCATTTTAAATAAAAATAAAATATGAAAATAAGAAATTTGATTTGGATCAAGCTTCTAGAAAGTCTTAAATATTGATTTGAATTGAAGAGGAAAGAAATCATGAGGTTTGGCCAAAAATAGCAAGCATTCACACATGAATATTTGATTTTTAAGGCATGATCATTGTGGATCTTTTCATATCAAATTCTTCACACAACCAATCAATTTTTTGACCTAAAATCAATCACCTATAAGTACTAAACACAACCCCATTGCAAGCCACGAATTTCAGTAGCCTCAAGAGTAAGTTCCATTGTTCAAAATTCCTCTCAAAACTCACATTCGGATTCTTTGATTCAGGACCTTTGAAGGTAAAATAAGAACATAGCAATGTTCCTTGGACCTCATTGAAGCATTATCATCACTCATATGCATCAAAACCATGCTATATTGCTCAACCCGAATCCACCTTGTTCTTGAAAATAATTTTTTCGATTTCATTAATTTGTTGCTTTTCCATGAATTTTGTTTGCATAATCTTGTTTGTGATGTTGTGTAGAACGTTTCTGGATCATTAAACCAAAGCTTCACTGCCTAGAATGGATTCGGCCATGATTAGGGTTTTGACCTCCAAATTAGGGTTCTTCGATTCACTAAATATAAATGAATTTGAAGAACATAGGGATGTTGTGTGAACAATAAGGATCATAAAACACTAATCAATTTCATGAATTGGTACTGTTTTGTTGGAGTTTTCATTTTCGCAGGTTTGAAGGATGGAAGAACACGCAACAAATTTCGCAGGAAAAATGGCATGAAGTTTCGCAGGTAATTTGGAGAAGAAGAAGGCTGTTTGCGCGCGTTTTAAAAATTCAAATTGTATTTTAAATATTTTATGTTTTGTTGCTGGTTTGTTATCACAAGCACACGCTTGTCCTGGTGGTAAGACGCGCATGCATGTTGTTCATGAACCTGGGTTCGAGTCCTGGTTCTCCAACTTTTGTTTATTTTTTAGTTTATTTACTAGGTATTATATATTATGCATTGTAGTTGATATGTTAACAGATTGGCTCACCTAGCTGGGATGGTTATGCGTGTATGTGTTTATTCAAGAGGTCCTGGGTTCAATCCTCCCCCAGGCCTTTTGTTTTTTCCATTATTTTTCTGATTATTGGTTTGAAAGAACAAAACAACTTGAAGGTCATTATTCTTGCACTACCAGCGCGTGGCCCAGTGGTAGGACATGGATATTGTGAAACAAAGCCTCCTGGGTTCAAATCCCAGCAAGGTGAGTTTTTTTTGTTATTTTTTTTTCTATTTTATGTTATTTAATTGATTTTGTCTAAATTATTATAAATATATAATTAAATAATTTTATAAATACATAGTCAATAGTTTCTAATATTCAAAAATCATATTTTTTTCAAAAATCATATTTTTTTCAAAAATCATTTCTTTTATTATGTAATTATAATATATGTATATTAATTAAAACAATTTTGTATATTATATTATAAACTCTTAAATATTTTCCTAACAAAACCCTAATTTTGTAAACCCTAATTTATTTTCTAAATAATAAAAAAACTAATTTTATCTTATGATTTAAATTTATAATTTTTTGTAAATATAATTATAACCTATTTTCTTTATATAATATGTAAATATTTTTATAATTTGTTTGTAATCTAAATTATATATATAAATAATTTCTTTTAAATATGTGTTTAGAAGTAATTGGACTTATGATAATTTAATTTTGTAATATGTTTAAAAATAATTTAATAATTTGTACATAAATTAAAATGTTATAATAATTATTTAATTATTCATAGTTCCCCTTATTTTAAATAATTGTCTATATTAAAAATCTAATCTTTTGTTTATTATTTTAATTATGTTCTTGATAATTCTATTTATTTTAATTATTGTTATTATTACTAATCATATTATTACTAATCCATTTATCTTTTAATTATGCTTATTATTATTATTTCACTAACCCAATTTATTTTTAATTATTATTATTACTAACCCCTATTATAATTATTATTGCTTATTTATTTATTTTTGCTTATTTATTTATATCTTGCTTATTTATTTATTTTTTGCTATTTATTTTTTAATTGCTTATTATAATTATTGTAATTGCTCCTTGGTGTAAATTTTTGTAAATATTTAATTTATTTAATTTTCATGCCATGGTTAGTAAAATAGGGAGTGGAAATATGTATTATACTTAAAATTGAATTTAGATCATTTTAATTAAAAGATAAATTAAATTGAACACTCACACACGTAAGTCGATTTTTAATCGCCATCTCACTTTCTAGGGCTACCTCTCAATGTTGCCTAATCATAAGGTCAAGTGGGGTGTATAAAGCAAGTCCCTTAAAAGAAAAGTCATCAAGTCCCTAAATGGTTGCCTTCATAAAGATCAAGTCCCTTTCGAATAATGATGACAGTCCCTCCAAAAATTGCTTAATACACCCTACAATTGCCTTCATTTAACAGATGTCCCTCACTTGTCCCTCACATCCAAGGTAATGACTACCTATTCCTTAATAATAGGGATAGTCTTACCATTTAAAGGATAAAGAACAGAAAGACTTAAAACTTTAGGGTAGGTTCCTCATAGTTGCTTGCTCACTTCATTTAAAAACTTTTCAAACACTTTACCAATTTCAAACAAATTTTCAAACACAAGTTTTTACGCATCCGTACATGGATCATTATTAACTCTTATGAAAATTTTTATTCACACACTTCACATTTTCAAAAACAATTCAAAGTGAGCTAAGTAACTAAGAGCCCATGGATAACCATGGATGTAAAGGGTGCTAACACCTTCCCTTTACATAACCTACCCCCCGGACCCAAAAATCTTTTAAAGGTCTTTCCTGTTCTTTTATGCCTTTCCTTTGGATAAAATAAAAGTCGGTGGCGACTCTTGCTATCCGCAACATAACTAAAGTCAGTTCTCCCACCGTGTTACAGTATGTAACACATCAGAGTCCCTCGCGCCTTTGTAGTACGAGTGTGAAGAGAGTGCAAGATATCTCCAAGCAAGGTAGGCACAGGATTATGAGTCAGAAGTATGTTAATGGCGTACACATATATGAATTTGTCCAGATTAGGGAACAACACCAAACCATAAATTAACAAGGTCAAGATCTCTTCAAAAGCATTGTAACTCATAGCTTCCAAGAATACCTGGGCTCTCTCTAACAATACGTTAGCAAGAATACCCTTAACTTCATTTCTTGTTTCAAATATAATGTCTGACTTCTTCAGATGTAAGGTTGTTGCAATAATTTTTGGTTTAGGCTCCTTCTCTAGATCTGTGAATGGTTTCTGATCAAGAATAGGCACACCAAGTAGTTTGGAGAATTCTTCCATTGTGGGCACCAACTGATAATCGGGAAACGTGAAACAGTGTTGTTTAGGGTCAAGGAACTGGAACAAAACACTCATCATGTCTTCATTAAACCCTGAAGTAACCGAATCAAGTAGATGACCATGCTTCTTGATGAATTGAGATCTTTCAGGAACTTTAGAGACCAATTCCTTAAGCTTGGAGAGTATCCTTACAAAGTTTATCCGGATAGTATTCCTACGAACGGAATCCATAACCTGCAACAAAGAACAAAGATAAATCCTTTGGTCCTTGAAATGGTTAGTGAAAATGATATATTATGATGTCATGATGTTATGATGTTATGTTTAAAGCAAGTAAATGGAAAACACAAACAAGTCACACAAGGGCCTTAGGTTTAAAGGCTTGCATGAAGCTCATAGGTAAGTACCCTCCCCATTGAAGTTAGTTGGTTCAACCTGTCCTAGCAAAAGTAACCGGGTTCTAAGGAATCTCAATATCACTGATTTTTTTCAAAGGCTATTGTTCAGTATGGAAACTGACTTGCCCACAAAAACATCCCAAGATTAGAATCTCAATGAGCGTAGCATCGAGTATCAACCAACTTTAGACTGTACCAAATCCGGCTATCTCACTACTTTCTATTTGCCAAGATGGGTGAATTATGGTTCTAAAGGTAAGTTAGTGTAAATGACACCATATGGCAGCCTGATGTTATCCTCAACTGAGTTGAAGAACATCATAATCAACCAACATGTCACACTAACAGTAGCCACCAGATCAACCATATTGGTAATGTCATAATGTTTCCTTGGTCTATTGCCACTTACCTAAGGTACACTAGATTTGAGTTAGGATCTTTCTCGTAGTAGCCCCAAAACGAGTACCCTTAAAAATAAAGCAACCAATTCAAACAAGTAAAGTGTCCTAACTCTAAGGTAACCCCTCTTTTAAATAGTTTTCCCCAGCAGAGTCGCCAGTTTTGTAACACGGTGGGAGAACTGACTTGGTCATTTTTGTTCACAAAAACTATGTTGCGAATAGCAAGAGTCGCTGCTGACTTTTATTTTATCCAATAAAGAAAGGAATAAAATAACAGGAAAGACCTTTGAAAAAGATTTAAGTTTGGGGGGTAAGTTATACAAAGGGAAGGTGTTAGCACCCTTTGTATCCATGGTTATCCATGGGCTCTTAACTGCTTAGCTCACTTTACGTTTTTTTTTTTAAAATGGTGGTGGTGTATTTAGAAAAAATTCCATCTTTGTAATGATTCTCGTATGAATGTATACAAAGTGTTTTTTGGAAAGTTTTTGAAAATGTGAGGTGTAAAGAGTAATTTGGCTTTTGAAATGATAAGCAAGCAGTTAAGGGCATCCTACCTACTCAAGGTCGTTCATGTTATTTTTCTTTCCTTAGGGATAAAATTGTCCTTACTATTAGTTAGTAAGTAGTCTTATCCTTGGATTTGAGGGATGGGCATAGGGTCATCGTATGGTCATAGAAGGCAACCTTGTAGGGGTATCTTAGTAATTTGAAGGGGCAGTCATCATTTTCGTAGGGTCATCGAGGGACTAGATATTTTATTCGTAGGGACTTGAAGGGACAACGAGGGACTATGCTAATTTATCTGAAGGGACTAGATTATTTTAAACTCACGCAACTTTACTAAGATACCCCCATGTTCAAGAGACTTGACCATATTGTAAGGCAACAAAGAGGAGAGACCCTAGGGGTGCTGATGGTGATCGTATAACAACCGACTTACGTGTGTGAATGAAGTGTGTTAATTACAATTATTTATCTTAGAAATTAGTGGGCTAAGTACAATTATTTTTGCATACATTCTTTTCACACCCTACGTTTACTAACCACGCAATTAATATTTTTTTTAAAATGCAGAACATAAACCCTAGACTATTACATCATGGGGAGGGGGATACATTTTGATTTTTAGGGGAGTGCGGAAAATAAAAGCCTAATTAACTATTACAAACCAAGAGAAGTTACATAATTAATTAAAAAAAATGATAAAAGAAATCTACTCTATTACATTAATTATATAATTTTCTAAGAATAATAATAAAATTAATAAAGAAATTAATTAATTAAAATTTCATTAAGAAAATAAATTTAGGTCAAAAATATTAATTTATCTAGGATTAGGGTTTAGAAAACAAAAATTGATATTAAAATTGGTTTATTTAATTATTTAAAAAAAATTCGTCCCTTGCTTTGTGGTCTTGTTGTGTGTTTATAGGAGAATGAAATTAGGTCAAATTTTGGGCTTTTTGAGATGAATTTAAGGTTGCTTGAGGATGAAGTTAGGAGGTTTCTAGTTTGATCAAAATTTGATTTTAAGACCTTCTCTTTTGGTTTTGCACGAAATTGGATCCTTATAATGATCATAAACATCAAATATTTGATCCTAAAATAGTCCTAAGATCAAATATTTGATTGTTCAATATTTATCTTAATTAAAATTGAATTTAAATGAATTAAATCCAATATAATATAAAATAAATATAAAAATTCAGATATTATGATCTATGGGCCGTGAATAATCTAATAATTATGTTTGGGTTAGAAAAATATGGGCCCATTTGGAAGAAACTTGAGTTTTGGTCATTATTTACTTCATACACCTTCTCAAAATTGCCTAACTTCAACAATTCATAAATCTCTCAATTTTTATCTCATGTATGTGTTCTAGGACTTTTTAGAAAGCTTAGAGTGTCCTCTAGCTACTCCTTTTGGTCCCATGTCCATTTGATCTTTCATGTTCAAGTTATGAGCTTTTGAAAAAGTTGAATTTTTGTTGACTTTTAAAAGGACCAGTAATGTCTTGACTCATATCTCTCAAATGAAGCATTTTTGGCCTTGGGTTGTGAGACATAAAGTTGTAGGGAATTTAATTTCCTTAAAAATGAGCTTTGGATGGAAAAAATTTTATGAAGCATGTGAAAGTTATGGCTAGTCAAAGTACAGTTGACTTTTCCTACACAAACCCTAATTTAGTAACTCCTGATTCTTGATGATTCTGAGGTTTCCGTGATGAATCTTGATAAACCCTTGATCAAATGATGAATTTCACCTCATAATCTTGATGTTGACCAAAAATTTTGAAGTTTGGCTTTGTGTTGACCATAGTTGACTTATTGACCAAGTTAACTTATCTTTGATATTTTGAGCATCTGACTGACCAAACTTGTAGGGAAAGCCTTGAAACTTGACATGAGGATTATTTGAAGTATATGGGATACCATGAAGTCCACTTGAGGCTTTGGAAGTCCAATTTGCCTTGAGAAACTCAAAACCCTGATTTAAGATCCATTGCTTAATTGAGAATCTTGTGACCATGGTCTCTTGAGGTATATTGTCTTGAAGATATGAGGGAAAATTTTGGGATACTACAACTGTAATTGAATTAGGTTAGTTAAAGTCCAAGACTATAACTGTAACGATTTTGAAGCCCAGGTGTGAAGCTTATTTGTGAGAGACTGACTCTTGATTGTTTGTATCTTATATGAAGCCTAAGATGAGAGGTTGACAATTTTATGGGAGATTGGCTCTGTATGAAGAGTGTTTTTTCTGTTGTTTGATAAAAGTTTTGAGTTCATCAGACATTCCTTTGTTTGGGGAGGTTCAATTGTACAAAGCTCAAAAGGAGGCTATCTTGGTCATTCACCGGGGATAGGTAGACTATTGTATGTGTTTGATTCTAAAGGATTTGTTCCTTGTGTTGTACCCCAAAATTTTCCCTCACATATTCAAGACAATATGTCTCAAGAGGTCTTATAATGATCACAAGATTCTCAATTGCTCAAAGGAATTCCAGGTTTCATCAGACAAGGCCTCCTCCTAGGCGATGAATCTTAAACTAGGGTTTTGAATTTCTCAAAGAAAAATGGACTTCTAAAGCCTCAATTGGACTTCATGAAATCCCACATACTTCAAATAATCCTCATGTCAAGTTTCAAGGCTTTCCCTACAAGTTTGGTCAGTCAGATGCTCAGGATATCAAAAATCAGTTAACTTGGTCAAAAAGTCAACTATGGTCAACATAAAGTCAAACTTCAATATTTTTGGTCAACATAAATATTATAAAGTAATATTAATCATTTGATCAAGGGTTGATCATGATTCATCAAGGGAACCTCAGAATCATTAAGAATCAGGAGTTACTAAATTAGGGTTTTGTGTAGGAAAAGTCAATTGTACTTTGACCACCCATAACTTTTACATGCTTCATCAAAAATTTCCCATCCAAAGCTCATTTTGAAGGAAACTCAATTCCCTACAACTTTGTTTCTCACAAGCCAAGTCCAAAAATACTTCATTTGAGAGATATGAGCCAAGACATTACAGGTCCTTTTAAAAGTCAACAAAAAGTCAACTTTTTCCAAAGCTCATAACTTAAAAATGGAAGATGGAATGGACATGGGATCAAAAGGAGTAGTTATAATACACTCTAAGCTTTCCAAAAAGTCCTAGAACACATACATGAGATACAAATTGAGGGAGTTATGCATTGTTGAAGTTCGGCAATTTTGAGGAGGTGTATGAAGCAAAAATGACCAAAACTCAAGTTTCTTCCAAATGGGCCCATATTTTTCCAACCCAAACTCAATTATAAGATTATGCACGACCCATAGATCATAATATCTAATTTTTTATATTTATTTTATATTATATTGGATTTATTTTATTTAAATTCAATTTTAATTAAGATAAATATTGAAAAATCAAATATTTGATCTTAGGTCTATTTTGGGATCAAATATTTGATGTTTATGATAATTGTAAGTGTCCAAATTCATGAAAGACCAAAATAGTATGATTTCATCTAATTTTTTGACCAAATTGGAAACATATTTTCTTCATCCTCAAGTAACCTCTCAATCCATCACAAAAGCCCACAATCTGACCTAAATTACACCCTCTATGAATACTAATCATCTCCACAAGTCAAGAGGAGGAAATTTTTTATCAAAGTGAGCATACAAAACTTCAAAAAACTCAAGAGTAAGTTGGATTCAGTTTTAGGGTTGCAGTCATTCTCAAGGAGGTTTGAAGGTCCAAGAACATTCCTTAGACTCTTCTGAAGGCCTATCAATCATCATATTGCTCCAAAACCTCATAAAACGCAAGAACCGAATTTTCTTTTTTTGGGTTTTTTTCAATTTTTAGATTTCATATTTATATGCATGATACATCTAATCTCTTTGTATATTTGTGTTTTGTATGATGTGAGCAAGCTATCTGGGCGATCGAATTAAAGTTTAGGGCACCATGGAGAACTAAACTGTTGGTTAATCTGCTATAATTTGTTTCCGCCGATAATTTGAAGGTTGCAGTAGTGATAAGAATTCCAGTCTAACAGGTAAGTCAGGTAAGTGCTACTGTTTCGATTTACTCCGAATTTTTTCCAGAAGTTCAGAAACAAATCGAAGAACAATACTCTTTTAGAATAAAATTCTAAAAGATTTTGACCCTCAAAATCTCAAATTCTTCTTTTTTTTCTATATTATTTGATTTAATTTTCTATTTCCATATTTTCAAAATATTCTAAAAAACGTTGTGTGCTCTTTATTTGATTTTATTAGATTTTTAGCATTGTTTTAATATTTTTTAGATTTTATTTTAATCGCTTTTTTTTATTTTCCATTATTTTAAAATTTGCAGTGATTTTATCTGACTCTGTTTATTTTTATTTTATTCTTCTAATAGCATGATAAAAAACATATCCTCCTCTCATCTTAAAGGCTTACTATTATTCCGATCTTTTCGTTTCGATTATTTTACAATTTCTAAAGATATGTAACTGCTAAAGCCTTGTAATAGTTTAGGTTTATTTTCCGCACTTTACATTTTCGATCATGATTTTTTATATTTATGTATCTCTCCCAAAGCCATGTAATAGTTTAAACTAGAGTTTTATTTTTCTGCACTATAAACTGTTAGATGTATGCTTAATAGGATTGTATGGCAAGACTAAAATCAACTGCTAGCTAACCCTAATTCACAAGATAAAATATCTGAAATCAATATTCACATGGTCAAGTCCCTAGAACGTGGGGGTATCTTAGTAAAAGCTTCCTACGAACAAAATCATCAAGTCCCTTCAAGATAAAAGATCATTGTCCCTTCGAGTTGCCTACGAATAAATGATTTTGTCCCTCGATGACCCTACGAAAAAATGATGATTGTCCCTTCAAATTACTAAGATACCCTTACATGTTGCCTTCTATGAACATACGATGACCTTACGCCCGTCCCTTTAAACATCTAAGGTAAAGACTACTTACTCACTAATAGTAAGGACAATCATACCCCTAAAGAAAAGAAATAACAAGAAAGACCTTACAAACATAGGGTAAGTAGTTCTTAAGTACTTGCTCACTTCTTTTCAAAAACACTCTTTACACCCCACTTTTTCAAACATTTTCAAAACTAAACACTTTGTATAGATCCATACGAGGATTATTGCAAAGTTAAAGACTTATGAAAATATTTTCTAAACACACACTACTCCATTTTTCAAACCAAAGTAAAGTGCGCTAAGCAATTAAGAGCCCATGGATAACCATGGATACAAAGGGTGTTAACACATTCCCTTTGTATAACTTACCCCCCGAACTCAAATCTTTTTAAAGGTCTTACCTATTCTTTTATTCCTTTTCCTTATTGGATAAAATAAAAGTCGGTGGCGACTCTTACTAACCGCAACATAGTTTTTAGAAACAAAAACACCCAAGTCAGTTCTCCCACCGTGTTACACTATGCTTTTAGGAAGCCTTTGAGGGTCCTTGTGTTTAAGCCCAAGAGGAGACTAGGTTACCTTTAAGAGGCCATGGATCCTTAAACAAAGCCTAAGAGGAGGCTGAAGATGGTTTACAGAGAATCATTTCACCAGGAAACTTCTTATATCTGTAAACTCTAGTAAGTTGTAATGATCTTAAGTGTTTTGAATGGTGTATCTGTTTGGATGAAGATAACCTAACTACTTAGATATTCTAATAGATGTCAATATGTACAAATGAAATGCATGCAGACAAATAATGTGTTAGTGAATATGTTGAACATTTTTTTATTATGTCTTTGCTATGGTTTGAGTATTCTTAAATGATTTTTAAGAATGATGTTGGGAGTTACACTGGGAAGCAGAGGCCCAAAATCCCGAGGGAGAAAGATTATAAATATATTTTATATTGTATCCTCTTTGATGATTAAGAAATTCTTTATTGTATTTGCTTTAGTATGAGATAAAGAAAGATAGATTTAAACAGAAAAACCCTAATCTAATAAGCAAACAACAGTTTAAGAAAACAACGAGAAGTTAGAAGGAAAAGAGATGGCTCAAAAGCCAATAATAAGGCTTAAACATAAGGATGCCTATGAAATTTGTTTTGTTTTTTATTTTCTTGTGATTTCATACACATGGTAGGACTTTTAAAGAAAAGTTTCCTACCGCCTAGAAAGTAACTCCACCTGGTTATGTAGCTCAGTCTATTGCAGGTGTATTAGATATTTAATTTGAGAAGATAAAAAGAGAAAGAGGAGATTGAGAAACTATTTAAGAAACCTTTTGAAGGCCAAATGATCAGGGATAAAGCCTAATCAAGTGATGATGGTGAGCACTAGAGAATAACACCCTTGATGATTATAGTGGTCAAACTCAGAGGATCTATCTGATGAACATAAGCATAGAGGACAAATCATAATCAATGATCTTTATATTTTTTAGTGAACCAAAATTGCAAAAGAGAGAAACCCTAGTACTCCAAACCACTGATCCAAGCAACAAGCTTTGATATTAATGAACGCGTGATGTATTAAATGCCTTAATGGAGGGTATGTATGTGAGGAAGATGCAAAGCATAAGCCAAAAGATTTAAGTGAAAATGGTAAGATAAATTTGGGGTATGACAATATGGAAAACTAGAAACTCTATCATTTTCGTCGAAGCTTTTTTTAATATATTAGATTTGTTGTGTTATATCAAGCTCACAATTTGGAAGTGGTCCTTTATTGGAGGAAAATTCTTATTCCAACTATAATTTCTTTGAATTTTGTCAAGCGCCGCTTTTTTGTATGATTTAGTTTTTATTTTGTTCGAATTCTCCTTGTTTCGTTCAATTTTTAGTTCAGTTTAGATTCTTTATTGGAATCTTCTCTTTAATACAATATCAAGGGTTAAAGTATCCCTAATATTCTTTTAATTAAATCACATTGCTTAAAAAAAAGCAATTCAATGCTTTCATATGACTAAAAAAGAAACAGGAAAAAAATGAATGTATAATTAAAACAATATGATTAAATAGTTTATAAATTTCATTCATAATTTAAGATAAAATAAGTGATTTCTTTTTCTTTGGAATGGAGGGAGTATTAGATTTTACTTATTAACATCTGCTTCATGGCTACTTTGTAACGTTAAACTACATCAGATTCTAATATTTTCTCTTTTTTATTTTATTTAAATCTTTATCAAACTTTCGAATATTTCACAGTATGATAGTAAAACTAAAACTTTATGAAAAGTGGTGAATATCTATAATTAACCCTTGCATTGTATTGTCTATATTTAGGCTTTTGTTAATTATAAGAAAGAAGAATGATACCACTCTAAAAATAATAATATATGTGTGTAAAAAAAGAAATAGCATTGTTAGACTTAGAGTTATACATTTTCTTAGACTATAAAGTGTTGGTATGTCTAGAATTTATGATTCGGTTGACAGGTGGATTAGATTAGTAGGACACACACAAGTGAGAAGTCAAAACTTTAGTTTTCTTTTCTTACATTTCTCCTCACCTTAGTATAAGATAACCAAATTAATCAAGATATTAGAATGGTTGGTAGAAAATAATCCTATTAAAGTGTATTTTGATGTGCGGTATTAATTTTGTAAGATTAATTTTGACCACAAGTTAAAAGGAAAGTGATTATTATATTTATGTAAAAGTGAATTAAATAATAAATATCAGTTGAAAATCACACATATATTTAGTTTCATGTTTTGAATTTTAAAATTTGATTTTGAAAGTGTATAATTGATTATGATACATTTAATTTTTCTAATATAGAATTGATATTAATGATATAATTATATTTAAAAAAATCACTTTAAATTAATTAATTTTACAAAATTAATTAATTTAGAATCAATTTGGTCAATACAAAAACGGACATATAAGCTAGGAGAAAATAAGGGCAAGGACAATAAGGTTTAGATGGTGGCAGAGTCCTTGGGAGCGGTTATCATCTCTGGGGAACTAAAATAGGGACGACAATAACAAAATACCACAATTATCAAGAGGAAGAAATGAAGTAGGAAGAAGGTGGGGGAGAAAATGGTCAGAATATTCCTCAACCTTTTGAGCAACTTGCTAGGAAACGCCAATTGGTGGAAGTACAAGTTACATAAGGATCTGTTGAAGAGATAAAGAAACAAGTGAAGAATAGGAAGTAGGAAATCACAGAGGAGGCTAACACAATCACTCTACCAGAGGTGGTGTTGGAAAACCAACATCGCCTTCCTCAATGAAAATCTGAAGTTGGAACTACAGAGGCCTGGGAACCCCCCCCCCCCCCCCCCCGGCGAGTTTGAGCCCTACAAAAGCTTATTCTTCTAAAAAACCAACCTGGTTTTGTTAATGGAAACTATACTAAAAGACCAGGAGTTCCAAAGATTTAAAAGCAGATGTGACTTTACAACCTCTAGCTTTATCAACAGTTTCTCTCATATCTGTGTTCACCACCATTCTAGGTTTCACCCTGATCTTGTTGTGATTAGAATTGAGCTGGAATGCAATAAGGAAACAAGGAGTAGAAGGAGTAATCACATTTTCATATTTGAAGAGGTGTGGACAAAAGATGAGAAGGATGAAAATATGATTAAGCAATGTTGGAATAGTCCTAATAACATGGGAACCAAAATCTCGAAGTTATGCATGTTTTAGGCGATGTATTTAAGAAGTACATATCTAGAGAGATCCGTAAAGAACTAATTAGAATCAAAGAAAATTTGAAGGAAGGGTCTTCTTGGTCTACCAGTAATGAAGGAATTAAAAAGTCGAAAGCTCGGAGAATCAACGTAACAAACTTTAGAAATACGAGGAACTAGTTTTGAGGAAAAGGAGTTGAGTGCTTTGGCTGAACACGAGCGACAGTAACACTAAGTTCTTCCATGGTAAAGAGACACAAAGAAGGAAAACCAATCACATCCAGAAGCTTAAAGATCCTAATGGAATTTGGAGGAAGGGGGATGATAAGTGTGAGAAAATTTTTCCACAATTAATTTTTTGATCTATTCACCACTTCGAATCTTACAAATATAAGAGATAATTGTGAGTCTGTCATAGGGAAACTTAGTAAAGATCACAAGATGTGGTGCATAGGAAATTACACAGTCTAAGAAGTTGAGGAGTCCTTACACCAAATGCATCGGCTGAAGGCCCTAATACCTAATGCGCTTCCAACATTGTTTTCTCAGAAGTATTCATACATAGTTAGGGATGAGGTCAAGAAGTGGTGTTAAATGTAACACCCAAAATATCCCCACGAATTTATAAATAAAATCAGATCAAACCTCCCCCCCCCCCCCCGCGAGTTTGAGCCCTACAAAAGCTTATTCTTCTAAAAAACCCAACCTGGTTTTGTTAATGGAAACTATACTAAAAGACCAGGAGTTCCAAAGATTTAAAAGCAGATGTGACTTTACAACCTCTAGCTTTATCAACAGTTTCTCTCATATCTGTGTTCACCACCATTCTAGGTTTCACCCTGATCTTGTTGTGATTAGAATTGAGCTGGAATGCAATAAGGAAACAAGGAGTAGAAGGAGTAATCACATTTTCATATTTGAAGAAGTGTGGACAAAAGATGAGAAGGATGAAAATATGATTAAGCAATGTTGGAATAGTCCTAATAACATGGGAACCAAAATCTCGAAGTTATGCATGTTTTAGGCGATGTATTTAAGAAGTACATATCTAGAGAGATCCGTAAAGAACTAATTAGAATCAAAGAAAATTTGAAGGAAGGGTCTGCTTGGTCTACCAGTAATGAAGGAATTAAAAAGTCGAAAGCTTGGAGAACCAACGTAACAAGCTTTTGAAATACGAGGAACTAGTTTTTAGGAAAAGGAGTTGAGCGCTTTGGCTGAACACGAGCGACAGTAACACTAAGTTCTTCCATGGTAAAGAGACACAAAGAAGGAAAACCAATCACATCCAGAAGCTTAAAGATCCTAATGGAATTTGGAGGAAGGGGGATGATAAGTGTGAGAAAATTTTTCCACAATTAATTTTTTGATCTATTCTCCACTTCGAATCTTACAAATATAAGAGATAATTGTGAGTCTGTCATAGGGAAACTTAGTAAAGATCACAAGATGTGGTGCATAGGAAATTACACAGTCTCAGAAGTTGAGGAGTCCTTACACCAAATGCATCGGCTGAAGGCCCTAATACCTAATGCGCTTCCAACATTGTTTCCTCAGAAGTATTCATACATAGTTAGGGATGAGGTCAAGAAGATGGTGTTAAATGTAACACCCAAAATATCCCCACGAATATATAAATAAAATCAGAGTTATTAAAATTCACCATTAAATTTGAGTGTCACAATCCACTAAAAACATACAGATCAAATGATACGTTTTACAAAATAGTTTAAGTTGCAACGGAAATCTCAGAAGAAACATAAAATGGTTTTCAAATACAAAATGTTTTCTAAAAAAATAAACAAGGAACATTTTTCGTCCTGACACCCCAAAGCACGTATCAGAGCCGACTTCTCTAAATGTGAAGCGCACCGACTTCACCGACCACCACTCTACTTATCCTGATCACCTGCATGTTACCAACGTAAGGGTAACATTCAAACAGAAGGGGTGAGATAGTTACACCAACAAAAGAGAAAAATAATAAGAATAAAGGAAAGTATCATTAAATAGATCACCACTTCTCAACGACCACAATCAAACAAACACATATCAACATCATAGATATCAACAAAAAACTCATGCAATGAGACTCTAGTAACTTTATGCATGCGATACCATAATTCGATCTCTATTTCAAGATCCAGTTCCCGTCGGAACTCTCGACCCCTCTTTCATGGTCCAGTATGATCCCTATTTCATGATCACACCCTCGACGCCTATTTCATGACCATGTACGATCCATATTTCACGGCCGCACCAACATCACACAAATCTCCATTGAGATTCGAATGGATATATCCTACCTTGATATACCATTCACTACCATGCACATTTCGTACACCATCAATGACAAGTATGCATGTCTACAACAATTACTTCATGCAATCACCACCAAAAACTAACATACAACAACTTACCACAATAACGAACATCATTAATATCATGCATCATCACATACAACAACATTTATCATCATCAACAAGAATATGCACAACAACACAACATACATCAACATGTTTCATTCACATATATCAACAACAATGTTATGTAACCACAATAACAATAAACACACATGGAAACTATGACAACTAATAATATATTAACTCATGTTCATTTCAAGTTATGCTAATTATCCCTCTAATTAAGTCCATAACTCATCTCTAACTACTTCTAACAATACTACTTCAATCCCCATCTGTTATTGTATTAATTAAGTAATTTCAGATATTTTCAGAATTAAAACATGTCATTTTTCACTCCAGGTATCGCTAAGCGAGGGGCTTGCTCGATGAGAGAGAAACTCTCTGTATTTGAAGCTCCAGAATTCTCACTCGCTCGCTAAGCGAGCTCTGCGATTTTTGCAGCTCTCCTTTTGTAAACAGTCCACATCCTGCTATGATATTATTATAAAAAACACCAGTTTTCAGCCAAACAAATACAAAATTATCTCTATTAAACCTCCAATTCACATAATTATCATACAAACATCAACTTCTATTAACCTAACCCAAATTTCATTCAAAATCACCCAACTCAATTCTCTAATCAACAACACTATACCTAATTCACATTATTAAACCCTTAAGAGATGAAGATATCCCACCCTTACCTTAGTTTTGATGAGAAATTCTTCCTTCTCCGCGAGTTCTTCCTCAAGCCCTTGATCTTTCTCCTTCTTCTTCTTCTCTCTTTTCACGATCTTTCTTTCGTTCACAAAACATGACTCTCTTCTCCTCTTTTCCTAATTCCAAACTTATCCCTTAGACCTCTTTTATAGTCTTCCTTAATTGCCCTTACTATCTTCACCAATTCACCATTCTACCCTTTTCTCTTTATTTTCCAAATATTTAATTATTCCAATATAATATAATTCATTTAAATTAATATTATTCTAAATAATATAATACTTCTTCTTCTCACCAAAAATACAACAAGTCCAACTAATAATTAAATAAAAATCGGGGCGTTACAACTCTCCTCCACTTAGAATGTTTTCCTCCTCGAAAAGTTACCTCATACGAACAAATTCGAATACGAATCTCGCATCTTGCTCTCCAATTCCCAAGTCATGCTTCCACCGGCAGATCCTCCCCAAACCACCTTAACAAGAACAATATCCTTACCTCTCAACTGATTTACCTCACGATCATCGATTCGTTCTGGTAGTGCTTCAACCGTAAGATTATCGCTTACCTCAACTTCATCCATCGGTATCACATGCGACAGATCCGTAACATACTTCCGAAGTTGCGAAACATGGAATACATCATGCAAATTGGATAACCGCGGTGCCAACACTACTCTATAAGCAACATGTCCAACTCTTGTAGAAATCTAGTACGGACCAATAAATTTAAGAGTAAGCTTTCTTGACTTCATAGCTCGTCCAACACCGGTCACCAGAGTAACCCTAAAAAACACATGATTTCTTTCTTGAAATTCAAGATCTTTCCTTATATTATCATGGTAACTCTTTTGCCTACTATGTGAAGTTCTCATCTTATCTCGAATTAACCTTTCCATCTCTATAGTTTGCTACACAATATCAGGTCCAACTACAACACTTTCGCCTGACTCATGCCAAAACAAAGATGTCCAGCATCTTTGACCATACAATGCTTTAAACGGTGCCATTTCGATACTGGAGTGATAATTGTTATTATAAGTAAACTCAATCAATGGCAATTGCATATTCTGATACTAGAATGATTGCATCGTCCTCTCTATCTGTCCATCAGTCTAAGGATGATAAGTTGAAATCAACTTTAACTTCGAACCCAATGCCTCTTGCAAACTCTCCCAAAATCTTGAAGTAAATCTCAGGTCTCTATCCGACGCAATACTCAAAGGTATCTCATGCAACTTCACAATCACACTGACATATATCTCTGCCAATCTTTGCAAAGAATAAGTAATACCTATCAGAATAAAATATGCTGGCTTCATCAACCTATCAACAATCACCCAAATAACATCATGCCCTCTCAGAGTATTAGGAAACCCCGTAACAAAATCCATTGAGATACTATCCCATTTCCACTCGGGAATATACAACGGTTCCATCAAACTAGCAGGTTTCTAATGTTCCACTTTCGACTTTTGACAAGTCAAACAAGCATAAACAAAATGTGCCACATCACGCTTCATACTGTTAGAACAATTATGGTTCTAAACCTCTAAGTGTTTTGATGATAACAAATATTATTATGCTAGAATAGTAGTTCTAATGACTACCTTTATTATTGTGTAGAAGAAGAATTTAATTAAAGGAGACGTACATTACTAGAAGATATATTGAGCCATATATAGAAGATACACTTAATGAAGAATCCATCATTTAATGACATGTTTAATTGGCTGCGAATCAAGTCTTTACAATCTCTAATTTCCGTCTAGAAGATGATGATATTCATAATGAAGACATTAATTAAAGAATATTTTAATTAATGATTAAGACAAATATCTCTTGTTATGGAAGGAATTTATGGTATTAACTAATATCCTAAATTAGCTCAAGATGTCTCCAACGGCTACATTTATTCAAGAACTATATAAAGGAATCAAATTGAAGAATTGAAGTCAATACACTCACGAGCAAAAAGACTGAAGTATTTTGTGCTAAAATATTGTAATTTTCACTTAGTGATCTTAGCTTGATAAGAAGCAAATTTAGTTACTATATTATTATCATTGTAATAGTCGTGTAATATTCCTTGAGTGACTAGTTTCAGTCAGAAGACTCAAGAGGACATTGACTATAGGTCAGTGTGTGTATTCATTTGTTGAATAGTGGTTTAAGACCTTAGTAGAGGCAAAATCACCTTGGCGGGTGGACTGGACGTAGTTTGAGTTCAAACGAACCAGGATAAATTAACTTGTCACTAGAAGTTATTTTTAGTTGTTAAAGAAAACCCAATTCCAACCCCCCCTTCCTTGTGTTTTACGCTCCTTCAATTGGCATCAGAGCGCTAGGTTCTGAGAAAAACACTTAACCGTGTCAGTAAAAGATCCAGAAGTTAAAACACATGGCAGAAGCTGGCAATAACAACAATGACTACCAAAATGACAAGATCAACGTTAAACCTCCAGTGTTCAATGGTAACAATTTTGACTACTGGAAGGATGTTCTGGAAAGTTTCTTTCTAGCTCTAGATGGAGATCTCTGGGACATGGTGACAGATGGATACATTCATCCTGTTGGAGCAGATGGTCAGAAGATTGAAAGAAAAAATATGACAGCTCAACAGAAGAAGGAATTCAGAAATCATCACAAAGCTAGAACTATACTTCTAAGTGCTATCTCATATACAGAATATGAGAAGATCACAAACAGGGACTCAGCTAAACACATGTTTGATTCTCTGAGGATGACACATGAAGGCAACACTCAAGACAAGGAGACTAAAGCTCTAGCCCTCATCCAGAAGTACGAAGCTTTCAAGATGGAAGAAGATGAGACAATTGAAAAAATGTTCTCAAGGTTCCAAATTCTGGTAGCTGGACTGAAAGTTCTGGACAAAGGCTACTCAACAGCAGATCGTGTGAAGAAAATAATCAGAAGTTTACCAAAAGCTTGGAGGCCCATGGTCACTGCTCTAAAGCTATCTAAAAATCTGAATGAAATATCCTTAGAAGAACTGATCAGCTCCTTGAGAAGTCATGAGATTGAACTAGAAGAAGATGAACCCCAGAAGAAAGGTAAGTATGTAGCTCTTAAATCTAACAAATATGTTTCTAAATCTTTACAGGCAGAAGAAGAAGAAAGTTCTGGATGCTCATTAGAAGAAGATGAATTATCTCTCCTATCTAGAAGAGTCCAACAACTCTGGAAGCATCGTCAGAAGAAGTTCAGAAATACCAGAAGAACCAACAACTATTCTGAATCAACATCTGGTCAAAAGAATCCCAGAAGCAAAGAAGTTGTGTGCTATTAATGCAAAGAACCAGGACACTACAAAAGTGAATGTCCAAAACTCCAGAAAGAGAAACCCAGAAACAAATTCAGCAGAGAAAAGAAAAAGAGTCTCATGGCAACATGGGATGATTCTGAATTATCTGAAGCTGAGTCAAAGTCAGAAGATGAACATGCTAATATTGCACTAATGGCAAACATACCAGAAGATGATCACTCATCAGAATCAGAATCAGAATCAAATTCAGAAGAGGTATTTTCTAAACTTTCCAGATCTCAATTAGAAGCTAGCCTCTCAGAAATTCTTGAAAAATATCAGAAGCTTCAATTCAAATACAAAGACATGAAACAAAGTCTGGTATCTGAATTAGAAGAAGTTAGAAAACTAAAAACAGAAAACTCTGAGCTGAAAGAAAATATTTTTGAATGCAAAAACTCGTTTGAAAAACTTAAAGCTCAGAAGGAATCTGAATTAGAAGATCTAATCAATTCTGATAATATCATAAAACAATATGATTATGGTTTTCAAAAATTCCTAGCTAAAAGCATAGATAGAAGCAAAATTGCATCTATGATCTATGGAGTTAGCAGAAATGATAGAAGAGGAATAGGCTATGTGAAAACTAAAGAAACTCTGAAGTATAAAAAGATTGATGACATTGTCATAAAAACTAATACTCCTCTAAGTTCTCATTTTACCTATGGTCATAACCATGATCTAATATACACTAGTGAGTCATCTTGTTCCACAAGTTCTGATTTGAAACCTAAAATGAATCAGAAGTTTGTAAAAACTAACAAACAAGGACCCAGAAGAATATGGGTACCCAAAGATAAAATTGTGTATGTTGCAGATGTCTTTAACAGCAAAACTGAAACACCAATCATGGTACCTGGACTCTGGATGCTCACGACACATGACAGGAAGAAAGCATATGTTCCAAAGTCTTGAATTAAAAGATGGAGGCCACGTAGGTTTTGGAGGAAATCAAAAAGGAAAAATATTTGGCTCTGGAACTATTGTAATGGAAATCTTCCCTCTATCTCTAATGTTCTATTAGTAGAAGGATTAATGAATAATCTATTATCCATAAGTCAATTAAGTGATAATGGTTATGACATAATCTTTAATCAAAAGTTCTGTAAAGCTGTTAGTCAGAAAGATGGAACAATCCTCTTTATTGGAAAGAGAAAGAACAACATTTATAAAATAAAACTTTCAGAATTAAAAATTCAGAATGTAAAATGTCTAATGTCTGTGGAAACTGAGCAATGGGTCTGGCACAGAAGATTGGGACATGTTAATATGAGAAGATTATCTCAACTTAACAAACTTAATCTAGTCAAAGGACTTCCAAATTTGAAGTTCAACTCAGAAGCTCTGTGTGAAGCATGTCAGAAAGGCAAATTTTCAAAACCTGGTTTTAAAGCTAAAAATGTTGTATCTTCCTCTAGACCATTAGAACTTCTGCATATTGACTTGTTTGGACTAGTGAAAACTGCTTCTGTCAGTGGCAAGAAGTATGGATTGGTGATCGTAGATGACTTCAGCAAATGGACATGGGTAAAGTTTCTTAGACACAAGGATGAGTCAATTGCTGTATTTTCTAACTTCTGCAAACAAGTTCAAAATGAAAAAGAATTTAAAATTATTAAAGTTAGAAGTGATCATGGTGGAGAATTTGAAAACAAACAATTAGAATCATTTTTTAATGAAAATGACATCTCTCATGATTTTTCTTGTCCTAGAACTCCTCAACAAAATGAGGTTGTAGAACGTAAGAATAGAACATTGCAAGAGATGGCCAGAACCATGATCAATGAGACTAATATGGCTAAACACTTTTGGGCAGAAGTAGTAAATACAACATGCTATATTCAGAATAGAATCTCTATAATACCTATTCTTGAAAAGAATCCTTATGAATTGTGGAAGAACAGAAAGCCCAACATTTCATATTTTCACCCCTTTGGGTGCATATGTTTTATTCTGAATACTAATGATACTCTGAATAAATTTGACTCTAAGGTACAAAAGTGTTATATGTTAGGATACTCTGAACGTTTTAAGGGATATAGAGTATACAACACAGAAACACGTATTGTGATAGAATCTATTTATGTCAGATTTGATGATAAGCTTGGTTCTGAAAAACCAAAGCAGAATGAATTTATTGCAGATATAGAAGTTGATATTTCTACAAACAGAACATCTGAAGATCAATCACCTAAAGAACAAAACAAGACAATTACTCCAACAACTTCTGAAGAACCTACTCAAAAGAAACTATCCAGAAGCAAGGTGAATCATCCAGAAGATAAAATTTTAGGAAAGAAGGATGAACCAATCAGAACAAGATCATCATTCAGAAACTCTGAAGAATCTCTAATGGGACTTGTTTCTCTGATTGAACCAACTTCTGTAGAAGAAGCTCTCTCAGAAAATGATTGGATTCTGGCTATGTAAGAAGAACTTAACCAATTCACCAGAAATGATGTATGGGATCTAGTTCCTAGGCCCAGAGGATTCAACATCACTGGCACCAAGTGGGTATTCAGAAACAAGCTAAATGAGCAAGGAGAAGTTGTCAGAAACAAAGCAAGACTGGTTGCACAAGGTTATAGTCAACAAGAAGGTATTGACTATACAGAAACCTATGCACCAGTTTCCAAGTTAGAATCAATTAGACTTCTAATTTCATTTGCTGTAAACCATGATATCATTCTATATCAAATGGATGTCAATAGTGCATTTTTAAATGGTTATATTGATGAAGAAGTGTATGTACACCAACCCCCTGGCTTTGAAAATATAAAATTTCCAGAACATGTTTTCAAAGTGAAAAAATCTTTATATGGTCTGAAACAAGCTCCCAGAGCTTGGCATGAAAGACTAAGTACTTTTCTTCTGGAAAATAATTTCATCAGAGGGAAAGTGGATACAACTCTTTTCATTAAAAACATTAAAAATGATCTTCTGATATGCCAAATTTATGTAGATGATATAATTTTTGGTTCTACTAAAAGTGCCTTGGGAAAGGAATTTGCTAAGTATATGCAGACAGAATTTGAAATGAGCATGATGGGAGAATTAAAGTTCTTCCTGGGAATTCAGATAAATCAAACATCAGAAGGAACATATATCCATCAAAGCAAATATGTCAAAGAACTTCTGAAGAAATTTGATTTATCAGAAAGCATAATATCTAAAACTCCTATGCATCCTACATGTATTCTGGAGAAAGAAGAGGTAAGTAAGAAAGTAGATCAGAAGCTCTACAGAGGTATGATTGGCTCTCTCCTCTATCTAACTGCTTCTAGACCAGATATTCTATACAGTGTATGTTTATGTGCTAGATTCCAATCAGATCCTAGAGAAACTCACTTAACAGCAGTTAAGAGAATCTTTAGGTATCTGAAAGGTACTACTAATCTTGGTTTATATTACAGAAGATCCCAAGATTATAAACTTGTAGGATATTGTGATGCTGATTTTGCTGGAGACAGAATAGAAAGAAAAAGTACTTCTGGAAGTTGTCAATTTCTAGGAGATAATCTAATTTCTTGGTCCAGCAAAAGACAGTCAACCATAGCATTATCAACTGCAGAAGCTGAATACATTGCAGCAGCTGGATGCAGTACTCAGATGCTCTGGATGAAAAATCAGCTTGAGGATTTCAATATTTATGAGAGTAACATTTCTATCCTCTGTGATAATACCTCTGCTATTTGTCTATCTAAAAATCCAATTTACATTCTAGAGCTAAACACATAGAAGTTAAACATCATTTCATTAGGGACTATACTCAGAAGTGAATTTTAATGTTAAAATTCATAGATACAAATCACCAATGGGCTGATATTTTTACAAAACCCCTTCCTGAAGATAGATTTAATTTCATACTAACTAACCTTAGCATGAAATTATGTCCAGAATGAAAATGCTTTAATTATATGTCTTTAACTCTTAGAAGTTCTGAAATTAATCCTCTATATTATTCCTTCAGATGATACTATGTTCTAACTGCTTCATTCTGAGAACTTCTGTTCAAAGGAATAACATGCAGATCTTCAAATCAACAAGTGTCAACAAGGCTCTAAGGAATCCCATCAGAATTAAAACAAGTGTCCAAATTCTGAAGAGTGACAGAACATGCATTGGACAATTGTCCTCTACAGAATGACATCTGTTGATCTTCTGGGAAACTGATACGGCTAACTTGACACCAAAAAGGCAAAAATCTCTTGGGTAATTGTTCCAGAATCTTTTACGCCTTACCCTATGTCAGCAACATTTATTGCATATAATCATTATTTTTTTAAACTTAATTTTTCCCACTAATTTCTCGTATTATTAAATGCATTATTTTTTTCCTATATAAGTAACTTTTCATTTTCACTTTCACTTTTTACCCTTATTGCATTTTTACTGAAAAATCTTTTCACTCTCTCTTTTGCGTTCTCTCTGAAAAATTTCTAAAACCCTAAACTTCAAAAACCTCATCTTAGTAACAATGGCTTCCCCTCCTCAACAACGAAAAGACTTCACTGATGTATTTTACGTTGAACCTATGAAGACCCTTACTACTCCTGCTGACAAACTGGAAGTTCTTTGTGAGCTCTTTGTGGATTTCAACAGTCTGAAGGATAATGGTTTTGATCTCTTTCCGGCCGTTCAAGCTCAAGGCTGGGAGAAGTACTTTGATCGTCTAATGGGACCAGTTTTCCCAAAATTGGTAAAGGAATTCTGGACATATGCAACAGCCTCAAACATTCATGTTACTTCGTACGTGCTGGGTAAAAGGATAATAATTTTTGAAGATCACATTGCCAAGCTCATAGAATCTGATGGCAATGGAATAAAGTGTAGTGAAATGGACAAGATGTCTGATACAAAGCTGATAGCCAAGGAAATCTTCACTTCTGGCCAACCTTCTAATAAGATAAAAGATCTGAAGATTCCTCTCAGAATTTGGGCCAAGATCATTCTTGGAACAATCTGCCACAGGAAAGCTACAAACTCTCCAGACTATATCAACATGGATCAGCAGTTTCTGCTGTACTTCATTGCCAAACAGAAGAAGATCAACCTTGCACACACTCTGTTTCAACATCTGAAAACTAGTGTGAAGGAAACAAGAGATGGGGAGAAAACCAAGAGGGATTGGATTCCTCTAGGACGTGTAATTTCTGACATTCTCTGTCAAAATAAGTTGGTGGACTTTCTGGCAGAATTAAAGTAGACACAATTTCTTGAAACAGATGTTGGTATGCCTCTGAATGCGAAAAATCTAAAGAAGATGAAGTTTATAACTTCTATCCAGCAAGAACCTGTCCTCCATTCTAGAGAAGTTATCACCACCAGGAAGATTCCCCTGGAGAACTTCCCCCTCTTCTCTTCTGACACACCTCCAGAGGTTGTGGTAAATTACTTGGATATATGCAAGCAACATGGCGTGGACCCAATGTTCAAGCCAACATAACTCACTCAGAAAACTCTAGATGTTGCTTCTGCAAGAACCAAGAAAAGAAAGGCTGGAGAAGGATCGTCTCAGAAGACTCCCAAATCAACCAGAAGATCAGGTAAAACTTCGGCCTTTAACTCTGAATTCATTTCTGTAGTAGAAGCAGTTACAGTAGAAGTGTCTGAAAACCCTTCTAACCCAATACCTTCTGTTGACATTCCTTCTGCACCTATCCCATCTTCTGAACCACCTCAATCCTCTAATCTTATTCCATCTGAAATACCTGCCTCTGCTGCTGTCTCATCCATTCTATCATCACTTTATCCACCAGAAGAAAAACACCATCAATCACAAATAATTTCTAATTTTGATATTCCAATAGATACAACACCACTTTCTGATATTGACCGCTCACCAACAACTGAAACAAAAACTGCTTTGCAACATGTCCTCTCTGACATTGATAACTTCCAACCCCCAGAATCTGTCCAAATCCCATCCTTTGAAAATGTTTCTAATCTTTCCCCCATAAGAGAAAGTTCACTGTCCTCATATGTGTCTACCCCTCCTAACTCACCAACTTTTATAACCATCCCTGACACACCACCAGAAGAAGATGAACATGAAAATCCCCTTAGAACCTCTGTTAATATTGAAGCTTTACAAAAATTGTCCTTTGTCTCTAACAAAACAGCCATACCTGCACCTAAACCAAAGCCCTCAAAAACAGACATATCTGCTTTGTTACTTGCTTTTGAAACAGTCATGAAATTGAAGTTAGAGGATCTGAAGTCTGCGTGCTCAGAGCTTACAGATCCAGCTGCTTCTGACTTTCTGTGGGCCACCTTAAGAAAATGGTTTAATGCTGAGACAAAGATACTCAAGGACATCTGCTATGATATTGCTCACCAAAACTTCTGTGAGTATCTCAAAGCAGTTGTTTCTAACATTGAACAGAATAAACCTCTTCTGCTGGACAATAAACCCTGGACAGAGTTAGAACCTCTGGAAGAAAACTCTGGACTTCAAATGGTTCTGGTACCTTCTGAAGAAGATCATGATGATGAACCTGCTCAATCACCAGCAAATGTAGAAGTTTATGAGAATCAAGCTGCCCCAGAAGTTGAAGATCCTCTGCCAACAAATCTTGTTCTGTAGACCTTGGAAGAGCTGAAGAAAGAAAATGAAATGGTTAAGCAATGCCTGGATAAGCAAGATGAAACCACTGCTGAGTTAAAGACAATGCCTTGAAAGCAAGTGGAATCATCCTCTGAGATCAAGTCTCTGCTGGAGGCCTTAGTTACTAAGATGCACTCCTGAGCTTCAGTTTATCATCTGCTTAGTTTTTTTTCTGTTTTATCTTCTGTCTTTTCATGACTTTTTAAGTTCTACTAATTTTATTATTACTGGTTTTTAATTATATTTAATGGTAACGTATTTTGCTTCTATACACTTGCATTGTTTTTCTGCATCTATTCTTTTTTATTATCACAAAAAGGGGGAGAAACGTAGAAGATCCTGATCTATAGCAGTTTACCATGATTTGCCTCTTACATTTAAAATTCTAATAAAACTATTTGAGTTGTGATTCTAAAATAGAAACAGGTCAAGTAATCAACTCAGGGGGAGCTAAGGCTAATGAAACTTCTGAAGGATAAAACTTCTGAAGAGATCCTTAAAAGAAATATTTGACTTTATTCAATCAAAGGGAGTTCTTCTAAATCTCATTAAACTCTATTCTCAATATCTAAATAAATGTTTTGTCATCATAAAAAAAGGGGGAGATTGTTAGAACAATTATGGTAATTGCATATTCGGATACTAGAATGATTGCATCGTCCTCTCTATCTATCCATCAGTCTAAGGATGATAAGTTGAAATCAACTTTAACTTCGAACCCAATGCCTCTTGCAAACTCTCCCAAAATCTTGAAGTAAATCTCAGGTCTCTATCCGACGCAATACTCAAAGGTATCTCATGCAACTTCACAATCACACTGACATATATCTCTGCCAATCTTTGCAAAGAATAAGTAATACCTATCAGAATAAAATATGCTGACTTCATCAACCTATCAACAATCACCCAAATAACATCATGCCCTCTCAGAGTATTAGGAAACCCCGTAACAAAATCCATTGAGATACTATCCCATTTCCACTCGGGAATATACAACGGTTCCATCAAACTAGCAGGTTTCTAATGTTCCACTTTCGACTTTTGACAAGTCAAACAAGCATAAACAAAATGTGCCACATCACGCTTCATACTATTAGAACAATTATGGTTCTAAACCTCTAAGTGTTTTGATGATAACAAATATTATTATGCTAGAATAGAAGTTCTAATGACTACCTATATTATTGTGTAGAAGAAGAATTTAATTAAAGGAGACGTACATTACTAGAAGATATATTGAGCCATATATAGAAGATACACTTAATGAAGAATCCATCATTTAATGACATGTTTAATTGGCTGCGCATCAAGTCTTTACTATCTCTGATTTCCGTCTAGAAGATGATGATATTCATAATGAAGACATTAATTAAAGAATATTTTAATTAATGATTAAGACAAGTATCTCTTGTTATGGAAGGAATTTATGGTATTAACTAATATCCTAAATTAGCTCAAGATGTCTCCAACGGCTACATTTATTCAAGAACTATATAAAGGAATCAAATTGAAGAATTGAAGTCAATACACTCACGAGTAAAAAGACTGAAGTATTTTGTGCTAAAATATTGTAACTTTCACTTAGTGATCTTAGCTTGATAAGAAGCAAATTTAGTTACTATATTATTATCATTGTAATAGTCGTGTAATATTCCTTGAGTGACTAGTTTCAGTCAGAAGACTCAAGAGGACATTGACTATAGGTCAGTGTGTGTATTCATTTGTTGAATAGTGGTTGAAGACCTCAGTAGAGGCAAAATCACCTTGGCGGGTGGACTGGACGTAGTTTGAGTTCAAACGAACCAGGATAAATTAACTTGTCACTAGAAGTTATTTTTAGTTGTTAAAGAAAACCCAATTCCAACCCCCCTTCCTTGTGTTTTACGCACCTTCACATACCGGGCCACCAAAATATCTTCTTCAAATCTTGATACATTTTCGTCGCCTCCGGATGAATACTTAAACTACTTCTATGTCCTTCTTCAAGAATCATTCTCTTCAATTCAAGATCCTTAGGAATACAAATACGATCCCAAAATCTTAGTACTCCCTGTTCATCAACTCGAAACTCATTACTTCCAACTCGTTCATCACTGATCATCAAGTCCACTAATTTCACATCTGACTTCTGACTCTCCCGAATACAATCAAGAAAATCATTGTTAACTTTCAACATTCCCAATATTACACTATGAGGTGTCTTCTGACAAACCAAACTCATATCTCTAAATTTTCCAATCAACTCCAACTCTCTAGCCATCATGATCGACATATGCAATTCCTTACGACTTAAGGCATCAACCACAATGTTAGCTTTACCAGGATGGTAATTCAAACTAAAATCATAGTCCTTCAAGAATTATAACCAACATCTCTGCCTCATATTCAACTCCTTCTGATCAAACAAATATTTCAAACTCTTATGATTAATATAAACCTCAAATCTCGAACTGTACAGATAATGCCTCCAAATCTTTAATACAAAAACTACAACTGCTAACTCTAAATCATGGGTAGGATAATTTCTCTCATAAATTTTCAAATGTCGCGAAGCATACGCCACCACTTAACCTTCTTGTATTAACACTCCACCCAAACCCATCAAAGAAGCATCACAATAGATCACAAACGGTTCATCTGCTTTTGGTAAAGTCAAAACTGGAGCAATAGTCAACTTCTCCAACTCAATGAAACTCTGTTCACATTGGGCGTCCCACACAAACGTTTTATCCTTACAAGTTAACTGAGTCAACGGAAGTGCTAACTTCAAAAAACCTTCAATAAATCTTCGATAATAACCAGCTAATCCCAAGAAACTTCTAATTTCTATCACTGACTTCGGAGTCTTCCATTGTAGCATTGCATCTACCTTGGATGGATCCACAACAATCCATTTTCCCGAAATCACATGACCAAGAAAACTCACCTCTTTCAACCAAAACTCGCACTTTGATAACTTAGCATACAACTTCTTCTCTTTCAACACTTGCAACACAATTCACAAATTTTCAGCTTTCTCTTCCTCTAACTTACAGAAAATAAGAATATCATCTATTAAAACAACCATAAATGGATCCAAATACTCATGGAGAATCCAGTTCATATATTCCATGAATACTCCAGGTGCATTAGTAACTCCAAATGACATCACTATATATTCATAGTGTCCATACCGAGTCATAAAAGTGGTCTTCTACACATCTTCATCTTTTACTCTTATCTGATGATAACCCGATCGCAGATCAATCTTACTAAACACACAAGCACTAACCAACTGATCCATAAGATCATCTATCATTGGAAGTGGATACTTTTTCTTAATCGTCACCTTATTCAGATGTCTGTAATCAATACACAGTCTCATACAACCGTCCTTCTTTTTCACTAACAATACTGGAGCTCCCCAAGGTGACACACCCGGCCTCACAAACTTATTTTCTAATAGTTCCGCTAACTGCTTCTTCAATTCAGATAACTCGGAAGCCTAAATACGATAAGGTGCCATCGAAATAGGTCTAGTTCCTGGCACAAGATCAATATTGAACTCCACCCCTCTCTCTGGAGGAACATCCATAATATCATCTATAAATACTTCCTGGAAATCTCTCACCACTAGAAATTCATCGATTTCCACTTCATTTTACACCCACAAAGATGCAAACAAAGCCAACACCTGCGCTTCTTCATTCAAAAGTTATTTCAACTCTCGAGCAGATAAATACCCATCTTCTTCTTCCTCTTCACCATGAGTAAGAAATCGAACCATCTTTCTAAAATAGTTAATGTGAACATGATTGAACTCCTACCAGTTCATTCCAAGAATCACATCTAAAATTACCAATGACAAACAAATCAGATTCACACCAAAGTCCTTACCATAAATCGATAGAGGACGATTCAAGAAAATAAGAGAAATAGTTAACTACCCATCAGCAGAAGTGTCGATAATCATCTTTCCTTTCAAAGGGGAAACATTAAGTCCTAGTCTTCTCACACAGTCAACAGAAATAAAACAACACGTAGCACATGTGACAATCATAACAATCAAAGGCATACTATTAATATAACAAGTACATATGAACAAACAATCCTCACTGGAAGTCTGTGACCCTGTCAAAGAAATTACTTTTCCTCCAGTAGAAGCTTTCTTCGGCTTCTAATAATGAGTGCTGATATGACCTTACTCTCCAAAGTTATAGCATGTAACCATATTAGTCTTGCATTCTGCAATCAAATGTCCTGGTTGACTACACTTGAAACATTTCTTCACATTGCTCGTGCACTCACTGACACGATGACCCAACTCACCCCCCACTTGGCCTTTTTCCCTCAACTTGTTTCTACTTACCTTTATCAGTTGGAGCTGCATAAGGTTTCCCACGTTGCGTCTGCTGTTTTCCTCTTCTCTAAGCCAAACTTTTGAAATGATCAGATCTAGCCTTGCTGTCTTCTTCAAAGATTCCACAGCAATCCACCAAATCCGGAAATCTTCAGATCCTCTAATAACCAATCGCCTGCTTAATCTCAGGTCTCAAACCTTACCAGCTGGAGTATCATAAGGTTTGCCACAGTTCTGTTGATTCTTGCCTCTCCTATCAGTAACAATCTTGTAGTGAACATTGTTATCTTCTTCGAAGATCCTACAACTATTAACCAGGTCAGCAAAAACATGAATATTCTGATACCTTATAGCCTTCTTAATCTCGGAACGCAACCCGTTCTCAATCTTGATTTACTTTGAGAATTCAATAGTTGTCGTATCATGGTGCGTATAAAACTTCGACAACTTCGTAAACGTTGTAGCATAATCAGGCACTGACATATTTCCCTATTTCAGCGCAAGAAATTCAATCTCCTTCTTGCCACACACATCTTCAAGATAGTATTTCCTCAGAAACTCTCTACGAAATACAGCCCAAGTGATCTCCTCACCTGCAACTTTCAACCTTTTTCTAGTTGCCAACCAATAATCATCAGCCTCAACCGCCAACATGTGAGTTCCATAACGAACCTTCTGCGCTGGAGTGCAATCTATCACATGGAATATTCTTTCAATTTTCTTCAGCCAAGCCAATGCTGCATCAGGGTCATAATTTCCCTTGAAGGTAGGAAGATTCTCCCTCTGAAAAATCGCCAAAGTACGATACTCATCATTTCCGCCCGCATTCGGTAAGTTCTGCACAACTTGAGCCATTGCTTCCATTGCAGCAGCTATTGCAACATCGTTTCTTCCATCCATCCATCTCAACTTAACACTACAACACAACAAAAGTTAGAACCACTTAACAATACTCGATTGTTAAACAAACTACGACTCGGCAACTTGATCGGATAGACTGACAGGCTCTGATACCACTAATGTAACAACTCATTTCTACACGACTTTATAATTAAACCAGAGTTGTAAAAATTCTCCAAAAATATGGGATATCACTTTTATCAACTTTAAAACCAAACAACATAAACTTCATTAATATAAATACTTCAAAAACTACGCAGCAGATTCATCAAATTTCAAATTTAAAACAACATCATTTGTTTTAAATATCAAGCTACTTCAACATGGTTTTCAAAATAAACAATTCCAAACAGAATCTTCAAAATGAAAAACTTAAAAATTCATCGACTAAAATATAATTCAACATAAAAGAAGAGACATGCGTTCATCCCCCCGAAGTGCTACGTATCAGAGCGACAAACATCAACTCAAAGCTACCACGTACTCGACTATGGATTACCTGCACGTTACCAACATACAGGAAACATTCAAACATTAGGGGTGAGATATCAAACAATATTAGAAAGAGTATGACAATCAATATGTAAACGAGAAATCATACAATCACACCACTTCACACAACAAGCAACATCAACATACAACTACAATCAACAATGATTAACAACACGTATATAATGTGACTCAAATGTGAATCAACTTATGTATATGCATATGGTACCATTTTGGAGTAAAACTCCCAACTTGAAATCTTGCTAGTTTATTGAGGCAACAACAACATATTTGCTAATCCAGACCAACTTGATTTTTGAGCATTCTCTCCAACTTGAAAATATGCAAATGTAATGCGACTTATGAACAACATACAACAACAACATAAACAACAACTTAACAACACAACATCGTATATCAACATTGGTCAATCGACCTACAACTTAATATTTCCCAAGACCGGGAGAATACAACTTATATCGACTTCATACGACTACAACACGGAAAAACAACTAATTACGACTTAATTAATTAAATTTCTAAATTAATTATTTTAGCCCTCAACTCTACTAAAATCAACTTATTATATCTCTAATTAATTTCTAGCATCAGCTCAGTTCGACTCAGATGCGAAAAGAGGACAAATCACCAAAAATTGCATTTTCTGCACATAGCTCTGCT
Organism: Lathyrus aphaca; assembly: GCA_963966055.1. Classification (NCBI taxonomy): domain Eukaryota; kingdom Viridiplantae; phylum Streptophyta; class Magnoliopsida; order Fabales; family Fabaceae; genus Lathyrus; species Lathyrus aphaca. Next base: position 325,935,082 of record OZ014523.1, read on the forward strand.
CATATGCGTATAGACTTGTTGTTACCTGTAACACTCTTCTTCCTACGACCCCATTATGCAAAATATTGTCATTACGCGTAATGCATGCACCCCTTACGCGTGGCTTAAGTGAATGGCCAGAGGGTCGTGTCACAACCTTTTCCTTACGCGTAATATCCTGCGTAACAGTCATGTGTTACGCGTAAGGCCTCCCCTGTTACGTGTATTGCTAGATCTATTATGTGATTCCCAGTTCTTCATACCAGTCTTACTCCTGCTACGAAATTCACCAATTCAGCACTTAATTCAAGTCTAATTAGGTTTCTACATTGTTTTTAGACTTATAATCTTTTGTATATACATCATCTAACAATACTACATTCGATTACGAGTCCTAATTCTCATCTATATACAAATTTCCTACAACAAAACTAGTCTAGCAACAACAATTACAACAACATAAACATCGTATATGACAACACAACAAATCACAACATATTCTTCATGACAGATCCATACGAACTCAACAGCATATCATACAAGATCACAACAACAATCATATAAAATACCCAACCTACATACGAATTATCCTAATCCTGTTTATAGAATTCGAACTCCACCCTTACATTGGATTGAAGGCAACTCAAATTCTCAGCAAAAGTTCTCTACGAAAATCCAATCCTAGTCCCATTGTTCTTCCTCCAGACTTTTTCTTTCACCAAATTCTGATTAATCCTTCTAATTAGGTTTTCAACTTAATAATATTATAATTTCACTAATTAACCAAATTACTAATGAGCCTAAAATAGCACCCCCACCTTTACTACTCTCATACCACAACCAAGCCCACTTACTAATATTATTTCATTAATTCTATTATTATTTCGACTTAATTAACTCGACCAACCTAAACACAACTTAACTATCAACTTAATACCAACTTAAACAACTTAAAGACATACTTAACAAAATTGGTTTGATTCTCATCTCCGATAGAACTGTGTGTCCCTCCTAATTCTGATGTCCTGTTTTGCTAGTATGCATGGTTGTCAGATCCTTTTGGTATTCAATTGGTTTTATATACTTTACCGAGCATTTGGTAGTTAAGTTGATTAGAGTTTGTAAGAGTGTGTAATAGTATATTTGCCCACACATCATTTATAATATAGGGATCATGTTCTTTATATAAAACAATGTGAGGATTCATAATAAATATTTACTGTTATTTTTAAATTTATTAAAGGAAAAGACAAAACATTAGAAATGTTGATAAATTTTTCTTCAATACATTCTACTTTTATTTGGAGAGGATAACGATACAACAAGGCAATTGGATATTAATTTTCATGTCACAATTCAAAAGCTTCCTTCACCATCCTCCTTGATCCTTCTTGGTTGAAGAATTCTTGAAGAAACTCCGAAAAGCTATAATTTCGATACTTAGGAGGGTGTTCTTCATCTATCAGTTCTTGAATTGGACCAATCATCGCGTCTGCGCTTGGTCCAAAAAACATCGCCATAGACCGTCGTGGACTCATATTGTTAGTAACAGCCCTGTGAAGTACACTTTTGTATCTTCCATTGCTTAGAACCTACATATTAAGATAGTACAAATTATACATGATACACTTGTTTCAAGTGATCTCTCAAATTAGTATAAAAGGTACATACCTGAATTTGATCAGCTAGATTGATGACAAAAGCATTGGGAACAAAAGGTACCGAAATCCATTTCCCATCTTTGTTGACTTGAAGACCGGAAATTTCTGATTGCAAAAGCACTGTTAAAGCATTGAAATCAGTATGCTCATTTAGACCCATGGTTAACTCTGGATCTGGACATGGTGGATAGAAATTTGCTTGTGCTCTTTGTCTAGGCTGCTCACCTAATTTCTTCAACAAACAATCCTCCTCTAACCCAAGCCCTATTGATATCAAACCTAAAAGCCTTCTCACCAATGAATCTATTTCCTTTGCATATTCAGATAAAGCTTCTCTGCAAAAAGCATAAAAATAAATATCTATGTTTGGTTATATATAGAGAGATATTATGAAGCACGTACACTTTGAAAACTATTCCGAAATCGATCTCATGCTGACACAAGTGTCGCTGCACGCACCTCACGGATACGGATGCGTCTTTTTTTCTGAGGTATACATAAGACAAGAGCCAATTAGAAATTTTCTTACCTGTATTGAGTTCTAATTTTTTCTGGTAGAAGAGAAATGGTATCATCAATAGGATACCATGGATGATTGAAACATTCACTCCAACACTTGACCTTTTCTCCACCTTCCACTTTAAGGGAATAATTGAGAAATCTTACACTCTTTGTATGATCTGTTGAATAGAGACTCTCTCTTTCCTCTGATGGCAGATCAAAAAGGTCGGTAATTGCTTTCATCATTTTATTACAAACTTGTTCAGGAACACCATGGTTCACAATTTGAAAGAAACCAAATTCCTCACAAGCCTTTGAAATCTTGTGAATAACTTCCAAGGATGAATGGTTGTTGTAGTTATGACAGTAACTCAAATCAATTATGGGGATTGAGTCTAGAGATTTAACCTCTGATAGGTTTGGTCTTTCGCTTTCTGGGAGAATGAAATTGTTGGGAGTTAGAGAAAGGGGAGAAGATTCATTGACAAACTGGAAAGACTTCATCTTGTTATAGAAATTTTGAGATCTAAGTTCATTCAACAAAGGGAAATATTGACTATAAACAATATAAATTCATAGACATTATCCTATCAATTTTTATTTTTTTTAACAAAAATGCACATGTTTACTAATCATTTATTAGAGTTCATTACTAACCCGTTAATACTTCTAATAATTATTAAATTGAATTAGATCAAGATACGTTTCAAAATCATGAGTTAGAAATCCAAGAATTAGAAAATAAATTAGTTAACTAGTATATGCTAGAAATTAAGCTAAAGGAAATTTACAAAATTAGCACGTTAGATTATCATGGTAAAAAAATTATTCATAAGTCTGCTAAATCTATATGTAATAAACTTTAAAGTGTTAACTTACTTTTAGAAAATCGTCATAAAGAAGGATATTGTTATATCTATTTGAGCTTAATTCAGATCGTCATTAAACTTCTTTATAAGTTGGGACTTAATACTGATATACTTTTAGTCCTTCGTGATACCCCTATTAAAGATTTTTACAATACGACAATTATTATAGTTGAATATAACCTGAAAGGGGCGAAAAACAGGGGGGGTTGAATTGAGGTTGTTAAAAATAACGCAATAAATACAATCAGTTTATCCTGGTTCGGTTAAACTCAAACTACTCCAGTTCACCCGCCAAGGTGATTTTGTCTCTCTCTCTCTCTCTCTAGCGAGGTTTTAATCCACTATTTAATATATGAATACAGCCACAGAGACCTACTGTCAATGTCTTCTTGAGTCTTCTGACTAACACTTTAGTCACTCAAGGAATATCCAAATTATTTTAGATTACAAATGTGTATGAGGTTGCTTCTAATAAGCTATAATAACAACTGCGATATTTTTACACAAGATTAAAACAAAAATTCGACTGAGGCTATTGAAATGGTTTGTAAATGCGCGCGAGTCTGTTAGCCATTTTTCTTCAAAGTTGCTCCTTTATATAGATGAGGAATAGAGATTCGTTGGAAACACCAAGGTTTATTTTTGGATGATGATATATGACGTTTAAAGATGTTTCCAAAAATAGAGATTCTTGTCTGATAGTCGTTAAGTATTGATACTCATTTAATGAGGATGATTCTTGAAGTCAGTGTTTGCTTAGCATGCAAATATCAGAGTTTCTGCAAGAGAGCAGCTGGTGCTAAAAGCATGATAATGAATCAGAACATCCAACTCAGATTTTTGTGAATATTCCCTGTTGGAGCATCAGAACTTCTATCGTATGAAGAAAGACTTCTTGATATGCATCAGAATTTCATGCACATCAAAATAAATATTTTAGGGAGCATATTTATTATTTAAATAAATATTATGTTTGTTATCATCAAAACTAATTAGAGTGTATAATCAATTCTTGTTCTAACAATCTCCCCCTTTTTGATGATGACAAAACTCTTATATTTTGATGGATAGTTAAGAACATAAGATAGAGAATAAACTCCCCTGAGTCATGAGCTTCCCTGAATGTGTTTCCTCGGAGCTTTGGTTGGAAGTTTTTGTGGAAAAACCCTCCCTTTGAGTTAGAACATTTTCCTGTTTACTTAAGAGTACATTAGAAATATCAGAATATTTAGAGAATGTTTGAGACTGAGAGTTTCCAATTAAAATAATTAGAGTAACTGACGAACTCAAATTAATTAATTAGTATTATCTGACTCAGTGGTTTTATTAAATATTCGACTCAGAGACATTTTTGGATACCCTCAATTTAGACCTGTTGTCTCTAACTATTGTATATCAGTATAATATACATTGTTTCTTTTTATAAGAGAGAGAAAGTTAGTAAGAAGGGAAAGAAAGAAAGAAAAGAAAAGGAAGAAGAGAAAGAGAAGAGAAAGAGAAGGAAGAAAACCCAAGAAGAGGAAATGCTTGGATCATCACCATTCTTCATCAATCATTTTCATCTTCATTAAACTCCTCTTCATTGTCAAGGTGGGTTCTAGTTAGAAACCTTTTTCTTTTAGAATTCTTGATTTTCTAAGATTTAGGTTAAGTTGTGAGAAAATGATATAATCAATTAAATTGGAATTTCTAACGGTTAAAGTGTCGATTAAATGCATGAGTATGTTGGTAATAGATGTGGTAATATTTGTTTAAAACCATTTTGAGGTTTTGTGTATTTTAGTTGGAATTTGGAGGAATTTTGAGTGTTAAAACGCAGGTTTTTGTGCTACTGACTGTCGGTTAATCGGTTCACCATATGCGTTAACCGGTTAACGGAACCCTGATACGCCACTGGAAGTGGAATTTAGACTGGTTAACCGGTTAACCATATGGGTTAACCGGTTAACGCTGTAAGTTTTGGAAAATATTAACTCTTATAAAATCCATAACGTTTTACTCGGGTATCCGATTGAGGCAAACTTTATATCGTTGGAAAGCCATGACAACCTACTATCCAATGTTATAGGAAAATATTACATTTGAAGTAGAAAATATTTATTTATTTTATGCCAATTAAAAATACTATTTTAATACTTTTAAAAATTCATAACTTCTTCGTCGTTTATCTGATTTAACTGATCTTTATATCGATTTGAAGCTAATAATATATTCTACTATTTAAGACCGAAAAATATTATTTTAAGCCGAATTTTACCCGACTTTTCTAATCAACCGTAATTATGTTAGTTAGGAAATTGTGAGCTATTGGAAATAAAAAGGTATAACTTGTGAGGTTTTTAGGACTACCCTAGGTTGATAAGAAACTGTTGGCGCGTAATACACTGGGTTCTCTATAAAGTCTAGAGTAAGTCTTGAGGTGGGTTATTCTGAGTCCCACGGGAAACATCCGTAAATGCTTGAGGTGTGTATTACACAATATCCTCCATAGAGTCTTGAGTAAGTCTTGAGGTGGGTATTACATTGAGTTCCACGAGAAGCATCCATAAAGGCTTGAGGTACCGTTGGTGAGGCGTGGGTAGTGGCTTGAGTTGTGTAATACGCCAGGTCCTCCGTAAAGTCTTGAGTAAGTCTTGAGGTGGGTTTCTTTGAGTCCCACGGGAAGCATCCGTAAAGACTTAAAGTATGTATTACACTGAGACCTCCGTAAAATCTTGAGTAAGTCTTGAGGTGGGTTAGCCTGAGTCCCACAAGAAGCATCCGTAAAGACTTGATGTGTGTATGTTACTAGATCCTCCATAAAGTCTTGAGTAAGTCTTGAGGTGGGTTATTCTGAGTCCCACAGGAAGCATCCGTAAAGGCTTGAGGTGAATAATACACTGGGTTACACAGGAAGTCTTGAGTAAATCTTGAGGTGGGTTATTCTTAGTCCCACGGGAAGCATCCGTAAAGACTTAAGGTGGGTGTTACATCGAGTCCTCTGTAAAGTATTGAGTAAGTCTTGAGGTGGGTTACTTTGAGTCTCACGGGAAGCATCTGTAAAGGCTTAAGGTAGATGTCCCACTCGTTTAGTGTCGTGAGTGTGTATGGACTTTTGTTCCATTTTGTTTAGGTTCCTTATAGATAAGTGACCAAAGACCCGAGTAGTGGATACATTCGAACCTTTAGAGCCGAGAGAACTCTAAGATAGGGAACTCACTGAGATGTTGATATCTCACCTCACTATTGTTGTTGCTTTTCAGGTTTCTTTTGCAGGTTGATTTACAAGTGGAGCTATGCTCGGGATGTTTCAAGAGAAGCATAGATTTAGTTTCCGCTGTGTATTTATATCTTTGTACAATAATGGATATTGTATTTGATCTTAGTATTTTATTTTAGTATAATTTCCATGTCTTGTACCATAGTTGTATAGAATTTTAGAATTGGTCAAGAATGTGAATTATGCTATTAGGTACTTATAAGGGTGTCAGTACTAATAAAACTCTTGTATAATGATATTCTAGGTATTTATTATATGAGGCGTTACAGTTGGTATCAGAGCAGGTCGTATCCTCGACCTAGCCTTGAAACATCATAAGTAAATCTTTCTTGCCTTCTAAGTGTGTCTTGCCAGCATGATTCTTAATATCATATTATATAGTATTAGGCCTAATCAACCTAATGCTATGTATGTGATAGGTAGAATCATGGTTGTGCGACCACGAGGACTCTGAAGTGTTGTCGTAACTTGTGTTGTGAGAGTAGGCTCAAGCCAAGAGTTAGCAGAGGGAGCTTTAGTCATCTCAATAGGAGCCTTCTTATGAGTTGTACTTCCTGTAACAGTGGAGTTGCTGAGTAGTGTGTTATTCAAGAAATCCTTTGGAATGGATAGACTCTAAAAGGTACAGATATCTACAGGATGAGTGGTCAGTGTATTGAAGGATATGTAAAGTCACTGGTATGGACGAGAATTATGAGAAATCTCATTCCACGAAAAGAGAATATGCTTTGTAGAGCGTGTGATCTAAGGTTCGGGAGTGAGTTAATTGTTAGTGTTTCAGTACTAAGATCACGGTGGCATCATAGATGAACGAGAGTACTTCAAGGAATATACTCGGATAATACCTTGTAGGTGGATAGAAGTTACAAGTAAAGAACGTTTATTTTCTTACGGGAACCTAAAGTCGTGGTGAAGCATGAAGAGAAACATAAGGATGTGATTACACGTTTCAAGTGAGACAAATATACCCCGGACAAAGAGTAGAAGATTGGAGTTGTATTTTCGGTTATGACCGAGGAGACAAAGTTTAGAGTTATACCTCAATATATTATATTTAGTAAGGGATCAATTCGGAAATGTTGAATTACCCAATGAATGGTATAAGGTATAGTACATGAGAAGGAATAAGCCTTATTTAGTAACATGAGGTGTATTTGGTATGAACCAGATGAAGTTTTGATAAGTGATAGAGTAAGCAGCTTGGATTCGGGAGAACTCTAGTTAGACGAATTATGTTTGGGTATGAGAGGAATACTACAGAGCGTGAAGTGAACACGGTATTAAAAGTGCTTTATGAGAAAGTGTTAACAAAATGTGTTTCTTGGACGAATGTACAATGGAGTTGTTAAGTTATTGTTGAAACTAAAGTTAAGGAAGTGTAATGAGTGATGGTTCATCCATTAGGAAACTAGTAGTATGTTTACTATATGTGTAGAATCATATGTTGATAATTGTTATAACTTTTGGTTGCGATTGGGATGAGTTTGGGAGGTTTAGGTAGCAATGAAAACCAGAATTTTAATTATATGTTTGAAGTAATTGGTTACCCTCTGGGTAGTAACCGGTTACCGAATTGTGTTTCTAAATCTCTTTTAGCTACTGGTAGTTCAGATTTGCACTGAGTAATCGGTTACCATCCTGGTAGTACCGATCAAAAGTTGTGGAGACATTAAATGCAATGATTAGTAGAGGGTAAGGGAACCCCGATTAATATGTAAGTAGAGACAACAAGGTTCTCCAGAGGAATGCATTACCTCAGTTTTCAAGTGAAGGAAAACTCCTATATCTGGAACACTTCCAACCCAGAATCACTCGTCAAAACCTCAAAGAAGCTTTGTTTCTGCAACTTAAAGATCAGAAGTTGATCCAGCCATTTGCAATCAAGTCTGAGTGTTCAAACACACTGTATATGGTGCAGGGAAGCTGTCTAGATCATCACAACATCTCTGTAACACCTCCAACTCGAAAAAATAACTTCAACTACAAGCTCAAGTTCAGGTAAGCCTCAAACTTGGCCAATTCATGATCCACGCATATTTCCTCGCACTATATTTTTGCCATATGTGCATAATCATATTCTAAGTAATTCCTCTCAATCAATTTCACAAAATCATCATCATGTAGAATTTCATGAGGCTCAGGTCAAATTAGGGTTCTTCAGTGTTCTTCATTATTTTTCACTTTACACACAAAATAAATGAAATTATTTGGTACCATTGTGTTCGTGGGATCAAAACGAGTAATTTTGATGTTTATTTCATCTTCAATGGATGCCTTTTTCAAATTTTCAAATATTTGAATTTTGTGATTTTATTTAATTCAATCCAAAATTAATTTCTCTCTGATCATTTAAAGTTTTAAAATGATTCTTTTTTCGTTAATTCTCAAAAATGTTTAAATATTTTATTCCATGAAAAAATAATCAAAAAATATATTTTTTAATATATTTAATATTTTCATAAAGAATTTAATTTATTTGTTTCTAAACATTTTTAAAATGATTCCGTTCACTTGATTTTTCAAACATAAATAATATTCAAGTTATCTCATGGATAAACCATAATTTTTCATAAATTGATCCAAGGTTTCAATTTGTTTTTCAATTATATTTGAAATTTATCAAAGTTTTTAAATATTTTTAAATATTAAAAATAACAAACTAGGATTTTTATTTTAATCACCCTCAAATTGATATTTATCACTCATGGGCCTCTATTAGAGTCATTAGGGTTCATCTGATCAATTTTCATAAACTCGACGCGATTGTCGTTTTCACTGTATTAAGTTTTCATCTGTGAATTTTTTGTGTGAATATCTTTACACATAACTATTTTTTTTTGTTTTAAGCTTTCTCCGATCTATTTTAAAACTTCGCCAGGCTTCCTTATAAGTTCTGAACCCGCCAACTATTTCTTAAACAATTTTCAATCTCTTATACAGAGATTATGAGCATTTGTTTACAAATCTAATCTCCTTTTCTTTTTTCATCTTTATGACTAAAGATCTAATACACCAACAACTAGACTGAGCTTCACTCCGGTGAACTGCTTTCTAGGCCGTAGGAAGATTTTCAGTACCCAAGTCCTACCTTGTGTATGAAATCATCAGATAATTAATCAACAAAACAAATTCCATATGCATCCTTATGTTTAAGCCCTATTATTTGCTTATGAGCCATCTTTTCTCTTTCTAACTTCTTTCTGTTTTCTTAAACTGTTGTTGCTTACTTAGAATAAAATTGTTTTCCAAAATTATCTTTCTTCACCTCATACTAAAGCAAAAATAATAAAATTCTTCTTAATGACAAAGAGAATGCAATGTTTAAAACACATCGGTAATCTTTTCCCTCAGGATTTTGGGCATCTGCTTCCTAGTGTAACCCCTAACTTCATTCTTAATAAAACAACTTAAGAATATTCAAACCATAGCAAAGACATACTAAAAGTTGTTAAACACATTCACTGATACCTTTTATTTGTCTACATGCATTTTTACTGTATATAATTGTATCTCTGCTAGAATTTAAGTAATCGGGCTACTGTCACCAGACCTAACCTTTGAATAACTAGAACCAAACTAGGGAAAAACATTGCCTCCACTTAGGCTTCATTCAAGGACCTCCAATCCTCTTAAAGATGTCTTCTCTCAGGTTTAAAAGTTACTCAGCCTTCCCCGTCCTTCTCTTTGGCTTTATCTAAGGACCCATGGGCCTCATACATGTAACCTAGCCTCCTCATGGGCTTAAATACAAGGACCCTCTCATGCTTCCTAAAAGAATAGGAATATGCCTTAGAATCAAAAACATATAGTAGTCTCCCTCTCCCTGATGGATGACCAAGCTAGCCTCCTCTTGGGCTTTGTACAATTGAATTCCCCCCAAACAAAAGGAAAGTCTGATGACCACACTCTTATACATTTCCAACAGACCAAACACTCTTCATACAGAGTAACTCTACCAACAAAATTTTCAGCCTACCATCTTAGGCTTCATATAAGATACAAATAAACCAAGAGTTAGTCTCTCACAAATAAGCTTCACACATGGGCTTCCAAATCAAGATACAAAAAAAAACTTTCCCATAATGTCAGTTTTCATCCTTTAGCTTCAACCATGGGCTTCAATCAAGGTATACATAAAACAAATCTTCCCTCTTTGGAGATGAAAAATTCTCTCTACTGAGTAACTTTTAGCTTCAACCTTAGGCTTTAATCAAGGTACGAACAATCAAACACTTACAAACACTCAAAATCAGTCATAGTCTTGGACTTTAACTAAGCTAACAACATTCAAAATAATCATAGTCTTGGACTTTAACTAAGCTAATTTCCCAAAATACATTCATAGTCTTGGACTCTAACTAAGCTAAACATGCAGGCTTTCTTGAGCTATGAAAATCAAGATAACCCATTCAGTTGTCCTGAGCTATGCAATTCAGGTCAACCATTCAGTCTTCCTTGAGCTATGCAATTCAGGGTACCCATTCAGCCTTTCTTGAGCTATGCAAATCAAGATACTATTCAACTTATGCCTTGAGCTATGCAATTAAAGCAACCAACCAGTTACAATAAACTGTTTTTCAGTTGTAATCCCGGGCTTTGATTAGGAAACAAACACACTTTTCAGCTTCAATCTTGGACTTTGATCAAGACACAAATAAACTTTTCAGCATCAACATCTTGTGCTTTAACATGGATACAAATCAACCCCTTCCTCCTAGCTCTAGCCTTTTAGGAGGAACTACGACGCTCTGATCCCTTAATTCTATTTTTGGGGGTACATAGGAAAAAGGTCGTAAGATCTTTGCGAGCACACCAAACAAAAAACAATAATAGGTTCTCAGACCTATTCAAAAACACCAGATATCATAAACCACATATATACCATTTTTTCTAAATAAAATAACCTAAAATAGATCCACACAATTTTGATTGCATCTGTAAACCAACAATTTTGACTGTTTAAACTCAGTTTGCAAGAAGGGTTAATTGGAGACATCTATTTCCCTTCCTTAAATAGTTTCATAGGATAAAAAAAGAACTGAACGGTAGTACTAAAGCGATAGTGATTTGAAACCACAAAAATCGAGCTACAAGTGGGGTACAAAGATGAGCCTTTTGTTCTAGCCTCTCAGGCTAAACAAGTGTTCTATGTCACTGATCCGACAAGTACAAAATGGTCTATAATGCTTTTATCTGACAAAGTAATTGATGAAAATATTGGAGATCAAGGTGATATTGATGTTGATATTGAATCATTTACTAGAAATGAACAAGATGAAAATATTACAGTGAATGAATCATACACTTTAAATGATCATAATGAGGGTATTTTGATCATTCAATAAAATTAAATAGTTTTCATGTTTTTTATATATATATATATATATATATATATATATATATATATGTATATGTATATATATATATATATGTATATGTATATATATATATATATATGTATATATATATATATATATATATATATATATATATATATATATATATATATTATTATTATTATGGACTGGGCCCCCAGAGATGTATTGGGCCGTAGCCAATACGTCGAGCAGATGTCCATGCACTCGGGCAAGCATACTTGGTGGTCGAGCGTACACCACTTAATGGTCGGGCATAAATTTCATGAGTCGGGCATACACTTTACGAGACGGGCAGATAACGGGTCTTCCATTCCACTTGCCACATCACCCAACTATCCCTCATTATCTCCTGAAAGATAGGGGCAGTTGGACCAAGGACCAGACCACTTTCTAGGTCTACACGCTCCTTACGCGTACCTTGGTAGTTCTTCCTTGGGCCTCGCTGATCCAGCCCAAGGAAGGACCTTGGCCCAGCGCTGGGGGCTCACTATAAATACCCTTTTTCACTAAAGGGTCAGGTATTCTGATTTAACTTTTCTGACTTACCATTTCCTGTACCTCTATTGACTTTGGCATCAGAGTGTCTTGCAGGTACACCCCCTCCATTCCATCCATCTTGTTGTTCACATTCAATTGCTGGAAGGACCTCCAGATCAGGTAAGATCAGTGGCACCGTCTGTGGGAATCTATTTGTCCCCTTCTTCCATAGCAGAAGATCAAAGCTCAAAACTACCCTATCATTCCAGTATGGCCGGAGAACACACCAGCGACCATCAACGTCCCCTAGTCGACTACATGACGGAGAACAATCTGAATTCCCACGAAGCTGACCCCCGAGACAGGCAACCTTCCACCCCATCTCATGTACCTGAAGATAACGGGATCCGGCAACCTCAGCCTCAAAACCCGCCAGTCGTCCCATTCCAGCCCATCCTAGTGCCCGTCGAGGAAGACGTCATCATGATTGCTATGGTGAACGCCCTTAACCAGGCCAGCTCCATGCTCTATCAGCAGCACGAGAGAATCATGGCCCTGGAGGCTGACCGACGGGAGGATCGACCCCAGCAGGAACGAAGGACGCAACAACGTCCAGAAGTTGCGAAGAAGCGAGGATGCTCCCCTCCGCGTCGAGAACGACGCTCCCCCGAGCCCTAAAAAAGCAGATCCAGGATGCGCCATGAGACTAACTAGTCAAGGACTTAACCTAGACGCGACCAAAGTCCTGGCAATGATGAGCTCTCCCCGTTGAGGAGTGACGAGGAGGACCCACATTGCCCCCTCTCACGGGCAATTTTGGAGGCACCACTCCCCAAGGGAATGGAGAAGCCCCCGCATCTGACCATTTACGACGAGACCACTGACCTCGACGATCACGTCAACAACATTAACGCTATGTTCGACTACCGCAACGACATCACCGGGCATCTGAAATGCAGACTGTTTTCAACAACTCTTAGGAAAGGAGCCATGGCCTGGTACAAAATCCTGACCCTCAGAGTCCATCACATCCTGGAGGGTCATGAAATACATGTTTACGAGACATTTCACAGCCTCCCGGCGTCATCCCAAAACTGAGGCAACCCTCGAAGATATAGAGCAGCCTCCCCCCAAGGGAATCAATGCCATCAACCTCGACAATCGCATCTGCGAGGACGATGTTGAAGAGCAGGGACCCATCAAAGGGAAAGCCCCAATGCATCCATTCCGCCCGGTCCCTGACGGAGAGTTCGAGCTCGCTCCGCTGGGCGACAACCCCGACAGAGCTGTGAAGATAGGCACGGGGCTTCCCGCTGAAACGAGGGAGCAGCTTGCAACCTGTCTCAAGGAGAACGCTTACCTCTTCGCATGGAGCGCAGCAGAAATGCCCGGTCTCGACCCTGAGGTCGCCTGTCATCAGTTAGCTTTAGACCGGGCAGTTAAGCCTGTAGCACAACATAGGCACAAACTTTCTCCCGAGAAAGAGGAGGCTACCGAACAAGCTGTAAAAGACCTCTTAGAGGCAAATTTTATTTCTGAAGCCCAGTACACAACCTGGCTCTCTAATGTAGTCCTCGTTAAGAAAAATAATGGAAAATGGCGTATGTGTGTTGATTATACCGATCTTAATAGGGCTTGTCCCAAAGATGTTTTTCCTCTCCCTAATATAGATAAACTGGTCAACAACTCTGCAGGTTTCAAACTCTTGTCTTTTATGGATGCATATAGTGGATAAAACCAAATCCCAATGTCGGACGCAGACAAGAGACATACGGCCTTCATGACCCCGACGGGAAATTACTATTACAACATAATGCCCTTCGGACTGAAGAACGTCTGGGCCACATATCAACGTGTATACATATAATTTCGACACCATGGGAAAGCCCTAGCAGCTGATGAATTTGTCAAGCTTTGTTCCTTACACATCATCATTATCTGACATGGCAGTTTCTCAGCATTTCTCATCTTATTATACTTTAAATAGGTGATGTATGTGGCTTTGAAGATTTTCGACAAGATAGGATCACTCTTTCTTCCGAACATGTCCAGAATCTTAGATCACTCTTTCTTCCAAACATGTCCAGAATCTTGAGAAGGTTTGTGATGATTTGGTTCATGATAGGACGAACAATTGTATGTCGAAAACGTGGACAAGTTGCCCTTTAGGAAGTTTTTCACATCATTACTAGGAAATCCTCTTATATTTTCGACAAGAGATATGAAGACAAGGATTCGACAAAGAAGACGTTGGGACTATTTTAATTTCAAATGAATTCAACATGACAAGGGGATACGCCGTTTCGTCAGTTAAAGGGCAGTTTTCATGAATAACGGTTTCGTCTGGTAGGAGATACGTGGAAGACTCTTAGGGATTATTAACATGCAAATTTCCAAATGGCGAATTCTTAGGAAGTGACCATTATTTGACGGTTATTTTATTTGTATATAAATAGGATAGTTTGCTTTGTGTAAAGTGGGTGAAATTATGTACAATATTTCTGTGAAGATTACTCTAGCACTTGTGTGTAAGAGAAAGGAGAATTATCTGGAAAATGTACGTGTAAACACCATTTAATTTTCAGTTATAAAGATTAGGTTTATCACCTATTCTTTGTTCAAGTTTATGCATTTATTTACTTTCAAGCAATCTACTTTCTAGTAATTTACTTCCAAGTCAATTTATGTTTCAATAAACCTTTAATGCAAACTTTAAGTTTCTTCGTTAGTTTCATTAGACCAACATTTTCATATTGTAAATATCAACAAGATCAATCTTGTTAACCGTTCGACAGAACATATAAAGAACCAATAAAACTCATACTCATACATTAAGAACCTATCCTTAAAATTTAGCTCATATGTCCTAGGACTGTTGTGGTTGGTTCTGTAAGTAATCCATTTTCTAAGGAATTGGTAAACTAGAGGTTGTTCGCCAAAAATACCATCGAACAAATTGGCAAGCACAGTGGGACCGTGCTAAAATACTAAAAAGGATTCTCAATCCAAAAGAGTTTTATTACGTTGTATGATTTTACGAAGTGGTAAATTAGTCATGACTGACATAGAGAGACCTAGGCGAACTAGAGTAAAAAAAATGGCTATCCCACCACCAGTAAAGACTGACGAAATTCCAGTTTCCAATGTTATTCCTTCGACAGGAGGGAATATGGAAACACTCCATGTTTTAGAAGGAGGAAATCCCTCATCAT